>JAQQAC010002837.1:76025960-76079348 GCA_029783875.1 Phataginus tricuspis | reverse complement strand
GGTGTGTTCCGGGGTGGTCATGACATCTTGGTGCGCTCCCGGCTGCTGCTTTTGGACACTGTAACCATGCAGGTGACAGCCAGAAGTTCAGAGGAGCTGCCAGTAGACATTGTGTTGGCATCTGTGGGCTAAGAGGCCAGCGTGCATAGGCCCCACGCCTACCCTTTTCCCCCCAACACTACCCAAAAATCACACCTTCTTCTGAACCCAGTGGAAACTTCTTCCCAAGCCTCTGTATCAAGAAATATTAGGACTGACTGAGGATTTTTATTTCCTTCTTTTTTTAATTTAACCCCTGCCCCAGGACTGCTGGGGGATAATTTTTTTTTAGCTTGTCATGGAACTTTGCTGACCTACCTGCTAGAGAAGGGACATTGCAAATAAAGCGCTTGCACCTCCTCTTGAATTTATCCCCAAAGAAACCATCTTATCCCAATGAATAAATAAGCATGTATTTACTGAATGCTCCTTTTGCAGACTCATGCTTCCAGGCTTCACCTTCCCCTTGGAAGCCTTCCCACCACCAAAATGAAGAACACCTGCTGTATCCCCTTTGCACCCACAGCTCTTTGGCCGCTGTACTTATGGTGAAGCGGGACCCTCCCCAACTCCCCTGCATCCAAGCCCCAGGCCCAGAACAGGAGCAGAGCAGGCTTGCCCAGGGAATGACGGCAGGCATTGAGGTTCTGCGCCTGTTCTGACATTCTCACAACTACCTCCATTTCTAGGTGATGAATAGAGAGAGCCTCCAGAGGGTTTGGGTCATTTAGCTAGGTGTTCCCTGGCATCAGGTCTGAGGTGTGCCCTAGAGTTGCGTTCTCCCAGTTCAGTCCAGTTAAGTGCATGCACAGAGGGGAAGAACACCCCTTAGCGGACCCTGTTGGCTGCAGATGCAGAAATCCCTGGTTAGTGTCCCAAGGGAGCAGGCTCAGCGGCCACCTCAGCTGCTCTTTTAAACTCAGGCCAGGTGGTTTGACCGTCTTTGTGGCTGAAATACACCTGTGAAGCTGTTCTAAAAGTCTGCGCCTCACTCTTCCAGATTCAGATTTGGGGGTGGGGGGAAAGTGAGGGCCCTGGAAAGCCTTATCCTGGCTCCCAGCTGAAGTTTGAATTCATGGACGTGATGGTTTCTCAATTTTTGTCCCAAACTCAGCGACACTGAGACGAGAATGTTTTCTGAGATCACCCTTACGACATGGTACCTAGTTATGTTCCCGCTGTATAGAGAGGGTCACTTCAGGCTCCTGGGACGCATCAAGGGCCCTGCCACGAGGCGAGCCTAGTCCTGAGACCCTCGGCCCGGGAGTGGGGTTGGGGCTAACGCCGCAGGCGGACGTGCGGATACAAAGGGCAGTGGGGCTTCCAGAGCCTTTGGACCGAGGAGTCCGCAGAGGCAATCATAGTCTTCTGGGGCACTTCAGTAAGATTCCGATTTTGTCCCCCGCACCTCATTACTGCTGGGTGTGAGCCACGCAGCTCGAACCGCTTGGGGGCGGAGCCACGCTCCTAGGGGTGGGACTGACCTCTGTGGGGGCGGAGCCTAACAGCCCGCCGAGTCCGAGGGCCTGGCGGGAGGAGAACCTAGTGGGCCGCGCGGCGGAAGCACAGGTGGGCTGGGAGAGCGGCGGGGCTGAGGCGACGCGAGGTGGGCTGCCGGGCTGAGGTGACGCGGGGTGAGGCCGGGGCCGTGCGGGGGAGAGCAGCGCGGGGCGGGCGGCCTGGCCGAGGTGAGGCGCCCGCGGCGGCTGTCGTGACTGGCTGAGGGCGCGGGTGGCGCCGGGAGCGGAGGGGCCGTGGCCCGGGGCGCTGGGAAGAGGCCGAGTTCAACACCCGGAGCCGGTGCCCACGGGCCCCGGTTGCCGCCCTTGAGTGGCACGTGCTCGTGGGTGTGTGGCCCTAATTAATCCCGGGAGGAGAGCGGAGGAAAAGGAGTGAGGACAGAGTTAGCAGAGGAAGGAGCTTGTAGCCCCAGACGTGACCGCAGATACCCCCTGCGGCCTCTCTGGGCTGAAACTCAGCTGAAGACATTGACCTTCAGGGAAATCTTATTGCAGGCAGGAGTTTATGGAGCGCCTCCTAATACTTTATTCAGAAATCAATAGGGGTGTTGCATGGAGCTAGACAGTGGGCCTACGTGGTGAGCAGAACAGGCACAGACCTGTTTTCCTGGGGAGGAACTTCAAACATGGTCACACAGCCACAGCTGGTGCTCTGAAGGAGTCGAGGCCAGTGGGAATCTTGAGAATGCGTGAGGCCTAATCTTTTGTGATCCAAAGGTGGTGCGAGGCAGCGCTGAAGAATGTGCGGGAGAACATCCTGTCACTTACCTAGAGATGCTCTTACAAGAGCTTGTGCCTATCACGATGGGCAGGGCCGGCGGCGGCTCCCCGAGTGGAAGGACCCCGACAAGTATTGCCCCTCTTACAACAAGAGCCCTCGATCAAATAGCCCCGTGCTTCTGTCTCGGCTGCACTTGGAGAAGGTAATCACGTCATCTGCACCCTGCTAGTGCCCGCGCGTCATAGTGATGGTCATCCGCTTCTCGGTTTGGTATCTTCTCAGCCACTGAGGTGACACCAACTCTTTACTGACATATTCAGACGCCCAGCTGAGAACCACTCTGGGCCTCACTGAAAGGAGAAGTTTTCTCAGTTTATTCTAATCTTAGATGATGATTCAGTGTTCTTCAGGCTCCATTTAAGTGCTTTCCATATACAGGACGTATTTGTCTCCACTCATGCATACCTAATTTATATGCGCCTTGTATTTGAATACATTTTTTTAAGACAGCATCTTTCAAATCTCACCAAGCACCAGGGTCATTTGAGTATCTTTAAGAAAAAGAAAGATTTCCATGGCCCTTACAGTACAGCTGAATCAGAATCTCTATAGGCCTAGGGCAGGATTAAGCCTAGCTGACCTAAAACACCGCTGATGTTTCTTGAACTTGGAAGTTTCTACTCTTTCTGCTTGTGTTTTCAATCTTTTTGTTTGTCTTTTACTAAAACAAGAAACAGATGTGTTTGGTTTGGTTCTCTGAAGTTTAATTGCATTAATTGTATTTATAGTATTTACCTGTGTAGTGTTGGAGTGACCAGTAATTTATAGTCATCTTTTGGTCCTTTGCTTTACCTCCTGAGAGTTCGTGTGGGTTCGTGTGCAGTGTAATAAAGTGCTTTATTCCAGAGTTAATAGTTTTTCTGTGTCTTAAGTATTTTAAATGCCCTTGATGTTTTTTTTAAATTATGACTGTTTCCATCCTGGATTTTTCTTCTGTTTGATCCATAATGCTTAATCATTTTATAAAGTTAACTATACTCCTGCTACATACTCTCCAGTACTCTGTGATAATATGGTGGTCACAAGACTCATTTTTACATTATTTGAAATGAACATACCAAATAACATTGATCTTTCTGGTGGAATGAAGCCATTTACATGAAATAGTTTATTCTTGAGCTATTTTTAGTGGGCGCATACTTCCCAATTGAAACTAAAAAATCTGTGTTCAGTGAGAAGGAAATCAAAATGAAATAAATATCATAGAGAGTCTTGACTGGGAAAGGAAAAAGATAAAACATTTCATAAGGAAGGCATAATCAGAAGTAAAAAGAGAGAAAAGAATTAAGTGTATGAGCTGTATTCTTTTTTGGCCTTGTTTCTCTTTGTACCACCTCTTTAGAATTATAGAATGAATGTTAGCTGGAAGAAAAATTTGTTTAACAGACGTAAAGACAAAAGTGGAGAAAGATTGTGACTTGTCCTAGGTTACCTAGTCACTGAGAGACAGAGCTGGGACTAAGGTCCAGGCCACTGTCCCCGTTCCAGGGATGCTTCCTGGAACTGGGAATGGGAATGGTGGAGCCCCTAGGAAAGTGGTAGCCCTCTTTTTCCGGAAGTGGTATGAATTTGCTGATAAATGTTTTGACTCCACATCCCTAATAAATTCTGTTAAGATTGCTAGGATTTCCTAATTCTGATAAATACTTGAGGTTTCATTTTTCTCAAACCTGTAAATTGTAAAACAAAATTAGAATCCTTTCAGCAGTTTGTTAATCCATATCATCACATAGATTGCAGCATTTGCATTTGAAACCACTGATTCGCAAATTACTTCCTCTTTAATTTATCTACCCCAGTGCCACCAGCTGGTTTGGTCACAGGTCCAAAAGGGCAGAGGAAACGATGACTAATAACAGCAAAATTTTCAGTATATTGGCTTCTCAGCCACTTTCTATTCATCATTCCCAGTAGGGGGCAACCACAGGCTTGGGTTTGGTTTACAGTTACCCAGAAAACATTCAAGCTGCAGGTAATCAGTGGAATTTGGAAGTACCACCTATGTTGGTACTATGGACATTTGGGTGAGACAATTCTTTGTTGTGGAAGCTGTCCTGTGCAGTGTATGGTGTTTAATGGCATTGTTGGCCTTTATCCACTGGTACTAGTAGTACACCCCTTCCCCCTTCCTTCTCCCACCATGTTTTGGGGGTGGAAAGGGGGGTGTAGGTATCAGAATTGCCCCATGCTGAGAATCTCAAATGTAGAAGATTGTTACCTTGCAGGTGCCTGAGGAGAGATCATTGAGCTGGCCGTTACCAGTCTTACTCTCCCTTATGCTTTAGACAAGGAGACTCTTCTGCTTGGAAGGCACATTTAATTCTGGGAGAAGATTTACAAAAGCTCTGTTTTCATACATTCTTTTTCTTCCTTTTATCTAAATGAAATTAACAATTGGATTTACCCTCTCTACCCTACCATTTATTCTATGGTAGTCTCCCTTAGTTATCCTACGCACACATTAATTGCTTTTTTCTTGCATCTTGGCATACAATATACCTGAGCTGCCTCTGTCTCTAAGGGGGAACATACACAGATACACACACAAGTTTATCATCATTATTCATAGATTCCATGTTTGCAAATTTGCCTACTTGTAGAATTTATTTGTAACCCTCAAAATAATACCCATGTCACTTTTGCAGTAGTCATTCATGGGCACACAGAGTGGTGGAAATTTTGAGTCACCTGATGTACGCATTCCCAGCTGAGGTTGATTAAGGCAAAACTCTACCTTTGTTTTAGCACTTTTACTATACACAAGTGTCCTTTTTTGCAGTTGATTTAGTGGTTTTTTACATTTCTGTGCCTTTTGGCGGTGACATCACTGTTTAAAATTGCCCCTAAGCAGAGTGCTAAAGTGCTGGCTAGTATTCCTAAGTGCAGGAAGATTATAATATTCCTTACAGAGGAAATACATGTATTAGATAAGCTTCATTCAAGCATGAGTTACAATGTTGTGGGGTGTGTACTCAACATTAATAATAATATAGAGTAAATAAAGAGTTAAACAGAAATACACAGAAAACAAGCTTATGTATTGATCAGTTGGTGAAAATGTCTCCATAAGTCCATGGAACCCTAATCCTGTATTGCCCCTAAGAGCAGCTCAGTATTCACTAATTCAGTGTTGGCAGTGACTTTGTTGAACCAAACTGCCGTGAATAACGAGAGTGGACTCTGTGTGTGTGTGAGAGAGAGAGAGAGAGAGAGAGAGAGATTAATGTATACAAGCAAGATTTCAGAAGCGGCAGGACACTACCGCATCGGGAGCACAGTGGAGGGACTTGCCTCACGCCAGAGGGGAGCCCTTGCGCGGCGGCACCGCTACAGATGACGCCTTTCCTGGAGTCCCATCTTCCTGGCTGTTTTCATGGTGCTTTCTCTCTCTGGGTGCTTTTCTTGGACTCTACTTAACCCTCGTTTCTCCTTTTTTCTTTTTGAACCCCCCGAGGTTAAACACTGTGTTTGTTACTCTTAAGAAACTTTATTCTCATGGCTTTAACAATCTCCATTATATAGAACATTTTACACTTTGTTTTAATCGTAACCTTAGGAAATAATTAAACTGTAATTTTTGTCTCTATTCATGCTATGTATTTTAATGATCCTGCAAGGTAAGACTTGTTCACTCTATTTTTATAGATAAGAAAAGTTGAGGGTCCAGCAGGTTGGGACTAGTCCAGTCTCATAAATGGCAGAGAAGGGACTTTTGAACCAGGGTCTTCTTACACAGGCCTTATTTCCTTTATGACAGAGGCTGGCAAACTAAGGTTCTTATTCCAAATTTGACCCACTACCTGTTTTTGTAAATAAAGCTTTATTAGAACAGAGCCATGCTTATTTGTTCTTTGGCTGCTTTCACACCACCAGTGGTGGCAGAGACTATATGGACTCATGTGATACAATGAGTTATAAGAAATATATATTTGGTTATTCATATGACCAAATATATATTTCCTAGGTATATTTGGCCTTCATCCACAGTTCCTGAAAACACTGCAGAGTCTTAAAGGTGAAACAGGTGTTCTGTCATATTAATGAGAGACTTGTTGATCTCCCAACCAAGGGCCGGGGCTGGAGGTTGGATTGACCAGTGGCCAATAATTTAGTCAATCATGACTATGCAGTGAAGCCCTCACAAAACCCATGAGAAGAGCTTGCTCTCCCACTCTTTACTCTGCTCTGACTGCTCTGCTCGGTGGGATCCTGCTCCTTGGTCAGAGAGCTTCTATGCTCGGGGAACCAAAACGCCTCCACGTGCCACCGAGCCAGGTCCCAAGCTCTGCAAGGATAGAAGCTCCTTTATTTGGGACCTTGCCCTATGCCGCTCTTCACCTGGCTGTTAACTTGTATCCTTTAAGGTATCCTTCATTAGACTAGTAAAATGTACGTGTTTTCCTGAGTTCTGTGAGCTGCTCTAGGAAATTAATGGAACCTAAGGGAGAGGTCGTGGGAACCTCCACTCTGTAGCCGGTAGGTCAGAAGCTCAGTAACTGCCTGAGGCCTGTGACTGGCATGTGGAGTTGGGGGTAGAATGCAGTCTTGTAGGACAGAGCCCTTAACCTGGGAATCTGGTGCTGTCTCCATGCAAAAAGCATCAGAATTGAGTTCAACACCCTGCTCGTATTCAAGAATTGCTTGGTGTTAGGATGTGTGGGAAGAGCTCCTCCCACATACTTACACACATTGGAGTAGGGTCTGGGAACCTGAATGGAGTTATACTACTATTACTGCTGTGTATAATACTGTTACTGTTATACGTATATGTAAGGAAAAATACACCATTGCATTTGGTGTCAGGATGTGACTGAGGCCCTCCAGCTGACAGCCCTGGGTCTCTGTTGCTGTACGTTCAATAGAACGGCATTTCTCAGGCCACTCCAGAAGATGGACTTTGTGTTCACACTGGCCATATGTACCACTTCACTCAATTAATCTGAATTAATAAGGATTTATCTGTTTAACAAGCACCTGGCATTATGATGCTGATACAATACTGTTAATCAAAATAGAAAAAATATATATATATATATGTTACCAGTGATATGTGATGGTCTAGATATTAAATGGGCCCCCAACCTTTTATGCGTGTGTGGTGCATGTGCCTGTTTTGGTAGGAGCAGGGTGGGTGACACTGCAGTGAGGACAAAGCAGCAGACTGGAGTGGAAAAGGGAAAAAAACATTAGACTTTTCGGTCTCTTGATCTGGATTATGACAACATAAGTGTATACCCATGTAAAAAATTCATCAAGCTGTACGCTAAGATTTGAGCATTGTATGTACCTCAAAAAAAAGTACAGAGCCCCAAGACTTGATGAATCAGAATGTTTAATAAACAATTTATTCCTTAAAAAAAAATACCAGATTCTGAGAAGGAAAGCAGGTGTTTAGCATAAACTTTTATTTTTTGCACAAACATACTAAGCGTGGTAAACCATCCTTATTCGTTAGGGAAAGGTGGGAACACTCAAGAACCAGATTCCCACATGCTAACCTAAGGCCAACCTTTTAAGCAGACACCTCCTAAAAATAACATTGTTGGGTTTGCTGTACTTTTCTGCACAAAACCACTTCCTGCACATTCTTGACATGGCCTTTTTTGCTCATGATTTTTTATCTGGCCTTCCCTCTAATCTCTCTTGAGATCCAATTCAAGAACACTCCCCCACCACCTCTGCCCTTTCTGCCCCTTCCGTGAAGCTAACATTTCTTCATTCCATCTTTCACAGATCACTTTTCCACTGAAATCCTTTGATATTCATTGTATATACCACTTACATAAATGTCTGCCTTGGTCTCATAGGTTGTAGCATAAGCCCTTTGAGGTTCAGCACGTTTCCGTGTGCCCCCACGGCCCTCTCTGCATCCCTTGATCATGGCATGTAGCTCACTGTATTGTGGTTGTCTAACATGTCCTCCTTGAGAGCTGGGACCAGATGCACTGCAGGGCTGGCACTGTGTTGCTTCCATCATGAGCACAAATTAAAACTACAGGAACTGGTAGACTTCTGCACCCCCGCCCGACCCAGGCAGGATGTCTGACATTCAAGTGTGACTGCTGAAGAACTCTGTTACTCACATCATGATGCACCATTAAAGCTGTTTACAACTAGCATCTTTTCCATCTTCTCTGTATTCTTTGTGTTTTGATACTAATAGTAATGTAGTTCATGTGCTAAGTTTGGTTTTCTAAATTTCATTATATCTGTGGCATCTTACTACACTGATGGACAGTGACTGCAATGGGGTGTGGGGAGGGATTCGATAATAAGGGTGAATGTAATAACCACATTGTTTTTCTTGTGAAACCTTCATAAGAGTGTATATCAATGATATCTTAATAAAAAATAAATAAGTAAATTTCATTATAATCTCCCTGGGCCTTAATCTTTTCCCGTGGCAGGGTGCAGACTCATCGGAACGCATCATTGCCCCCATGCGATGGGGATTGGTCCCATCTTGGTTCAAAGAAAGTGATCCTTCCAAGCTGCAGTTCAACACCACCAACTGTCGGAGTGACACCATGATGCAGAAACGGTCCTTCAAGGTAGCAGGCTGGTCTTTGGAAAAGGCACATGTTCTGCTCTGTTCTCCTTTCTAACAGCGCTATTGGTGCCTTATACACCTAGGAAATAAGGTTCCCAGGTGTTCCCAGTTGTTAATGCTGAGCACTGTTCTGTTTATTACTGTGTATTACTATATATTACTGTGCCAAGACCTGGCTTAAAACAGAACAACTATTTGTTATTGTTTCTCATATTCTGTCGATTGGGCTCAACTGGACGGTTTTCACTCGGGGGTTCTCAGGCAGTTATAATCAGATGGCTGCTGGGGCAGGCTGGCTTTGTCATCCCACACGTCTGACAAGTCAGCTCATGTTGGTGGGATTGGCTGGAAGCCTCTCCACATGCCTAGGTGGGGCTGTCTGCTGTCAGTCTTCTTACATGGCATCTGGCTCCCCCCAGAGCACACGATCCAGGAGAGCGGGGCGGAAGCTGTAAGGCGGTGTGACCTAGCCTCATAGGAGGAGACTACCAGGTCATGAATGCTGGGGTGCACGACTCTCTGGGGGACCCACTTTGGAGATGAGCAACCATAGTGCCTATTTGTTAGAGAGCTATTGCCATTTATGTACATTATTTAATCTTTCAACCCCTGTGTGAACGGTGACTTTATACATAAGAAAAGTGAGGAACAGAGAAATTAAATAACTGCCTAAGGTCCCATACTGGTGGACCTGAGATTTTAACTCAAGTCTGTGAAACAAGATTCTATCACTAAGACCATCTTACATTTTCCCTCAGGTCCCTCTGGGCAAGGGAAGACGCTGTGTTGTTTTGGCAGATGGATTCTATGAGTGGCAGCGATGTCTGGTGTCGAGCCAAAGGCAGCCATACTTCATCTACTTCCCCCAGGCCAAAAGAGAACAGGAGGTGTCATGTCAAGCCCTCCCAGTACGTATTGGGAAATGTACAGGGTAACTAATCCAAAGGCCATATTTTTCTTCCCTTATAGAATTTTTTTCCCCTTAATAACAGCCTAATTAAGGTATAACTCACCATAAAATTCACCTTTTTAAAGTATGCATGTCAGTGATTTTTTAATATATTCAAAGTGTGCAACCATCTTTACTATAGAATTTCAGAACATTTTCATGTCTCACACACAACACCAAAAGCCCATATCCATTAGCAGTCTCTCTCTATTCCGTATTCCTTCCTACCCTGGCAACCACTTAATCTACTTTGTTTTTACAGATTTGTCCATTTTGGCCATTTCCTATAAATGAAATGGAACAATGTGTGTCCTTTTATGTGTCTGGCCTCTTAGCCTGCATGGTATTTTCAAAGTTCATATATGTAGCATATATCAGTACTTCATTCCTTTTTTTGCCAGATAATATTCCCTTGTGTGAACATACCATGGTTTGTTTATCCATTCATCAGTTGATGGAGATGTACGTTTCTACTTTTTGGCTATTATGAATAATGCTGCTGTCAGTATTGGTACACAAATATCTGTCTGAGCCCATCTTTGCTATTTTTTGGTTATGTTCCCACCCATGGTGTATAAGTGTTGTAGTTCTTCCACGTCTTCACCATCTTGTTCATAGCTAGGTTTTGTTTGTTTAATTGTATTTTAATTATAGCCATCCTTGTGGATGTGAAGCAGTATCTCATTGTGGTTTTGATTTGCACTAACCATCGTTCCGTGTGCCTACTGGCCATTTGGGTATCATTGTGGAACTGTATATTCAAGTCCTTTAAACTGAGTTGTCTTTTTATTGTTGAGCTGTAAGCCTTCTTTATATGGTCTGGATACTAGACCCTCCCCAGATATATAATTTTTAGATGTCTTCTCTCAATCTGTGGATTGTCTTTTCACTGTCTTGATACTACCCTCTAAGGAACAGTTTGTAATTTTGATGAAATCCAGTGTATCTATTTTTTCCTTCAGTTTGTACCTGTAGTGTTGTCATATCTCAGAATGCATTGCCAAATCCAAGGTTGTGAAGATTTACCCTTCTTTTCTAAGGGTCTTGTAGTTGTAGCTTTATATATAGATCTTTGATCTTTTTTTAATTAATCTGCATTTCATTTCCACTGTTGCTTTATTATTTTTTTTTTTAATGTTTCAGTAGCTGCCCTATAATATACCTTTGAAATTGATAACAGTCCACCTGCAAATACTGCGCTGCTTCTTGTGTAGTATAAGAACTTACAGCAATGTATTCCTAATTCCTCCTTTCTTTTGGTATATTGTCATAACATTTTACTTTTTTATGTGCTATAAATTCACAATACATTGGTACCATTTTGCTGTAGACAGTCAATTATATTTGAGTGATAAATTTTATTTCATTTCACCTTCATTTTACCTGTTTCTACTTTTGGGGTACATCTGAGTTTCTGTCTGGTATCGTACTCCTTTCGCCTAAAGAACTCCCTTTAATATTTCTTGTAGTGCAAGTCTGCTGGTAATGAATTTTATTTTTGTTTGTCTGAAAAAGTATCTAGTTCTTCATTTTTTAAATCATCTTTTTTAATTGAGAGATAATTCACATATAAACTTTACCCTTTTAAAAGTATAATGGGTTTTAGTATATTTGAAATGTTGGGCAACCATTACTATCTTATTTCAGAACATTATCATCACCCCAAAAAGAAACTCCATACCCATTATTAGTCGCTCACTGCCCCCAGCATCTGGCGCCACTGTCTGCACCTTTAAAAGGTATTTTCACTGTGTATAGAGTTCTGAGTTGGCAGTGTTTTGTTTTTGTTTTTGTTTTTTGAGCACTTTTAAAAAAGTACTATGTTGTCTCTGGCTCTCGTAGTTTCTTTTGAAAAGTCTGTTGTAATTCTTGTATTTTTTTTTCTTCTGTGTATAATATGTCCACCAATCTTCTTTCTACAATGCCTTCAAGATTTTCTCTTTGATTTTCAGTCGGTTGAATATGTGTGTAAGGGGTGTGTGGCATCTTCTCTGAGTTTCTTAGATCTGTGGTTTGATGTCTTCCATAATTTTTGGAAAATTGTCAGCCATTATCTATGCAAATATTTCTTCTGCCCCATTTTCTCTTTCTGGGATTCTAATTACACGTTAGACAATTTGATATTGTCCTATAGTTCTTGGATGTTCTCTTCTGTATATTTCATTCTTTTTTTTCTCAGAGTTTCTGTTTGGGTAATTTATGTTGACCTGCCTGATTCTATTTTGCCAAAATTCCTTATCTGTTCATACAAGTCCACCTTTTCTGTAAGAGCCTTTAACATACTAATTACACTTCCTTTAAATTCCCTGCCTGATAGTTTCATCACTTGGGAAATGTAATCTCCAGTCTGGTTCTGTCAGAGATTTCTACATCTCTCGGCAGTTCATTGTATTTTTTGGCTTTTTTGTGTGTCTTGTAATCTTTGATTGATTGCCAGGCATAGTATGTAGGATAGAGACTGAGATAAATAATATTAATGTCTGGAAGTGGATATGCTTATTCTTCTATTAGGCCATTAATTTGTGAGGTTGAGTCAGTCTTGGGTTTGGATTTTGTTATGATTACCTTTGTTCACTACAGGCTTTAAATTTCTGTTGTCACCCTGTGTCTAGAGTAAAGGTTGATTTTCCGGAGGGGTTTTCTCAGGAGCCCTGCCCCCTTCAGTGGCAGGGCTTCCCTTTGAGCCTGTGCCTTAGAGAGGATCTCTCCATGCTCTTGGCCCTTCCCCAGAGTTAGACCACTATTGCTTGGCCCATGCCTGCTCCTCTGAAGGAGAGAGTTCTCTGTTGTCTTGGTGCAGTCTCAGTCGTAGGCAGAGCTGTGTCTCTGCCCCAGGCTCAGGCTTTCTCAGTGGTCCTGCCACAATCTCATGACCCTTCCCCTGGCCCCTCTAATGACTTTTGCTCTTTAGAGGGAGGTGATCAGGCAAGGCTTCCTGCCTTTCCTGACGCAGAAGAGTTCCCTCCTGTAAGCATGCACCAGCAAGGCAGGCTTTCTTGTCTCCTGCTTTCCCCCCAGGAGGTCTGTGGAGAGGAGTCTGCAAGCTGATGCAAACTCCCCTGACGTTTGCAGTTCCCAGGGGTTCTGTATTTTCAGGCTAGCCCATGCTCTGTGTTTAGCAATTTGATCATACTTTTATCTGAATTCCCACCTGCTGTGTGAAGACCTTGTCTTCTTTCTGTTGCCCCCAGAAAGCCAGTATTTGTGTCTCAACTCCCCTTGGAGGCCCCTGCCTTTCCACAAAGTTCAGGCTGATTGGTTGCCATGCTACTTCGGTTCTGTGATGAGTTTAAGAAAACTATGATTTTGTAGATTATCTAGCTTTGTTCTTACTGTTAGGGTGGAGGTGACACTCTTTCCAGTGTTATGAAGGTCTTGAACTGAATTTTAGGTGGCGTTAGGAGTTGGTATGATGAGAACGGAGGGTGGCAGGGACATTGTGGTCAGAAGGTTGCTATGGCAGGAAACGGCATGAAATTGCATGAGGGCTTCATCCACAAGCAACTGGGTTTGGTTCAAATTAACCTTGTAGTGGAAGCTGGAATGATGCGCCAGATTATGGAAGGCCTGAAGGCCCACTGAGGGTGTTATGTTGTATTCTGAAAGCATTAAAGGAACATAAACCTATAATTTCAGTACAAACTTGCTGCTGGGCCTCTTTCCTTTGGTGACAGTGGATCAAGAGAGGTTAATAGGCATGAGCTGAATTATATCTGAAAAGATTGCCAAGCCCTTAAGTCTGTAGTGTACCCAGTCCCCAGGTAGGAAGGGGCTGCTAGGATCTAATCTCCTATATTTTGCTTTCAGTCAGGAAGCACTGGGGCCATAAACAGTCCTAAGGACTGGGAGAAAGTCTGGAACAACTGGAGGTTGCTGACAATGGCCGGGATCTTTGACTGCTGGGAGCCCCCAGAGGGAGGAGACCTTTTGTACTCCTACACCATCATCACAGTGGATTCCTGCAAAGGCTTGAATGACATCCACCCCAGGCAAGTCCCACTTCTTATCCTGGGTCCAGAATGATTCAGAGTTTGTTCTCTTTGCTTGTAGTGTTACTTTCTTAGATTTTAATTTTTTTATTGAAATATAGTTGATACACAATATTATATTGGTTTGAGATGTGCAATATAGTGACTCCACAGTTACGTACATTGCTAAAGGCTCACCACAATAAGTGTAGTTACCATCTGTCACCATATAAAGATATTACAGTATTATTGGCTATATTTCCTATGCTGTACTCTCATCCCTGTGACTAATTTATTTTATAATTAGAAGTTTGTCCCTCTTTATCCTCTTCTCCTATTTGACTCATTCCCCCACCCGCTTCCCCTATGTTAACCAACACTCTTCTATGTTTATGAGTCATTTCTGTTTTGTTTGGTTTTTAAGATTCCACATATAAGTGAAATCATATTCTTTGATTTTAGATAGGTTTTGGAATTCACAATTTCTGTATGCACAAATTTAAAGAGTAGAACTTGCTTTGCAAGATACGTTTACAGTCAGTTTAGCTATAATACAACATGCATTCCTAAAAATCACTACACTATGCAGAATTGTACAATGAAAACCCAAGATTTATGGGAAAAGCAACGCATTAAAAAATAATAGGAGTCTAATAAAAACAGTACCACAGTTTTATACATTAAGTAGTTAAGAAATACATAGGTACTACAATAAATATGGCCTTTTACCTTAAAGAGACCCGAAATTTGCTTGTGGAAGTGTTTGGAAAAGTTGCACCTTGAGTTGTTAGGAAGTGGTGAGAGGAAGATTATGCAAAATTAATTTTTTATCTTTTTGTGGTCTTAAATCATGGGGTATGCTTTTCTGACTTTGAAATGTAGTTCCTCCAAGGCATGTGTTGATAATAGATTCATATTTAATCACAGTTGAACATTTTGATCCAATGTATAGCTTCCTCCTTCAATTAAATTCTTTAGCCAAATTTTTGTCCATGCTTGTGTCTTCCTCCTACACCAGAAACTTTGGAAAGTGCATCACTAAGATGACCAAACCAGCCAGTACTAACACTGAAAGGAGCCTGCTCTGTGGTTATTTCAGGTCTTTACATACAGATAGTGCATTCTCTCTATGAGAAATCTGCCAACTTTTCCACTTGTTTACTGTTTCAATCCACATGCTAAAGGGTCTTTCCGTTGCTCCTCTTCCCTTAGGCCTGATGGGTATTGAGTCCATAATGCTTGTTGGGGTTGTCCTAGCCGCAGACATCCCTGGTATTGGCACAGCGCTGTTGCTGACAGGGACCCTGTATGTCTGCCACAGGAGGTGCCACAAGTCCTCTTTACTTGCAAGAGGCTTTATTATCTCAGGTTTCTCCTCAGGACTTAAAAGTGTCCCATTTACGTGCATTGGTTAGCATGTTTTGAGTAAGGAGCTTAGATATGTTTGGGATATTGAAGTGTTTTTTAACATAGAAGTTCAGAAATGCAAAATGAGAGCAAAACACAACTTTGCAGGATAATAGGCTATAAGTCAAAGCAGCTGTCAGCGTTTGAGGTGTGCACATTTTGTGTGTCCTGCAAGGCTCAGTTCAGCTGGGTAGGTTTCTGTTCCCCTGGCATTTCTTAGACAAAACTGCATAAGCAAATGCCAAGTCTTCTTTATCCTTAAATTGATATATATCAGTTATACTGGAACAGATCTGAGCACCTCCAAAGTGATTTCTGATGTTTTGCTAAAGAGAACACAATGCTGCACACACAGGATTACCTGTTGTAGCTTTGTGCTAAGTGTTCTGTGCAGAATCATGCTTTCATGTGATATAGTTCTGTTTTTTGCTAATCACCTTAAAATAAATTCCCATTTCATCTAAGACACCGTTTTTTAATGTACCATTATTTTATATGTTATTAAGAAAAGTAAAGTGCTGCCAGTTACTGCCAACTAAACTATAATACAGTGCAGAAATGCCATTCACCATAAAAATGCATCTGAATTTCAGAGACTAATGTATTTTTTGAGTACATTTGATTCGTGGAAGTTATAATTACTAGAATAGATGTTTATGCATTTGTATCCCCAAATCAACTGTACACCCACCAATGAAGTGCTTTGCATTGGCCTAGGACATAAAACTAGAAGATAAACATAGGATCTTTTCTTAACATCTTCCTGGGTACCAGGAATCACCTTAGCCACTTTGCTATCCAAGGCAGTTTCTGTCATTCACAATTATGTGAATAGCTCTTCCTTACTGTAAATCTCATAGGTGGTAAGGCTGGAGATTCTTACTGACAGACAAGTTTTCCAGCATCTGTTTTCCCTTTATCATCTAGGCTGGGGCATCTTAGAAGGGTCACCTGTTTGCTGGCGTGTACAGGGATTGCACTGGATCCAGTCCTAGCACTAGGCCCATCTTTGCTGTAAAGCCTTATAAGCTGCTATCCTGGTGTTCAATATTGTGCCCTGTGAAGTTGTGCTCAGAGAGCACATGGTAGCAATGAGTGTGTGAGATGCAGAGGGAGGGCAGTTCTCTCCTTGTCCTGATTTGCTCTATCATCTGACTCATGTTTCTTTCCCTTCTGTCCCTACCCTCGCCTTCCTCTCCCAACCAATGTCTTGACTGCACTGGCCAGGATGCCTGCCATATTAGATGGAGAAGAGGCAGTCTCTAAATGGCTTGACTTTGGTGAGGTCTCAACTCAAGAAGCTCTGAAGTTAATTCACCCCACAGAGAACATCACCTTCCATCCAGTCTCTCCCGTCGTGAACAACTCCCGAAACAACACTCCTGAGTGTCTGGCTCCTGTCAACTTACTGGTCAAAAAGGTAGGTGCCTGTGACTCTTGACAGTCCTTTCTGTCTTCTGTCATGTAGCCTTTTCTTTTAGGATATGGCTTTTATATAATAAACAGAGCTTTAATTTCAGCCACCCCAAACTCATATTCCTTGTGCATGGCAAGGTCAGGCAGAACAGTGACTCAAAGCTGGCTGTGACTGTGTCCTCAGGAGAGCTCTTAAATGCTGGACCCTATCTAGACCTACTGAGTCTATATTCAGGGCTGGGTTGATGCTTCTGTATATTAGGAAGCTTTGTCAGGGAGCCTGATAAAAAGCCAAGTTTGAGGACTCCTGATTGAGAGGGCCATGGTGAGAAAGACAAAGGAGCCCTTGACCATAGTTGTATCTCTGTCTGCAACCAACTGTGTGATTTTTTTAAGTCTCTTTTCTGTATCTCTGCTTTACCAACTCTAAGTTGGAGGAGTTCCAATCCTTGTTCTCCTTCAGGAGGATTTGAGGACATACCTGCTACAAACTTTTTGAGCTTTTTCTACTTTCTCCCAGGAGCCCAAGGCAAGTGGCAGCAGCCAGATGTTGAGGTGGCTGGCCACAAAGTCACCCAAAAAAGAAGACCCTAAAACACCCCAAAAGGCAGAGTCAGATGTGCCTCAGTGGTCCAGCCAGTTCCTGCAGAGGAGCCCGTTGCCCACCAAGAGAGGCAGTGCAGGACTTATGGAGAGATGGCTGAAGCAGGAGGAGGAGGAGCCGCCTGTGGCCAAGCGGCCTCACAGCCAATAATGTAGGACTTTCAGAAACCAAGGCCACGATTTGCTGCACTAAATGCCATGCTGATAACAGGTTCTTGCATTGTGCATGTGTGGAGGTGATTTGGGGTGAGGTACATGATGTTAGTTGATAGTTGTGGGTACATCAGGGAATGGCTGTCCCGGCTGTGGGCAGGGGCCCACAATGGGCACATGGGTGCGGCCTGGGAAGAGGTGGGGTGACGTGGCAGGGTGGTTATGCCTGCAGCCCTGTCTGCTGGGACTGGTAGAGCCTTCCCTGAAAGCCTGACTCTGCTGCAGTTCTTAGCCCTGACCTGACCTCGTGCTGCTAGCAGGCCGTTTCCTGCTCAGCCTTTAGGTGCCCTCAGCCTTTTGGAATTAAGTTCTTAAAACATTGTATTTTTATTCTGAATAAATTATATTTGATAAACTGTCTACATTGCAGAAAATGCTGCTGGTGGGGGGGTTCTGGATCTCCTGGCAGCAGCCCTAAGGAATGGGCTTTTGTCACAAACATGGCACACTAGGGCTTTCTGTGGAAAACTGCTTTTTCGGAAAGAATATAAAAAGGCTTGGTGGGGTGTTCTTTGTTGAATCTCTTTTCACCCTTAATACCCAGAAGTTGTCTGAATCCTTTAGCTTAAAACCAATCTGACTTGAGTGCCTGCCAAACACAAGGGGCTGGGGCTAGAACGGGTCCGGAGGCCAAGACCCTAGCCTTACACAGAGAGCATAGGATCTGGGTGAGGAGAAGCCCCAGTCACAGCCCCTCAAGCCCTATCCAGATTCCAGCCTCCGGAGAGAGCTAAGGGTGACATGGGCTTGAGGCCTGGAGTAGGCTGCCTGGGGAGCTGACGTCTGCCCTGTCCTGGTCAGAGCCCCTCTCGTTTCTCCTCCTTGGCTTTGAATCACTTTATAATTAAACAGTTATTGGGGATGGTCCCAAATAAATCTGTGGACTGTCTCCTCACCCAGATTAGTTTCATGGAAGCAGGGACTGCTTTTCACCGTTATTTTCTCACAAAGTTAATGCTAGGGGTGCAAACATTTGTTAAAGGAATGTGATTATTTACATGCCCTTCCTGCGCTAGGCAGGGAGCGACAGGCGATGGCAGCTCTCACACCTGGCAATTAAATACTTGCTTTAGTGTGCCCCGCAGGGATGCGATGAGGCGGGAGGGCCGCTGGCGACTAGGGTCCCTCCAGGGAAGAGACGGAGCAGGGGCTGGGCTATCAGGACAGGAGGGGGCCTCCTAGGGATCCGGAGGGAGGGGACGGAACAATTTCCTGGAGCTTCAGGGCCGCTCCGTTTCTTTCTCTTGGGGGTGTCACGGAGATCCGCAAGACGCTGCCCCAGGCGGCTGGACGGAAGCGGGTCCCGAGGTGACGGGGAGTACAGAGCGGTACCGGCCCGAGAGTTCCCACCAACCGGCACACTGCTTTCGAGCCACTGCGCAGACGCTACCCACTGCTGGCGGGGCTCTGGCCAAAGGCCCTATGCAAATCAGGGATCGCAATTTTCACCAATCAGAGAGTAGCTCCGGCGGCGCGCCTGCTGACGGCAGGGAGCGCGCCGGCGCGGCACGCCCGCTGCTGGGCCGGAGGTGGGGGGTGGGGCCGCGGGGAGACGAGCCCAGGGTCTCTCGACAGACCCTCGCCGTGGCCCTCCTGCCCGCCGAGTGCCTAATTCCCCTTCGGAGCTAACGGCCTCCGGCCGAGGAGGCGGGCTTAGTCGCGATGTTCAGTGCTCAGCCCCCTGGCGCTGGAAAGCGGCGGCGCTTTCGCTGTGGCCTCCGGTTTTGTTTGGGCCGATTTGCGTGGGTTTTGGTGGTTTTACTGAGTTTCAAAACACAGGTACTTACCGTAAGGGACTGTTAACGGCTATTTTGTCATATTTGTTTCCAGTTTAATAAACGATAAAAATGAAATTCCCTTTGTTTTTCGTTGCTGACTGCCCACTGTCGTTACATATCAGTTGGGTGGGGTCTTTGAATTTTAACGTAAGGGAATGGAATGTCCTCAGGGCCACGAATCCTTTCATTTTTACGTAAGTGTGACGTTAAAAGCACATTCTTGTATCTGAGAACATACTATTTGTGATCTTCAGGTTTACATAAATTATACCTTGGGCATTTAATTCTGCACTTTTCTGTCTGGGTCATTAGCTTTACTAGGTATTGCCAAATTGCCCTCCAAATTTTCACGTATTTCAGGGGCATATGAATCCCCATTTTCCCACCTTTCGGCGATACTCTTACGAGAGCAGTGGGGCTTCTTGTCATCTGTTTTTAAAGAACAAGTATCTGGGATAGACATGCAGCCTTCATCTGATGGCCGTACGTGACCAAGTCAGTCCAGGGCCCCAGCTGTTCTCCAGGGTGGGTGGGACAGCCCACCCATGTGCATCAGCCCCTTCCTCACCCACACCCCACAGATGCAGTGAGCAGACTTGGCTCCAGACTGTAAGGGGATTCTTTCCTGCTTTGCAGCCTTAGAGAAAGTAGAGGGTCCCCAGCACTCTGGGTCCTACTAGACAGGTGACCACTCTCCACACCAGATCCATCTCCTGCTACAAAGCTCGTGTGCCTAAAGCCCAACCTTGCTTGTAAAGAGATGGAATAGACCCAGGTAAGGGAGGTGCTTGGCCAAGGACACACAACTTATCATAGGTAAACTGAGGACAAATCCAAGGGGCCCTTGGTCTGGGAGGGGGTGTCTAAGCTTGGAGAGCTTAGAAAGATACTGCTTGGTGCTGGGAGAGCCTGGAGGGTGGGTTGGTGGTGGGAACCAGAGAGTAAGGGATAGCCTCAGACTCAAAGAGCCCCACCTGGGCCTGCACACCATCCCTCCGCCTTTTCAACCAGAGTGAGGAGTAACTGATGGGAAGGGTGGAGCCTCATTCCTTGGGTAAAGGAGCTTCAATTCAGCTCAGGCTGTATGGGATAGTCCCTAGTACATGAAAAACTGACCATGTCTTCTTCCGTGAGACTTGGTTTGCCCATCTCGGAATCAGGAGAGTGGATGCTTATAATTGAACTCCCAGGGGCCTAGAGCAAGAGATGCTCTAGAAGACCCCAAACGTTCTTCTGGGCTGGTGTCCCTAATGTGGAGATGGATGAGGCTCTCCCTGGCATCCTGGAACTCCAGGGAGGAGAGGCATGCTGCAGGCTTGCCAGGCAACACTCCCAGCGGGCAGCAGAAGCTAGAAGACTGTTTGGAGGAGCTAGGGGCATCAGTGAAAGGGCTTGGACAGTCAAGCTGGACAGCACAATAAGTTTTAAGGGCAGCCTGGCTGGGACAAGGTCCCAGGGCTTCACTCCTAGCCCCTAATGGGAGCAGACAGAAGAAAAACAGGAGCTGGGAGAGAGACAAGAGAAGGTGGGCAAGAAGTGGGGGGTGGGCCTCTGGAAACACGTATCTGCAGGATGCACTGCACAAGGCTCCAGGATCCTCACGACAACCCCATATGGAGCTACCCTGATGCAGACCCTTAGTACCAGTAGGCTGTGTCTCTGGCTTTCGCCACTTTATACTTTCCCTTCCTTTAGCTCAGTATCCTTCAAGACACCACCACTAAGGGTTTCTTGTCTTGTGAAGCAGTTGGAAGGGCCATTACAGAATATCAAGTCAAGCCATCTCCAAGGTGGAAGACTGCAGGCCATGTTGAACCTCACACATGATTTTGGCCCATATAGTATATATATATGTATTTTTAATTATGGTAAAATACACATATTAGTTGCCATCTCAACCATTTAATTGCGCAGTTCAGTAGTTAAGTATATTCACATTGTTATGCAACCATTCTCCAGAAATTTTTCATCTTGCAAAACTAAAACTCTGTCCACATTAAACACTAACTCCCCTTCTACCTCCTCCAGCCCCTGGCAGCCTCCATTCTACTTTCTGTCTCTATGAATCTGACTATTCTAAGGACCTAATAGAAGTGGAATTACAGTATATATCCTTTTGTGACTGGCTGAGCATAATGTCCTCAAGATTCATCCATGTTGTAGCCTGTATCAGAACTTCCTTTTTAGAGTGAATCATATTCCATTGTATGGATAGACCACATTTCGTTTATCCGTTCACCTTTAGTGGACACTTGAGTTGTTTCCACTGCTTGGCTATTGTGGGTAATGCTGCTATGAACATGGGTGTGCAAATATCTCAAGTCACTGTTTTCAGTGCTTTTGGGTGTACGCCCAGAAGCAAAAGTGCTGGATCATATGATCGTTCTGTATTTAATTTCTTGAAGAACCTCCATACTCTTTTCCACAACAGGTGCACCATCTTTCACTCCCAGCACCAGTGTGCAAGGATTACAACTTCTCCACATCCTCACCAACATTTGTGTTCTGTTTGGTTTTTCACAGTAGCCCTCTTAATGGGTGTGGGGGAGATTGGTAGATTGGATGGTTGGTAAACCTTTTTTTAAGCTCACATTTTAAAAGTGAGAGGTTTCACTAAAAACGTTTATGGTTTCCACATAAACTCTAGGATGGTCCCTGGGATGACTGAGCCCCACATGGGGCCATGGTCAGGCTGAGGCCTCCCCACCACATACACATACACAGGCCTGTCTGGGTAGCCCAAGCCATTTCCCAACTCTGGAGGGAGACTTAGAAACATTTTCAGGAGGTGTTTCTGACATGGTCTGAAAAAATGGGAGCTCTGACCCTACTGAGCCCACTCTGCTGCCAGGCAACTATCAGCAGAACTGGGTAACCACTGCCCATCTTCAGGTGGAGTCTGTGTCCCCGGTTGGCCAGACTGCCCTGCCTGGCCTGGTGCCTGTGCTCTTCTGTGTTTGAGACCCCTGTGCCGGTCCCTCCTCAGCCTCATCCCATATACACCCACTTTACAGTGGATCTACAATGGTTTTGCATCAACTTGGCTAGGCGGAGCTGTGTTTCCCAGAACTGTCTTACTTTATGTCTCCCGGTAGGGTGGACCACAGGGAAGATTCTTGCCAGATTTGGAAGGAAGCAACCATTTTGGTCATCTGTTGCCCATTCACCTCCCCGGTGTGAAGCAGGACCTGGGCCTGCAATTACTCTACTTCCTGTGGATTCTCCTTCAGTCCTGGGCCAGTTGTGTGCATAGTGCACTCTCCGCCATGCACTCTCCATCTTGGCTTCCTCAGAATAGCCTCGTGACCAAGGTCAGAGTCAGCAAGAACCAGCACAAGTTTCCGTCCATTCAGACCCCAGCTTGTGCTAGCGGGGCTTCAGCCTGCTCCTGATGGGGCACCCCAAGCTCCAGCATCAGGCACAGAGATGCAGCCTTACAGAAGCTGCTTACTCAGCCCTGCAAGTGTGCAAGCCAGTTCCCTGGAACAAATCCAGTATGTAGGTGTGTGTGCCTGTAGCCCTCTGGTTCTGTCTCTCTGCTGAACTCTGGCCGGCAGGGCACCTGAAAACCTGCTCTCCATCCCTGCCCAATGGCCTGTGAGTCTCCCCACTGCTTTTGCCACTCCCCAGGCTCAGGAGCTTCCTTCACAACCTGGGGGCCTGTGTTAGTGCCGCTCCAGCCTGGACTGTCCCTACCCAGAAGCTGCTGGTTTATTTGCTCTCCTGCACGTGGCCGAACAACTCGAAAACAGGGAGCAAGTCTGATGGGCTCCCATCCCTGCCTCTGCTCAGCTGTATGTGAATGAATGACCGTGGACTAGGCCCATGACCTGAGGCCACATTCTGTCCCCCAGGACCGTGCGGCTTTCATCAACCCCACTTTGCAAGTGCAGGGAGCCCAGTAGCAGTTGCTGTGGAAAAGTGGGGGCCGCTTGGCTGCCTCATAACCAGTCACGGAGCTTGTAGAACAGCTTATGTGCCTTCTGGCCACATCACCCAATGTCCCATTTGCCTGGGACACAGATGTCAGTAACTCACACTGAGTGCTTAGGCTTTCCCCTGAAACAAGTCCCTACTTAGTGCTAAGCCCTGCCCTGGGCAGAGGGTCGGGTCCAGCTAGGCTGGTCCTCAGAGTTGCCTGGAGCCCCCTTCCATGCGCTGCTAAGGCTGCACAGCCTAGAAAGGGGCCTTCCTTGTGTCTGCAGGTCTGTCCTAGCTGGGGCCAGGGAGACATTGGATCTGGGCACCCGGAAAGTAGAGCCGAGATTCTCAGGAGGTTCATGGCAAGACAAATCCCAGCCCTGTGGGAGGAGGGAGGCAGTGTTGCAGGAGAGAACTTGCACCCAAGGTCCAGGGATGGAGTCAGGAAAACCTGGAGGCCCTGGCCAGACGCAGCATGTGCAGACCTTCCCTGGTTAGCAGATAAGTAAACAAAATCTTCCCTAGATGAGGAATCTGAGGCTTAGAGAGAACGGTCTTACCACCAACCGAAGACCACAGTAGAACCAAGCCCAGAACCCTGAACTTAGCCTCAGGAGCCCTGGTCCCACTCAACGCCACTCCTGATCAGTGGGTGCATACAGGAGCCCAGGCCTGGGCTACTACGCCTTTTACAGACATGCTCCTATTTTACAGACAGGCAAAAGCTCTTGGTCCTTTGCCTCCTTGCTGCACCAGGGTCACCTACTCCAGGAAGCCTTCCTCCTGGGCCTTGCAGTGTCACATACCTCCAATGTTCACCTGGAATTGAGGCTCCCTGAAGCCAGGTCCAAGAGACACAGTTGGTAAATGGTGAATCCTGCATCTCTCAACCCCATGAAGGAGCAGAGTGTGGTGTCAGAGCAGAAAACACTCCTCGCCGTCTTAGTGCCTGCACCAGTACGTTGAGCTTCTAGACACTTTGCTCACTGGGGCTGTCTCAAGGCTGAGATGAGGCCTATGCAGCCTTCCTCAGAGCGCTCAACACACACCGAGTGTTCATGTGGGGCTAGTTACTGCCAGCCGTTCAACTTGGTGTACATGTGAAGATATGTGGGCCCCACCCATAGAGGTGCAGCTTGGCTGAAGGGTCCAAGTGAGCAAGCTGTGAAAAGAGGAGGGGAGGGGACCGTGGGTAGAGAGTGGACCCCTGGGAGAGTGGTTTTGGAGGGAGAACAATTTGATGGGATAAGGTCCAGGATGTAAGCATGGGAAAATATAATGCATCAAATGGAGGGAGAGACTAGCTTGTAAGTGACAAATGAATTCAAACTAGCTTACCTAAAAAGCAATGTATTGTATGCTTGAAACTAATATAAGATTGTATATCAACTATACTTCAATTTTTTTTTAAAAGGCAATGTATCAGCTTATGTGACAGCTTTAATGACTTCAGGCACGGCTTGATCCAGAGGCTCTATTAATGATCTCGGGTATCTGTCTCTCTACTTCTTGGTTCCACCTCTCTGTCTTGGCTCCTTGTTCAGATGGGCTTTCCCTATGTATTGACAAAGATGGACATTGGCAATATGCCCCAGGTCGCTCCCCTTTAGCTATGGGGGAGGGAGGGTAGGTAGAGCTCCTTTTTCTTATTAATTCCAGAATTCCCAGGATTGACTCCCACTGAACCCATTGGGGTCAAGAGCCCACTTCTGACCCAATGATTATGGCAAAGTGAACAACTGACTAAACACATATTGGCCAGATCTTCGGTCACACCACCATCCCTGGAACTTGAGGGGTCAGATTCCCTGAGAGACATGTGGTCTCAGAGTCGGGTGGATTGGGTCCCCAGAGGAAAATACAGAACAAAGCTCAGAAGTGTGACAGGCCTGCCCCACTGAGGGCTGGCCCACTGGGTGCTCCAATGCTCTTGGGGTGAAGACAGCGAGCCAGGGGCCCAAGTCTTCAAGGCATGGACAGGAGTGACAGGAGAGGTGGGGGCAGGTGGGACGCAGCAGCATCAGAGCAGGCGGCCACTGGAGAGCCTAGTGGTGGGAGCAGCAAAGGGCAGATCTTGGTGGGAAATATGGAAAGGCAGTGTACAAGGAGGATGACCTGAAGGGCGCTCTGGGGCCCTGGAACTCATGGGATGCCCTCAAAGGATAGTCATTCGGGCGGCAGGCTTTGTTAAGAAAAACTCAGAGAAGGGGATGAAACTCAGCGTGAACTATTGGGCAGGAAGCAGCAGCGTCCGCATGCCCGAATCTTCTGCAGCAGCCCTTCCCAACCCTCTCTGAACCTCAGAGCCACCCAGGAGCTGGTCAGAAAGCCACATCCCAGGCCCCATCGCCAGGATTCCAACTTGGACAACTGGGGTGAGCCCAGGCGGCATCTGGGCTTGGGTTTCTGGCTTAGGGAAGAAGAGTGGAAGCTGGTCAGGCACTCTATCTCCCAGAATCCCGGGCAGGCAGAGGCCTCTCCTGCTGGTGGCATACTGGCTGGCCCTATAGGCAGTGTGGGACAGGACCTGGGCTGGTGCAATGACACCAGGCACAGCAGGACACCAGGCCCACTGCCCCCCAGTCAAAGTAGATGGGCCACAATGTGGGCTGGCAGGGTGAGCAGAGCTGCAGTCCTGGATCACCATAGTCCTGCCATCTCCAACCTAGGCCCCTGCCTGCTTCCTGGATGTGCACCGGCAAAACAGCCAAGTCTAGCATGGTGTCGACTGCTTTCCCCAACAACAGTGCCTGCTGCTGCCGTCAGTAACCGCACAACCCAGTCAAGGCCCCATCTCCCTCTCTGGACTTCTGCCTGGAGAGCAGTGATGTGCAGAGGGCTGCATCTGACTTGGCTCCCCGCTTGCCAGGAAGATTGGGACGGCACGCACTCGTGTTGGCTTTACCTGTGGCTGTGAGCTCAGGCCCAGCTCAGGACAAATGGGTTTCACTCTGGCAGTTAACCCTGCAGGTCCCCCAGGGAGGAAGCAGTGGGGAGGAGCTCCCCAGCAGAGGGAGTGGAGCTCCTCCTGAGCTGTAGGTGGTTGAGGGGTCTGCACTATGACCATACCCTACATGCCAAAGGAGGGTAGTGACTGCCAGGCCATCGGGGGTATCAGCAGGCCAGGAGCTCTTCTCCAGTGATGCTCTCTGAGTTCCACGAACCTACTGCCCTGGCCCCCATCCTGTAGTCTTACCACAGGGTTCAAAAAGACCACCTGTATCTAACCCCAGCTCAGGCTTGCCCAGCTTGGTACAAGTATATACCCACTGTTCTAGTACATTCCCTGGCTTCCCACTGCCCCAGTGTTGTACAGGATTCTCTTTATTGGAACATTAAGATAGGCCTTAGCTTAGTGCCCAACTGGATGAACTATATATAGTATTCTATATGCTGCGCACCAGGGTGTCCCAGGGCTGCGGGTCATTCCACCCAGTAAGCTTCCTGGCCCCTGTGCAATCCCGGCTAGTTAAACTGAGGATCAGGGCCTTGCTCAGAACACTTAGGTTGTGGTTGGTGAGCCAGAGCCTGGGGCCTATACACCTCCCTTATCCTTGTCGCAGAATAACCAACTTCTTCAAAGGCCAAGAGCTGGTGTGGCCTAAGAGCTGAGGGGCCCTGACCAGTAAACCTTGTAGTCACCTCAGCCCCCACCCCATGGAAGACGGGTCCTTGTTGGGACCAGCCTGTCTCCAGCATCTTTCCTCTTCGGCTCACAGATGCGGCTGGAGGCCTTTTCAGGGATCACCCAGCCGCCCCACCCCTTCCCCTCCCTCCCCAAGAAGTCTCCACAGCCTAGGGCCGAAAGCCGCAGCCTACTTCGCAACCCCGCAAAGCTGAGGAACCCTGGGGCCCACCGTCCAACCCGAGCTGCGGCGCCGACCACGCCCACCCCTATTCCATTCGGAAGAAATCGACAGCGGTTCAAAGGTTTCAAAATTTTATTGTGCCCCCCAAATGGCCGACGGGATAAAGGGAAGCGCCGCACGGCCCCGCGCGACTGTTTGTCGCACACCCAAAGGCGGGGAGGGTGGGGGACCGAGAAGGGCGGCGCAGCGGCCGTGTCCACGCCCGCCCAGGCCTGACCAACTCGCGGCCTCGGCCTTTGGCGCCTAAAGGCCGGTAACCATGGCGACAGCCGTTGCCAAGGGCGAGAACCAATAGAGGCGTCGCAGGGCCACTTCAAAAATCTAAAGCAAAAAAACAAAACAAAAACACGCTACAACAGCGGGGGATGGGAGGGACAGAGGAAGGATGGCGCGGGCCCGGGGCCCCTCCCTGCGGCTCAGATCAGGCTCGGCGGCCCGGGCCGGGGTAACCGTACAAAATCTACAGACACTTGGGGTAGAAAAACCAAACCCCGGAAAGACCCCGCAGGAGGGCGCGCTCATTTGCGGCCTTTGGGCACTTTGGGGACGCTGGGCTTGGCCGCCTTCTTCACCTTCTTGCCCCCAGAGGCCGCCGCCTTCTTAGCCTTGTTGCCTTTGTCCTTCTTGGAGGAGGCGCCCTTCTTGTGCGAGCGCTTCTCGGGCTTCTGGCCCTTGGCGGGTTTCTTGTCCGCGCGCCGGAGGCTGGCCACGCCCGGGGCCGCCTTCTTGGCCTTGTGCGCGGCGGGCGCCGGGGCGGTGGCGGCCGCCGTGGCTCCGCGCCGCTCGCCGCCGCCCTCCAGTTTCTTGCGGTTGAGCTTGAAGGAGCCGTTGGCGCCGGTGCCCTTCACCTGCAGGAGCGTGTCGTTCTGCACCAGCGCCTTGATGGAGTATTTGAGGTAGGTGCGCCCATTCTGCTGGTCGAACCACGCCACCTTTTTGGCTTCCGCGTAGATCTTGGCCAGTGACGAGCCGTTGCGCTCGCCCAGCCTGCGGATGGTCTCCACTACCAGCTGGCTATACTTGCCAGGCTGATTCTTCTTCTTGTTATTCTTTCTCTTCTTGGATGGGGACAGCACCGCCGAGCCGCCGGCCTTGGCTGCCTTTTTGGCCGCCCCCTCGGCTGTCGTCAGCGGCAGGGCCTCCTCGAGCTCCACAGACATGGTGGCGAGCGGGTTGGTGGCGGGCGGGGCGCGGAAGCCCGGGGGCCGCGCCGGGAAGAGGAAGGCGAGGGGCCGAGGGGGCGCCGGGGGGCTAGGGGCGCGCGGCGGCTCCAGGCGGGAGCGGCCGCGGCCGGACCTGGGGCCGGGCGGCAGGGCTGGGGCGGGGGCCGGGCCGGCCGGAGCGGAGATCCCAGGCCGGGGCCGGAGCGGAGGGGACTGGAGAGGAGGGGATCGGGCCGGAGCAGGGAAATCGGCCGTGAGCGCCGCTGCTGCCGTTATCGCCACCGCCACCACCGAAGCTTCTTAGGCGTACGCGCTGCGCTCTGGCGAGGAGGGCGCCCCGCTCCGGTTTTATGGCTCCGAGGCGGACCACGTTGAGAACAACAACAGCCTGGTCCGGAGCCAGCGCCAACTTGTGCTTCTTGGAGCCCCTTTGCCGGCCGCTGGCTTCCTGGACCGCGGCTCCACGGCGCCCCCGCGCCCGCAGCCGTGCGCCCCGGACGGGGCCCGAGCCCGCGGCACCGCGGAGAGGCGGCCTGCGCCCAGGAAGGGCTCGGTAAAGGGAAACGGAGGAGTGCACCCTAGGCTGCGGGAGCGCGAGAGGAGGGGGGACCCCGTTTGGTGGCTACTAGCGCGGGCCCGGGGGTAGTCCCCACGGCCCGGAGGTCTGCGACTGGCAGCCAAAAGTGCGCCACGGGCACCCAAGCCCTGACCGCGTCCAGGAGGCCCCAGGCCTGCCCGCAGGACAAGCTTTAATTTGTCCGAACTAACACAGGGCACGCCCTCACGTGGTCGGCTGGGGCAATGTTAAGTAAGCTGGGACTTCTTCGAGGGGGGTCTCCGCCCCAGTCAAAGAGGGTAACGAATGGGAGGCGCCCTCCAGCCCCGCGCCCGGGGTCTTGTTAGCCTCAGGCGCCCGGGCACAGCTCGCGAGGAATCGGGGACGACCGCAGGTGCCTCTCTGGGAACATTTCCTAGCCGGCCACCCCGCCTGCCGCACATGCTTCCAAGTGCCCCATTTTGTGGTGCTCAGGCAGCTGCCACCGTTCCCCCCAAACCAAATGGCGGCTCCAGGGTGGGGCAGGGTGGGCGAGTGTCATGTTGCGACCCCTGGAGGAGGTCCCGGGGGGGGTGGGGGAGGAGGGAGGAAGGAAGGAAGGAGGGGAATTGCTCTTCGCTCCCGGCCACGCTCCTCCCCGGAGGGCAATTGAGAGGAGGTCCTGGAGAGAGCTCTCGCGGCACCCCTCTCCTGGTACCTCCGCGGAGGCTTGTGAAAATCTGGCGTCCATGAGCTCTGCTGGGTTCCCCTCTAGTGGGATATGCAGAGATGTCAGACAGTCTTTTCCCGGAGCCAGAGAAGCCTCCGCTTGGGGAGGCTGAGACCGCAGAGGGGCACTCCGAGGAGAGAGCGGACCCTTTTGGGGTAAATGATTTTTGAGGCCTGGATGTGGGGGCCGCGTCATGGACACAGAGAATGAACAGTCCCCTGTGGCCCGAGCATGGAGGCTTGGGTCGGAGGGGAGGCGAGAGTATTGGGGTTTCAGGGGTCGGGAGAGCTGGAGGTCGTGAGGCCCTGAAAAGGGGAGGCGTGTTTCGGTGCCTTCTGCCCCATCAGGCCCCTCCCAGCAGGCATCGTGTTCCCTCCCCTGCTGTCGGCGCTCAGCCCTTTGCCTTTTACAGCGCTGGCCCGGACCCCATTTGCCCTAGGACAAGCTAGTGCGGAAACTCCAGGAATGGAGGAAATCGAGACCTGGAAAAGGAGCCAAGGCGGTGTTCTGCGAGAGGTCAGGGGTACACGGAGCCAGGGAAGGTCTTGGGCCCTCGGGGCAGTGAGTAGACCCCGTCTCCCCATCCCCTCTCCCAGAGAGGACGACACTGGGTGCCTGCGCTGTCTGTCCAGAAGGTGTGAGACCTCAGCCAAGGTGAGGGTAAAACCATCCAAGTTTCCTAACAGAGGGGAATTCTGAAATGGCCAGGCTGCTGAGCCCTGGGAGTGGCGCTGGGGAGGAGGAAGGGCAGGCCAAGGGCTGCATGGGTGCAGCCCTCAGTTCCAAAAATGCAAGGTGTGTGGGTGCTGGGCTGGGGTGTGTGGAGCAGGCAGGCAGTGCAGTAAGAGAAGCAACACTGTCTAGACGTGTGACCCACGGAGGAGTACATGCCCCGGAGCAGAAGCCGTCGAAGAATGAGCAGTAGGCACGCTGGGAAGGTGGAAAGGGTGGCCCTCTGCGGGCGGGTCGTGGTGTGGAGATGGGTGGAAAGGGGACACCCATAGAGAGCTGGATTTGGGGCACCAGGTGGAGGGGAGGCAGCCAGGTGACCGGCCCCAAGGGGCTTGAGCTTGGGTATCTGAAAGGTCAAAGGGAGAGCAGCACTGATAGCCAGGGGGACACCTGGCATGGGCAGCTTGGGTGCCCCCAGGCTGAAATTCGTCCAGCCATCATGGGAGGGGGTTGCTGGAAATGTGCATCTGGAGCTGGTTGCAGCAGCCTCCGGGGCAGGGATACCTTCCCAGGGCCATTGTGGAGCTGGTGGAAGTGGCAGGAAAAGGAGGACGCAGCTTGGGAGACAGAAGAGGAATGGCCAAAGAGGAGGGAGGGAGAGCAGGTGTGGCTGGCCTCAGGGAAGCTGAGGAGGAGAGAGTTTCAGGAAAGGAGGCCTGGTCAGTCCCAGTGCAGTGCCCAGCCCCATAAGCCTGGCTCACCACCAGGAGGCCTTTGCCTGGACGCTGCTTGTTTCCACCATTGTTTTTTAAAAAAAAACAAAAACAAAAACAAATTCTTTCCGGATGAAGATGCAGCCCTGCTTTCAGACTTCCCTTTAAGAAATGGGAAGATTCTACTTGGTCCGGGGGCTGAAGGTGTGGGGCTTGAGTGAGTTACCACCCTAGTCCAGTGTGTGTCCCAAGAAGAGCTCTCTAGCCGTGGGGGAGGCCTGCCGCAATTGGAGTTGAGGAGCGATCAGTGATTGGGGGACACCTGCAGGCAGGCTGGTGTGGCCCAAGCCATGGGGGAGGACGCTGGAGACAGTTCAGAGTCCTCGACAGCCCTGGGGGCTCCATGGCTGCCTGGGGAGGGGGTGTTTCTGCCAAGATGGGGGCTTCCTGTGGACCTGGGCTCAGGAAGATTAATTCTAGGCTTTGGGAGCTGACAAGACCGAGTGGCTGCATCCCACTGTCCTCATACAGATGAGCTATCAGAGGCCAGGGGAAGGGGAATTGGTGCCTCAGTCTAGTTAGGACTGTATGGCTGGGCTCCTGCCACTTCTCAAACCCCACACCCCCAGACAGCCCCCTGCCACCCCTCAAAGGAAACCAGAGTGGGAAAGGCCTCAAGTAGCCAATGAAAAATGATGAAATCTAGAAAAAGGAACATCTGGAAGTGGCCTGGGCCCAGCCAGTCTGGAGGAAGCTCGGGGCACCTGATTCCTGAGGGTGCTAAGCTAGGGCGAGTCCTCTGTCCCTAGGTGAGCTCGTCTAGTCCTAGGGCTGCAGACACCGTCCATACACTGATGACACTCCGCTTTTTCCTCCAGCCCCAACTTCTCTCTCCTGACCAACAGACTCTGTCATCCAGCTACTCGCTGTCATCTACTCTGGGATATGTGAAACCCATTTCTTCTGTGTCATGGTTAAAACAGAACTCCTAACCTGTACCTTCCCAAAGTTTCACAGACAGTTCTAGTTAGAAAGCACACGAGATACTCCTCCCCCCTGGATTTCTTTCTCCCTCTACCATTGCAGCCAAACCTTTGGTTTCTATCAGTCCTCCCCCAAACAGGTCCCACCTCCGCCCAACTTCTCCTCCCCAAGCTGCTGTGTCCCCCACCCTTTCACTCTGGCCTCTCCAGTCCTCTCCACATGGCAGCAGAGGACGTGACTAACACAAGGCTGATCGCCAGCAGCCTGCCTCTCTAAAAGGCATCCAGTGGTTTGTCATCAGACTTACAATAAATCTGCACTTGGCTGCACTGCCTTTTTATTCCTTTTGTTTACCCGGGAGTTCCCACCTCAGGACCTTTTCATGTGCTATATGGCTGTCTCCTTTCATTCACATCTCAATCTGTAAATATCTCCCAGCCCCTTACTAAAACACCTCCCTAGAATTGCTATCATGTAACCCTACCATCATCTGACCTTATTTTGCTGATATAATATACTGGCTGCTCTCTTAAGAGCAGAACTGGATCTGCCCTGCTGCCTGCTGACTCCAACCCGGGGCACACCCTGCCCTGCAGAGACAGTCCTGCCCACTGCTGCCTGGGCCTGGGGACCACTCAGGCGTGCCTGCAGCAGCAGAAACAGGAAGGTGGACTGGGGGTGAGGAGCTGCTGCTCTGGCTCAGATCCTGGCACTCCTGCAAACCCCAGGTGGGACCACCCCACTCCCCTGAACTGCCCAGCCTGGGCTTCCCAGTTTGTGAAAAGGGGTTGGACGTGTGTCATTTGAATGACCCTTCAGCTTTACCATTCTGATTCTGGACTTCTGAACAGAGATGGACCCACAGGAAAATACACTGGCTGGTCAGTGAGACACACAACAGAGGCCCATATGTCTGGGGGAGAAGTAGGCCTGGTCTGGTGAGAAGTCTGGGCTGGTATTGCAAAGCCTTGGGCTCTGGGCCCACTCCTGTGATTCTGTGGGCCTCAGTGTTACCACCTGTAAAAGGCCTATGTGCACAAAAGCTCAACGAGGCTCCTCTGCCTCAAAGGTTTCTGGAGGTGAGGGTGGGAGCCCCCAGTGTGGGAGGGAGGCTGAAGGGTACTAGAGGGGTCACCAGCCTCAGGGATGGGGTCCAGAGGCCCTGTCGCCTGAGGGCCCTTGACCAAGGAAGGCCAGTTGGCTTGGGCCAGGCTGCTGAGGGCCAGTCTGTCTCCCTAAAATGTGTTTTAAACCCAGAGGTTGGTCCAGCCTAGGCCTGGACTGGATGAGAGGACAACAGGGCCCAGTTTGGGATTTAAAATGTAAAAAGAGAGGCTTTTGGGGCTTTTCAGCATTTAGCTGGAGACCCTGGGAAATTCACCAGAGGAGACTTTGGGGAAGGTGCCTTTAAGATGCTCATGTGTATCGTGAAGTCCTGAATGGGGATGCTAGGGCTCCTCCACCCGGGGCAGCCCGAGGGGTCTGCGGGTGTGATGGAAACCTGGGCCGATGGCCAGAGATCAAAGAAGCAGTGGAGCTGAGGCTAAGAGGGTGCAAAACGTGGGGACAGAGAGGAAATCAGAGTGCTTGAGGCTAAGCTGCCAGGGCAGGAGCCAGCCGACCCCTCAGCCTAGGGCAGGGGCCCTGCTGCGGGCGGAGAAGGTGAGAGGGGGGCTGCCTTCCCACCTCCGCTTCTCCTGCCAGCCTGGAGGGGCTGGGGCCCACCTGCAGCTCCCGTGTCCTGGGTGCCCTCAAAGCAGGAGTCCCCAGAGGATTCTGATAGAAAATCATTTTTTAAAAGAATGGACTCAAGTAGTGTTCTTCATGGAAGAAACCAGACCTGTGTGGGACATAGTATTAGTGCTGTTTTTACCCAGAGTCACGTTAAGGGATGAGCCCTCAGTCTCAAGCTGCACAGGCCCACGTGTACACGTCTGCATTGGGCCTCCAGTGAGGACATCACCAAGGTGCCCCGGGGACCGTGGGTGCCAAGTAAGAATGCCCAACCTAGAGATAGGGCCCGAAACGCTGAACATGTTGTGGGTGGCTGGACCTGTTGCCTTGAACAAGACCAGGTACCCGTCTCCGGAAGGATCTGACCACACCACTTCATCAGTGCTCCGAGGGCCGTGACGCTGGCTGCTCAGAGCCATGGCGCAGGAGGCCGCAGGGGCGGGCCAGGCCTGTTGGGAGACACACTGCCTTCCCTTAGGCCATTTGTTTCTCCTTTTATCTAAAAGCCTGTTGGCTTTTTTTTTCATACTAGATTCAGGGTATAAAACCCCAATATGCAAAAGGGTGTGAAGCAGAAACAAGGTCCCCAGCCCCACGAGCCCCCCTGCCAGGGCAGGGCCACGGCTCCCAGTGGGGCCCTGTGGGACTGTCAGCATGAGGCGCCTGTGGCCACACCCTTGCACTTCCTCCACGAGGGTGTCGCACACTCAGTCCGTGTCCCGCTCCCGTCACCTCTGGTCTGAATCACCGTGTGCGCGTGTGACCGCTGTGGCTGCAGGGCGTCCCTTAGCCTGGTTGGGCCGTGAATACCCTCGTCCCCTTGCCAGGCACACAGTGCCAGCCCAAGGCTGAGACTGTCCTTCTGCAGCCTGGGGCTATCTACAGGATTCCCCCTTAGAAATGGGGCTTTTCTGTCACCGAGAGTTAACTCGAGATGACCTGTGGCCAGGCCGAGAGCCCCATTTTCCCTCCTCCCTGGGCCTTGCCCCCATCTGGGTCCTGGCGCACCAGCATCACTCAGGTGGGAGCACTTGGATCTTGGGATTCCTTTTTCATCTCTTTCCTGTTTTGTGACTCCACCCAGCTTGGTCTGCAAGCTGCCTACCCCATCTCCAATGCTGCCATCAGCACCCCCCCAAACTACCCTCTCTGGGCCAGGGCACAGTCTGGCCCAGCAGCTTTTCTCAGGGGCTTGAAAGGGACCTGACTGCAAGCCTCCGTCACGTCAGGTGTCTACCTGCTTTTCTAACTTCATCTCCCATTCTTCCCATCAGAAGTCTCGGTCTCCAAGCTCTGTGGCAATACCCACGGTCGGCTCTGTGCTCTCTAGAGACCTGACCGCCTGCCTTGGGGTCCTGGGGCTCCTGAGGTCTTGGCCTGGCTCTCCACCCCGTGTGCGCACCGACAGCGTGGGACAAGAGTGAGCGGCAGACACCAGGAAATGGCTTCTCCAGTCCCCGCCCTCCAATAAGTGCTTGGCAGGGAGTCGGGAGCTCTGGCCCAGGCTCACCCGTGGGTGAGAACAGAGAAGAGAAGCTCAGAGGAGCTTCTTTGTTTAGGAAACATTTATGGAGTAAGGGCACGGTGAGCAGAGGGGGCCAGAGGCTCCCAGCCCCACAGTGGCCGCCTTCAGCACAGGGCCTTCCTTTACTTCAGGGGTGAGGGTTTCCTGGCACAGCTCTGAGCCTTCTCCCACCCGAATGCCAGTTTACAGGCTCAGAGAGGGTGGTGGCCCGCTTGCGCCCCCAGGGGCCCTGGGGCCTGTCCCCTCCAGGAAGTGTTGGCCCTGTGATAGGAGCCTCCCCTTCAGGACTCGGAGTCCACAGCTGGGCAAGGCCAGAATTGTCTTCCTGCCTCAGACCCTCTGTAGAGCTGGGCATTTCTTCTTCAGAAGCCCCAGGGTTTGAGGCCCAGGAGTTGGGACAACACCTAGAGACCATTCTGAGAGGGGGCTTCGGTGACCAGGACAGTACCTCACAAACAGAAACAATCTTCCAGAGTCTTCCAGAGAGGTCAGCCGGGCAGCCCGCTCAGGCGGCTGTAGCAGGACCACTCCTGGCTGAGGGCAGGCAATGAGACCTCGGCCTTATCTCCCTGCTTCCAAGCCGCCTCGGCTGCGGGGACGCTTCTTCCCCGCCCATGCTCAGCGGGAAGATCAGGGACACCACAGCAGCCCACTGTCCAGACGAGGCTGAGGCCTAAGAAACTGGGTCATACCCCCAGTGGCACCCAGCTAGGAAAAGGTGGCAAAGCATTTGCTGTTTTCCTCATTTCAGCCATCTCCTCGTCACCCTCAGTCACTTTCTGAAGTTATCCGGTCTCAGGCCTGCCACCGCACTGCAGCAGGGACCCTGTGTACACCTTACTGCTGCATAGGGACTAGTACACAGTAGACTCTCAGTAAATATTTGTTAAATGAATGAGATGGGATTCAAAGCCAGGTGTGGCTTGGTGTACTTGAGCTCCCTGGCCCAGCCCTGATCCTCCATGGGTCCCAACTCGAAGTTTGTGCCCTGGGCCCTCTAGACCTCCTGGCTTGGCAGGCAGGGGCTCCACAGGGCTTGTGACACCTTAGAAAAACCTATGGTGACCTTTGCAAGGCTCACAGTACTTTCATAGTTAACTTGCTCGCCCAAACTTGGGGATCCAGCAGTTCTCTGCTAAGTCAGGAACAAGTCAGCAGCTGCCCTCAGCTTCCTCCCGAGGTGAGGTGCCCACCCTCAACCCCGATTCAGTGTCCTAATGGCCATCATCTGAGGGGGGCCTGGAGAGTGGGGACATGATGCCGCATTAGGTGGGGAGCAGTAAAGTGGGGTGGCTTTCAGATGGCCACACACCACCACCATCTCCATACAGTCCCACAGTGTCCCCTGCCGTGCTGGCCCCCCAAGGTCAACCTAATCCTCTCTTCATTTAGAGGCAGCCAAAGTAGCCTTTTAAAAGGTGAAGCAGAGCTTTCTGTCATGCTCAAAACCTAGCAGCAACCCCACCTGGTCTGACACCATCAGAACCTTGGAGACATATTTTACCTAAGCACCCCTGCACTGCTGCTCTGCCCTCCTGCAGCCGCCTCTAGTGGGCACACCCTGGCTGAATGCAGCAGGCCCACCACCCCAGCTCGACACCCCGAGCTCCTTCAGTCCTTCTCATCCTGATATCCTGTAGAAAACCTACAGAACAGGTCCTAGGTAAATTACCTCCCACTTGCTGAATATCTGTCCCCCCTCCACCCCCAAGACCATGTCTGTCTTGGGTAGTATTGAATGACAAGAATCTGGAAATGAGTTAAATGCTGGCCTTCATAAGGGTTCAGAACTATATTTATGAAAGGGGGAAAAAAAGCCCATCCAACCAACACCTAATCTGAAGCCTGACATAAATGGCTGTCAGAAATGTGTACCTTTATTCACACTAATTGGGTAAAAATTCTTGAAAGAGGCAGCCTTAGAGGAATCCTTTGGGGCCATCGAGGGATAGAGTGGGAAGGGTCCTGTCTTGTCCCGTCTGCCCGGCCCCATTTTACACAAAGAAGCTGAGGTGATGTGTCTGGTTTATACCCCAAGTCTGAATCCCAGCCCAGTATTGTTGCCCCAGTTGACCCCCTCATCTGTCCAGTTAGCTGGGTGTGGGGAGAGGCGGTGCCCCCAGCTGGTGCCAACAAGAAGCCACGGGATGGGGACAGGCATCCAGCCATGTGCCACCCTTGCCTGGGTGCATGGGGCAACCACCAGAAGGCAGGGCCGGGGCGGAAACAGCCAACAGCAGTGACATAGGACAGCACTTGTCTGACTTTAAACTGCATTTGGACCTGCCCTTTTTGCACCATCTGCCCTGGAGGATTGAGAAAGCTGCAAAGTGAATCTCTCTGTGGCCATATCTTCCCAGAGGCCCCAGTCAGATCCTGCCCACCCCTGCTGAAACATTTGGATGGCTTCCCATCACACTTAAAATAAAATTTAAGCGTCTCCCCATGGCCCAGAGGCCTGATGGGGTCTTGGCCCTGCCGGCCTCATTCCCCTCCACTGCTTGCCAAGCCTGGCCCCAGGGCAATGCCTTTGCCCTGCTGTTCTCTCTTCACAGACTCACATCCCCCCCAGCCTTTTGCCAATCAAGTCGGTATTGCCTCCTCAGGGAAGCCCTCCCTAAACACCCTTCCGAAGTAGGGTTACCCGCCCTGACCTTTCACCATTGCTGTTCGTGTTCCCTTCATAGCACCTAATCACTACTTGGAGTTTTACCATTTATATCTATCTGCATCTCTCTACCTTGCCCGAAGGTCACATGTGTATCACCAGGTTCTCTGTGGCTGGCACATAATAGATGCACAATAAATCTTGGTTTGCGTCGGTCCCTCCCTGCTTCGGACCCGCAGATGAGGAAGGAGACAATGATGAAATGTCTGAGATCTGAGAGGACCAGCCAGGGGACTCGAGGCTTAACAGCACAAGAGTGGTGCTGAGAGGGCACCCTTCGTATTTGAGCAAATAAATGTTAACAATAGAATTCTGTGTGGGGAGCTTAATACACAATCATTAACTAATTCTGAACTTAATCCTCTGCCATCTCCTGGGGCCCGACGTCTTATATGGTATTGAAACAATAGCAGGGCAGGTAGGTCCGAGAAACTGCTTTGGTCTTGTTTGTTCTGTTCTTGATCACGTATCAGGAATTACAGGAACAGTAATCAAGTCAGATACGATTATACATTTGATTTCTATACTTCATTTATACATGAATCCCACAGTCTGAATAAATGAAATGTGAAGGGCCCTCATAGAGATTTGGCCCGGTATTTTCTGCCCCAAATGAACCGAGTGTGCAGGGCCTGCAGGTGAGGCCAGCATCTCCCCGCCCTCCCGCCTGACATTGTAGGAACATTTTAGGATGGCCCATGAGCCAGGAAGGAGCTCCTGGGCAGCGGTGGAGACTCAGGTGTTGGCCCGTTTCCTCATCCGGTCACCTCCCCTGCTCGGGACGGGCCAGTGCCGGCTGGAAGGGTGGCTTGATGTGGATGTTGGCGGAACGTGCACGCCAGGTGTGCTCTTGGGAGCATTAAGGTTCTCGAGAAGGACAAAATCTTCAACCCTAGGGTCAAAAACGCCCGATGAGGACGTTGCATCAGTTCAGGAGAGTAACGAGCAAGTCCGAGGTCAATCGTCGTGGAGGCCTCCGGGCGGTAACGAAAAAGATCGCTGGGAGTATCGGAAAGCGGTTTAATGCTGCCTCCCGGAGAATGTGTGCCCCTAGAGGGATGGTGCCCGGCTCGACCTTAGGGGGAAGCAGAGCAGGGCCCCAGCCTGTGACACCTTTAGGCGCCCAGGGAGCGCCGCAGGGGAGGGGTGCCCGCGCATCCCTCCATTCCGGCTCCGGGCCCTCGGGGGGCCTGGCCCTTCCCGAATAGGGGGCGCAGGGCGGCCGGTTAGCTCCCGGGTTCCCTGCGCTTCCCTCCCCACCCGCCAACCGCAGCGAGCGCAGGCCGAGGCGACACTGCTCCGGCACGCGCCTCAGCGTGGCGTTAGGCGTTGGGCGCGCGCCCCGCCCCTCTACGTCACCACCGGCCCCGCCCCCGTCTCCACGGAGACCCACTCGCTCTACCGCACCACCTCCTAACAGCCCATCGGCGACTGCGCTCGCGGAAGCTGCGCGTCCTGCAGCGCCCCGCGCGGCTCCGGGGACGCGCGCTTTTCCAGTGTTTCCCAGACTTGTCGGATCGTAAAATCACCGGAGATGCTTATTAACGTGCAGGCTCCAGACTCCCTTCCCGAAGGGTCTCTCAGCAGGTCCAAGCAGGGGCGTGGGAATCTCTATTTTAACAAAGTGATTCTTACGGTGGATTCTTACCAGTAGTCCAGGACATGCATAAAAGCTATACTGCAGCAAAGGTCTTTGCTACCGTTTATCGGGGGTGGGGCCGAAGCCAGACCCCAGGGACTTGTTTTCCTTGCCGCCTCTGCGCTGCGCGTGGCTGCGGTGAGGGAAGCAATGGGAGGAGGTTATGTAAAGAGCCGCTGCGAGGCGGTGGGGTGGGGAAGAGGACCTCGCCCAGGGCAGAAGCCCCAGGGAAGGCATTTCTGCTTTGAGGACTGCTTCTCCTCCCACAAATCCTGGCCAAGCCGTCACAGAAGCTCTGCAAAGATGACCACTATCTTTGCGATCTCTGCCTGGGAGGCTGAGAAAACATTCTAGCACCCACATGTGGTCTCTGCCATCTCAGGCTAGGCCACATCCAATCCTGCCGAAGAGCCCAACTGCTGGTCTCCTTACAAGACCCCAGAGGCCCAGAGGCCCAGTGGAGGAACCAAGAGGTTAAAATATATTTACTGGATCAGGCTGGCCTGAAAGCTGACTTCTAAGGTCACCTGAGCGAAAGCTGGCCCATAGCCGACCTCCTGCAGTGCCAACTAGCAGGGCGGGCTCCCACAGTGACCTTTGAACCACTCCACTGACCGCTGCTTGTGATGTTACCTTCAAGGCCTCTCTGGAATCCTCATGGCCCCCTGGCTACACTGGACATGGTGCCATGCTTCCCAGACTTCTGATTATAAAACCACCGGGGACATATTCACATGTAGAGCCACCAGGCACCACACCTCGGGGCCTATCTTGTCCGTGCGCCCTGTCCCTCTGTCTGGGATGCTTTTCTATTCAAATTTTGTCCCAGGAAACAGAAAAACAAAAAAACCCCACGTAAAAGTATTTATTTTATGTGTCCCAGGGTCCACAAACTCTCAGGCCTACCTGGCCAGGTAGATAATACAAATGAATGAGGTGATCTGTGAGGGACTGGTGACCTGGAGGACACGGTGGGCCCATGAGGGGCAACTGAGGCCAGCCCCAGCGGCCGTGCCAAGCAGAAGGTAGGCCCAGGGCGGCAATATAGCCTGAGAAGTGAAAAACCAGTGTTTTAAAATATATACTCTCTTGTTTTGTTTTCTAAACATTGCAGTAGTCAAAATGCAGATTACAGGAAAAATTGCAAGTAAAACAGAACAGAACACCTCTACAGCTCAAGTCTGGCCCATAGCAGCCCTGGACTTCAGTGCAGATTCAACCCTGTCTGCTCAGGACCTTATCAAAATTTAAACACCCCGTGTGCAGACCCCTGGTCATCCTTCTTTGCATGTGGCCAGTGCCACAAAGATCCCTCCATGTTCTGGTCCACCTGCCCTGTGAGTCTGTGAACCCCTTCCTCACTCGGTTCCCTGGTTTTCCTTCGTGACTGGTAGAAAACCTGCTGCTCATAGAGAGGCAGCTGGCCAATATGACTTCACCGAGCTGCTCCTGGAACCCAGCCTGGAAGGAGATGCCCTATGAGAACAGGGAGCCGGCCGAGGCCCACTCGGTGTCTGGGCCCGCACTGCCATGTGCCACTCAGACCGCCAGGCTGACCACCAGGGGCACTGTCCTCCCACTGACTTTCTGTCCCAGATTTGGAAGCAAACTCTCTTGACTATCCTATCAGCACTGCTGAACCTAGAGGTCAGTGGGGAAAGCAGTGGTCCAGCAGTCTGGCTGCTCCTGGCAATTCCCACAGGCCTGGCTCACACTCTGCCCTGAGATCCCCCAAATCAGCCCCCCAAAGTTATAACTAATTCCTGGGCTGGCTTTTGGCTGGCTTGCGTGTTAACTAGCGACCTGCCTTTGTCCATAACCTGGCACCCTTTGTCCTTTACCTGGGGCCCTCGAGTGACCAGCTCAGGGGCCACATTGTTTCAGGGAGCCCCAGCCTCCCCCAGATCCAGGTGTGGCTTCCTGAAAGCATGTGACAGCCACAGTTTCTCCCAGTCACCATATTCACGTGCATGTAATAAAGGGCATGTGGAGAGTGGTTCCACAGGCTTCAGGCCTTGGTTAAGAAAGTAGAAGTGTTTCTCTTTTCCTACACAGAAACATGCAGAGCAGGAACAGAAATAAACCTCTGTGCCCACTAATGTTTGTCTCTTGCCGACCTGTCATCTTACAGGGCCCTGGATGCTGGAACACAAGGATCCCTAGCTCCTTTCCTCATTCTGGAAGGAGCCTTAAGCCAAAGGCCTCGGGGATTCATCATCGTGCGCATGTGCACGTGGTTCTCACTCCTGGCTACACACTCAAACCACCTGGTGAGCTTTGGGAAGCACCAGTGCCTTCTTAGGCCGATTGACTCTGGATGCTGGAGGTAGGGTCAGGGCATGAATGAGGATGTTTTAAAGCTCTAGCTCTCCTAGCAGGTCTAAGGCATCCCCAGGGCAGAGAACGACTGTCTTGGAACATTGGAGACATCGCCTGGGAGCTCAGGGGCTCTCGGAGGTCAAAGGGGCCAGCTTCCTGGCACCCCAGTTTCTAGAATGGCTGTAGTCTGAGTCACTCCAAAGGGAGAGAGCAATCTGGAGCTGGGAGGAAAGGTAAGCTGGGGACACCAGAAGGGAAGGGTGCATGAGTGGCATTGTCTCTACCCCTCTGCTCACCCCCCTTGCAGGAGCAAGGCTGCCAGGTGTTGCTCACAGGCTCTCTTAGAGCATGATGGGTAAAGAAACTAGGTCCTCCTTGCTCCTCCTGGGGAAAATCTCACACGGTCTTCCTACAAAGGAGCCGGAGCAGACGGCTAATGCTCAGAACTCAGCGGCTCTCAACCTGACTGAGAGCTGGGTTTACAGTCCATGTGGTGCATGCTGTGTGATTTTGAACTCCCCCAGCCAGCCATCCTTGCAGCCGGAGGACTGATCTCAAATACTGGCTATTTCGGGGAGCAGGACAGAGCACAGAGGAAGTTTGCCAGCAGGTGAAAAGGCAGCTGGGGTTTCTGCAAGGCTCGGACCTATTTTAGGTTCATGGGCTTTAGGCCCGAAATGGCCTTGGCCTTTTTAGATCAGTTTCCTTTAAAAGAAAAGTTATACAATGTACATAACAAAATTTACCACTTTAACATTTTTAGGTGTACAATTCAGTGGCATTAAGAATATTCACACTGTTGTGCAACCAGCAGCACTATTTATTTCCAGAAAATTTCCAGTGTCCCAAAGAGAAACTTTGTACTAATAGTAACCTTCCATTTCAACTCCTCCCCACCCCACCCACTTCCAATTTCTATTTGACTTTCAGCCTCTATGATTTTTATTATTCATATAATTGGAATCATACACTTATCCTCCCATAACTGGCTTATTTTACTTAGTGTAATGTCTCCAAGGTTCATCCAGTTATAGCATGATTCAGAATTGCACTCCTTTTTTTTTTTTTGAGAATTGCATTCCTTTTTATGGCTTAATAGTATTCCATTATATAGAGAGACCACATTTCTATATTCATTCGTCTGGTGGTGGACACTTGGATTGTTTCTCCTCTTTGACTATTGTGAATAGCGCTGTGTCCTGCCAATGGGTTTCAGCCCCGGGCGAGTTCGCTATGGATTCAATGCAACCAAAGACATTGACAGCAGAACGTTCTTTGGGGTGAAAGTGTTTATTACCCGGCTTGTTCTCCTGGTGGTAGGTCGAGCACTAGCATCTCTGCGTCCACCTGGAGCACTGGGCCAAGCTCTCTCTATATAGCACAATAATCACTTACTGCCTAAAGGTGTGGAAGCGGTAGCCTAGCAACAGGCCAGTTACATCATCAGGTGGTTTAAGTTCAGTGAGGATCCTGGCCATAGGAACCCCAGCTTCCCCACATGCTGCTATGAACATGGTATGTGAGTAACTTGAGTCCCAGCTTTCAGTTCTTTTCTGTGTAGACCTTGTTGTGTGTCGTATGGTAATTCCATGTTCGACGTTTCAGGAATGGCCAAACTAGTTTCCACAGCACCCGCACCATTTCATATTCCCTCCAGCAATGCACAAGAGTTCCAATTTCTCCACATCCTTGTGAAGCTTATTTTGTTTTGAATAATAGCCATACTAAGGGGTGTGGAGTGGTTTTGATTTGCATTTCCCAAGTGGCTGATGACATTGAGCATCTTTTTCACATGTGTATTTGCCGTGTGTGTATATTCTTTGGAGCACTATCTGTTCAAATCCTTTGACCATTTCTGAATTGCATTGATTTTTTTTGTTATCGAGTTGTAGGCATTCTTTATATATTCTTATCATTCCTTATCAGATACATGATTTACAAAAGTTTTTAATTTTGATGAAGTCCAACTACCCTATTTTGTTTTATTTTGTTGCCTGCTTTTGGTGTCCAATCTAAGAAATCATTGTCAAAGCCAACGTCAGGAAGCTTTTCCCCTCTGTTTTCCTCTCAGGATTTTATAGTTTTAGCTATGAGCTTTAGGTCTTTGATCCATTTTGAGTTGAGTTTTGTATATGGTGCTGGGTAAGGGACCGACTTCATTCTGTTGCATGTGGCGATCCATTTCTCCCTGCCTGGTTTGTTGAGAAGACTGTCCATTCTCCATTGAATGGTCTTGGCACCTGTGTCGAAAGTTAATTGACCATCTGAGGGTTCATTTCTGGGCCTCCTATTCCATTGGTTTCTATGTCTCTTCTTTTGCCAGTACCACACGGTTACAGTTATAGTGGTCTTCAATCAGGAAGTTAAATGTGAGGCCTCCGACTTTAGCCTTTTTTTTTTTAAGATTGCTTTGACTTTTCAAGGTCCCATGATTTTCTTTTTTTATTAAAGTATCATTAATATATAATCTTATCTTGGTTTCAAATGTACATCACAGTTGTTCAACACCTGCAATCAACTTATACTGTGACTGCAAATTATTGTGCCCCTTTATTCCTCTCCCTTTTGCACCTGCCCAACCCCTCCCCCTAGGTAACCACTAGTCCCTTCTCAGTGTCTATGAGCAGACTGCTGTTTTGTTCCCTCTGTTTTGCTTTGTTTTTGTATTCCACCAATAAGTGAAATCATATAGTATTTGTCATTCTCCGCCTGGCTTATTTCACTGAGCATAATACCCTCCAGCTCCATCCATGTTGTTACAAATGGTAGGATTTGTTTTCTTGTTATGGCTGAATAATATTCCATTGTGTATGTGTACCACCTCTTCTATATCCATTCATCTACTGATGGACACTTAGGTTGCTTCCATATGTTGGCTATTGTAAATAGTGCTGCGATAAACATAGGGGTGCATATGTCTTTTTCAAACTGGGCTGCTGCATTCTTAGGGTAAATTCCTAGGAGTGGGATTCCTGGGTCAAATGGTATTTCTATTTTGAGTTTTTTGAGGAACCTCCATACTGCTTTCCGCAATGGTTGAACTAATTTACATTCCCACCAGCAGTGTAGGAGGGTTCCCCTTTCTCTGCATCCTCGACAGCATTTGGAGTTCCTTGTCTTTTGGATGGTGGCCATCCTCACTGGTGTGAGGTGATATTTCACTGTGATTTAATTTGCATTTCCTTGATGATTAGTGACATGGAGTGTCTTTTTATGTGCCTGTTGGCCATCTGAATTTCTTCTTTGGAGAAGTGTCTGTTCAGGTCCTCCACTCATTTTTTAATAAGGTTATTTGTTTTAATCAAGATCTCATGATTTTCAATTTGAATTTTAGGAAAGGTTTTTCCGTTTTTGCAAAAATCATGAAATTTTGATAAGGATTGCATTGTATCTGTATATTATTTTGGGTAGTATTGTCACCTCAGTAATATTAAGACTTCCAATACATGAAGATGGGACATCCTTCCATTTATTTAGGTCTTTAATTTCTGTCAACAATGTTTTGTAGTTTTAAACATACAAGTCTTTCACCTACCTGGATAAATTTATTACTAATATATATATATATTTTTTATAATTTACATACAACAAAATGCGCAAATCTTAGTGTACAGCTTAATGAATTTTGACATGTGTATACGCTCGTGTAACCATCGCCCAGATCAAGATACCAGACATTCTCACTAATTATTTCCCCTTTACCTATTTCACCCATCCCTCCCCCCAACCCATGACAACCACCAGTCTATTTTCTGTGCTTATGAGTCCATTTAAGTTTTGTTTCTTAGATTCTACATACAAGTGTAATTATATGGTATTTGTCTTTCTCTGTCTGACATTTCATGTAGCATGATACCCCGTAGGTCATCCATGTCATAAATGGCAAGATTTCATTCTTTTTTATGGCTGAATAATATTCCATTGTATATGTACTGCCTCTTTTTTTATTCATTCCTCTATCAATGGACATTTAGGTTGTTAATATTTTATTCTTTTTGATGCTATCGTAAATGGAATTAATTTCTTAATTTACTTTTTGGATTGTTCATTGATGTATAGAAATGCAACTGATTTTTGTGTGTTGATTTTGGCTTTTGCAACATTGCTGAATTAGTTTATTTATTGGCTCTAAAAGTTTTTTGTGTGTGTAGATTCCGTAGGGTTTTGTACATATAAGATTTTGTCATCTATGAACAAAGATACTTTTCCTTTTTCCTTTCTAATTTGGAGGCCTTTTATTTCTTTTTCTTGCCCAATTGTTCTGGATAGAACGTCCAGTACTATGTTGAAGAGAAGTGGTGAGAATGGGCATCTTTGTCTTGTTCCTGATCTGAGGGAAAGGGCTTTCAGTGTTTCACCATTGACTATGGTGTTTGCTGTGGGTTTTTTTTTTTCATATGGCCTTTATTATGTTGAGGAAGTTTGCTTTTATTGCTTGTTTACTTAGTGTTTTCATCATTGAAAATGTTGAGTATTTTTGAGATATAACTGCCCTTTACATATTAGTTTCAGGTGTACTACATAATGATTCAATGTTTCTATATAGTGTGAAATGATCACCACAATAAGTATATCCATCAACACGGGTACTCGCCTCTGGCAACTACCAATCTATTCTGTGTATGAGTTCAGTTATTTGTTTTTTTGGCTTTTAGATTCTGCACATGTGAGACCATACACTATTTGTCTTTCTCTGTCTGACTTATTTCATCAGGTATAATACCCTCAAGGTCTATCTATGCTGTCACAGATGACAAGATTTTCTTATCTTTTATGGCCGAATATCCCATTTTGTGTGTGTGTGTGTGTGTGTGTGTGTAGCATCACATTTTCTTTATCCATTTATTTATTCAAGGACACTTAGGTTTCTTCTGTATCTTAGCTACTGTAAATAATGCTGATATGATGGGGGGGCAGATATTTTTCAACTTAGTATTTTTGTTTCCTTTGGATAAATGCCCAGAAATGTAATTGCAGGATCATATGGTGATTCTATTTTTAATTTTCTGAGGAACTTCCATATGGCTTTCCATAGTGGCTGCACCAATTTACATTCCCATCAGCAGCGTAGGAAGGCTACCTTTACTCCACATCCTTGCCAACACTTATTATTTCTTGTCTTTCGGATAGTTCCAGACTGGTGTGAGGTGATACCTCATTGTGGTTTTGATTTGCATTTCCCTGGTGACTAGAGATGTGGACATTGTTTTCATGAGTCTGTTGGCCATGTGTATGTCTTTTTTGGAAAAATGCCTATTCAACTCTTCTGCCCATTTTTTAATTGGATTGTTTGGTTTTTTTTTGCTATTTGGTTGTATGAGTTCTTTATATATTTTGGATATTAGACCCAAACACACATCATTTGCAAATATTTCTCCCTTTCAGTAGGTTCCTTTTTTATTTTGTTGATTGTTTCCTCACTGTGCAGAAGCTTTTTATTTTTATTTTATTTATTTATTATTAAGATATTATTGATTCACAATCTTATGCTCAGGTTTCACATGAGCAACATTGTGGTTACTACACTCCCCCCTATTATGAAGTCCCACCACATACCCCATACGTCACTGTCCATGAGCATAGTAAGACGCTATAGAGTCACTACTTGTCTTCTCTGTGCTCTACTTCCTTCCACGTGAACCCCCTATATTAAATGCGCTCACTAATCATACTACCCCTTAATCCCCATATCCCTCCCTTCCCATCCACTCTCACCAGTCCCTTTCCTTTTGGCAACTGTTATTCCATTCTTGGGTTCTGGGAGTCTGCTGCTATTTTGTTCCTTCAGTTTTTGCTTTGTTCTCATACTCCACAGATGAGTGAAACCATTTGATACTTGTCTTTCTCCACCTGGCTTATTTCACTGAGCATAATACCCTCCAGCTCCATCCATGTTGTTGCAAATGGTAGGATTTGTTTTCTTCTTATGGATGAAGAATATTCCATTCTGTATATGTACCACATCTTTTTTATCCATTCATCTACCAATGGACACTTAAGTTGCTTCCATTTCTTGGCTATTGTAAATAGTGCTGCAATAAACATAGGGGTGCATATGTCTTTTTGAATCTGTGATCCTGTTTTCTTAGAGTTAAATCTGAGAAGAGGAATTCCTGGGTCAAATGGTATTTCTATTTTGAGTTTTTTGAGGAAGCTACATACTGCTTTCCACAATGGTTGAACTAGCTTACATTCCCACCAGCAGTGTAGGAGGGTTCCCCTTTCTGCACATCCTCGCCAGCATTTGTTGTTTCTTGTCTTTTGGATGTTGGCCATCCTAACTGGTGTGAGGTGATATCGCATTGTTTTAATTTGCATTTCCCTGACGATTAGCAATGTGCAACATCTTTTCCTGTGTCTGTTGGCCATTTGAATTTCTTCTTTGGAGAAGTGTCTGTTCATATCCTCTGCCCACTTTTAAAATATTTTTTATTAAGGAATTATTGATATACACTCTTGTGAAGGTTTCACATGAAAAAACAATGTGGTTACTACATTTACCCATATTATCAAGTCCCCACCCATACCCCATTGCAGTAACTGTACATTGGTGTAGTAAGATGCCACAGATTTACTATTTGCTATCTCTGTGCTACACTGTTTACCCCATGAACCCTCACACCATGTGTACTAAACATAATACCCCTCAATCCCCTTCTCCCTCCCTCCTCACCTACCATTCCCCATCCCTCCCCTTTGGTAACCACTAGTTCCTTCTTGGAGTCTGTGAATCTGCTGCTGTTTTGTTCCTTCAGTTTTGCTTCATTGTTATACTCCACAAAAGAGGGAAATCATTTGGCACTTGTCTTTCTCCACCTGGCTTATTTCACTGAGCATAATATCTTCCAGCTCCATCCATGTTCTTGCAAATGGTAGGATTTGTTTTCTTCTTATGGCTGAATAGTATTCCATTGTGTATATGTACCACATCTTCTTTATCCATTCATCTACTGATGGACACTTAGGTTGCTTTCTTATCTTGGCTACTGTAAATACTGCTGCAATAAACATAGGGCTGTATATCTATTTTTTATTCTGAAAAGTTGTATTCTTTGGGTAAATTCCAAGGAGTGGGATTCCCGGGTCAAATGGTATTTCTAGTTTTAGTTTTTTGAGGAAACTCCATATTGCTTTCCACAATGGTTGAAATAACTTACATTCCCACCAGCAGTGTAGGAGGGTTCCCCTTTCTCTGCATCCTCACCAGCATTTGTTGTTCTTAGTCTTTTTGATGCCGGCCATCCTTACTGGTGTGAGGTGATATCTCATTGTGGTTTTAATTTGCATTTTCCTGATGATTAGTGATGTGGAGCATCTTTTCACGTATCTGTTGGCCATCTGAATTTCTTCTTTGGAGAATTGTCTGTTCATATCCTCCACCCATTTTTTAGTTGGGTTATTTGCTTTTTTGGTGTTGAGGTGTGTGAATTCTTTATATATTTTGGATGTTAACCCCTTGTCGGATATGTTGTTTATGAATATATTCTCCCATACTGTAGGATGCCTTTTTGTTCTACTGATGGTGTCCTTTGCTATACAGAAGCTTTTTAGTTTGATGTAGTCCCATGTGTTCAATTTTGTTTTTGTTTCCCTTGCTCAAGGAGATATGTTCAGGAAGAAGTTGCTCATGCTTATATTCAGGAGATTTTTGCCTGTGTTGTCTTCTAAGAGTTTTATGGTTTCATGACTTACATTCAGGTCTGATCCATTTTGAGTTTATTTTTGTGTATGGGGTTAAACAATAATCCAGTTTCATTCTCTTGCATGTAACTGTCCAGTTTTGCCAACACCAGTTGTTGAAGAGGCTGTCATATCCCCATTGTACGTCCATGGCTCCTTTATCATATATTAATTGACCATATATGGTTGGGATTTTATCAGGGCTCTCTAGTCTGTTCATTGGCCTATGGTTCTGTTCTTGTGCCAGTACCAAATTGTCTTGATTACTGTGGCTTTGTAGTAGAGCTTGAAGTTGGGGAGCATAACCCCCAGCTTTATTCGTTCTTCTCAAGATTGCATTGGCTCTCAGCGGTCTTTTGTGGTTCCATTTAAATTTTAGAATGATATGCTCTGGTTCGTTGAAGAATGCTGTTGGTATTTTGATAGGAATTGCACTGAATCTGTAGATTGCTTTAGGCAGGATGACCATTTTGACAATATTAATTCTTCCTATCCATGAACATGGGATGTGTTTCCATTTATTGGTATCTTCTTTAATTTCTTTCATGAGTGTTTTGTAGTTTTCAGAGTATAGGTCTTTCACTTCCTTGGTTAGGTTTATTCCTAGGTATTTTATTCTTTTTGATGCAAACTGTGAATGGAATTGTTTTCCTAATTTCTCTTTATGCCTGTTTATTGTTAGTGTATAGGAATGTAGCAGATTTCTGTGTATTAATTTTGTATCCCACAACTTTACTGAATTCAGATGTTAGATCTAGTAGTTTTGGAGTGGATTCTTTAGGGTTTTTTTATGTACAATATGATGTCATCTGCAAATAGGGACAGTTTCACTTCTTCCTTGTCAGTCTGGATGCCTTTTCTTTCTTTGTGTTGTCTGATTGCTGTGGCTAGGACCTCTAGTACTATGTTGAATAGAAGTGGGGAGAGTGGGCGTCCTTGTCTTGTTCCCGATCTTAAAGGAAAAGCTTCCAGCTCCTCGCTGTTACGTATGATGTTGGCTATGGGTTTGTCATATATGGGCTTTATTATGTTTAGGTATTTGCCCTCTTTTCCCATTTTGTTGAGAGTTTTTATCATGAATGGATGTTGAATTTTGTCAAATGCTTTTTCAGCATCTATGGAGGTGATCCTGTGCTTTTTGTCCTTATTTTTGTTAATGTGGTAGATGATGTTGATAGATTTTCAAATGTTATAACATCCTCGCATCCCTGAAATAAATCCTACTTCATCATGATGAATGATCTTTTTGATGTATTTTTGAACTCGGTTTACTGATATTTTGTTGAGTATTTTTGCATCTATGTTCATCAGTTATATTGGTCTGTAATTTTCTTTTTTTGTGGTGTCTTTGCCTTGTTTTGGTATTAGAGTGATGCTGGCCTCATGGAATGAGTTTGGGAGTATTCCCTCTTCTTCTGCTTTTTGGAAAACTTTAAGGAGGATGGGTTTTAGGTCTTCATTAAATGTTTGATAAAATTCAACGGTGAAGCCATCTGGTCTAGGAGTTTTGTTCTTAGGTAGTTTTCTGATTGCCAATTCACTTTCATTGCTGGTAATGATTTTCGGTTTCTTTTTGGGTCTGCCTTGGAAGGTTCTTTTTTCTAGATAGTTGTCCATTTCTTCTAGGTTATCCAGTTTGTTAGCATATAATTTTTCATAGTATTCTCTCATAATTCTTTGTATTTCTGTGGTGTCCGTAGTGATTTATCCTTTCTCATTTCTGATTCTGTTTATGTGTGTAGACTCTCTTTTTTCTTGGTAAGTCTGGCTAGGGGTTTATTTATTTTATTTTCTCACAAAGAACCAGCTCTTGCTTTCATTAATTCTTTCTATTGTTTTTTTTTTCTTTATACAATTTATTTTATTTTAGTATCATTAACCTACAATTACATGAGCAATATTGTGATGATTAAACTACCCCCTTCATCAGGTCCCCCCCAACCCTATTACAGTCACTGTCCATCAGCGTAGTGAGATGAGAATCACTACTTGTCTTCTCTGAGCTGTACAGTCCCCCTCGTGTCCCCCCACCCTATATCTGCCAATCGTAATGCCCCTTTTACCCTCTTATCCCTCCCTTCCCGTCCTTCTTTCCCAGTCCCTTTCCCTTTGGTCCGTTCTTGGGTTCTGTGAGTCTGCTGCTGTTTTGTTCCTTCAGTTTTTTTTTTTTGTTGTTCTTTGTTCTTATACTCCACATATGAGTGAGATCATTTGGTACTTGTCTTTTTCGACCTGGCTTATTTCACTGAGCATAATACCCTCCACCTCCATCCATGTTGTTGCAAATGGTAGGGTTTGTTTTTCTCTTATGGCTGCGTAATATTCCACTGTGTATATGTACCACATCTTCTTAATCCATTCATCTACTGATGGGCACTTAGGTTGCTTCCATTTCTTGGCTATTGTAAATAGTGCTGCAATAAACATAGGGGTGCATCTGTCTTTTTGAAACTGGGCTGCTGCATTCTTGGGGTAAATTCCTAGGAGTGGGATTCCTGGGTCATATGGTATTTCTATTTTGAGTTTTTTGAGGAACCTCCATACTACTTTCCACAATGGTTGAACTAATTTGCATTCCCACCAGCAATGTAGGAGGGTTCCCCTCTCTCCACATCCTCGCCAACATTTGTTGTTGTTTGTGTTTTGGATGTTGGCCATCCTCACTGGTGTGAGGTGATATCTCATTGTGGTTTTAATCTGCATTTCTCTGATGATTAGCGATGTGGAGCATTTTTTCATATGCCTGTTGGCTATCTGAATTTCTTCTTTAGAGAAGTGTCTATTCATGTCCTGTGCCCATTTCTTAATTGGGTTATTTGCTTTTTGTTTGTTAAGGTGCGTGAGTTCTTTGTATATTTTGGATGTCAACCCCTTATCAGATACATCATTTATGAATATATTTTCCCATATTGTAGGATGTCTTTTTGTTCTACTGATGGTGTCCTTTGCTGTACAGAAGCTTTTCAACTTGATATAGTCCCATTTGTTCATTTTTGCTTTTGTTTCCCTTGCCCAGGGGGATATGTTCATGAAGAAGTCGCTCATGTTAATGTCCAAGACATTTTTGCCTATGTTTTTTTCCAAGAGTTTTATTTTTATGCTTTCATGATTTACATGCAGGTCTTTGATCCACCTTGAGTTTACCTTTGTGTATGGGGTTAGACAGTAGTCCAGTTTCATTCTCTTACATGTAGCTGTCCAGTTTTTCCAACACCAGCTGCTGAAGAGGCTGTCCTCTCCCCATTGTATATCCAGGGCTCCTTTATCAAATATTAATTGACTGTAGGTGTTTGGGTTAATGTTTGGATTTTCTATTCTGTTCCACTGGTCTGTGGGTCTGTTTTTGTGCCAGTACCAAATTGTCTTGATTACTGTGGCTTTGTAGTAGAGCTTGAAGTCAGGGAGCGTAATTCCCCCTGTTTGATTCCTCCTTCTAAGGATTGTTTTGGCTATTCGGGGTCTTTTCTGGTTCCATATGAATTTTAGAATTATTTGTTCCAGTTCATTGAAGAAAGTTGTTGGTAGTTTGATAGGGATTGCGTTGAATCTGTAGATTGCTTTAGGTAGTATAGCCATTTTGACAATATTTATTCTTCCTAGCCAAGAGCATGGGATGCATTTCCATTTGTTAGTGTCTTCCTTAATTTCTCCTAGGAGTGTCTTGTAGTTTTCAGAGTACAGGTCTTTCACTTCCTTCGTGAGGTTTATTCCTAGGTATTTTATTCTTTTAGGTGCAATTGTGAATGGAATTGTTCTTCTGATTTCTCTTTCTGTTAGCTCATCATTAGTATATAGGAAAGCAACAGATTTCTGTGTTAATTTTATATCCTGCAACTTTGCTGAATTCAGATATTAGTTGTAGTAGTTTTGGAGTGGAGTCTTTAGGGTTTTTTATATACAGTATCATGTCATCTGCAAATAGTGACAATTTGACTTCTTCTTTACCAATCTGGATGCCTTGTATGTCTTTGTTTTGTCTGATTGCCATGGCTAGGACCTCCAGTACTATGTT
>JAQQAC010002837.1:75926730-76025560 GCA_029783875.1 Phataginus tricuspis | reverse complement strand
TTTTTTCTCTCTCTAGCTGCCTTTAATACTCTGTCCTTATCTTTGATCTTTGCCATCTTGATTATTATGTGTCTTGGTGTTGTCTTCCTTGGATCCCTTGTGTTGGCAGATCTGTGGGCTTCCGTGGACTGTGAGACTATTTCCTTCCCCAGCGTGGGGAAGTTTTCAGCAATTATTTCTTCAAAGACACTTTCTATCCCTTTTTCTCTCTCTTCTTCCTCTGGTACTCCTATTATGCGAATATTGTTCCATTTGGATTGGTCACACAGTTCTCTTAATATTCTTTCATTCTTAGAGATCCTTTTATCTCTCTCTGCCTCAGCTTCTTTGTATTCCTGGTCCCTGTCTTGCAATTCTTTGATCGTGTCTTGAACCTGATTCAATCTGCTGTTGAGCCCATCAATGGCTTGTCTCATTTCAGCATTGTCTTTCCTCACTTCCCTTACTTCCTCCCTCAGCTCTTGCACATTTTTCTGTAGATCCGTCAGCATGGCTATGACTTTTATTCTGAATTCTTTTTCTGGAAGACTATGCATGTCGATTCCTTCAGATTCTTTCTCTGGTGTGGTGTTTGTCTGAAGCTTTGTCTGTATCATATTCTTCTGTCTTCTCATGACTATAGAATTAGTTGTTGGTAGTTGTCACGTATGTCCGCTCGGCTCTTTATGACTTTAAAAAGGAAAGAGAAGAGAGGAGAGAAAAGAAAAAAAGAAAACAAAGAGAAGAAGAAAAAAATACTTCTACTAATAAAAAAAGTAAAAAGAGAGAGGGAAAAAGGAAAAGAAAGAAAAAGAAAAAACAACAACAACAACAACAACCACAAAACAAAAATAAAAAAAAACCAAAAAAACTCCCACTGGGGGTGGTTTCTGTGTGAATGCTATTGGTGGCGCTATTGCTCCACTATTCCAGAGCCGTGGCCACGTCGCTCCACACGGCCCTTTAAAGCTGTGGCCGGGGTGAGAGTGAATGGGAGGCTGTTGAAAGAGAGGGAAAGAAAAAAAAAGGAAAAGAAAGGGGAGAAAAAAACAATAACAAAAGAGAAAAAAAAGAAAAAAGCCCCTGGGAGTGGGTTCTGTATGAATGCTGTAGGTGGCGCTGTTGCTCCACTATTCCAGAGCCATGGCCGCCATGCTCCGCAAGGCCCCCTATAGCTCTGGCTGGGTTGGGAACGAATGAGAAGCTGTTGATCTCTGTGGGGGTCTTAATAGCAGTCACCCTTTCCCAGTCGCCAGCTGAGGGGTCCAAAGCTCCCCAGACTCCCAGCGTGCTGGGCTCAGCTTGCAGGACTATCCGGCCCCTCTACTGAGCTCCTTCTCTTTACGACCGCTGAGAAAGAGCGTGCACTTTTCTTCCCTTTATTTTTCCCCTTCTCTTTCCTTCCTGGAGCCTGCCGTGGGCAACTTGCATGTTCAGGGCTGGGACCCTGTGCCCTCTGTCTCTCCAATCTCCGCTACACCGCCGGCTGTGTGTCGGCGCTCCCAGCGCAGACTTCCACTCCCTCCTGGCTCTGAATCCTCTCCTCCCGCTGGAGCGCTGGGAGAGAGGAGTGCTCGGTCCCTCCGGGGTCGTGGCTCTGTACCTTACCCGCCTTGCCGGGACTCCCACCAGAGTGCTGGGGTGGAGGAGTGCTCTGGTCTCGCTGGGTCGCGGTTCTGTCACGCCTCGCTGGGTGCCGAGTCCTCTCTCCGGAGTGTCTGACTGCCGGAGCTCCGTACGCTGTGCACTTTCCTGTGTATTCTGGTCTCTCTTTTAGGGATAGTTGTATTTGCTGTATTTTCGTGAATAAATATAATGTTGGGAGGAATTTTTCTGCCGGTCCGCTTATGTCGCCATCTTCCCAGAAGTGCTCCCTTTCTATTGTTTTTATTCTTCTAGATTTTATTTATTTCTGCTCTAATCTTTATTATGTCCCTCCTTCTACTGACTTTGGGCCTCATTTTTTCTTCTTTTTCTAGTTTTGTTAATTGTGTGTTTAGACTGTTCATATGGGATTGTTCTTTCTTCCTGAGGTAGGCCTATATTGCAACATATGTCCACAGATTTTGCAGTGTTGAATTGTTGTTGTCATTTGTCTCCATATATTGCTTGATCTGTTTTTATTCGGTCATTGATCCATTGGTTATTTAGGAGCACATTGTGAAGCCTCCATGTGTTTGTGGGATTTTTCATTTTCTTTGCGTAATTTATTTCTAGTTTCATGCCTTTATGATCGGAGAAACTGGTTGGTACAATTTCAATCTTTGAATTTACTGAGGCTCTTTTTGTGGCCTAGCATATGATCTATTCTTGAAAATGTTCCATGTGCACTTGAGAAGAATGTGTATTCTGCCACTTTTGGGTGTAGAGTTCTGTAGATGTCTGTTAGGTCCATCTGTTCTAATGTGTTGTTCAGTGCCTCTGTGTCCTTACTTATTTTCTGTCTGGTTGATCTGTCCTTTGGAGTGAGTGGTGTGTTGAAGTCTCCTAGGATGAATGCATTGCATTCTATTTCCCCCTTTAATTCTGTTAGTATTTGTTTCACATATGTAGGTGCTCCTGTGTTGGGCGCATAGATATTTATAGTGGTTACATCTTCTTGTTGGATTGACTCTTTTATCATTATATAATGTCCTTCTTTGTCTCTTGTGACTTTCTTTGTTTTGAAGTCTCTTCTGTCTGATACAAGTACTGCAACTCCTGCTTTTTTCTCCCCATTAGTTGCATGAAATGTCTTTTTCCATCCCTTCACTTTTAGTCTGTGTATGTCTTTGGGTTTAAAGTGAGTCTCTTGTAGGCAGCACATAGATGGGTCTTGTTTTTTTATCCATTCAGTGACTCCATGTCTTTTGATCGGTGCAGTCAGTCCATTTACATTTGGGGTGATTATCAATAGGTATGTATTTATTGGCATTGCAGGCTTTAGATTCGTGGTCACCAAAGGTTCAAGGTTAACTTCCTTACTATCTAAGAGTCTGACTAAACTCATTTTGTATGCTATTACAAACACAATCTAAAGGTTCTTTTTTTCTCCTCCTTTTTCTTCCCTCCATTCTTTATATATTAGGTATCATATTCTGGACACTTTGTCTATCCCTTGATTGACTTTCGGGGTAGATGATTTAATTTTGCATTTGCTTAGTAATGAACTGTTGTACTTTCTTTACCGTGGTTTCATTACCTCTGGTGACAGCTATTAAACCTTAGGAACACTTCTGTCTATAGCAGTCCCTCCAAAATATACTGTAGAGACAGTTTGTGGGAGGTAAAGTCTCTTAGCTTTTGCTTATCTGGGAATTGTTTAATCCGTCCTTCAAATTTAAATGATAATCTTGCCAGATAAAAGTATTCTTGGTTCGAGACCCTTCTGCTTCATTGCATTAAATACATCATGCCACTCCCTTCTGGCCTGTAAGGTTTCTGCTGAGAAGTCTGATGATGGCCTGATGGGCTTCCCTTTGTATGTGATGTTATTTCTTTCTCTGCCTGCTTTTCATAGTCTGTCCTTATCCTTGATCGTTGCCGTTTTAATTATTATATGTCTCAGTGTTGTCTTCCTTGGGTCCCTTGTGTTGGGAGATCTGTGCATTTCCATGGCCTGAGAGACTATCTCCTTCCCCAGATTGGGGAAGTTTTCAGCGATTACCTCCTCAAAGACACTTTCTATCCCTTTTTCTCTCTCTTCCTCTGGTACCCCTATAATGCGAATATTGTTCCATTTGGATTGGTCACACAGTTCTCTGAATATTCTTTCATTCTTAGAGATCCTTTTTCTCTCTCTGCCTCAGCTTCTTGTATTACTCTTCTCTAATTTATATTTCATTTATCGTCTCCTCCACCGTATCTAATCTGCTTTTAATACCTTCCATTGTATGTTTCATTTCTGATACTGTGTCCCATAATATTGGATCTCTGACCAGAATTCATTCCTGAGTTCTTGAATATTTTTCTGTACCTCCATGAGCATGTTAATTATTTTTATTTTGAAATCTCTTTTAGGAAGATTCATGAGGTCCATTTCATTTGAAACTTTCTCTGGTGTATTCATAATTTTGCTTTGAACCAGGTTCCTTTGACATTTCATATTTGTATGTGGCGCCCTCTAGTGCCCAGAAGCTCTACTCTCTGGAGCTGCTCAGCCACTGGAGCGATGTTGGGGGTCGCAGGAAAGTGGTGTTGATGCCTGGGGGGAGCAAAGAGCTGTTTCCTGCTTCCTGGCTGCTATGCCTGTCTCCACTGCCTGAACCAGTGGGCCAAGCACTCAGGTATAAGCCTCTATGCTTTGCGTTTGTAGCTGCTGTAGGAGGGGCTTCCTTCTTGCTAGCATAATGCCAGGGTAGGGTGTGGCAGTTTGTGAATCATTTGGGGCTGGGCAGGAGGAAGGCGCAGCAGACTGCATATCACGGAGAGGGCCCTTGGAGCTGTGTAGCCAGCCAGGGGGTTGGAGTGCCTGAAGATCATGAAAATTCCCAACCTCCTGGGCAGAGGTACCTGGACAATTTTGTCTGCCTGTCCTTTTTCCTGAGCAGTAAGCTCTGTGCAGCATTTCCCTTTAGCAGCCCTCTTGCTATTAGGAAGTTTCTGAGACCGCCTGCCTTTCTTTTGTCCCAGAGCAGCTGGATATGGATCCCTACTTTCCACAAGTGGCTGGAATCTCTGTCTCTGCAGGTATTCTGCTTGTCTTAGCTTTCCAACCCCCCTAATCATGAGAGCACCGTGAAATATAGGTTTGTGCTACCAGAGCAGATCTCCAGAGCTAGGTGTTCAGCATTCCCAGGCCTCCACTCTCTTCCCGCTCCATTTTTCTTCCTCCTGCCATTGAGCTGGGGTGGGGGAAGGGTGTGGGTCCTACCAGACCACAGCTTTGGTACGTTACCCTGTTCCATCAGATTTTTTTCTCCAGGTGTATGCAGTCTGGGGCAGACCTCTTTCCTGTTGCTCTTTCAGGATTCGTTTTATTAATTATGTATTCATATTATATGCGATTTTAGGAGGAAGCCTCTGTCTCATCTCTCATGCCGCCATCTTAATCCTCCCACATTTTCTTTATACATTCATATATCAATGGTCATTTAGGTTGTTTCCATATTTTGGCTATTGTAAATAATTCTCATAAACATAGGCATGTATGTATCTTTACAGTTTAGTAATTCTGCTTCTGGTAAATTCTTAGAAATGGAATTGCTGGGTCATATGGTATTTCTATTTTTAGTCTTTTGAAAAAGCTCCATAGTGGCTGCACCAGTTTATATTCCCACCAGCAGTATATGAGGGTTCCCTTTTTCTTCACATCCTTGTCAACACTATTTTCTTGTCTTGCTGATATTAGCCACTCTGATTGCTGTGAGGTGATCTCTCATTGTAGTTCTGATATGCATTTCCCTGATGATTAGTGATGTTGAGCATATTTTTATGTTCTTGTTGTCCTCTGTATGACCTTGGAAATATGTCTATTCAGGTCCTCTGCCCATTTTTTAACTGGAATTTTTGTGTTATTTTTTTCTTTTTGATGTTGAGTTGTATGCATTCTTTATATATTTTGGATATTAGTCCCTGATCAGATATATTATTTGTAAGTATTTTCTCTCATTCAGTTTTTTGTTTTGCTTTTTCATTTTGTTGATGGTTTCCTTTGTTGCACAGAAGCTTTTTAGTATGATGTAGTGTCTCACTTGTTTATTTTTGCTTTTGTTTCCCTTGTCTGGGCAAATTCACGAATTACTAATGCTGATGTTCAGGAGTTTATTCTTTTGTTTCTTCTAGCAGTTTTGTTTCTGGTCTTATATTTAGGTATTTAATCCAGTTTGAGTTATTTCTGTGTATGGCATTAGAGTGATTTTTTTTTTTTTTGCATGTAGCTGTCTGGTTTTCCCAACACCATTTATAGAAGAGACTGTCTTCTCCCCATTTTATATTCTTGCTTCTTTCATCTTTTACTGACCATGTAAGTGTGGGTTTATTTCTGAGCTCTCCATTCTGTTCCGTTGGTGTATGTATGTTTTTGTGCCAGTACCATGCTCTTTTGATCACTATAGACAAACTATAGTTTGAGATGGGAGTGTGAAAACTCCAGCTCTGATCTTCTTTCTCAAAGCTGCTTTGGCCATTCAGAATTTTTTATGGTTCCATAAAAAATTTATGATTATTTTCTCTATTTCTCTAAGAAATGTCAATAGTATCTTGATAGGGAATGCATTTGGGTATAATGGCCATTTTGACAATAGTAATTCTTCCTATCCATGAACATGGAATAGCTTTCCATTTATTTGTGTCTTCTTCAACTTCTTTCATCAATGTTTTATACTTTTCAGAGAACAAGTCTTTTACCTCCTTGGTTAAATTTATTCCTAGGTATTTCATTCTTTTTGATGTGATTATCAGTGGGATTGATTTTTAAATTTCTATTCCTGTTAGTTCATTATTTGTATATAGAAATGCAACAGACTTCTGTATATTGATTTTTATTCTGTGAATTTACTGAATTCATTTATTCTAAGTTTTTTGGTGGAGTCTTTAGTGTTTTCTATATATAGCATCATGTCATCTGCAAATACTTCTTTCTTACCAGTTTGGATATTTTATTTCTTTTCCTTGTCTGAATGCTCTGGCTTGGACATCTAGTCTTACGTTACATAAGTTGTGAAAGTGGGCATCCTTGTCTTGTTCCTGGTCTTGGAGGAAAAGCTTTCAGGTTTTCACTTTTGAGTATGTTAGATATGGGTTTGTCATATATGGTCTCTATTCTGTTGAGGTATGTTCCATCTATACCCACTGTATTGAGAATTTTTATTATGAATGGATGTTGAATTTTGTCAAATGCTTTTTCAGCATCTACTGAGATGACTATATGATTCTTATCCTTTTTATTATGTGGTTTATCACACTGATTTGTGGATATTGAATCATCCTTGCATCTCTGGAATAAATCCTCCTTGGTTGTGGTGAATGATCTTTTTAATGTATGTTTTAATTTGGTCTGCTAATATTTTGCTGAGTATTTTTGCGTCTATGTTCATCAGGGATATTTGTTTGTAATTTTATTTTATTTTATTTTTATTTTTGTAGTGCCTTTAGTTTTGGTATCAGGGTAATGCTGGTGTCATAGAATGAATTTGGAAGCTTTTCCTTTCATTTTATTTGAGTCCTTTCTTAAATCTTTAGCTAGACTCATTAAGAAGATATCAATTTTGTTTCTTTTCAAAGAACCAGATCTTAGTTTCATTGATCTTTTGTATTGCCTCTTTGTCTCTATTTCATTTATTTCTGCTCTGATTATATTATTTCTTCCTTCTAACTTTGGGCTTTGTTCTTTTTCTAACTACTTTATGTGCAGGTTAGATTATTTGAGTATTTCTTGCTTCTTGAGGTAGGCCTGTATTGCTATAAACTTTCCTCTTAGGACTCCTTTTCCTGCTTTATTTCTGGTTGAATAATAACCATTTTATTCCTATTTTCATTATTCTTCAAGTATTTTTTTACTTTCTCTTTGCTTTCTTTGACCCATTGGTTGTTTAGTAGCATGGTGTTTAGCCTCCACGTGTTTGTGTTTTTTCCTGTAATTGATTTTCAGTTTCATGCTGTTGTGGTCAGAAAAGATGGTATGATTTCAGTTTTCCTAAATTTATTATGACTGTTTCATGGCCTAACATGTGATCTGTCCTGGAGAATGTTCCATGTACTTCAAAAAATTATCCGTGTTTTTGCATATAATGTTCTGAATATGTCTATTAGGTCCATTTGGTCTAATATGTGTTCAAAGACAGTTTCCTTATTGATTATCTGTCTGGGTGATCTATCCATGATGTAAGTGTGATGTTAAAATCCCCTACTATTATTATATTACTTCAATTTCATCCTTCATGTCTGTTAAAATTTGCTCTATGTACTTAGGTGCTTCTCTGTTGGGTGCATAGATACTTATAATTATTTTTTCTTCTTGCTTGATCAAGCCCTTAATTGTTATATAGTGTCTTTGTCTTTTTATACAGTGGTAGTTTTAAAGTCAATTTTGTCTTAAGCACTGCTACGCCAGCTTTTTTGTTTCTATTTGTACAGACTTTTCCTATCCCCTCACTATGTCTATGTGCCTTCAGGTATGAAGTAGGTCTCTTGTAGGCAGCATAGATGGTTCTTGTTAATTTTTCTCTATTCCGTCATAGCATGCCTTTGGAGCATGTAGGCCATTTACATTTAAAGTAATTATTGATAGGTATGTACTTATATTACCATTTTGTTTTAACTTTTTCTGATTATTTTGTCATTCTTCTCTGGTCCTTTCTTCTCTTCTTGCTCTTTCCGTGTGTGTGATGACTTTCTTAAGTGTTAGAGGTGGATGAACTTCTTATTTTTTATGTGTCTATTGTAGGCTTTTGGTTTGTGGTTACCATGTAGTTTACATATGATGTCTTACATATATAGCAGTCTAAGTGAAGTTGGTAGTTGCTTAAGTTTGAACACATTCTAACAGTACTACAGATTTAACTCCTCTAACACCTTTCACTTAGTGATTCCTTTAATTTTTTGTAGTAGTTGATCTTATTACTGTTTTCTTTTAACCTTCATACTAGCTTTTAAGTGATTGTCTGTCCCGCGCAACCTCCCGCCAGCAGGAATGAGCACAGGACAAATAGGATTCTTCTGCAGCAACAGCTTTAATGCATCTTGAGAGCGAGATCACAAGCTGACTGTATGGTAAGGAGGACCCCGAAATGAGGGAGACGGTCTCCTATATAGGTCCCAAGCCCCGCCCATGACGTGGTCATTCCCCATAGGGCGTCCCAGGATCAGGCCAGATGACGGCGCCAGCGCCACGTCTCGCGCTTGCGCAGTACTGGTGTTTACCAAACTAGCAGCAGGAAATGGGCGCCATCTTGTAATGGCGGGGAGCGGCTCCCAACAACTGCCCCTTATAGTTAAACTAAGAACAGCAGGCATCAAAAGGAGAAAGATCAAGAAAAGGAAAAAGGGTCAGGCTGAAATCCACGGGGGACTCTGGGGCACGCCATCGCATGCCCCGATTCCCAGGGGCCAGGCCTGAGCTCTCCCACCAGTCGTGGTGCAATGGGATCCTGAGCCCTCACGACCCATAGGGGGAGGGCAGCAATTGGCAACGACACATGTGCAATGGGAACTTGAGCCCTATGTGTTTTTTCAATTGCTCCCCAGTCAAGACAGTTCCCACCTTAACCAGGTGCAATGGGGCTTAAAGGCCCCTCTGTGTGCAAAGGCTGGGAATACAGCTAGAAAGGAAAAAGAGGAGCCTGCGTTCTGGGGCGAGTGTCCTCCATCATGGCTATCCAAACTGCTGCTGAACCTCCTTGATCTAGCGCTGCCAGTGCCTGCGCAATGATGACCTTGTCTTGCTGGCGCTGTGACCTGAGTTTGCAGACAGCCCACAAGAGTAGGACCACACCAAAGCACATAAGGACACCGAAAAGGCCTACCCCCACCCATTCCTTAAAGTAAGAAACAACTGAAGAAATCCAGGAGGACATTCCTTCCGTAAGGGAAAGATCTAGACGAGTGGAATTCACTTCGATAATGGCAACACGGAGTTTCCTTAAGGTCTCTTCAAATTCTGCTGTCCAGTTCTGCAGCAAGTATTTAGATAAAGAGCGAGATAAATTTGCAGCTTTAGTAAAATTATGATATTGTACAGAGGTGACACAAAGGCCAGGTAATTTTTACTCACGACCTAATTGGGCCAGTTGCCACAACATATCTATTTGTTCTTGCACCAGATCTATACGCTGGTTCACTAACATTAATCCTCCTTGGACTTGAGAATTCAGGGCCATACTTGCGAACGGACCCAGCAAGCTCTTTTAATTGGTTAAAATCAACAGGTGCGTGAACACGGCCACCTCCTTCTGCCTCAAAAACGGGGAAGGCGGCTGACAGCTGTCTTCTCACCTTCTCCGGAATTTGGAAAAAGGAGCCGATCTTGTTGGCGATCGGCGCATAAGGAGGCGGTGGCGCAGAGGGCGCCGAGCCACTAGTCGAGGCGACGAGCCTATAGGGCTCATCAGGATGATATCTATCCGCCTCATATTGGGCGGCCTCTCTCTCTAAGTCTGCTGCATCTTCTAGGTCCAGAGCCTCAAAATCGGAAAGGCTTTCAAGATCCTCACTATCTGAGGATGAATCAACAGGCGTGGGGTAGAGCCTGTTCTCATTACTTCCTTTAGGAGCACTAGCGGGACGGGGATCCTCCCTTCCCGTAGGGTCCTTTGTCATCTTATCTTTATTGACAGAGCACTCCTCCCTTACCGGAGGGTCCTTTTTCTCTTTTCTTTTAGGGGGTTTTGTTTTCTTTCGGGCGCCCAGTCTCTCACTGCGCTCGGTTTCTGACATGCTGTCCTGTATGGTCTCAAACACTACTTGTCCTGACCTAACCGTTGCCTGGCAATTGTCATCTTGCAGACAGTTAATACAGATTACACAGGCAAACAAGAGACCAAAAATCACAGACACAGGCATACCTCTCCGAACTCACCACTGCAGTTCTGAATCCACCTCAACGAGGGGTCCTCCAGGTGCTGGCGATGGTACGGCTTCTTCCCGGGTTTCGGCACCAGTTGTCCCGCGCAACCTCCCGCCAGCAGGAATGAGCACAGGACAAATAGGATTCTTCTGCAGCAACAGCTTTAATGCATCTTGAGAGCGAGATCACAAGCTGACTGTATGGTAAGGAGGACCCCGAAATGAGGGAGACGGTCTCCTATATAGGTCCCAAGCCCCGCCCATGACGTGGTCATTCCCCATAGGGCGTCCCAGGATCAGGCCAGATGACGGCGCCAGCGCCACGTCTCGCGCTTGCGCAGTACTGGTGTTTACCAAACTAGCAGCAGGAAATGGGCGCCATCTTGTAATGGCGGGGAGCAGCTCCCAACAATTGTCTGTTACCTTCGGTGTTGCTTTTACCAGTTTTGAAATATTTTATTTTCATAATTTCCTTGCTTCTAGTTATGGTCTTTCCTTTTCCTCTTATTTACCATTACTTGTAAGGCTGCTTTTATGGCGGTATATGTCTTTAACCTGTGTCTATCTGAGAAGATCTTTATCTCCCCTTCAATTCTGAATGATAACCTTGCTGGGTAGAGTATTCTTGGCTGTAGGATTCCCCTCTTTCAGCACTTTAAATATGTCATGTTGCTCCCTTCAGGCCTGCTTAAAAATCAGCTGATAGCCTTATGGTGTTTCCCTCAGACGTAACTCATTGCCTTTCTCTTACTGCTTTTAAGATTCTCTTTGACCTTTGACATTTTAATTCTGACGTCTTGGTGTGGACCTCCTTGGGTTCATCTTGTTTGGGGTTCTTTGTGTTCCTGTACCTGGATATCTGTTTCCTTCCCTAGGTTAGGGAAGTTTCCAGCTATTTCTTTAAGTTTTCTACCCCTATTTCTCTCTCTCTTCTCCTTCTGTGTCTCCTATAATACAAATGTTAGGACTTTGATGTGGCCCCAAGCTCCCTCAACTTACCCCTATATTTCTTTATTCTTTTTCCTTTATTGTTTAGCTTTCTGCTGTCCAGCTTGCTTCTCACTACTCAGTCTTCCAAATGGCTGACCTGTTCTGCAGTCTCTAATGCTGCTGATGCCCTCGCCCTCTATTTCTCATTGATGGTATCCCTCATCTCTGGTTCCTTTTTCTATATTTTTTAATCTTTGTAGAGTTCTGAGTTCCTCCACTCTTAAGTCTCATGAGCAAACCTTATAACTGTTTCTTTAAACTCTGTCATACAGATGACTTGTTTCATTTAGTTCTCTATGTGAAATTTTGTTTTAAGCATTTTCCTGGGTGTCAGTTTGACTTTGTGTTTGTTTTTATAAGTTATGTGAAAGGGCAACCTCTGTTTTGAAGGGGTGGACTGGTCTAAGAATGTAATCTTGCTAGACTGCCTTTGTCTGGCAGTTTTGGCTGGCTGGCTGGCTGTGGGCTGAGATGCCCTGAGTGGGGCTACCAGGGTATGGGCCAGGGGTTTCCTGTGTGGTTGCCAGACAAGGCTGTCCTGGCAGGGTGGCAATTGAAAGGGCATAGTCTGGGGCAGTTCCTGGGTGGGCAATGAGCTGGGGCCTCTTTGGCAGGGAGACTGCAGGCGTTGGGGCACGGTCTGGGGTCTACTGGCTACGCACCAGCCTGCCTATGCTAATGGAGCAGCTGGGGATGAACGGGTGAAAACTGGGGGTCTCTCAGGTTTTCACTGGGCTTGGGCTGTGCAAACGGGGTGAATTTGCAGTAGTGTTGCATTAGTACCACCTTGGTGGGACTGCTGGATCTCTTGACATGCATGTTTGGGTGTAGGCGGGAGGCCACCTCTGTCATGTCTGTTCCCCGTGACCCTGCTTCTGTCTGCTCAATGTAAACAGCGTTACCAGCACTTCTGGTCCCAGAGAGAGTTCCAGCAGTTCCCCGGCTGTTTGGTGGTTGAGTTCAAACCCTCCAAAAGGCAGCTTCTTTTCTGTGCCCCAGGGTAGGTGAGTCTGCACTGCCTCTATTACTGTGCCCTTGTCTCTCCTGCCACATTTTATGTGGTCTTTTCTCCTTTTTTGTGCAGGTGTTCATTCAGAAACCGTCCCTCCTCAGGATGAACTGCTCTGTGTTAGTGTAGGTTTGGTGTGTACTTGGGAGGTGAACTCTGGCTTTTCCTATGCCACCATCTTGGACCCATGAATCTATTCTTTTCTCTGTTGTTTAGCTTGAGTGTTTTCCATTACTCTGTCTTCCAAATCACTGATCCATTCTTCTGCATCCTCCATCTGCTGTTCATTCCCTCTACTGTATTTTTTATTTTTTGTGTTCATCGGGGCTTTTTTCTTTTTATAGTTTCTCTTTATTGAAGTCTTCCCTGAGCTCCTGTATTCTCTCAAGTCCAGCAAACATCTTTATAAGCATTGCTTTGAAGTCTTTATCAGGGAGGTTGGTTAATTCCATTTCAAGTTTTGTCTTGTTCTGTTATTTGAAGCATATTCCTCTGTCTACTCATATTGTTTGACTTTCTGTGCTCGATTTTATGAGTTAATCAAAAGGGATCCCTCTCCCAGTCTTGAGGGATTGGCCTTGTGCAGGACAACCCCTGTGCAGACTTACCAAGTGCCTGGTGGCTTTAGCTGAGTGAGCATGAATGACATGGGCATGTTCCAGTGCAGGTGCTCCCAGAGTGTGGTCTGGGGGGTGTGGGTGGAGGGGCTCCTGGGTGGACACCAGTGAAGACTGTCCTGGGGGCTTGGGGTATGGGCCAGCGGTACACTCCAGGACACTCTTGGATTGGCACTGGCTAGGTCCCTGGTGGCGGGGCTGTGGCAGGCCTAAAGCTCCAATTTGAGGTACCTACAAGCTCTACTAAAATTGGGATGAGACGTGGTCAGAATCAGGATGTGGGTCAGGTTCAGAGTCAAAATAAAAGTCAGGGTGAGATGTGGTCAGGTTTAAGATGATCAGAATTAAGAGTGTCAAGACCATTTCAAGGCCAAGATTCTGTTAAGGGCAATGTGAGGTATAGGAAGTTCTTTGGGGTCATGATGAAGGTAAGTGGTTGAAGTTTCAAGATCAGACAGGGCAAAATCACGGGTCTTTTTTGACTGGTTGAGAATCAGGGTCTGGGTCAGGATTTGAAACAAGAACATAAACTCGGCAATATATATTCACCTCAACAGGAAGCCCTTAGTGAAAGTTTAAGCCAACTGCGATGAGTCTATTTAGTGGCAATAAAAAGAATCTGTTTCAGGGTAAACTGAGGTGGCATGAACATTGTGCTATAGCCGTTCTTACTGTGAAGTACAGAATTAGCTTCAGTCTGGTACCACTGACATGCACATTGGAGCAGGCCAGCTTAGTCTCTCTTCTCAAAGGTAAAACCTTACTATTGTTAGTGTTAACAAAGGCATTGTTTTACTGAGAGGTAGGACGAATTAGGATCCATCTGAATAAGAGCTTGGACAAGAAGTTAAGTTTGTTAGTGCAACGAACTCCATCCCATAGGCCTTAGAGCTCATGGGCATGAACTGAGATGAAAACAAGCACAGCCACACACCCACCCTGCGGGACAGAGTGAGTTCGGGTCACACCACTGCAGCGAATTTGTATTATGCCACAAACCAATGCCACTCGTCTCAAAAGTAACTTAATTTTTGTTAGAGCAAACTGAGATGAATGTTAAACTCAGCAACATACGTTCACCTCAATTCACATTCTTACTGGGAGGCAGGATAAATTCAAATGAACTTATTGCGGAGAATCCACACTAATGCAAATAAACTCCATCCCATTCTTCTCAAAAGCACATATTTATTTATGGTCAGTCTAAGTAAGGCTATGGAAACATACTTTATTAGTTTAGAGTTCAGTCTCAGCCACTATTTTTTACTGTGGATAAACCAAATCTGGATGGACACAGTGTGTAAAGCTTAAGTACGTAAGAGGACATCAAGGTCAGCAGATAAATGGACATTAGACTTAGTTCCAGCTTGGAGAGTAAGGCTGTCACAGCTGGGCTCAATGGTAACTTCAAAGTCACGATTATGATTAGTCATACGGGTCAGATTCAAGATCATTTCACCAGGGACAAGGTTTAGGGTGACTGTGAGTGACAAGATGAGGGAGAAGGTCATAAGCAAAGTCAGCTCAAGGTCAAGTTTAAAATTCGGGCAAGCTGTGGCCGGTCACTCTTAAGGTTCAATTCAGACTCATCTCAATATAAGGCAGGTCTGTATCAAAATGAGCATCAGTTTTAGTATGACGGCTGAGACCAGAGGTCAAGATCCATTTCCACGTCACATTCAAGGTTAGGACCAGAAGAACATGACTTGAGGAAGAATAGACTGGTTTGCAGAGGTGACAGCATCATACAGGCTCCACAAACCATGGCCCAGTCACTGGGCCCCAAGCCGAAGGGGACTCTGCTTCTCTAGAGGCCAAATCCAGCACAGAGTAGGCCCAGCCCAGGCGCTGGGATCAGAGAGTTAAGCCAGCACCAGCAGCCACGGTAGAGTTGCAGTTGTGAGTATCTATGAAGGTTATTTTTAACACATGAAATATGAGCCAAGAGCAGGCATGAGAGAAACCAACAGAGGAGCCGGACAAGCGGGGATGTAGAAAAGCACCGTGGAATGGACTCCACAGCTACACCTACACTGACTGGAACATTTTATGTATTTTATAAAACTCCATCTAGATGTCATCTGTTTAGTGAGTTGGTGGCTCAGAAATATCAAACACAGGACCCCTGCTGCCTAATCTTCCTCTCCTGTGAAAAATCAGAAATCCAGAACTATGTGATATCTAGCTAGCAGGGATTATGCCAATTGAAAAACCAAACACAAAGGAAAACCACAGAAAACCCCAACCTGAGCCAACAGGCTGTGGACAGTCCACAGGCCACCAGCAGTTTGTGAGGACTCCTCTAGGGGGACAATGCTTTCACCACTCAGGGTCCCTACTCCCTAGTACAGTGATTAAAAAAACAAAAACAAAATCTTATCTAGGGACAAGTACTGCAGGGCTGGCTGCGAGAAGGCCTTCCGGCCTCACAGCACCATGTGGGCCTGGCTACAGAGCTCGTCTGCCTGATGAAGCCGTGCCTGGGATTAGCTACCATGGGCTTTACTGAGCCAAGAGTCTGGAAGGAGGAAAAAAAACAGGGCAAAGGCGGATGATCTTTGTTCTTGTTACATTTTATTGGCATCATGTTCATCTCTTTACAGAAGAACTCAGCCCACACCCTAGAAGGTAGTCCTTTGAAAAAGGGGAAGTGCTCCATTAAGCAAGCTACAATGCAGGGGCAGGTTCTGGGGAGGGGTCCTTACCAAAGAAACAGGTTAATTGATGATGGGCGATACTGCAGTTGGTGGGGAGGAGAAAAGGTTTGCTAACCTAAGGATACCACAACCCTGAAAAGGAGTGCCTTCTAGAACAAAGGTAAAATCACTAGGACATGTCTATTAGGATTTTCCTTTCCCTCTTAGAAGTAGGATGCTGATCTAATGGGGGAGTTTTGAAGTGTGGAGCATAATGAAAAAAAAAGAGGAAAAACAAGAATTTTAAGTTCTGAAACAACAGCCATTTATCCATTGCACACACCACTGTATTATGCAAATCAACCTTTTGGAAAATTTAGATACAGAAGGGAACTAGACAGTTTTCCCCCTGGAGAGATGAAAAGCTTTTTGGCTCTTAAGTCTTTGATAAAAGGCGTACATAATTCTTGTGTCTACTGTACAGAATACTGCCTCTAGCTGGAGTTCTGAATTCTGAGTTGCTAACACTCTGCAATCCAGACAGGGTTCAACCCTCCATCTTACATGCCTGCATTACAGGACTTAAACACATAATCCAAGAATTTCTTACACTAATTTATACATTTTTAATTGGTTGCATATATTAACATGTACTATAAGATTCTTTTCTAAGAAGCATTACATAATAAATGGATACTGTAAAAAGATCTGATTAGTTAAAAGTAACAAGCATTAACAGATACATACAAAACTCAGCCTGATCAGACTGGGTGTGAGCCTGTAATGAAGCATGGGCCATCAGCCTTCCCAAGTGGCAGCCTTCACGGGGCGGGGGCAGGGGGTAAAAAGACCACAAGACCGTTAAAAAAATCAGATAACTAATTCAACACAGATTAACTGTAAACAGTTCTCTCTCTCCAGTGGACACAAAGAATAAGCTTCTGATGCTGACTTCACACCAGAACGATTTCTATAGCTGGCCCGTCCTGCTCCGTTCAAGGGCTGATGTGATGGGTGGGCAGACTCCAGCAGAGCCATCGCAGGCCTGGAAGGGAGTCTATTTGTGTCAGATGTGCGTGTGCATGTGTGTGTGTGTGTGTGTGTGTGTGGAGGGGTTTCTTTTGGCAGCTGGATGTGAGAGATCACTTTAGGTTTTGTCTGGAAGGGAAGAGGGGCTTGTGTCGGAAGGCCTAGTGTGTTCTTGGTTTGTGAAGGACTCTGCTCTCGCTCTCCCTGCCTCTTCAGCAGCTGCAGCTCTCCGCTGAGGCCTTGGCCCGGTCATTCTTGTCCAGTTTGATAGGTTCAGGGAATTCATTGTACAGCTCCACCTCTGTTTCCTGGGCAGAGAGAGGGAAGGTTTGTTACTCAGGGCACGGGGATGGGGGGCAGGCCCCTGCTCAGCTCTGGCCCGCAGTGGCACACTTCCAGCCAGGCATAGAGGGGAAGGCGGGAGCTGGGGGACAGACCTGGCTGTGAAGGGGGGGCTCTGGCAGAAGGTACTCAGTCCTCAAAGGCTGAGCAAGAGGATAGGTTTTGTGATGACCCCAGGATGAGGTAGAGAAAAGAAACACAGCAGAAAGGGCAGCCTTTGACCCTGGGCAGGCAGGACAGAGGCTGACTCACGCTCTCCGTCAGATGGCAAACTGGTGGCTTGGGGACCACAGTCAGCTCACAGATGCCTTCTGTATGTTCCATAGAGTTGCCACCACTTAGACTTTAACAGGGCCTGGATTTCTAGCAACTCATAATCAGCATTTCCACAAGGCAGCAGCGGGCTAGAGCCCAGTGCCAGCTGTCCTCACAGTCCCAAAACATTCCTCCAGGTACCTATCTGCCACTTTTTTCTGGACTTACGTTTATGGGTAGCCTCTCAAAGGCTTAGGAGAGTTTTGCCTACAAATGCTGCACGTTCAGAAACCAGCTGTGGATGAATTTTACCACCATCTGTGGTGCAAATCACAGGAGATGGCCTGTGGTCATTTAGTGGCCTTTTGCTGAGTTCCTGTTTCTCGTGAGGAGTGGCTTCCTCCTTCCTGGGAGGAAAACAATGTCCCTTAAACATCGAGCACCTGTGCGCCACAAGTGGTCCAGGATTTGGAGAGAAAGCAGGTGATGCTTCCATTCACTAAAAGCTCTCTAGGAAACCTCTAGGAATACATATTTTAAAAAAGAAAAGCTTTATTGAGGTATATGACAGAGTGGACTATTCTGTGGTTTTTAGTATATTCCCAAAGTTGGGCAACTGTCACCACTAATCCCAGAATACTTTCTTCACCCTGAGAAAAAACCCTGAGCCTGTGAGCGGCCACTCCCCGCGGCCCCGACCCCCAGGTTGAGACGGTCCACACAGGGAACACAGCTTGCCGGAAGCAAGTGGGGAGACCCAACACAGGTCCCAATACACATGATCATTAATTACAACAAAGGTAATGTTCCATAGTGGGGAAAATGGTTTACTGAACAATTAATTAGCTACTGGTATTTGAAACAAGTGGTTATCCTTTCATAGGAAAGGAAAAGGTGAGTCCCTATTTCCTGCCATAAGCTAAAGTAACTTCCAGTTGAACTGGACATGTACTCTAGACACAGGAAACCTAGAAATTTAAAATGACAAACTTGACTAAAAAATTACTCTTTTTCTATGGCCGAGGTGTATATATATAAAAGGACAGCAGGGTTGGCAAACTTCCCTGCAACACAGATGAAGTTAGTTTCAATGCACCCAAGCTGGTGAGAGCTGGCAGGTACCCAGCAAGCACTGTGTCCGCAACAGGGAAAACCCCAAGGCCAGCGCTGTGCACGCACGGCCTGCCACTGCCACGGAGAGGCCAGCCGGCACCAGCCCCGATAACCTGAGCCCCGACAGGCTTGCTCTAGAAAGAAAAGCCTTATGCTAAGGCAATGGGACAGCAATATTCAGAGGGAAAAGCCCAACAGTGCTGCCAGGCAGCAGGGAATGGGGAAAACAACCCCCCACACCACACCTCTCCAGGCTTGCGTGCACTTCCATTGGGAAAACCAACACAAGGCCATTCACCCAGGGCGAAGGAAGCAGGGAGCAGGGGAGGCAACAGGGCCTCAGGCTGTGGCCTGGTCAGATCCTTTCCACTGCACCAGAGTTTCTCCTGGACTTTGGGTGGAGCAATTCTTTATGGGGTAGGACTGTCCCCTGTCCTTATGGGACATTCAGCACAGGCCCCAGCCCTGCTGTGAACCACTGCCTTCTAGAAAGCCAGATTCCCAGAGTGAGAAGAACCCACCCTGCCCCCATGTGCCCTCTCAAATGCTCTCTGCACCCCCCAACATGTGCACCTCACCTGACCGGCCCCCACACCACCCCTGGGGACTCCCACAGACAACTGATGGTGCCTCATGACCTGCCTTAACTCCCCACCGCAGCAAAGCTGCTCAATCAGCAAGAGCCTTCAATACACACATGCCAATAACAAGAAGTGACATTTTTGGGAGAACAGTTGGGTAAACAATACAAAGGCAAAATGCAGGGGAACTTTATTCAAGGCATAAAATTCCTAGGACTCTGGTTAACTTCTCTGGTGATCAAATAAAACCACCTTTGAGATGACAATACTAAGTCTGTCCCATTTAATCTTGACAACCAGCCTACAAAGCAGGCATCCTTTTACAGATGAGGAGTGGGAAGCTCAGATATAATAAAAACTAGATCTAATGATGTGGACCAGAGCCGGGATTCGAAGTCAAGTTTATCCCTCCCTCAACCAGGAGGAGCAATCTGACCAGGGCTGCCTCGGTAAGGTCAAAGGGAATAAACACGCCCAGGTGAATAAGGGAGGCTTCCACCAAGGTCTTCCCTGCTCCTGCACCCTTCAGGCTAGTCACAAACAAGTGGAATTTCTGGAAGCTTTAGCAGAACATGCCATTATTTTTCCAGATAAACACATGGACAGCCACCAGGGAGAGCCAGAGAGCTGCCCAGACCGACCTGTTTAAGTGCATTCCGGGCAATTGTCTGGAACGCCTGCTCCACGTTGATGGCCTCCTTGGCACTGGTCTCGAAGTAGGGAATGTTGTTTTTGCTGTAGCACCAGGCCTGTGCCCGCTTTGTGGCCACCTGGAAGAGAAAGCAGGGTGCATGTGTGCTCACAATAGAAGTGGCTAGCGCTGACTCAATCCTTCCCAAGAAGGGTCCTGTCCCTGCTCTTAGAGGCAGCAGGGGAGGGAGCAGGCTGGAGGGCTGGGTGACCCACCTGCAAACCTGTTCAAGGTCACCCTGCAGGTGACCTGCAGTACAGCAAGGATGCAAATTCCGAGCCCGGTCTGCCTCCAGTCTATCGCTTCTGAGCCTGACCTATCTATACTTAGGCTCGTAGAGGGCATGTGCAGCCAGCCCAGGGAGCAATGAGCCCTGGGACCCAGAGATCCCAGCACAGCAAGTGCCTGGCAGCTTGGTCTTGAGGTTTGCAGTCCCTTCCTATTACCGCTGACGGTCATCACCTGCGCCATGCCACAGAATTCTGTGCTCTCACCCAGCAACTTCTCCTCTCGTACTCCAATTCCTCCCCGTCCCCTAACCCTCAGGCAGGAGAGAAAGACTACTTCACATAGGAATGGGAGAGAGATCAGTGGTTAGGCATAAACCTAGCTAATAATAAAGACACAGTCTATGTTCCCAAGAGAAATGCTATTTGAAAGCCAACCAGAGCAATTTTACTCAAAGCCCAAAGCAGTCTTTAGCACACGTGGAGCCCAGGCAGACCCCCGAGGCACTGGAAGAACACTGGAGAAGTCTCCCTCCTCTGAAGTGCTGAAGGGGAACTGCGCCTTAGCGCAGAGGCTGCGGCCCAAAGCCACAGCTGCGGGCGGCAGCATGGGCATTTCAACCAGGTCTCCTGGGCCCCAGGCCTCAAAGGCAGCTGACCTAAACGCAGTTCACACTCCCACACAAACCTTCCAGAGCATTCCAGGCGTAGCACAGAATCCTCTAAATTCAAAAGGCACTAAGAAGCAGGAGTCTCTCAGAGGAGAAGATGGTAATAGTGGGCCAACCAGAAGGCCACCCTTCCCCAGCTACTTCTGGGCACCAGGGCTTTCAGGTTTTGTCACCTGCTTCCAGAGTTCTGTTATGTGAGGGAAGATTTGGACTCCAGGAAGCATTCCCATGCTAAGGATGCATGAGCTAAGCTTTCAATGCAAGTCTGCTGTTAAATCCAGCCACCACTCAGCCTCAGTCAGATCACTTCACGGGGGCCGAGATGGATGGCCAGCATGGGCAATTCCATGAAGTAGCCTGGCCCCTCTGCTGGCACAACTTCAAAGGCAATACCGCTGCAACTCCCACTGTGCCCGCTTCCCCGAAGGGAAGCTGCTCTGGCATGCCTTCACCAGGTTAGGGAGCAGGGCCCTGTCGCAAGAGCTGGGCAGGTAACCAGCTAACTGTCCCTATCCCACCACGGGACAACACACAGATATGCTGGGAATGGGTCCTTGAGGCACGTGGCTTTTTACCAATCAAAGCTTAAAACAGCACTTGTCAGGCACACTTAGCTGCTGCTTTTAAAAGGAGCCCTTTCTGAATCAGCAGCCATCGCCCTAAGGAGGGCAGGCTCACAGGCCTCCACATTTATGAGTCCTACTATCTTTAGCACTTACTTGTCTGTTCTCGAGGTCAATCTTATTTCCCAACACAACGAAGGGGAAGTTTTCAGGATCCCGAGGACTGGCCTGGATGAGAAACTCATCTCTCCAGCTATCGAGGGTTTTGAAGGTGTTGGGGGCAGTCACATCAAACACCAGCACGCAGCAGTCTGCGCCCCTGTAGAAGGCCACGCCCAGAGACTGGAAGCGCTCCTGCCCTGCGGTGTCCCAGATCTGAAAGAGACAAGCATTTATCCTCGGGGGCAAAGAGCCAGGGGGGATGCCAGGCAAACGGGCTAGATTATGGGGCCACCCAGAGACAAGTGACTTCAGAACGCAGGAGGCAGGTTTCAGCACCAAGGATCTCACACGGCCCTGACAAAGAGCATGTGGGAGTGTGTGTATCTATGAAGGATGCCATGGAGTCTGAACTTGGGGTGCCAGAAAACTTATTTTGATCCAGGTGGTGGTGGCATGGGCAGATATTTATGTAAAACGTGCACTGTAAACTTACAACTTATGTACTCTGGGAACTTCCTGTGGATGATGGAAATTTTGGGACATGGTTACTCTATGAAGTGTATATCTAAATTATGCATTTTACTGTATGTGAAGTTTACCTAAAAATATTAGTATGCTTTATTTATATTATACCTCAACCAAAAAAAAAACAAAGCAAACAAAACACCCTGAGAGAGAGAAGAAGAGAACGACGAGAACACAGTCTACTAGAGTGCAGGTTAAGTCAGTTTTTAAGACACAGTCTATGTTTCCAAGAGAAGGTTAAGTCAGCTTTTAATTAAAAGCAGCCCAGGTACTAATGACCAGCTCAAAGGATGTCATACAATTCACTGCCACACTAAGTTCAAGAGCAAGGACGGATTTTCACACTGCCCTAGGTCCCTAACTGGGCCACCCTGGTTAGCCTGAGAGATGACTGGTGTTCTGAGGAATGGTTCCAGGGCCCCCAGGAAGCCACCTGGTTTAAGAGGGGGCCTGGGTCGAGGCTGCATGCACCCACTTCCAGCTGCCATGGGCCTCCAACTGTCTGTTTGCAGGAAAATCACTTGGCTTCAGAATGTGAGAACCTGGACCATTTTCATAACCCAAATAAGTTCCAACTTTATGTCCAAATCATCAGCCAACTACCCCAAAGGCCCAGCATTTGGGCCACTACTGTTCTTCCCAGACCAGATTTTGCAGGGCAGTCAAGCTCCCCCTAGGCCCTTCTCAAGCAGTTGGTCCCGCCTCCCTGTGGTCAGAACACTGGGGGAACATGTCAACCGCACCTAGGCCAGACACACACTGAGCTCCCACTTCAGGGGGCAGAGCCTCACCACACAGAACACGGTCTGAGGCCTGGGGGAGTAAGTAACTGGGCATGAGGGCAATGACGTGGGGCGGGCAGCACACTAGGGAGTCACAGTTCTTCAGTGCAAGGTAAACAAAGCTCCTGATGGTCTAAACCACACACTACCTCTCAAGATGTTCTCCAGAAGGAGAAAGTATGATCTGCAAATCCAGACAGTTGATCTGCTCTTGGGGACTGGCTCAGGTTGACACTGTGGCATGCAGGAACAGAGCCAGAACTCAAATACTGGCTGGGAGACTGGGAATGGCAGCAATAGGGCCCCTTAAAGTTAAGTTCCAATAAAGCAATACGATCACACAGGCTGAAATCTGGCCCAGATGGGTCAGGTACAGCCCAGACGAACAACATGCTGGAAGGGGGCTAGTGTGGATAACAATATCGGTGCTGGGCAAAGGGTGCTCCCCTCAGCTTTCTGTTGACTGACAACTCCCCAGAGCCAAGGGTCACTACTATGAGGGGGGCAGCTCTGAGAAGCCCACCTCAGCCTTTTCCTCTGACATACATGGCCCTCCACAATCATTCCGTGACAACACGTGACCAGACTCTCGGCCACACCTCTGGGAGCAGGGAGCCCAACCTTGGCGGCCTGCTCCTCTCCCAGGAAACGCTAACCAGTCCACCCAGCAGTCACTCTTGGAAGACCCTTTCTGAAACAGGGCATGCCCTGGCGGCCACGGGCAGTCGCCTGACAGAGGAGCGGACTTGGGAGGCTGTCGTGAGTGTGTGTGGCACAGAAGTGTGCAGGCCACTGGGACCCAGAAGGAAGCAGTGACGGCTCAGAGAGAAGGTGAAGGCCAATAAAAACCACCTTGGAGCCAATTATTCTGCCTGCGCCTCACAGTGGGGACTGGGGTAGAGGACCCACACGGAGACCACGCGGGATCTCTACTGAGAGGGGAAACCCAGAGGGGTCCGACCGCTAGTGGGTCCGCCTCTGTGCTTTTCCGACTCCCCGCACTCAACACATACCTGAGTGGGAAAATGAGCCTTTTCTTATAAGAGGGGACCACGGCGGAGGGGAAATCGAGAACACGGTCATGTAATCAGGGAAGGCAGAAATGGGTAACTACTCCTATAAAGAGAAACTGGGAAAGAAAAATTTTAAACCAGAACTTAAACCTAGGCTTGGATAAATTAAAAAACATTTTCCAATTAGAGAAGTAACGTTGTTATTATGCAAACATTTGGATAAGTAAAGCAAAAGCCAAAAACAAAAACCACAAAACCCCTGGCATCTCCCACAGAGACCTTCTTCATCAGCTGTCTTATTCTAAGTCTCCGCCTTGTACGGGTTTATGGAGCTGAGACCTTACACCGCATGGGACTCGCCCGCTCCCCGTGTCACTCCTCCGCCCCACAGAACACCACAGCACTCCATCGGGCACCAGCTCGCATCTTTACTGCTGCCCGAAAAGCTCTCACTTCATCCTGTTTTTCAAGAAAACACTGCTGCTGATTTCCCATAACCCTAAGTAACTCAGTAATGAACATTAACATATAGAGCCTTTTCTGTGTCTCAGACTGCTTCTTTAGGGCTGGACCGCAGGAGGAGGATCATGTAAGAGCCCTGTCACTCCTGGGCGGGACCAAATGGGTGTGTGGGATTCAGACACACAGAGAGAGCAAAGTAAGGGAATTAAAAAGAAAAGTTGAAAAACTGGGGGTTCCTCTTAATCAAGTTTCCAAAATTAACTTACCTTCAAACTTAGAAAAGCACAGTCTCTAGGCTGACTGTGGTCTTTCACACTTTGTATGAAGTATTTTCTACATTCAACATACACTCATATTATCTTCCCACTACTCTAATGTGACAGGTATTAACAATTTTAGCTACTTTTTTTTTGGTAAAGAAAGCGTTAAGCCTTCCTCACAGCATTCCCTGCTCTTCCTCCCCAGAAGTGAGGGCTCCTGGGCACCTGTCTCTCATTAGCAGTAAGATCCTGCACATCTCTCTGCAACTTGCTTTTTTCCTTCTCCCAAAGCTAAGGGCTAGAGAGCATCCTGCTGCTTTAACACACCACCCTTCCTGTGTGGCTGCGTGGGCGTCCTTACTGTGCGTCTACGTGTGCCCGGGGGCAGGTCCTCGGCTGCGCGCCTGGACGGACCGCTGGGCCGCTGGTATGCACATGTCCAACAGGACACCAAGATGCTTAGCCTCCACTGGAAAGGAGACACGGGTATATTCCCACCATCAGCTTGAGCATATTCTGGCCCGAACTCAATTTTGTCAGGTTTTTCCCCCTCACAATTGTACATTTACTGTAAAAATACAATAAAGAGTATCTGTATGGTACATTTAAGCCACTTCCAAGAACTCCAAGTTAGTATCTACATCAAGACATATCTAAATGAAATGAGGAACATATTAGAATTAAAAGGCTATCTGGTGTTAATTTAAAATGATTTAATGTACATAAATTCTCACTTGTAACTTAGTTACACTTTCTTAGTCACGGCTGAGTATTTTCAACATGATGGACTCTGCTTCTAAAATGTCATGAGATGACATCCTTTTTGTTCTACTGATGATTATACATTTGTTGCCGTTCAGGACCAACAATTTCAAATGGTACTTTATACCGAAATAAGATACTTATTGAATATTGTTATTTTACTTCAGGTCCAATCTTAGCTTCAGAGTTTGAACAAGGTGCTACCTCCTATTTCCAGAAGATCACTGAGTGACAGATACTTAAGGCTCTTAAGTGATGCAAAGCAATGATGTCTTTGTCTGTGATAGTCCCATGTGGAATTATCTCCAACGGGCCTTTTCTTCTCCTAAGAGTCACCCTTAGCATGACGGCGCTCATACCCATTTTCTCAGCATGTTCTAGGCCCTGCATGTGATCGAACCCAATGCTCATGAGACAAGAGCCGGTGGCACGAGTATCCACCATGTCTACATCTGTGGCAGCCGGCCTGTCAGCCTTTTAAATTTTGTAACTCCCTGAAGTCTGCCAAGGGACATTACGGTTCCTTCTGCAAGCTGGCTGTTGAGGTCCCATGCCCAGTTATCCACTAGGTTGCCCTTGATTGAATACAATTATGCGTTATCAACATTGTCTCCTGCTCTGTGTTTTTTGTTACTTGGAAACCATGTCATTCGGACATTGAACTTAATGTGGTCTATCAATATTTCATCTTTTCTGATTTGTCCTTTCTCCATTTTAAATGCCTAAGGTAAAAAGACTCTGTATTTTCATTTTTATAGTTTTCATTTTGTGTTTTTTTCCATTCAGGTCTTGAACCTTTTGGCTATTCCCCATCCAAATGAAAAGCCACTGGCTGGGCCCCATTTACTGTGTGACTCCTCTTTCCCCAGGCTTCTGGGAGTCACCTCTCTATCCAGTGTCCAGCTAGGTGTGCCTTGTTTCTGGCCCTCTGATCCCTCCATTGGTGTATCCTTGTGATAATATCACACTATTTACACTACTAAGGCTTCAATAGTGTTATCTTTAAATTTTTCATGTGTACTTGATTTCATCTACTGTTTAATACTGCATGCTTTCTAGCTTCTTCCTGAACACTACAAGAACATAGAAAACCCAAAACAATCACTCATCTTTCCCTACCCATTAAATTACATAGTTCCAATCCTGGTTTCCTTAGTATTAGTTTGGAAGGTACATACTCTTAATATTAGGATCATAGTTCTAACAACAGATACAAGCATACGAATATTTTATCTCAGACTGAAGTCACTTTTCTTCTACCTGAAGTATATCCTTAGGGATTTTCACGAGAACTTAAAAGGTGTACACTTCCGTTCTTGGAGGGTATTGTCAGTAGGGATGGAATACCATGCCGACAGCTCTTTCAGAGTGTATTCCACTGCCGTCTGAGTTCCACTGTTACTGCTAAGAGTCAACTGTCAGCCTTGTTGCTGCTCTTTTCAAAGTCATCTTTTTCCTCTGGCTGCTTTGAAGTTCATCTTGTTTGTTGTCATTGCAATTTCATTATGATTCACGTGGGTTTCTTTTTTATTTATCTTTCTTGGAATTTGGGCTTCCTGAAACTGTGGATTGGTGTCACATCAGTCCTGCCAAATTTTCAACAAATATTACCTCTGATCTATTCTCTCTTTTATGAGATTCACTAAAAGTAGGTGCAACCTACTGGGCTGAATCCTGTTTTATCTCTCTTTTATGTCCTACCATTCTTCTTTCCTTCAGCCTGCATCTGTGTGTTCTCCCTGCTGCTAAAAACATGCTCTTTATTTCCAAACTTGGGTTACTGTATTTCATTTTTAGAAGTTCTACTAACCTATGCCACCTGTTCTCTGCAGCTATGTAAGACTGCCTTATCCCTTTAACTGCAGAGAACACTGAATTTTCAGGGGTTTCCACTGGTTCTTGCCTTGTTTTCTAATTTGAGCTATCTCTTATTGCAAGCTGCTAAAAGCTCTTGAAAAATTTGAGTATTCCTCAAGATCTAGGATGATGACAGTTTTAGTTTACTTCTAGTTTTAAACTGGATTCAAAAGCACAAGGGCCAGACTTTTGTCTCAACCTCTCAGGAACATCTTCTCTTTCCCACTCTTCCCAGACCCGCCTTAGTGCCCTCAGTTCCTCAGATGGGGTTTACTCCAGGAGTGCAGCACCCCAAGGGGCCCAGCTTAGCAGCGTGTGGGGGCTTTACTATGATGGCCCCTAACCCAGGAGGGGCTGGGCTCTGACTTCTCAATCAGCCCACATGGCTCTCAAAACCACAGCTTCTTGTACAGTTGTTTTTCCTGGTACTGGAAGCAGCTTTCAGTCTGGATGGCACACGCATGAAACCGTCAGGAGGTATTTCACGCCACAGCATCCTGAAGGAATTCCACTGCCTTCTGCTTTCTGTTACTGCTGAGAAGTCATCTGTCTGTTGTTACTTTATAAGTAATCTGTCTTTTTTCTCTAGTTGCTCTTATGACTTTCTTTTTTGGTGTTCTGTAGTTTTGAGTATCCTAGGTAATTTGCTTGCTCTGCTCTTGTAGTCTACTTTCCTTCAGTTGTGTTTAATCTGCAGTTTACCTATTCATTCAGTTTATTTTAATGACTATCTTTTCACTTCCTGAAGTTCTAAGTTTTCCATATCCTCATTTTTTATAGTGTCCCTTTTCATTATGGTTTCTATTCCCTTTAAAAAATTTCTAGTCATTGTGATTTTTTGTGGTACATTATTTCCTCATGTGGCTGTGAACTCATCTTCTGTCCTGAGGTTTTAAGTGTCCCTATACATTGGCCTTATCTTTGTTTCTGGCAGGTGGACAGGGTTTATGTAAAATTCTCCCAGACCAAGATTTCTGTATCATGCAGAATATACACACAGAATCCACACGTGAGCATAGCAGGACTGAGCTTCCCTAATGAGGACGGAAAGAGGCAAAGCCCCAAGCCTCTGTTTTGCACATGACCTCTGCCACTTCCTTGGGTTGAGGTATTTGGTTCAGTTTTCACATCTTTCTAAAGTCCTAAACGAGTGTGTGCTGTGTCCAAAGGGATTCTCAGTTCTAGCTCCCCTGCCTTGTGTAGTCGTATCTCCTGCCCCTGAGTAAAGAGTCCCTATTATAAATTCACAAATCACCATGGCAGGAGCCCCTGAGCTTATCATCAGCTTTCAGTTCCTTCTCTTTTCCTGTGATCTGGAAATTTCCTTATCTCTCAAGCTTAGCTTATTTAAACTTTAGTTATATTTTGAACATCTCTGTGTATGTCAGGGCGGGGGGAGGTGGGCAGGGGTAAACATTATTAGCTCTGTCCTGGATGTGTGAGCAGGAGTGTGAAGGGTCCTTGTCTTCTGGGAGTCTACCACAGCTGGAGGTCAACAACTGGACATCATTTAGTACAGGAAGACACAACTGCTGTGGAGGTAGGAATTTCAAAAGACAACACCTGGCTAAAAATTGTAGCCTTTGGATGGGTGCAGATGTGACAAAGGGGCATTTCTGGAGTAGAGACCCGTGCAAGGGCAGGTCTGTTAGAGCAGTACATGATTTGGAAGGACTGAGAGGAGACAAAAAAGTGAACAGTTTGGGGCCAGAATGTGAGGGCTTTCAAAAAGTGGTATGAAAGGATCTACATTTTATCCCAACTGTCGAAAAATTAAGCTAATAAAGAAAAAAACAGATTGGCTTAACAGAGACACAACTTTGGTGCTTATAGACAGGACAGATTAAAAGAAGCCAGGAAAATTGGGAAAATACTTCAATGGCTGCTTTAAGAACCTAGGAGAGACACAAAGAAGTCTGGCCAAGAATACTAGGCAACGATATTAAAAATGGAACATATAGACTTTTGGAGACAAAAGATAAATCTGTTCATTGTCAAATTTAGTAAAAGACAACCAACCAAAACAAAAAACAGGAAGTTCAGTTAAATCGGAACTTCGGAAAAACAATGAAAACATTTTAACAGGCAATCCTAACTGTAGCTAATTATCCATCCATGTAAAAGTGGGATAGGAAAGACAGGGAGGGGACACACCCAGACATAAAAAAAGAGTTCAGACTGAATGAACTACAAAGTTGGACTGGCAAAGGGGACAGGTGTGCTTACCTGCATCGTAACTAGTCTGTCATCCACCATCACCTCCTTTGTCAGGAAGTCTGCTCCTATTGTGGCTTTGTACTGATTACTGAATTTCTTGTTCACATACTGGTTCATGAGTGATGTCTTACCGACGCTGAAAGCAGAGGGAAAACCACAAGTGTAAGTCCTGGTAAGGGGACTGAAACCTGACTGACACTAGCAGAGTGCTCTGAAGGAACGTGCCGTCTTGAAGGAGAAGGAATGGCTCTCACAACACAGGGCAGTGCCTGCAAACTCCCCAGCATCACTCATTTGAGGTTGTACTTTCTTCTCGGATAAAAATACAGGGTATAGATGTGGGCCAGATGTTACAAAGCTGCCTCCAAGTTTTGGTACAGGAAACTCAGACAGTAGAATCTAGCATTATTTTTTTCCTTCCAACAAGGAGGCCACCAAATACTATCATTCTAAAACAAGCTTCAGCAGTAAGATCGCTCCACTATTCGAAAAATATCTCTGGCGTCTTGGGTGCCTCTCCATTTAGTGGTTGCTATCCAGTCCAAAAAAGTAATAGCAGGAGGAAGCCACTGGCTTTGAGTAGACTTACACACCAGTTAGCCAACCTGCTGCTTCAAAGTTTGACACCTGAAGCAGAGAAAGCACCGACACTCCACCACAACAGAATCTACCTCACAGTACCATCTCCAGAGATGGTCTTCAGTAAGAAAACTCAGCAAGAGGCAATGTGTGACTTCGTGGTGATGAGGTCAGTTGGGACAGGCTGAAGATAATGTAAAAAAGCCTTCCTCAAATCAGTAATATCACCTTCCTTTCCCAGAGGAATACATTCATTTTCACGTGCAGAGGCTCTGAGGTACAGACATAGCCTAAGGCAGTGTTCTTCAGCCCTGGTCTCGTGAATCAGAACTTCCAGGGAAGAGGTTGGGAAATCTGTGATCCAACAAGGGCCTGGTGATTCTTTGCAGGCAAGTTTGGGTAACAAAGGCCTAAAAGGAGTATCCTTCAATCCTGACAGCACAACAGAATCCCGGGGAGAGTGGACATGAAGGAGGGGGTAGGGAGAGGGGATTTGAGTGCAACTGACCCTTAAACAACATGGGGGCTGGGGCGGCCATCCCGTGCAGTTGAAAATCTGTATGTAATGTGTGACTCCCTGAAAACTTAACTACTACCGGCTTGCTGATAACCAGAAAGTGTACCGATAAAAAGCTGATTAACACATATTTTATTATGTTACAGGTATTATATACTGTATTATTATAGTAAAGCAACCTGGAGAAAAATTTTTTCAAATTGTTGCAAATCTCCAAAAAAATTTTTCCAACATGTTATTGAAAAAATATATATATGTTAAGTAGACCTGTACAGTTCAAACCCATGTTGCTCAAAGGTCAACTGTATTGCCAACGAGGCTCTAACCCACTGGTCTGAGTAAATGCTACCTTAAAAGGCTCCGCAGGTGATTAAAAAAGCCAGCCAGGGTAGAAATATTCCTGCTTTTTTAAAGGAAGGGCAGGGGCTTTGGAGTAAGGAGGCACACCTGCATTTATTACTATCATTATTATTATTTTTCAATGTAACCTCTAGCTGGCCTAAGCTTTCCCAGGTCACTTCAGACGCCAACTCTGAAAGGTCTCCCCCAGAATCTTAACAGCTACTAGAGAGCTAGTTACTTGGTTAGTGGCAGACCTTGGACCAGAGCCCAGCTCCCCGGGCCAGGCTCTCTGGAATATTGGCCCGAGTCAGCCCAGCAGTGGGAGGGCAGCACACAACACACCTCAAACCACAGCCGGCAGGCCTGGTGCCCACGGCAACAGCACTACAGAAACAGGCCTCCCTCGTCTGGCCAGCTTGGAACCAACGGATTCTATCAACTACCTACTATTAGTTGAGTTCAAACAGCCACCTCTTTCCCCAAATCATGCCTAAAATCAGGGAACCAAGGTTACATAACAAGGGATCATTAAAATTTCTGCTGTGCCCCGCAACAGCAGGGAGACCTAGGGCCCTAACACCACCACCACTAGAGAAGAGGTGGCAGAGGTCAGCTTGGAGAGCACGGGCTCCAAGGTGGTGAAGTTTAAATCCAGCCAATCTGTTAGCTTACATTTATGAGAAACACTTACCCAGAATCTCCCAGGATGATAACCTTCAGCAACACTTTCTTCCTAGAGGTCATCCTTCAAACTAAAGGGAGAAAGGAGAACACACCATGAGCATGAAGGAGATGCTGAGGTGAGCCGCCGCCCTCGGCACAGACTTCTAAGCAGCCCCAAGGGCACTGTGCCCTGAGCCTTCCTGCTGACTAGCTCTCTGCCCACAGGGGCCTTGACAGGCAGTTCTCAGTCACCAGAGCTGTGGGCCAGTGAGCGAGGCAATACAGCGGGCAGGGCTGTCCTGCCACTGGCAGTAGTTGAAACAATGGATTCTACTGCTTGGATGTTGGACTGATTTGGATTAACGCTCCAACTGAATAGTTCAGTCCTGCTTCATTCAGGTCTCTGCTCAGAGAGGGGGTGGCTTTCTGTAAAGTAGTACACCCTCTATTGGCACTCTGTTCCTTTGCCCTGCCTTGTTTTTCTTCAGAGCCCTTGCCATGACCTGATATTTTATGTATCATATTTGTCTTCTTCACTTTCTAATCATCTCCATGAGGACAGTTTTATTCCCCCTGCATCCCTGTTGCCAAGTTGAGAATGATTATCTAACATTTGGTTAGTGTGTAATACTTGACCTTGCAGCTCTTGGGACCACCTTTTCTGAGGAAGTCTTCCCCCTGACCAGACAGTATGTTAGATGCCTACTTTTTGCTCAAATTTCATCCAGACCTTGCCACATCATGGTCTCTTTACTTATCAAGACAGGGCTCTGGTCTTACTTACCTGTGTACAGAGCCTGACTCTGACTTTCAGAAAATGAGTGGCTCTCAGAAAAGTAGGTGGCCCCAATGTTGGTGACTTATCTAAGACTGCTGGAGGAACACCCCTTAGACAGCGAAACTCCCCAGTAGGAGGCCTGCATTCTCCTCTAGAACCAGGAATTCAAAATAGAATGGGAGCGCCCTCAAAAGTGACACCTACCACTGCTGAGAAGCCCTAGCTCTGGCCCATTATCCTCAGCAGACAGGGAGCACCAGGGCAGGTGACCTCAGTAACAAAACAAGGGTCAACACACACCTTGCGCTTTCAGTGGAGCAGGGGAAGACAGTGTTTATAAAGTAGGCAAGGAAGTGGGTTCAATAAAGCCTGCTGTCGATCTTCTATAGTTTGGGACAATAAGAGAGTCAAGGTTGGTCTCAGAAAAGCTACTTTCTAGTTTCATCTTTCACCAACCTGGCTTTCTGAAGGCTGAGGCCTACAGTACTATCTACAGTGGGTGTGACTTTAGATGCAAATACCAATCCTGGACTACCTAGACTTCTATCCTGGCTTTGCCACTTATTAAGCTGTGTGATCCCGTGCAAGTCATGTAACCATTCTGTTCAGACAGAGATACAGGGATAATAGTTCTTATGTCCTGGGGATGCTGCAAGGCCTGAATGAGTAAAATGCTCAGGACAGTGACAAGAATACAGTAAGTGCTTAGTAATGTTGGCTGCTACCATTTTAATGTGTGCCAAATACAGAACAGAATAAATAACAGAACCGAGTCCAGAAGGCAATGACAGAGCAAAAGAGTCACACAGCCCAGGAAAGGTAATCAGGCCCCACTCGCGTTTCCAGATACTGGTTGTCAACTGTTCTCTTTCAACAGGTGGTGTTGCACCAAAGACCACAAACTGAAAGGAAGTATTAGAACTGAAGACAGCCCGCAGGGCAGGATTAGATACCAAGCCCTTGGCTTCTGAAAGTGGTTTTCCATGGCTTTGTGAACAGCGTGGAGGCAGGATGTAGACCAGAGGACAGCTCACGGACGCTTACACCAGGCTCCGTGATCTATGCCAGGTCAACTGTCTTATGCCCGAAGCCTGGTGCCCGTGCAGGTGTGTGAAGACATGGTATCTCAGCTCTGCCAGAATTTGTCTATAAAGCTTTTACTGGTGCTACTTGGGCGGCAGGATAGGATGAGCTGGAACCAACCCGTTTCCTTTAGTCCCCCATACTATTTAGGGCTTTTTTTTCTTATCAAGCAATGAGAGGTATATTCCGAAATCACTCCTTATCTGTGGAGCCCTGCTAGCCCACCTCCTTGCCCTCTAAAACCAAGGTTTAGAGTCCTCATTCCAAGGTCTGGTACTACATTTTGGGCTACAGATCAGATAATGACAGCTGAGGCATGTTTCAAATCCAAAGAAGGGCAAATTAAGGGAAGAGATGAAAACACAAGAAGCTTTGCAAAGAAATTCTGGAATATTTAAGAAGTTCATTAACTTTGAGAATGAGAAAAGGGATTTCCATAACTTGGTTTAGTAAACTTCACTAGTATACCAAGCATTATTTAACAGTATTAAAAAAAAAAAACAAGAAATAAAGTGCAACCTCCCTGCTCCCCCATGGTGTTTCCTTTCCTTTTTCTGTCCTCCCAGGCTGTAGGGCCTGCTGTGCATCACCTCGTGTGGCTGACCCTCCTGGGCGCAATGCCCTTGAGCCTCTTACCGCATCTGCAAGCCCCAGTCACAGTAATCCCCGAAACTGCCTGTGGACAGCCCAGAGGTCCCCGAGGTGCCACCAGGGCAGGCACACATCCCCAGCACGCAGTCTGCTGGTGTATTGCTCCTGCATTATTTATCCTTGTTTCCAGTACCTGTTGCCATTATAGTCTTAATATTTAACATTCCTGTGAGAGAAGTAATAAGCATTTAAATAGCCATTCCTCCCTTTTATTTAATTCATCAAAAATGTGAGAAAAGATGCTGTGAAGGACATGTTTGAACTTCCTTTTGTGGGATCATTTCCTTGGGACACAGCAATACCTTTGGAGGAGGCCTTCTCAGACCCAGACTCATAAGACTACCACTGGCCGGACCTTGCTGGCTGTTTGAGCTCGAAGAATTCTGACGAGAATTAAGGTACTTACACTTCACCTTCCAAAACAGATGCCCAAAAGAGTAAAGACTGAAATATAAAAATGGCTGTCTGTGAAGCTGAAAGGGATACACACAACATCAGCAGGGATCTCCTGGGTGGTGGGCTTACAAATGGCTCTGTTTTCTTTATACTTACTATGGTGACCTTCAGAGGAGCACATGACCTTTAAACTCAAAAAATGACTTCCATTTTGTCGAAAAATATTAATGTTGACTTTGCAAATAAATTTTCTGATGACACAAATTTTCCTCGTTCATCATGAAAGACAAACTACACACGAACACAGATTTTCATCTTCACTTAGGACTTGCTGAACACTGCAGGGGTTGCTGCAAATGATACTCCACAGCTGCCCCAGAGGAATCCCACATCCGGTTTCACTAGGACAGTGATGGCTTTAACCTGGCAAAAGCTAAAAGCTATGTGTTTTACTTAATGTTCTCCAGGATCAAGAATTGGACACTTGTTTCTAGAAAAGAGCTAGGAAACAAAACAAAACAAACACGTTTTGCCATAAGAAGCTGCCAAGCAGCAGGGAGCGGCTTTAAAAATCTCCACAGGCAGTATAAGAACAAAGAAAAAAACTGAAGGAACAAAACAGCAGCAGACTCACAGAACCCAAGAACGGACTAATAGTTACCAAAGGGAAAGGGACTGGAGAAGAAGGGCGGGAAGGGAGGGATAAGAGGGTAAAAGGGGCATTACGATTAGCAGACATAAGGTGGGGGGGCACGGGGAGGGCTGTACAACTCGGAGAAGACAAGTAGTGATTCTCATCTCACTACACTGATGGACAGTGACTGTAATGGGGTTGGTGGGGGGGACCTGATGAAGGGGGTAGTTTAATCACCATAATATTGCACATGTAACTGTAGGTTAATGATACCAAAATAAATTGTAAAAAAAAAAAGCTTTCTCAAGTTTGAAATTTCCTGAAAGACATTTATTATCTTTAATAAAGTATCTAGTTTTTCATGGCGCTAAAAAAAAAAAAAAAATCTCCACAGGCAGTTTCTGCTTCGATACCCATTTCCCGATCACCACCTTCACAGATTGCTGAGGACTGAAGTTTCTTTTTCAGATCTTACGAAGTTACGAATTTCTAATTGGAAAATATTTTTCTAAGACAGAGACCACTTCCTTTAAAGACAGAAGAAACTGAAGCAGGCAAAGCAAAAAGAGAGAGGTATACAAGGTCCCTGACTTGTGTTCCTCAGAAATGAACACTTTAGGGAACATTATGAACAGCTTCTAAAATCTTTCTTAGAGTAAAGCATATTCAGAACACATTTCCTTCCTACTGCTATCAAACCAAGCCTCATCAGTGTGTTTTGCAATTACTTCTGTGGAAGAACGAGCATTTTCTGAGCAAACACAAACAGTATTCTACATGCTGAAGTGATTCTTTCCCTCAAGTATGTCTTTTGTGCAATAAATCAAAAGCTAGGATTTTCCTCTATTAGCTTGGAGCTATTGCTCTCTTCAGGTCTGAAGCAGAGAAGCCAACTGGCCATAAAGGCAGATCAACAAGCAAACCCCAGGTAGATACAAAGACCAGGAAAACCGGTTCCATCTGCATTTCTCAGATTAGCAGAATCATATATTTAAGCCATCTCTCTCAGTTGTCTGATGGTTTCTGCCTACTTTACCTACTAGGATGTGATTTACCGCACACAGTGTAAATATAGTATTGAGAAGGAAGCATCACGGGGACACAGATTTAAGAAGTTGGAGGTTTCTAAACAGATTCGGAAGTCCCATTCTAAACTGAACGCGGCACACAACATCTCCATCTCATTTTCTTCCAGGACTCCGTGCTCTGTACCCGACCAGCAGAGGACCCAGCAGTCTCCTGCCTTCAAAGCTTATGGGCTTCAGGCTCTGAGTGAGGCAGGCCAGTGACATTTGCTGATAAGGTTTTGGAAGAAGTTACAGGGGAGAAACCAGGAAGGCATCTGAAGTCTGAACAGTAATGTCTGTTGTAGGCCGACTCTCTAACTTTCCAATCCGAGGAACCAGATTAGGGCCTTGCCAGTAGACGCGCACAGCCCGTACACAGCAAGAAACACTACTTGCTGAGAGCAGAGTACAGTTAGGACAGGATGGGCATTTAGAAAGTTTCTTCCCCTCTTTGACCGAGTACTAGGTGAAAGGCATGCAGCCCAACTATAACCAAAAGAGGCAAAATGCTTCCAGAACAATCTCAAGGAAAGTGCTGCAAGCAACAGCAGTAGCTGTTGTGTCGGGTTCCAAAGGAAAGGGTGGACAGAGTCAACCAGTTAGTGGGAAAGTTGGAGACAAAGGTCCCCCAGGATAGGGAGCCACCAAAGTCGTTCTAGATGACAAGGATTATTTATTTAGAGATGGTGACATTCTTGGACAGTATATAGACTGAAATAAATCACTACCGAAATGGCATCACATGAAGCTGCCCATTCCAGTGAAGTTCTGAAATCTTTCATCATGTAAATAATTTCCATGTCTCTCTTTTATAATAAGCTAAATACAAAAAATACAAATAGAAACACCATTTGCTGAACACACACTGTGCCAGGCAGTGGACTAAGGTCATTCATTTAATCCTATTTATTCATTAATTTAACAGATGAGGACATAGAAGCTCATAGGTGGTTGCTGCATTTCTAAAAATACTCAGATGTGAGACTGGAGCCCAGGACTGATTATAAAAACCTTTGTGTCACTACACTGGGATGATCACCAAGGCAAAAAGGCACTTCATGCTTCAGAATAATCCAGAGGGTGAGGTGGAGTGCACACCCAACACTGGCATGAGTGGGTAACTGGCTGAGCACCGGCACATGGGGGTTCACAGCACTGTTCTCACTTGGACATAACTGAGATTTTCTGTAATAAAAACTGCAAATGCAATTCATACTTTTAAACAAACTGGGAATATCTGTAAGAAAAAGCAAGAATACATAAACTTAATTTCATTAATAAAAATACTTCGACAAACTTTATGGCAAAAGTATCCCAGACTAAGGCTTGATATCAGCCCTGGTTATCTGTAATAATCTAAAAAGCCTTTGCCACCATAGAAATCTGAGGTGAGAAGCAACTAGCATGTGCATTCTAAAAAGGTTATGCTATGGTTTTGACAGGAACATGTAACTTCTTTTAAGATCAGTTTGAGAAATGGAGAAAGAGATAATAGGAATTAGTATATGAATTTATATGAATAAACATATTCATTGGTATGAAATATATAAAGATAGTATGGATGTGAATTTGTATTCCCTTCACAGAGGAGCTTACATAACAAGCCATAACAAGAGCAGACTTTTCAACCAACAGCTTCACTCAGCAGACACTGCGCAAGCGTTCTCAGTAGCAGGAGACAGCTGTACCATGTCACCCGGCAAATAACCACGGCTCTCAACAGCACCTCCAAGCCAGCCGTGGAAGGAAGGAAGCTGTGCTGGTCGCAGGAGGCAGGTTTGCTTGATGGGCAAAAGGAACAGATTCCCAGTAAGTAAAGGAAGATGAGCTTCACAGAGGCCTGGGCTCAAGCGGACTGTTGGGAGGCACAGAGGTCCTCATCACCGACTGTTTTTCTGGAACACTCCCTATGTGCCGCTTGAATGAGCCAACTTACTGCTACGAATGGGACAGGTGAAGGGTGTTCAGCAAGTCCTGTGGGGATGGGAGCTGAAGTATGGCCACTTAAAAAGTCCAAGGGTTAGTAAATTCAAGAAATATTCCACTATACGGAAGAGGTAAAAGGATGTGTATGACAGACTGGCTGAGTTAAAAAATAAAAATGGCTTCAAAGTTCTAAGCCTAGGGAAGAGGCAAGAGAACTAATATTGAATAATATTTTGAAAGCTGCAGAATTAAAACTGAAGCCATAATTTCAAACAGTAGCAAAAATGTCCCACCAGTTAAGAAAAGGAGAAAGACAGAAACTGGAAATGTTTGGAAGCTCCATGATCAGATGGTACAGAAACCAAATGCAGAAATGGGAAAGTGAAGGAGAGAATATAATAAACAACGTAGGAGGCCTTAGCCACACACTTGCCGAAGTACTAGAGGAGGGCACCCAGGCCTGGGGAGGCGCCGGGGTGGAAAGACCCAATCTGGTGAGGAGAGGGATGGCTTTGACAAAAGCCCTTTCTACAGAATCACAAAGTCATTTTTAGGGAGCTCAGCATGGTACTGGTGTTCTAGAAATTAAGACAACAGGATCAGACTGGGAAGCAGAGTTTAGCAACTGGACAGGACAGGACTAGCACTACCTCTGAATGCACAGCAGGCATTTAGGCAATTAAGGCACTGTTTTCCTTTTACTAGTCATTGCTCCATTTTTATTATTCTGCTCTCCCCTAAGTCTCCTGCCTGGCCTAGAGCACCTTCCTTGCCCTTCAACTGGCCATCTCTTATTTCTCATTATTCAACAATTATTTCAAAATAATCCCAAAGCCTTCAATCTAGGTTCTGTACTCCTAGGTGCCAGGGTGTGTCTGTAGCTAGTTTTCTCCTCTCCCTACAGGTCAAATGCTGCCTTTACTGAGAAGCCTCGTCTGACCTCCCCAGAGCCCAAGGTACCCTCAAGCCTTCCTTCCACCAGTTTCCATAGCGCTCTCCTGCACTTCCTGGGGCGGCTGGGGCTCCCCAAAGCCCTCCCATTCCTCTTGCTTGGTGGAAGAGGTGGGGCAGGAGTTGAGGGGGTCCTGCAGGGCTGTCCTTCTGACCATAAAGAAGCCCGCGGGGCTGTGCAGAACAGGAAGAGAGCCTCCTGCAAGTCTGTCTCCACGTCCACCATCCCTGAAAGGAACCCCACAACTGAACCATGGTCCTCTAACAGAGCCTAGTTTCTACCTTTGCTAATTTACAGGGTTGTTTCACTTTATGAGACACTGGAATTTATACAACTTGAAATACATGGCCTACTGATAATGCCTAACTTGTATGTTCCAAGACTTTAACTGCAGGAATATTACTGAACAGGCTGCTGGTCTGTTGTTCCACTTAGAACTACCAGCTCCAGGGGGAAAACTGAGTAGAAAAAGTTACTACAAGCCTTCAAAAAACACACTGAGGGCCCAGGGGATAGGGTTACACAGTCTGTCATTACAATAAAAATATCTAGTGAGAGAAGCACATTAAGGAGTTGTCCTTAGAATTTTACAGAAACATACTGATCCCACTCTCTCTGCTATAACATCAAGAAACTCTAATTTTTGGTTTCTGATCAATGAATAGAAGACTCTTAAGCCCCAGGACTACCAATCAGTGTCATACTAATCTTACTACATTCACTCATTAAATAAATATCAAGGGCAAGAACAAACACTAGACTACAAGCAGAAATCATATGAAATGCAAAAATAACATACTAGTGTGATCAAGACATGCTAAGCTTATTTTAAGGGTAACTCCATTAGTTGGGAGAAAGGCAAAGATTCCTCCAGGAAAGAACTGACTGAACCTAGACCTGAAGGAGGGAAAGAGAGCAAAGTGTTTTCCTGGCAGAATGAACAGAACAGGCAAAGGTCTTACTGTAGAAGAAACAAAAATTTGGAGGTGCATGGCCAGATCACGTGGGACCTAACAGCCCATGGCAAGGCCTTTAAGCCAGAGCAATGAGAAGCCCACCTTCAGAGGAGTTTTACACAGTCGCGTTCACACTGAGAAGCCATCAGCACCCTGCCATGGGTGGGGGGGTTGGTGCTGGAGCAGAAGGACACCCTAGACGGGACCTATAAAGAGCTGCTGCAAACTTGAGGCAAGGATGACTGCACTACAGTGGTGGTGAAAGTGGGAGGAAATGGAGGCCTTTTAGAGGGTTTGAAATAAAGATGGAAGCATTTAGTGATGGACTGGATTGGGAAGGGTGCAGGAAATGAGGGAAATGCCAAAAGCAACCAAAAGGATCTTGGGTCAGGGAACCTGGAAAAAGAACCAGGTTATCTCTGGAAGGGAATCATGTTTGATCTAAACATGCTAAATGTGAAGTGACCTTGGCACACAAAGAGATGGTCTTTACTCAATTAAGTATTTGTGTTATTTGGCTAATTACCACAAGGTCTTTAAATGGTAAATGAATAATGGAGCAGAGGGCAGACACGGACCAAAATCAAATGTGATGATGGATCTAACAACAGTTACCTTTCACTGTAGGAAAAAAACAATAAAAGCAGAGATACGGTAGGTGGGACTAAGCTGTGACCAGCACAGAGTGGGACCGATCAAAAGAGGGAGCCCACACCTGGGACACCAATGACTGGGGGCAGTGAGCAGGGCCTGTGGTGAATTCCTTGCCTTGTTGAAGCAGTTTGGAAAGCTGAAGAGCCACTGCTTTAAGAGACTTAAGGATCTGGCAAGGAACAGCTATTTTGAAAATCACATTCAATTCCTTCCACATTATAGCTTACAATGATTTCCATGACCAGGAAAAATGCAAGCTCAACTGAATTTTCTTATTCCCCTTTCCTACTAGCAGGCCTGGAGTAATCTTGCAATCAAATCTATTAAAAGATAGGGTTGTATTTAGTTATATCTTAGGTTTCACTGTTAACAGAGGGAATGCCTGCGCTAGGATGTTATGATCTAAGTCTACATGCCTGTGCTAAAATGGGAACGTCAGAGTTCATGGGACCTGGAGGGCAGTACAAATAACAAACGGCTGGCCTTGCCTTCTAGAGATTTGCTGTCTGGAAGGCAAGAAGACATAATCAGTACACTGGGAAGTATAAATACAGTCCTTTAGGAACAGCACAGCAAGGAGAAGAACACTACCAGCAGAATATGGAACGTCTTCAAAAGCAAGGCTGAACAGCTGTACATGCAATGCCTCCAAAGGAGCGTTCAGTGTGTCAGAACGAATTGCTCAGTAGGTCTTACTCGTTTTCAATCCCTTACAAGCTTCAGAGAAGTTCCCAGGAAGCCGGGGCCAAAGCTGAGCCCAGGCTACCATGGGCACCCCAGATGACCACGGGAGGGAGTTGTCTAACTTCGTAACATTTCTTCAGCATGCAACTCATTTCCACCCGAAATGTCCTGTCTCAGGTGAGTTGCCACTGTGCTCACAGGGTCCTACCCCCTTGATGCCCTTTGTACCCAGGATCCTGCTCATCTGGGAGGGGTGATGTCTAGGCAGTCTTGTGAGCCTGTCTTCTAGACACCACTCCCCAGACCCGAGAGCATCTGGGTCCTGGGGTCCCCTTTTATATGACTACCTGTGTGTCTGCCTGTCCCCAGCTGGGGGTGGAGGAAGAGGCAGGCTCTGCCTGGAGCAGCCTCTCCTCCATCCATGCATCCCGATTTCAGCAGGGCGACACACTCGAAGGCCTGATAAACAGTAACTGCTCAGGCAGAGCACACGCCCAGAGGCCACCTGGTTTAGATACACAGTTCCAGGCTGCTGTCCCTGTGAGTGTCATCTTCTAGGCTAACCCAGGACTGATGATTCTAAGTTTCTTAGCACAAGTAAGAGCTAGCTCTTACTCACATGAAGACTTTGAGCCTCCTGCCCATCCGTATACTTATGTGTACACACATATCACTGAGCAGGAAAGGGTGGGCTGAGAACCCTGGCCGGGGCCAGTTCTCTGAAGCAGCTGTGGTATTAAGGGTTGCCTGTGCTCTCCCATAAAAAGTAGAGAAAACTTCCTGTGTATAGTCATCTGTGAGCCTTTAGCAGTAAAAGTTGGAGGGATCTAGGAGTACACAACACATAAAAAACTGCCTTGGCAACCCCCTTTCCTCCCAAGTTACTGTAAGTTTTCTGGACAGCCTGCCATCTCACTGGAGTCTCCCATAGGCAACAGAGGCAAACTGGCCTGTGTTCACAACAAAGAGCAAGGAGACATTAGAACACACAGTTGCGAAGAACTTCCGGGAAGATGGCGGCATGAGCAGGGCGGCGGAAATCTCCCAAAACCAAATATATTTATGAAAATACAGCAAATACAACTACTACTAAAAGAGAGACCAGAAGATACAGGACGACACCAGCCTGCAGCTACACCTGAGAGGACTTGGCAGCCCGCGAGGCGGGTAAGATACGGAGCCGTGTCCCGGCAGAACCCAAGCACTCCCCCACCCCAGCGCACTGGCGGGAGAAGATTCAGAGCCAGGAGGGAGTGGAAGTACAGGCCCGTGAAATAACCAGCCACGGTGACCTGCACCGGGAGTGCTGAAACACATTGCACAGTGTAGCAGAAATTGGAGAGGCAGAGGGTGCAGGAACGGAGCTGGAACGCACCCGGGTCCTCGCAGCCGGTTCCCCCGGATAAAAGAAAAGTGCGCGCTTTTTTTTTTTTTTATCGGTCTTAAAGAGACGGGCCCAACAGAGGAGCAGGATCGTTCCAGCGCACTCGGCCCAGCAGGCTGGGAGTCCTGGGGAATTTTGGACCCCTTGGCTGGTGACTGGGAAAAAGTACCCGCACTGAGACTTCCCACAGAGATCAACAGCCTCCCATTTGTTCCTGCCCCGGCCAGAGCTACAAAGGGCCCTGTGGAGCGGGGTGGCGCGTCCGCGGTTGCGGAATAGTGGAGCAACAGCGCCACCTACAGCATCCTCACAGAATCTACTCCCGGCAGGCATTTTTTTTCTTTCTTTTTCTCTCTTTTCTTTCTTTCTTTTTTCTTCTCTTTCTCTTCCTTCCTTTTTTTTTTCTTTTTAAAAGTCTTAAAGAGCCCAGCTGACATACATGGCACCTACCAGTGACCTACCAGTGACTTCTCTCACCATGAAAAGACAGAGGAATATGGTCCAGACTAAGATCAACCAGACAACCCCAGAGAGGGAACCTGAAGGGATGGACATGCACAATCTGCCTGAAAAAGAATTCAGAATAAAACTCATAACCATACTGATGGCTCTACAGAGAATGTGCAAGAGCTGAGGGAGGAAGTGAGGGAAGTCAGGAAAGACAATGCAGAAATCAGACAAGCGATCAACGGGCTTAACAGCAGACTGGTGAGATGCAAGAGACTGTTAATGGAATAGAAATCAGAGAACAGGAATACAGAGAAGCTGAAGCAGAGAGAGATAAAAGGATCTCTAGGAATGAAAGATTTTAAGAGAACTGTGTGACCAATCCAAACGGAACAATATTCACATTATAGGAGTACCAGAGGAAGAAGAGAGAGAAAAAGGGATAGAAAGTGTCTTTGAAGAAATAATTCCTGAAAACTTCCCAATGCTGGAGAAAGAAATAATCTTGCAGTCGACGGAAGCCCACAGATCTCCGAACACAAGGGACCCAAGGAAGACAACACCAAGACACATAATAATTAAAATGGCAAAGATCAAAGATAAGAACAGAGTATTAAAGGCAGCTAGTGAGAGAAAAAAGATCACCTACAAAGGAAAACCCATCAGACTATCATCAGACTTCTCAACAGAAATCTTACAGGCCAGAAGACAATGGCATGTTATTTTAACGTACTGAAACACAAGGGCCTTGAACCAAGAACACTGTACCCAGCATGATTATCATTTAAATATGACAGAGGGATTAAGCAATTTTCAGACAAGCGAAAGCTGAGAGAGTTTGCCTCCCATAAACCACCTCTACAGGATATCTTAAGGGAACTGCTCTAGAGGGAAGCACTCCTAAGGCTAAAAAGATGTCACCAGAGAAAATAAAATCATAGTAAAGACAGAAGACCATCCAAATACTAACTAAAGGCAAAGAATAAAACACCTAGTATATAAAGAATGGAGGAGGAAGAAGAAGAAGAGAGAGAAACAGAGAAAGATCAGACTGTGTTTACAATAACTTAACAAGAAAGTTAAGCTAGACTGTTAAATAGTAAAGAAGCAACCCTTGAACCTCTGGTAACCAGGAATCTAAAGCCAGCAATGGCAACAAGTACATATCTATCGATAATCACCCTAAATGTAAATGGACTGAATGCACCAATCAAAAGACACAGAGTAACAGACTGGATAAAAAAGCAAGACCCATCTATATACTGCTTACAAGAAACTCACCTCAAACTGAAAGATATACACAGACTAAAAGTGAAGGGATAGAAAAATATATTTCATGCAAACAACAAGGAGAAAAAAGCAGGTGTTGCAGTACTTGTATCAGACAAAATAGACTTCAAAATGAAGAAAGTAGCAAGAGATAAAGAAGGACATTACATAATGATAAAGGGGTGAGTCCAGCAAGAGGATATAACCATTTAAAATATATATGCACCCAACACAGGAGCGCCGGCATATGTGAAACAAATACTAACAGAATTAAAGGAGGAAATAGAAAGCAATGCAGTCATTTTAAGAGACTTCAACACACCACTAACTCCAAAGGACAGATCAACCATACAGAGAATAAGTAAAGACACAGAGGCACTGAACAACACACTAGAACAGATGGACCTAACATATATCTACAGAACTCTACACCCAAAAGCAACAGGATACACATTCTTCTCAAGTGCACATGGAACATTTTCCAGAATAGACCACATACTAGGCCACAAAAAGAACCTCAGTAAATTCAAAAATATTGAAATCCTACCAACCAACTTCTCAGATTACAAAGGTATAAAACTAGAGATAAATTTTAGACAGAAAAAAAAAGCTCACAAATATATGGAGACTTAACAACATTCTCGTAATTAATCAATAGGTTAATGACCAAATCAAAATAGAAATCAAAGAATATATGGAGACTAATGACAACAACAACACAAAGCCATAACTTCTGTGGGACGCAGCAAAGGCAGTTCTAAGAAGAAACTATATTGCAATCCAGGCCTATTTAAAGAAGGAAGAACGTTCCCAAATGAACAGTCTAGAGACACAATTACTGAAATTGGAAAAAGAACAAATGAGGCCCAAAGTCACCATAAGGAGGGACACAATAAAGATCAGAGAAGAAATAAATAAAATTGAGAAGAATAAAACAAAAGAAAAAAAAATCAATGAAACCAAGAGCTGTTTCTTTGAAAAAATAAACAAAATAGATAAACCCCTAGCGAGACTGATTAGAGAAAAAGAGAATCTACACACATAAACAGAATCAGAAATGAGAAAGGAAAAATAACGATGGACCCCACAGAAATACAAAGATTTATAAGAGAATATTATGAGCATCTGTATGCTAACAAGCCGCAAAACCTAGAAGAAATGGACAATTTCTTAGAAAACTACAACCTTCCGGAATCAAACAGGGGGAATTACGCTCCCTGACTTCAAGCTCTACTACAAAGCCACAGTAATCAAGACAATTTGGTACTGGCACAAAAACAGACCCACAGACCAGTGGAACAGAATAGAAAATCCAAACATTAACCCAAACACCTACAGTCAATTAATATTTGATAAAGGAGCCCTGGATATACAATGGGGAGAGGACAGCCTTTTCAGCAGCTGGTGTTGGAAAAACTGGACAGCTACATGTAAGAGAATGAAACTGGACTACTGTTTAGCCCCATACACAAAGGTAAACTCAAGGTGGATCAAAGATCTGAATGTAAGTCATGAAACCATAAAACTCTTAGGAAAAAACATAGGCAAAAATCTCTTGGACATAAACGTGAGCGACTTCTTCATGAACATTATCTCCCCGGGCAAGGGAAACAAAAGCAAAAATGAACAAGTGGGACTATATCAAGCTGAAAAGCTTCTGTACAGCAAAGGACACCTGAGTAGAACAAAAAGACATCCTACAGTATGGGAGAATATATTCATAAATGACGTGTCTGATAAGGGGTTGACACCCAAAATATATAAAGAACTCACGCACCTCAACAAACAAAAAGCAAATAAGAAATCGGCAGAGGACATGAATAGACACTTCTCTAAAGAAAAAATTCAGATGGCCAACAGACACATGAAATGATGCTCCACATCGCTGGTCATCAGAGAAATGCAGATTAACACCACAATGAGATATCACCTCACACCAGTGAGGATGACCAACATCCAAAACACAAACAACAACAAATGTTGGCGAGGATGTGGAGAAAAGGGAACCCTCCTACATTGCTGGTGGGAATGCAAATTAGTTCAACCATTGTGGAAAGCAGTATGGAGGTTCCTCAAAAGACTCAAAATAGAAATACCATTTGACCCAGGAATCCCACTCCTAGGAATTTACCCTAAGAATGCAGCAGCCTAGTTTGAAAAAGACAGATGCACCCCTGTTTATTGCAGCACTATTTACAATAGCCAAGAAATGGAAGCAACCTAAGTGTCCATCAGTAGATGAATGGATTAAGAAGATGTGGTATATACACAATGGAATATTATTCAGCCATAAGAAGAAAACAAATCCTACCATTTGCAACAACATGGATGGAGCTAGAGGGTATTATGCTCAGTGAAATAAGCCAAGCTGAAAAAGACAAGTATCAAATGATTTCACTCATATGTGGAGTATAAGAACAAAGAAAAAAACTGAAGGAACAAAACAGCAGCAGACTCACAGAACACAAGAACAGACTAATAGTTACCAAAGGGAAAGGGACTGGGGAAGATGGGTGGGAAGGGAGGGATAAGAGGGTAAAAGGGGTATTATGATTAGCAGACATAAGGTAGCGGGGGCACGGGGAGGGCTGTACAACTCAGAGAAGACAAGTAGTGACTCTATAGCATCTCCCTACGCTGATGGACAGAGACTGTAATGGGGTTGGTGGGGGGGACCTGATGAAGGGGGTAGTTTAATCACCATAATATTGCACATGTAATTGTAGGTTAATGATACCAAAATAAATTGTAAAAAAAAAAATATGCAAACTTCAAAAAAAAGAAAAACTCTCAACAAAATGGGCATAGAGGGCAAGTACCTCAACATCATAAAGCCCGTATATTACAAACCCACAGCTAACATCATACTTAACAGCGAGAAGCTGAAAGCTTTTCATCTAAGATCGGGAACAAGACAGGGATGCCCACTCTCTCCACTGTTATTCAACATAGTACTGGAGGTCCTAGCCACAACAATCAGACAAAACAAAGACATACAAGGCATCCAGATTGGTAAAGAAGAAGTCAAATTGTCACTATTTGCAGATGACATGATACTGTACATAAAAAACCCTAAAGACTCCACTCCAAAACTACTAGAACTAATATCTGAATTCAGCAAAGTGACAGGACACAAAATTAACACACAGAAATGTTTTTTGTTGCTTTCCTATACACTAACGATGAACTAACAGAAAGAGAAATCAGAAAAACAATTCCATTCACAATTGCATCAAAAAGAATAAAATACCTAGGAATAAACCTAACCAAGGAAGTGAAAGACCTGTACTCTGAAAACTACAAGACACTCATGAGAGAAATTAAAGAGGACACTAACAAATGGAAATGCATCCCATGCTCTTGGCTATAACAAATGGAAATGCATCCCATGCTCTTGGCTAGAAAGAATAAATATTGTCAAAATGGCTATACTACCTAAAGCAATCTACAGATTCATAGCAATCCCTATCAAAATACCAACAGCTTTCTTCAGTGAACTAGAACAAATAATTCTAAAATTTATATGGAACCACAAAAGACCCTAAACAGCCACAGCAATCCTGAGAAGGAGGAATCAAACAGGGGGAATTATGCTCCCTGACTTCAAGCTCTACTACAAAGCCACAGTAATCAAGAAAATTTGGTATTGGCACAAAAACAGACCCACAGACCAGTAGAACAGAATAGAAAATCCAAACATTAACCCAAACATATACAGTCAATTAATATTTGAGAAAGGAGCCTTGGATATACAATGGGGAGATGACAGCCTCTTCAGCAGCTGGTGTTGGGAAACTGGATAGCTATATGTAAGAGAATGACACTGGACTACTGTTTAGCCCCATACACAAAGGTAAACTCAAGGTGGATCAAAGACCTGAATGTAAGTCATGAAACCATAAAACTCTTAGAAAAAAACATAGGCAAAAATCTCTTGGACATAAACATGAGCGACTTCTTCATGAACATATCCCCCCGGGCAAGGGAAACAAAAGCAAAAATGAACAAGTGGGACTATATCAAGCTGAAAAGCTTCTGTACAGCAAAGGACACCATGAGTAGAACAAAAAGACATCCTACAGTATGGGAGAATATATTCATAAATGACGTATCTGATAAGGGGTTGACACCCAAAATATATAAAGAACTCACGCACCTCAACAAACAAAAAGCAAATAATCCAATTAAGAATTCGGCAGAGGACATGAATAGACACTTCTCTAAAGAAAAAATTCAGATGGCCAACAGACACATGAAAAGATGCTCCACATCGCTGGTCATCAGAGAAATGCAGATTAACACCACAATGAGGTATCACCTCACACCAGTGAGGATGACCAACATCCAAAACACAAACAACAACAAATGTTGGCGAGGATGTGGAGAAAAGGGAACCCTCCTACACTGCTTGTGGGAATGCAAATTAGTTCAACCATTGTGGAAAGCAATATGGAGGTTCCTCAAAAGACTCAAAATAGAAATACCATTTGACCCAGGAATCCCACTCCTAGGAATTTACCCTAAGAATGCAGCGCAGCACTATTTATAATAGCCAAGAAATGGAAGCAACCTAAGTGTCCATCAGTAGATGAATGGATTAAGAAGAGGTGGTACATATACACAATGGAATATTATTCAGCCATAAGAAGAAAACAAATCCTACCATTTGCAACAACATGGATGGAGCTAGAGGGTATTATGCTCAGTGAAATAAGCCAAGCCAAAAAAGACAAGTATCAAATGATTTCACTCATATGTGGAGTATAAGAACAAAGAAAAAAAACTGAAGGAACAAAACAACAGCAGACTCACAGAATCAGGAATGGACTAATAGTTACCAAAGGGAAAAGGACTGGGGAGGATGGGTGGGAAGGGAGGGACAAGCAGGAAAAAGGGGCATTACGATTAGCAGATGTAATGTTGGGGGGGCACGGGGAGGGCTGTACAACTCAGAGAAGACAAGTAGTGATTCTATACCATCTCACTATGCTGATGGACAGTGAGTGTAATGCGGTTGGTGGGGTGGGGCTGATGAAGGGGGTAGTTTAATAACCATAATATTGTACATGTTAATTGTAGATTAATGATACCAAAATAAATTATTAAAAAAGAAAGAATACACAGTTGCTCTTGCTGCTATTTAGCATAAGTAGACCTTAACAGTCATGAAAACAGTTTCTATCCCTTGGTCTAGCTTGGGTAGACCATGTGGATTATCAGGGGTGACCTTCTTGCACACTGATTGCAAGGCAGATGAAAGGGTGCAGGAGGCAGGCAGCACACTTCGTCACCCATCTGCGCATCAGCCCAGGCACACAAGAGAATCGTTCTGCCTGATACGCAGCGTTTGTCCATTCAGCTAGGGCTTAAGTTAGCAGCCTCTTCTTTAGAACTCAAGGCTTATACACATAGAAAAGCAAGGTGACTTGTCTAAGGCCACACAGCTAGTAATCTGTGGAGCCAGGACTTTAAATCAGGCAGTCCAGCTCCAGAGTTGTTGTTCTTAAATTTTGTCTTTCAACACGAATTACTGGCTGCTTCCCCAACATTCAAATATTCACCAGGTGTCTAAGTGCATGGGACCAGGCTGTGTTCTATTTCAAACTTCTGCTTTCGGTGTCTCATTCAAACCTGCCTAAGGAATTTGAGACCACAGTCCCCAACGAATGATAACCAGAAGCAGATGTTCCCCCTCTCTCAGGAAGATGGCTAAATGGTTACACTGAACATCAGGAAAGAAACATGGCTAGAAACTGCCTGAACAAGGCATTTAAACCCTACCCTCTGTGAGGGAGGTGCTACAGTGGGAAGACCATGGACTTTGGGTTTACAACCCTGGGATCAAATCCCATCTTGTAAACTTCAGCTGTGAACTTAAACTTGCCTCTGCTTTCATACGAAAAATGAAGCTCCTCTACAAATGAGATAATGCAGAGAAGTTCCTGGCATTCCATCTGGCACATGAAATATGTTTAGTAAGTCACTCTTACATGAGAAGTTTTCCGCGATGAAACACTTATACCTCATCAATGACTAGTATTTCATGTAAGTTTATGACTAACTAAAGCCACATCAACACATTGAAACTGTCTGAAGTCCTAGTTATATTTATAATACATATCACCCATGCACGACCCGAAATCATGACACTTATCAGCATGGATGCATTGCATCATGTATTAGCAAACACTGCCGTGGAGTCATATTTAGCATAAGACTTGTCATTTGAGGAAGATACATGGCCAATGTCAACAGAAGTAAAAGCAGAACTGGGAAGTGGGCAGTGGGTTACTAAGTGACTCACTCCCAGATACCAATCTGAATTCTTGTCTCCGCTTCTGCTGTGCAGAAACGGTGTAGGCACAGGAGCCCTAGATGTGAACTGCTCACACGACCCTAACCCACGTTGGTTGGACCACCTCACACCAAAATACTCTATGCCTTGACGAGTCCTCTAAGCCTCACTTAATCATACTTAAACAAGTACAATCATGTGTCCCCATTTTATTCACTAACCATGACCCGCAGGATGCATACCTAGTTCAGTTCAGATACTTGCTGAGTGCCCATTACATGTCAGTCACTGGGCTGGATAGATGTTGGGGGTGACCTATAGGAAACTGCAAATGTTTTCATTGACCTCCTTTCCAAAGGAGGTCATCATAATTCTCTATAAGGTGATAAGACATCAAAGTACCAGGTGAAGCAGCAAGTTATCCAGAAGATCTGGCTCAGATCAGTAATGGAGGTGGCTACTCTAAACAGATTTCTGTGTAGAGGAGCAGCTTTCTACTGGATGAAGATGCCATCCAGGACTTCCATAGCTAGAAAGGAGAAGTCAATGCCTGGCTTCAGAGCTTCAAAGGACAGGTTAACTCCCTTGTTAGGGGCTAATGCAGCTGGTGACCTTAAGCTGAAGTCAGTATTCACTGACCATTAGGATATTCCTAGGGCCCTTAAGAATTGTGCTAAATCTGCTCTGCCTGTGCTCTGTAAATGGAACAGCACAGCCTGGATGACAGTACATCTGTTTACCATAGGGTTCACTGAATATTTTATGCCCACTGTTAAGGCTTACTACTCAGAAAAAAAGATTCTTTTCAAAATATTACTGCTCACTGACAATGCATCTGGTAACCTAAGAGCTCCAATGGAGAAGGACAACGAGACTAATGTTTCCATGCCTGCTAACACAGCATCCACTCTGCAGACCATGGATCAAGGAGTCATTTCAACTTTCATGTTTTATTATTTAAGAAACACATTTCCTAAGGCTATCGCTGCCATGGACAGTGATTCTTCTGATAGATCTGGGCAAAGTAAATTGAAAATCTACTGGAAAGGACTCACCATTCTGAATGTCATTAAGAAATTCATGGGAAGAGGTCAAAATGTCAACATTAACAGGAATTTGGAAGAAGACTCCAACCAACATGGGTGACTGTGAGGGGCTCAAAACTTCAGTGGAGGATGTCACTGCAAATGTGGTGGAAATGGCAAAAAAAATCGAATCAGAACTGTAAGAAGTGGAGCCTGAGGCTGTGACTGAATTGCTGCATCGCACGATAAAACTTGAGTGGACAAGCAGCTTCTTTTTATGGATGAGCAAAAAAACTTACAGATGGTTTCTTGAAAGGCAATCTCCTCCTGGTGAAGATGCTACTGTCATTTCAACAAAAGATTTAGAATATTATATAAACTTAGTTGATAAAGCAGTGGCAAAGTTTGAGAAGACTGACTCCAATTTTTTAAGAAGTTCCACTGTGGAGTAAAATGCTGTCCAACAGCTTTGCACTCTACAGAGAAATTGTTTGTGACAAGAGAAATCAATCAATGTGTCAGACCTCCATGTTGTCTTAATTTAAGAAATTGCCACAGCCATTCCAACTTTCAGCAACCACCTCCCAGATCAGTCAGCAGCCATCAACACTGAGGCAAGACCTCCACCAGCAAAAAGATTATGACTTGCTGAAAACTCAGAAAATGGTTAGCATATTTTAGCAATAAAGTATTTTTATATTAAGGCATGTACGTTGCATTTTTACACATACTATTTACTGCACACTTAATGGACTATGGTATAGGGTAAACATAACCTCCATATCCACTAGGAAACCAAAAAGTTCATTAAGCTCACCTTATTGAGGCACTCACTGTATTGCAGTGGTCTGGAAGCAAACCTGCCTATCTCTGAGGTATGCCTGTACCTCCTCTTACAACATCTGAACGTTTGTACAAGTACCATTCATGACTAAAATGTTTTGATGCCATAAGAGTGTCATCTAAGGACAAAGGATGACTGAGAATTTTACAAACCCCTAAAAACTTACTTAGCTTTTAAGTTCTGAATTGCACTCATAGGTACCATTAGCCTTGTAGTTACTCCAGTTGTCCGGAAGTGTGCCGACATTGGGTTAAACTTCACTATGATGCCAACCCTTGATTAGTCAAGACCATGCATTCCCAAAAGGGGAGATATTAACAATGGTTTGTGGTCCTCTAGGAACCACTATATAGAAACAGATATACACAGTATATATGTGGTATGAAAATTACATTGGGGCAGGGAGATAATTGGGGGCAAGTAGTTTATAGAAGGCTCAAGGGAAAGAAGGAAGGGACATGTGATAACGGAAAAAGGTTGAGAAAACATTGGTCTGGACCTGAGAGGTCCAAATAGTAGTTACTGGTCGCAGGTGGCTATTAAAATGAAATCAAACACAACTCCTCAGCCGTACCAGCCACATGTTATGGCTCAATAGCCACATGTGGTAGCACTTACCATGCTGGACACATACAGAGTATCTGCAGCATCACAGAAAGGTTTATGATACAGTACTGGTCTAAATAATTCTGGAACACTATACTAAGATTAATATATAGTTCTCAAACATCTCCAATCTCATTTTATGGCCATTACTCATTTCATTACTGATTATCGAGCCCATCTTCTTTCACTCTTGAAAGCACAGTAAAGATACTGGCTCTTCAAGGACAAACAGGTATTTTTTAATGTCTGAAATTTTCAATAGAATACTGTAGCAGCATAATGGCTGGATCAAAGCCACTTCAAAATATTTGTGGCCCTTTATCCTTATAAGGCTAGGGTGTCCTTTCTAACCCATTGAGACATTGTTGAGACACACTGAGGTTAACAGTTTCAAAATCAGTAGCTTACAGGAAATAAGGTGCGCACAGAAGCAAAGGAATGTTCAAATCAGAGCATGCAACACGGTTAACACAGGCACACTAAGGACCAGAAACAGTACTGAGCAACTAAACATGTACAGATTCCCTGCCTGAGTAAGGTGAAGAAAGGAAAACTTCCATCAAATCTTAAAATACAATCCTTCCCTGATTAGGGGTGAAACTCTGGTAGCGACAATACAGATGATTTCATCACATTGGAGAAGGTCCTCTATAGGAACTGTATGGTCCATGGTGGAACCATGGTGAACACAGATGTTTCAGATAACTAGATTTATATTCCAGAACAGTTTCTTCCTGACCACTTCCTGAATAAAGACACCAAAATAGACATCCAGTTGGGTAAATGCTCAGCTGTCTCCACACTTGGAATTTTTTAACATTTCAAAACAAGTTTAGCAAATTAAGCAAAATGTAGTGTCATATCTGCTCGGGTTAGACACCAAAAAGTCAACCCCCACCATCTGCGGGATACATGACCCAGGTGTCATACAGGGAAGCCCAGAAAACATGGTACAGGAGGGCCACTAAGAAAGAAGGAAAGTCGAAGAGGCAGGGCAAGTGGTACCATATGAAAAGCAAACATGTCCTCCTTGCTAGAAGGGGAAGGGTGGAGACTACTGGAAGACAGATTCAACCAGAGCTGGCCACACAAGATTGAAATGAGGGCAAGGTTGAATCAAAGCTTCAAGTCAGTCCCCATCTTAACACAAGCTGTGGCCTAAAGCCAGGGTAGGCTGCAAATGTCAAGGTTGCATTAATGCCCCCTGTCCTCCCCAGCACTCCTGCTCTTCTCCAGTCAACAGTCCTCTGCCTGCAGGTGGCCCACTCCTCACACACCTAACTGTAGAGCCTAAGAAGCACTCCCAATGGCTGTGGGCTCTCTTCAAGGATGTCTGAGAGCCTATAGTTCCAAGGACATTCCAGGTAGAAGACAGGTTTTTTTTCTTAAGAAAGGTGACCTTCGATTTGAACTTCTGCATCACTGCACCATCCTAATCCCCACTAAAATTTGTTAGAATTTTATTAGGCCCTCTCCAGAAAATAAGATATTACAAACAAGACCAGAGGCCCCAAATGGAGTCAGCTATGGTAGCACCCATGCCACAAAAATGAGACTTACTTAGTTCTGACACTCCCAGCAATGGAGTCTTAAACCAGTCAATCAGAAATCAGTCATCTGCAGCAGTGAGGTAACCTCCCTGATGGACACCTGCTATCCCCTAAAGGAAAGGAAACATGCCACAACCAATCCTTTTTTACTAATACTTTTTTGTCTTGCTCCTTTCTGCCTTCATGCCTTCTGTTGTGTGCAGCTCCTGGGAGCTCCTGTCTGCTGGATGGGATGCTGCCCAATTTGTGAATCACTGAATAAGTCCAGTGAGACCTTTAAAAGGTACTCAGTTGAATTCTGATGTTTATAATAGACAGGGAATCAAGAGCTGTGGCTACCCAGCATTTACCTCTGACCTGACGAAGAGAAAGAGGGTGTTATCCCTCAGGGAGGTAAAGGTGGAGCACCACATGCTGGCCCAGTGTAGGAGGATTTACAGGCTTGTGAATACCTGCTCCTTTCTTCAAGTAAGCTCTCATGAAGGCAGGAGTACTGCACGGCTGACCAACGTCAAAAGGGGACACGTTTAGTGGCTGGCACACTCAGGACAGACAGGCAAAGCAGAAAATGCTTCTACTGTTTAAAACCGATGTACATCAGTTTTAAAATAAAGATCCTATTTCTTACCATGCCATGGTAAAACATTCTTTTACATTCTTACAATAAATACTTTAACAGATTAAACCCAGTATGTAACCACTGGGGATTAAATTCACAAGCTTCCCCACCAAACACATTTTATCTTTTTTTATTTTTATGTTTTTTATTAAGGTATTATTGATATACACTCTTATGAAGGTTTCACATAAAAAACAATGTGGTTCGTTGCATCCCCGTAATTCCAAATATATCAAAGATCTCCTGCTGGAAAACGAAACCCTAAGAACAACACTAGGAGAGACTAGAGGAGAATTATTTATAACCTTGGAATAGAGAGAGCTTTTGGCATGTGGTAAACATTTAATAGCTGCTAATTAAGCAGATACCACACAGGGCTGGAAAGGCTGTGGGCAGACCAGCATTCAGAACCTGGCTGAGAGTGCAGACTGGGGCAGCAAAGAAGGTAGCTGGCCAAAATATCAATTTACAGATGCACCTGCCCTTTGCCCACAGTACTTCCTCTTCTGGAATTTACTTCACAAACTTGCACACGAGCAAATGACCTGTGTGCAAGGAGGTTCATCTCAGCCTTATTTGGTATGGTAAGAAACCACCTAAAGACCCATCCACAGGGGCCTGGTTAAACGCAGATGGCGGGCTGCACTGCAGAGTACCCTGCAGCCATGAAAAAGAGGAAGAGACCACTTTGTGTTCTGATGTGGAACCAGCTCGAAGATGATGTTCCGAGGAAAGAAAGTGAAGTGCAGAATAGTTTGCTATTATTTGTGGGACAACGGGGGGTGGGGAGAGAAGCTTGCTTGCATATACATCAAATGCCTCTGGAAGGGTGTGTAAGATATTAACCACAGAAGCCAGCCCCTGGCAGGAAACGGGGTGGTACACAGATGGGGCAGAGGGGACACTTTCCACTGTGTGCACTTTCATACTTTTTCCTTTGTACCATGTGAGAATGACATGTATTCCAAAAATTAAGTAGTAAAAAAAAATCCAAGGCATTTTTGCTATCATAAAAAAAACAAAAAACAAAAAACAATGTGGTTACTATATTTACCCATATTATCAAGTCCCCACCCATACCCCAATGCAGTCACAGTCCATCAGTGTAGTAAGATGCCACAGATTCACTATTTGCCCTCTCTGTGCTACACTGTTCTCCCCTTAATCCCACACACCATGTGTACAAAACATAATACCCCTCAATACCCTTCTCCCACTCTCCCAACCCGCACTCTGACACCGTCCCCTTTGGTAAACACTAGGTTCCTTCTTGGAGTCTGTGAGTCTGCTGCTATTTTGTTCCTTCAGTTTTGCTTCATCGTTATACTCCACAAATGAGGGAAATCATTTGGCACTTGTCTTTCTCCGCCTGGCTTATTTCACTGAGCATAATACCCTCCAGCTCTATCCATGTTGTTGCAAATGGTAGGATATTGTTCTTTCTTATGGCTGAATAGTATTCCATTGTGTATATGTACCACCTCTTCTTTATCCATTCATCTACTGATGGACACTTAGTTGCTTCCATTTCTTGGCTATTGTAAATACTGCTGCGATAAACATAGGGGTGCATCTGTCTTTTTGAAACTGGGCTGCTGCATTCTTAGGGTAAATTCCTAGGAGTGGGATTCCTGGGTCAAATGGTATTTCTATTTTGAGGAACTTCCATTCTGCTTTCCACAATGGTTGAACTAATTTACATTCCCACCAGCAGTGTAGGAGGGTTCCCCTTTCTCCACATCCTCACCAACATTTGTTGTTCTTAGTCTTTTGGATGCTGGCCATCCTTACTGGTGTAAGGTGATATCTCAATGTGGTTTTAATTTGCATTTCCCTGATGATTAGTGATGTGGAGCATCTTTTCATGTGTCTGTTGGCCACCTGAAATTCTTCTTTGGAGAACAGTCTCTTCATATCCTTTGCCCATTTCTTAATCGGGTTATTTGCTTTCTGGGTGTTGAAGCATGTAAGTTTTTTCTATATTTTGGATGTTAACCCTTGTCAGATATGTCATTTACAAATATATTCTCCCATACTCTAGGATGCCTTTTTGTTCTGTTGATGGTGTCCTTTACCATACAGAAAATTTTAGTTTGATGCAGTCCCATGAGTTCATTTTTGCTTTCGTTTCCCTTGCTCGAGGAGATGCATTCAGGAAGAAGTTGCTCATGCTTATATTCAGATTTTTACCTATGTTGTCTTCTAAGAGTTTTATGGTTTCATGACTTACATTCAGGTCCTTCATCCATTTTGAGTTTACTTTTGTGTATGGGGTTAAACAATAATCCAGTTTCATTCTCTTGCATGTAGCTGTCCAGTTTTGCCAACACCAGCTGTTGAAGAGGCTGTCATTTCCCCATTGTATGTCCATGGCTACTTTATCATATATGGTTGGGTTTATATCGGGGCTCTCCAGTTTGTTACATTGGTCTATGGGTCTGTTCTTGTGCCAGTACCAAATTGTCTTGATTACTGTAGCTTTGTAGTAGACCTTGAAGTTGGGGAGCATAATCCCATGAGCTTTATTCTTCCTTCTCAAGGTTGCTTTGGCTACTCTGGGTCTTCTGAGGTTTCTTATGAATTTTAGAATGATTTACTCTAGTTCGTTAAAGAATGCTGCTGGTATTTTGATAGGAATTGCAGTGAATCTGTAGATTGTTTTAGGCAGGATGGCCATTTTGACAATATTAAATAATTCTTCCTATCCATGAGCACAGGATGTGTTTTCATTTATTGGTACCTTCTTTAACTTCTCTCATGAGTATCTTGCAGTTTTCAGAGTATAGGTCTTTCACTTCCTTGGTTAGGTTTATTCCTAGATATTTTATTCTTTTTGATGCAACTGTGAATGGAATTGTTTTCTTGATTTCTCTCTCTGCTAGTTCATTTTTAGTGTATAGGAATGCCACAGATTTCTGTGTATTAATTTTGTATCCTGCAACTTTGCTGAATTCAGATATTATTCTAGTCGTTTTGGAGTAGAATCTTTAGGGTTTTTTATGTACAATATCATGTCATCTGCAAACAGTGACAGTTTACCTTCCTTCTTGCCATTCTGGATGCCTTTTATTTCTTTGTGTTGTCTGATTGCTGGGGCTAGGACCTCCAGTACTGCGTTGAATAGAGGTGGGGAGAGTGGGCATCCTTGTCTTGTTCCCGATCTTAAAGGAAAAGCTTTCACCTTCTCGCTGTTAAGTATAATGTTGGCTGTCGGTTTGTCATATATAGCCTTTATTATTTGAGGTGCTTGCCCTCTATACCTATTTTGTTAAGAGTTTTTATCATGAATGGGTGTTGAATTTTGTGAAATGCTTTTTCAGCATCTATGGAGATGACCATGTGGTTTTTGTCCTTCTTTTTGTTGATGTGGTGGATGATGTTGATAGATTTTCGAATGTTGTACCATCCTTGCATCCCAGGAATAAATCCAACTTGATCATGATGAGTGATCTTTTTGATGTATTTTTGAATTCAGTTTGCTAATATTTTGTTGAGTATTTTTGCATCTATGTTCATCAGGGATATTGGTCTGTAATTTTCTTTTTTTCTGGTGTCTTTGCCTGGTTTTGGTATTAGAGTAATGTTGGCCTCATGGAATGAGTTTGGAAGTATTCCCTTTTCTTCTAATCTTTGGAAAACTTTAAGAAGGATGGGTATTCGGTCTTCACTAAATGTTTGATAAAATTCAGTGGTGAGGCCAGCTGGTCCAGGCATTTTGTTCTTGGGTACTTTTTTGATTACCAGTTCAATTTGTTGCTGGTAATTGGTCTGTTCAGATTATCTGTTTCTTTATGGGACAGCCTTCGGAGGCTGTATTTTTCTAGAAAGTTGTCCATTTCTTCTAGGTTATCCAGTTTGTTAGCATATAATTTTTCATAGTATGCTCTCGTAATTCTTTGTACTTCTGTGGTATCGATAGTGATTTTTCCTTTCTCGTTTCTGATTCTGTTTATGTCAGTAGACTCTCTTTTTTTCTTGATAAGTCTGGCTAGGGGTTTATCTATTTTGTTCACATTCTCAAAGAATCAGCCCTTGCTTTCATTGATTCTTTTTTTGTTCTATTCTCCTCGATTTTATTTATTTATTCTCTGATCTTTATTATGTCCCTCCTTCTACTGATGTTGGGCCTCATTTGTTCTTCTTTTCTGAGATATTGCAATATACTTTCCCTTACCACAGCCTTCTCTGTGTCCCACAGATTTTCCAGTGTTGAATTATTGTTGTTATTTGTCTGCATATATTGCTTGATCTCTGTTTTTATTTGGTCATTGATCCACTGGTTATTTAGGAGCATGTTGTGAAGCCTCCATGTGTTTGTGGGATTTTTCATTTTCTTTGCATAATTTATCCCTACTTTCATACCTTTGTGGTTTGAAAAACTAGTTGGTACAATTTCAATCTTTTTGAATTTACCAAGGCTCTTTTTCTGGCTTAGTATGTGATCTATTCTTGAAAATGTTCCATGTGCACTTGAGAAGAATGCTTTTGGGTGTAGAGTTCTGTAGATGTCTGTTAGGTCCATCTGTTCTGTTGTATTGTTCGGTGCCTGTGTCTCCTTACTTATTTTCTTTCTGGTTGATCTGTCCTTCAGAGTGAGTGGAGTGTTGACGTCTCCTAGGAAGAATGCATTGCATTCTATTTCTCCTTTTAATTCCGTTAGTATTTGTTTCACATATGTAGGTGCTCCTGTGTTGGGCGCATAAATATTTATAATGGTTATATCTTCTTGTTGGATTGACCCTTTTATGATTATGCAATGTCCTTCTTTGTCTCTTGTGACTTTCTTTGTTTTGAAGTCTATTTGGTCTGATACAAGTACTTCAACTCCTGTTTTTTTCTCCCTATTAGTTGCATGAAATATCTTTTTCCATCCCTTCACTTTTAGTCTGTGTATGTCTTTGGGTTTAAAGTGACTCTCTTGTAGGCAGCACATAGATGGGTTTTGTTTTTTTATCCACTCAGTGACTCTATGTCTTTTAATTGGTGCATTCAGTCCATTTACATTTAGGGTGATTATCAATACATTTGTACTTATTGCCATTGCAGGCTTTAGATTCAAGGTTACCAAAGGTTCAAGGTTAACTTCCTTACTATCTAAGAGTCTAACTTAACTCACTTAATATGCTATTACAAACACACCTAAAGGTTCTTTTTTTCTCCTTTTTCTTCCTCCTCCATTCTTTATATATTAGGTATCAGAATCTGTACTCTTTGTCTACCCCTTGATTGACTTTGGGGACAGTTAATTTAATTTTGCATTTGCTTAGTAATTAGCTGTTCTACTTTCTTTACTGTGGTTTTTTTATTACCTATGGTGACAGCTATTAAACCTTAGGAACACTTCCATTTATAGCAGTCCCTCCAAAATACAGTGTAGAGATGGTTTATGGGAGGTAAATTCTCTCAGCTTTTGCTTATCTGGAAACTGTTTAATCCCTCCTTCAAATTTAAATGATAATTTTGCAGGATAAAGAATTCTTGGTTCCAGGCCCCTCTGATTCATTGCATTAAATACATCATGTCACTCCCTTCTGGCCTGTAAGGTTTCTTTTGACAAGGCTGATGATAGCCTGATGGGCTTTCCTTTATATGTGATCTTATTTCTCTCTCTGGCTGCATTTAATAGTCTGTCCTTATCCTTGATCTTTGCCATTTTAATTACTATATGTCTCGGTGTTGTCTTCCTTGGGTCCCTTGTGTTGGGAGATCTGTGCATCTCCATGGCCTGAGAAACTATCTCCTTCCCAGATGTGGAAGTTTTCAGCAATCCTCTCCTGAAACACAGTTTGTATCCCTTTTTCTCTCTCTTCTTCTTCTGGTACCCCTTTAATGTGAATATTGTTCTGCTTGGATTGGTCACACAGTTCTCTGAATATTCTTTCATTCTTAGAGATCCTTTTTCTCTCTGTGCCTCAGCTTCCTTGTATTCTTCTTTTTATTTTTTTTATTTTGGTATTGTTAATGTACAATCACTTGAACATTATGGTTACTAGACCCCCTATTATGAAGTCCCCCCACATACCCCACTACAGTCACTGTCCATCAGTGTAGTAAGATGCTATAGAATCATTACTTGTCTTCTCTATAAATACTGCCTTTCCTGTGTCCCCCACCACTGCATTACATGTGCTAATTGTAATGTCCCTTTCACCCCCTTATTCCTCCCTTCCCACACATCCTCTCCAGTGCCTTTCCCTTTGGTAACTGTTAGTCCATTCTTGTGTTCTGTGAGTCTGCTGCTGTTCTGTTCCTTCAGTTTTTGCTTTGTTCTTGTACTCTACAGATAAGTGAAATCATTTGATATTTGTCTTTTTCGGCTTGGCTTATTTCACTGAGCATAATACCCTCTAGCTCCATCCATGTTGTTGCAAATAGTAGGATTTGTTTTCTTCTTATGGCTGAATAATATTCCATTGTGTATATGTACCACATCTTCTTAATCCATTCATCTACTGATGGACACTTAGGTTGCTTCCATTTCTTGGCTATTGTAAATAGTGCTGCAATAAACATAGGGCTTTGCATTCCTCTTCTCTAATTTCTATTTCATTTATCATCTCCTCCACTGTAATCTGCTTTTAATACCTTCCATTGTATGTGTCATTTCTGATACTGTGTCCCATAATATTGGATCTCTGACCAGAATTCATTCCTGAGTTCTTGATTGTTTTTCTGTACCTCCATGAACATGTTAATGATTTTTTATTTTGAAATCTCTTTTAGGAAGAATCATGAGGTCTATTTCATTTGAATCTTTCTCTGGTGTATTCATAATTTTGCTTTGAACCAGGTTCCTTTGACGTTTCATATTTGTATGTGTCACCCTCTACTGCCCAGAAGCTCTACTCTCTGGAGCTGCTCAGCCACTGGAGCGATGACGGGGGTCACAGGAGAGCGGCATTGATGCCTGGGGGGAGCAAAGAGCTGTTTCCTGCTTCCCGGCTGCTGTGTCTTTCTCCACTGCCTGAACCAGTGGGCCAAGCATACAGGTATAAGCCTCTATGCTTTGCGTTTGTAGTTGCTGTAGACAGATCTTCCCTCTGGCTGGGCTATCGCAAGGGTAGGGTTTGTCAGTTTGTGAGCCAGGTGGGGCTGGCCAGGAGCAAGGGGCAGTAGGCTGTGTAACACGGAGAGGGTCCTTGGAGCTGTGTAGCCAGCCAGGGAGCTGGAGCACCTGAAGATTATCTAAGGAAGAAGATTTCTTTTTCCTCCTTAAATATGAGAGTCTATATGGCAATGCACCCAACCTGTTGGGCAGAATGCACCTGGACAACTTTGTCTACCTGTCCTCTCTCCTGAGCAGTCAGCCCTGTGCAGTCCTTACCTTTAGCAGCCCTCTTGCCTAAGGGCTTCCTTGTTAGGAAGTTTCTCAGACTGCCCACCTTTCTTTTGTCCCAGAGCAGCCAGTTATGGATCCCTGCTTTCCACAAGTGGCTGGAATCTCAGTCTCTCCGGGAATTCTGCCTCTCTTACCTTTCCAACCCCGTATCACGGGAATATCATGCAAGTTCCAGAAAATGTAGTTCTGTGCTCCCAGAGCAGATCTCTAGAGTTAGGTATTCAGCAGACACAGGCGTCCACTCCCACCCTGTTCCATTTCTCTTCCTCCCGCCAGTGAGCTGAGGTGGAGAAAGGGCTTCGGTCGCGACGGGCCACAGCTTTGGTATGTTACTCTGTTCTATGAGGTCTGCAATTTTCACCAGGTGTATGCAGTCTGGCACAGACCTCTTTCCTGTTGCTCTTTCAGGATTAATTGTATTAATTGATTTTCATATTATATGTGGTTTTATGAGGAAAACAGTGTCTCTCCTCTCAGGCCACCATCTTTAATCTAATCTCACCCCACCAAATACATTTTAAAACAAATGTTTAAAAACGCTAATATAAAAGAGAAGAAAGTACAGAGAATAATATAAGCTCTCATATTCTGTAAGCAAACTTGATAATTATTTAAAGAGCGCAGGATGTCTCCAAACGGAAGCTGCATTATCTATCTATCTATTTATTTATTATTTTGGCGTCATTAATATACACTTACTTGAGCAGCATTGTGGTTACTAGATTCCCCCCATTTTCAAGTCTACACCACATACCCCATTACAGCCACTGTCAATCAGTGTAGTAAGATTCTATAGAATCACTACTTGTCTTCCCTGTGCTATACATACTGCCTTCCCCATGCTCCGCCCCGCACCTACATTATGTGTGCAAATTGTAATGCCCCCTTTTCCCCATTATCCCTCCCTTCCCACCCAACCTCCCCAGCCCCTTTCCCTTTAGTAACTGTTAGTCCATTCTTGGGATCTGTGAGTCTGCTGCTGTTTTGTTCCTTCAGCTTTTGCTTTGTTCTTATACTTTACAGATGAGTGAAATCATTGGATACCTGTCTTTCTCCACCTGGCTTATTTCACTGAGCATAATACCCTCTAGCTCAATCCATCTTGTTACAAATGGTAGGATATGTTTTCTTCTTATGGCTGAATAAAACTCCGTTGTGTATATGTACCACATCTTCTTTATCCATTCATCTACTGATGGACACTTAAGATGGTTCCATTTCTTGACTATTGTAAATAGTGCTGTGAGGAACATAGGGGTGCATATGTCTTTTTCAAACTGGGCTCCTGAATTCTTAGGTAAATTCCTAGGAGTGTAATTCCTGGGTCAAACGGTATTTCTATTTTGAGTTTTTGAGGACCTGCCATACTGTTTTCCACAATGGTTGAACTAATTTACATTCCCACCAGCAGTGTTGTCTTTTGGATGTTGGCCATCCTAACTGGTGTGAAATAATATCTCATTGTGGTTTTAATTTGCAATTCTCTGATGATTATCGATGTGGAGCATCTTTTCATGTGCCTATTGGCAATTTGAATTTCTTCTTTGGAGAAGTGTCTATTCATATCCTCTGCCCATTTTTTAATTGGCTTATTTGCTTTTTGTTTGTTGAGGTGCATGAGCTCTTTGTATATTTTGGATGTCAACCCCTTATCAGATATGTCATTTATGAATATATTCTCCCATACTGTAGGATGCCTTTCTGTTCTACTGCTGGTGTCCTTTGCTGTACAGAAACCTTTTAGTTCGATATAGTCCCACTTGTTAATTTTTGCTTTTGTTTCCCTTCACCATGGAGATATGTTCATTAAGAAGTTGTTCATATTTATATTCAAGAGAGTTTTGCCTATGTTTTCTTCTAAGTGTTTTATGGTTTCATGACTTAAATTCAGGTCTTTGATGGATTCCGAGTTTATTTTTGTGTATGAAGTTAGACAATAATCCAGTTTTAATTCTCTTACATGTAGCTGTACAGTTTTGCCAACACCAGCTGTTGAAGTAGCTGTCATATCTCCATTGTATATCCATGGTTCATTTATCGTATTTTAATTGACCATATATGCTTGGGTTGATACCTGGACTCTCTATTCTGTTCCACCTGTCTATGGGTCTGTTCTTGTGCCAGTACCAAATTGTCTTGATTACTGTGGCTTTGTAGTACAGCTTGAAGTTGGGAAGTGAGGTACCCCCTACTTTATTCTTCCTTCTCAGGATTGCTTTAGCAATTCGGGGTCTTTTGTGGCTCCATATTAATTTTAGAACTATTTGTTCCAGTTCACTGAAGAATGTTGTTGGTATTTTCGTAGGGATTGCATTGAATCTGTAGATTGTTTTAGGCACGATGGCCATTTTGACAATATTAATTGTTACTACCAAAGAACATTATATGGATTTCCATTTATTAGTGTCCACTTTAATTTCTCCTAAGAGTGTCATGTAATTTTCAGGGTATACCTCTTTCACTTCCTTGGTTAGGTTTATTCCTAGGTGTTTTATTCTTTTTGATGAAATTGTGAATGGAATTGCCTTCCTGATTTCTCTTTCTGCTAGTTCATCATTAGTGTATAGGAATGCAACAGATTTCTGTGAATTAATTTTGTATCCCGCAACTTTGCTGAATTCAGATACTAGATCGAGTAGTTTTGGAGTGGATTTTTTAGGGTGTTTTTATGTACAATATCATGTCATCTGCAAACAGGGACAGTTTAGCTTCTTCCTTGCCCATCTGGATGCCTTTTATTTCTTTGTGTTGTCTGATTGCCGTGGCTAGGACCTTCAGAACTATGTTGAATAAAAGTGGGGAGAGTGGGCATCCTTGTTCCAGATCTTAAAGGAAAAGCTTTCAGCTTCTCACTTTTAAGTATAATGTTGGCTGTGGGTTTGTCATATATGGCCTTTATTATGTTGAAGTATTTGCCCTCTATACCCACTTTGTTGAGAGTTTTATCATGAATGGATGTTGAATTTTGACGAATGCTTTTTCAGCATCTATGGAGATGATGATGTGGTTTTTGTCTTTCTTTTTGTTCATGTGGTGGATGATGTTGATGGATTTCCAAATGTCGTACCATCCTTGAATCCCTAAGATGAATCCCACTTGATCATGGTGTATGATCCGATTGATGTATTTTTGAAATTGGTTTGCTAATATTTTGTTGAGTATTTTTGCGTCTATCTTTTTTTGTGGTGTCTTTGCCTGGTTTTGGTGAGTGATGCTGCCTTCATAGAATGAGTTTTTACGTATTCCCCCCTCTCCTAGTTTTTGGAAAACTTTAGGGTGAATGGATATTACGTCTTGTCTAAATGTCTGATAAAATTCAGCGGTGAATTCATCTGGTCCAGGATATTTGTTCTTGGGTAGTTTTTTTTGATTACTGATACAATTTCGTTGCCGGTAATTGGTCTGTTTAGATTTTTTGTTTCTTCCTGGGTCAGTCTTGGAAGGTTGTATTTTTCTAGAAAGGTGTCCATTTCTTCTAGGTTATCCAGTTTGTTAGCATATACATTTTCATAGTATTCTCTAATAATTCTTTGTATTTCTGTGGTGTCTGTCGTGATTTTTCCTTTCTCATTTCTGATTCTCTTAATGTGTGTAGATTCTCTTTTTTTCTTAATAAGTCTGGCTTGGGGTTTATCTATTTTGTTTATTTTCTCAAAGAACTAGCTCTTGGTTTCATTGATTTTTTTCTATTGTTTTATGCTTCTCAATTTCATTCATTTCTCCTCTGATCTTTATTATGTCCCTCCTCCCACTGACTTTGGGCCTTATTTGTTCTTCTTTTTCCAGTTTCAATAATTGTGACTTTATACTATTCATTTGGGATTGTTCTTCCTTCTTTAAATAGGCCTGGATTGCAATATACTTTCCTCTTAGAACTGCCTTCACTGCGCCCCACAGAAGTTGGGGCGCTTTGCTGTTGTTGTCATTTGTCTCCATATATTGCTTGATCTGTTTTAATTTGGTTATTGATCAATTGATTATTTAGGAGCATGCTGTTAAGCCTCCATGTGTTTGTGAGCCTTTTTGTTTTCTTTGTACAATTTATTTCTAGTTTTATACCTTTGTGATCTGAGAAGTCGGTTGGTACAATTTCAGTCTTTTCAATTTACTGAGGTTCTTTTTGTGGCCTAGTATGTGGTCTATTCTGGAAAATGTTCCATGTGCACTGGGAAAGGATGTGTATCCTGCTGCTTTTGGGTAAAGAGTTCTGAGGATGTCTGGTAGGTCCATGTGTTCTCATGTGTTGTTCAGTGCTGTGTCCTTACTTACTTTCTGTCTGGTTGCTCTGTCCTTTGGAGTGAGTGGTGTGCTGAAGTCTCCTAAAATGAATGCACTGCATTCAATTTCCTCATTTAATTCTGTTAGTATTTGCTTCACATATGCAGGTGCTCCAGTGTTGGGTGCATAGATATTTATAATGGTTATATCCTCTTGTTGGACTGACCCCTTTTATCATTATGTAATAATGTCCCTTCTTTGTCCCTTGTTACTTCTTTGTTTTGAAGTGTATTTTGTCTGATAGAAGTACTCCAACACCTGCTTTTTTCTCCATGATTAGTTTGAAATATCTTTTTCCATCCCTTCACTTTTACTCTGTGTATGTCTTCAGGTGCGAAGCGAGTCTCTTGTAGGCACAAAATAGATGGGTCTTGCTTTTTTATCCATTCTATTACTCTGTGTCTTCTGATTGGTGGATTCAGTCCATTTACATTTTGGGTGATTATTGATAGATACGTACTTATTGACATTGCAGGCTTTGGATTTTTGGTTATCAAAGGTTCAAGGGCAGCTTCTTTATTATCTAAGTGTCGACTTAACTCACTTATTACGCTATTATAAAAACAGGCCAATGATTCTTTATTTCTCTCCCTTCTTTTTCTTCCTCTTCCACTCTTTTATATGTTGTGTTTTATTCTGTACTCTTTGTGTTTCCCTTGACTGATTTTGTGGATAGCTGATTTTATTTTGCATTTAGTTAGTATTTGGTTGGTCTACTTTCTTTGCTGTGGTTTTATTTTCTCTGGTTACAGCTATTTAGCCTTAGGCATACTTCCATCTAGAGCAGTCCCTTTAAAGTACACTGTAGAGATGGTTTGAGAGAGTTAAATTCCCTCAACTTTTGCTTATCTGGGAATTGTTTAATCCCTCCTTCAAATTTAAATGATAATCTTGCTGGGTATAGTATTCTTGGTTCAAGGCCCTTCTGTTTCATTGCATTTAATATACCATGCCATTCCCTTCTGTCCTGTAAGGTTTCTGCGGAGAAATCTGATGATAGCCTGATGGGTTTTTCTTTGTAGGCGATCTTTTTTCTCTCTCTGGCTGCCTTTAATACTCTGTGCTTGTCTTTGATCTTTGCCATTTTAATTATTATATGTCTTTGTGTTGCCCTCCTTGGGTTCCTTGTGTTGGGAGATCTGTGGGCTCCCATGTTTGAGAGACTATTTCCTTCCCCAGACTGGGGAAGTTTTCATCAATTACCTCTTCAAAGACGCTTTCTATCCCTTTTCCTGTCTCTTTTTCTTCTCGTACCTCTATAACGTGAATATTGTTCCACTTGGATTGGTCACACAGTTCTCTTAATATTCTTTCATTCCTAGAGATCCTTTTATCTGTCTCTGCTTCAGGTTCTCTGCATTCCTGTTCCCTGCTTTCTATTCCATTAACAGTCTCTTCCACCTCATCCAGTTTGCTCTTAAATACTTCCATTGTTTGTGCCATTTCTGTTATCTCCCTCGTGAATTCATCCCTTAGCTCTTGCATATTTCTCTGTATCTCCATCAGCATGGTTATGACTTTTATTTTGAATTCTTTTTCAGGAGGATTGGTGATTTCAGTCTCACTGAGCAAGGTTCTTCTGCCTTTTCATGGTGATGGGAGTGGTCCCCTGTGAGTGGCACGTGTGTCAGCTGGGGGAACAAAGTCCCATCATGCTTGCTGGTAGCCTTGCCTTTCTCTGCTGTCTGTGCCAGTTAACTGCACACAGGAAGCAGCCTCTGGGTTAATCCCCTAAGCTGCTCTGGGTGGGGCGGCCTTTGAGATGGCCTTGGGCAATATCGGGGGTAGCAGGGCAGCAGCGCATGTGTTACTGCAAGAGCAAAGCCTCTTTGCACTTCCTAGACCCTGTACCCCTCTCCGCTGTCTGTGCCGGTCAACCACACACAGGGAGCAGCCTCAGGTTAATCCCCTGAGCTGCCACAGGAGGGGTGGCCGTTGGCGTGGCCTAGGGCACTGGTGGGGGTTGCCCACAAGCAGCATGTGATCTTCCATGAGAACAAAGCCCCTTTGTGTCTCCTGGACTCTGCGCCAGTCTCCACTATCTTTGCCGGTCAACCGTACACAGGGAGCAGTCTCTGGGTCTGGGCCAGTTAGCAGCGCACAGGGAGAGGCCTCTGTGTTAAGCTGTGTGGTTGCTGTAGTTAGGGCTGCTTCCCGGCTATTCCACAGCAATGGAGGGTTAGCCAGTTTGCTGAGGAGGTGTGGAAGGAACGGCAGTCCACTTATCGCTTGGAGGGGGTTCGGAGCTGGGCTGCCACCCAGAGCGTTAGGGCACCTGAAGTTCCTTAAAATTCCCAGGCTGCTGTGCTGAGTGTGCCTGAACGATTTTGTCCACCTGTTCAACCCTTGTCCCTTCAAGACTCTTACAGCGCCTGATTTTCTTCTGTCCCAGGGCAGCTGGCTGTGGAAACCTATTTGCAGTCTTAATCTTGGATTTTGCTTTTCTGCTCCTCTAATAATTCAGTGCACCATGCAATGTGTGTCTGTAATCCCGGTGTAGATTACTAGGGCTGGTTATGTACCAGTACTATGCTTCCACTCCCTCCCCACTATGATTCTTTTCCTCCCACCGGTGAGCTGGGGTGGGGGGAGTGCTCGGGTCCCACCAAGTCACGGCTTTGTATCTTACCCTTTTCCGTCAGATGTTGGATTCTTGCAGATGTAGCCTGGCTTGTGTACTGTATCATTTGGTCATTCTTTTAGGAATAGTTGTATTTGCTGTATTTTCAAAATATATATGGTTTTGGGAGGAGATTTCTGCCACCCCACTCATGCCACCATCTTGAGAATCTCTAAATTTTATTTTTCTTGAATTAACATTGCTTCTTTTCCTTTATGCATTCATTTGACAGCAGAAAGAGCCAGGCCAGCAAACATGGAGATAGCCACGGGGGCTGGGGAGCCTCTGCATCACCTTGGAGAGGGCAGAGCAGAGGCATGCTCACTTACAGACAGTGACTGGGCCATTGCTGACTTTTGACTGGTTTATCGCCCCCACAACGTGAATTCTCCAGTGTGTCCATTGAGGGAGACAGATGCAAAGTCCTATGGGTACCTGAGACCCTAATTCGGCTTAAAATCTAGTTCTTTTTCAGAAGATCATTCTGAACCTTAGGCAAAGATTTCCTAGATATCACACCAAAAGGACAATCCAAAGAAAGACTTACAAATTGGCATTCATTAAACACTTTTCTCTTCAAAAGACAGTTAATAAACCGGAATGACCAAGACTGGGAGAAAATATTTGCAAATCACATACCTGATAAAGGATTTAGAATACACAAAGACCTCTCAAACTCAGTAAGAAAACAACCCAATAAAATAAATGGGCAAAAGATTAAACAGACGAGGGGACTCAAGATGGCAATGTGAGCAGGGCAGCGAAAATCTCCTCCCAAAACCATATATATTTTTGAAAATACAACAAGTACAACTATTCCTAAAAGAATGACCGGAAGATACAGTACCACAGCCAGGCTACAACTACATCTGCGAGAACTCAGCACCTCACAAAAGGGGTAAGATACAAAGCTGTGACCCAGCGGGACCCTAGCAATCACCCACCCCAGATCACAGGCAGGAGGAAAAGAAACAGAGTGGGGAGGGAGTGTAAGCACAGGACGGCTAAATAACCAGCCCTGGTGATCTGCACTGGGAGCACAGACACACATCACATGGTGTACTGGAAATTAGAGAAATGGAAGGGCAGGATCTGAGATGGAGACTGCAAGCGGATCCCCACAGCCGGCTCCCCTGGGACAAAAGAAAAGTGGGCACTTTTAAAAGTCTTAAAGGGACAAGGGCCCAACAGCTGAACAAAATCGTCCCAGCACACTCAGCCCAGGAGGCTGGGAATCTTGAGGAATTTTGGGTCCCCTAACTGCCTGCCAGGTAAAGCAGCACTGAAGCACCACACGGTGATAAGCAGCCTGCCATTTGTTACCCCCGGCTGGTGCTGCAAACGGACCGGCTGACCCTCCACAGCTGCGGAGCAGCCAGAGAGCAGCCCCGCCCACAGCAATCACACAGAATCTCCTCCCGGAGGGCGGGCAGCTAACCAGAACGGGCTGCGGAAGCCAGAGCAAGGTTCTGAAGGTGCGAAGGGGCCTATCCTTGCTACAGAATGCACCCAGTGTGGCTGCCACTCCCTGCAGTGCTCTAGGCTAGTCTGAGGGTGGCCCTGCTCACGATAGCTCAGGGGATTACCCCAGGGACTGCCTCCCAGTGTATGGGTAACAGGCACAGGCTGCGGAAGCCAGAGTAAGGTCCGGAAGGCGTAAAGGGGCCCATCCTTGATACAGAACACACCCGGTGTGGCTGCAACCCCACGCTGTGCTCTAGGATAGCCTAAGGGGGGCCCTGCCCACGGCAGCTCAGGAGATTATCCCAGAGAATGCCTCCCGGTGTGCAGGAAACCGGCACAGGCTGCAGAGATGGTCAAGGCGAACAACAAGCAGGAAGAGACTTTGTTCTCCCAGCTGAAACACGAGTCACCTGCCTGCGACCACTTCTATCGCCATGAAAAGAGAGAAGAATCTGGTCCAGTCAAAAATTACACAGACAACTCCAGAGAGAGGGCCTGATGGGATAGATTTAAACAATCCTCCTGAAGAAGACTTAAAAATAAAAGGCATAACCATGCTGATGGACCCTACAGAGAAGTATGCAAGAGCTAAGGGATGAAGTCAGGAGGGAGATTACAGAAATGAAACAATCGATTGACGGGCTTAAAAGCAGACTGGATGAGGTGCAAGAGACTGTTCATGGAATAGAAATCAAAGAACAGGAGTACAAAGAAGCTGAGGCGGAGAGAGATAAAAGGATCTCTAGGAATGAAAGAATATTAAGAGAACTGTGTGACCAATCCAAACAGAACAATATTCGCATTATAGGGGTACGAGAAGAAGAAGAGAGAGAAAAAGGGATAGAAAGTGTCTTTGAGGAAATAATTGCCAAAAACATCCCCAGGGTGGAGAAGGAAATAGTCTCTCAGACCATGGAAGCACACTGATCTCCCACCACAAAGGGACTCAAGGAGGTCAACACGAAGACATATAATAATTAAAATGTCAAAGATCAAAGACAAGGACAGAGTATTAAAGGCAGCCAGAGACAGGAAAAATATCACCTACAAAGGAAAACATATCAGGCTATCATCAGACTTCTCAACAGAAACCTTACAGGCCAGAAGGGAATGGCATGATATATTTAAAGCAATGAAACAGAAGGGCCTTGAACCAAGAATACTGTATCCAGCACGATTATCATTTAAATTTGAAGGAGGGGTTAAAGAATTCACAGATAAGCAAAAGTTGAGGGAATTTGCCTCCCACAAACCACCTCTACAAGATATTTTAAAGGGATTGCTCTAGATGGAAGGACTCCTAAGGCTAAACAGATGTCACCAGAGAAAATAAAATCACAGCAAAGAAAGCAGACCATCCAAATACCAACTAAAGGCAAAAAATAAAATCAACTATCCACAAAAACAATCAAAGGAAACACAAAAGAGTATAGAATAAAACACCTAACATATAAAGAATGGAGGAGGAAGAATAAGAAGGGAGAGAAATAAAGAATCTTCAGACTGTGTTTATAATAGCTTAATAAGAGAGTTAAGTTAAGTTTGACTGTTAGACAGTAAAGAAGCAACCCTTGAACCTTTGGTAACCATGAATCTAAAGCCTCCAATGGCAATAAGTACATGTCTATCGATAATCACCCTCGATGTAAATGGACTGAATGCATCAAGCAAAAGACACAGAGTCATAGATTGGATAAAAATGCAAGACCATCATAGGCTGCTTACAAGAGATGCACCTCAAACCCAAATATATACACAGATTAAAAGTGAAGGGATGGAAAAATATATTTCATACAAACAGCAGGGAGAAAAAAGCAGGTGTTTCAGTAATTGTAGCAGACAAAATAGACTTCAAAACAAAGAAAGTAGCAAGAGATATAGAAGAACATTACATAATGATAATGGGGTCAGTCCAACAAGAGACTATAACCATTATAAATATATATGCACCTAACACAGGAGCACCAACATATGTGAAACAGATACTAACAGAATTAAAGGAGGAAACAGAAAGGAATGCATTCATTTTAGGAGACTTCAACACAACCACTCACTCCAAAGGACAGATCAACCAGACAGAAAATAAGTAAAGACACAGAGGCACTGAACAACAGATGGACCTAACAGACATCTACAGAACTCTACACCCAAAAGCAGCAGAATACACATTCTTCTCAAGTGCACATGGAACATTTTCCAGAATAGATCACATACAAGGCCACAAAAAGAACCTCAGTAAATTCAAAAATATTGAAATTCTACCAACCAATTCTCAGATCTACAAGGCTATAAAACTAGAAATTGTACAAAGAAAACAAAAACGCTCACAAACACATGGAGGCTTAACAACATGCTCCTAAATAATCAATGAATCAACGACCAAATTAAAAACAGCTATCAAACAATATATAGAGAAAAATGACAACAACAGCACAGAGTCCCAACTTCTGTGTGACGCAGCAAAGGCAGTTCTAGGAGGAAAGTACATTGCAATCCAGGCCTATTTAAAGAAGGATGAACAATCCCAAATTAATAGTTGCAGTCACAATTATTGAAATTGGAAAAAGATGAACCAGAAGGAGGGACATAATAAAGATCAGAGAAGAAATAAATAAAACAATAGAAAAAAATCAATGAAACCAAGAGCTGGTTCTTTAAAAAATAAACAAAATAGATAAACCCCTAGCCAGACTCATTAAGAGAAAAAGAGAATCTACACACATAAACAGAATCAGAAATGGGAAAGGAAAAATCACGACGAACCCCACAGAAATACAAAGAATTATTAGAGTATACTATGAAAAGCTATATGCTAACAAGCTGGAAATCCTAGAAGAAGTGGACAACTTCTGAGAAAAATATAACCTTCCAAAGCTGACCCAGGAAGAAACAAAAAATCTAAACAGACCAATTACTGGCAACGAAATTGAATCGGTGATCAAAAAAGGACCCAAGAACAAAACCCCCAGGCCATATGGATTCACCACTGAATTTTATCAAACATATACAGAACACATAATACCCATTCTCCTTAAAGTATTCCAAAAAATAGAAGAGGAGGGATTACTTCCAAACTTATTCTATGAAGCCAGCATCACTCTAATACCAAAACCAAGCAAAGACACCACAAAAAAAGAAAATTACATACCAATATCCCTGATGAAAATAGATGCAAACATACTGAACTAAATATCAGCAAATCAAATTCAAAAATACATCAAGAGGATCATACACCATGATCAAGTGGGATTCATCCCAGGGATGCAAGGATGATACAACACTCGAAAATCCATCAACATCATCCACCACATCAACAGAAAGAAGAACAAAAACCACATGATGATCTCCATTAATGCTGAAAAAGCATTCGACAAAATTCAACATACATTCATGATAAAAACTCTTTAACAAAATGGATATAGAGGACAAGTACCTCAACATAATAAAGGCCATATGACAAATGCACAGGCAACATCATACTTAACAGCGAGACACTGAAAGCTTTTCACCTAAGATCTGGAACAAGACAGGGATGCCCACTCTCTCCACTGTTATTCAACATAGTACTGGAGGTCCTAGTCACGGCAATCAGACAAAACAAAGAAATACAAGGCATCCAGATTTGGTAAAGAAGAAATTAAACTGTCACTATTTGCAGATGACATGATACTGTACATAAAAAACCCTAAAGACTCCACCTCAAAACTCCTAGAACTAATATCTGAATGCAGCAAAGTTGCAGGATACAAAATTAATATACATAAATCTGTTGCTTTCCTATACACTAATAATGAACTAACAAAAAGAGAAATCAGAAAAACAATTCCATTCACAATTGCATCAAAAAGAATAAAATACCTAGGAATAAACCTAACCAAGGAAGTGAAAGACCTATACTCTGAAAACTACAAAACACTCATGAAAGAAATTAAAGAGGACACTAACAAATGGAAATTCATCCCATGCTCTTGGATAGGAAAAATAAATATTGTCAAAATGGCTATACTACCTAAAGCAATCTACAGATTCATCGCAATCCCTATCAAAATACCAACAGCATCCTTCAACGAACTAGAGCAAATAGTTCTAAAATTCATATGGAAATACAAAAATTCATATGGAAATACAAAAGACCCCGAATAGCCAATGCAACCTGAGAAGAAAGAATACAACAGGGGGAATTACGCTCCCTGACTTCAAGCTCTACTACAAAGCCACAGTAATCAAGACAATTTGGTATTGGCACAAGAACAGACCCACAGACCAGTGGAACAGAATAGAGTCCAGATATTGAGTGAAACATGTACGGTCAATTAATATATGACAAAGGAGCCATGGATATACAATGGAAATGACAGCCTCTTCAACAGTTGGTGTTGGCAAAAGTGGAAAGCTACATGTAAGAGAATGAAACTGGATCATTGTCTAACCCCATACACAAAAGTAAATTCAAAATGGATCAAAGACCTGAATGTAAGTCATGAAACAATAAAACTCTTAGAAAAAAACATAGGCAAAAATTTCTTGGACATAAGCATGAGTGACTTCTTCATGAACATATCTCCCCGAGCAAGGGAAACAAAAGCAAAAATGAACAAGTGGGAGTATATCAAGCTGAAAAGCTTCTTTCTGTACAGCAAAGGACAGCATCAGTAGAACAAAAAGACATCCTACAGTATGGAAGAATATATTCATAAATGACGTATCCACTAAGGGGTTGACATCCAAAATATATAAAGAACTCATGCACCTCAACAAACAAAAAGTAAATAATCCAATTAAAAAATGGGCAGAGGAGCTAAACAGACACTTCTCCAAAGAAGAAATTCAGATGGCCAACAGGCACATGAAAAGATGCTCCACATCGCTGATCATCAGAGAAATGCAGATTAAAATCACAATGAGATATCACCTAACACCAGTAAGGATGGCCACCACCCAAAAGACAAACAACGACTAATGTTGGGGAGGATGTGGAGAAAGGGGAACCCTCCTACACTGTTGGTGGGAATGTAAATTTGTTCAACCATTGTGGAAAGCAGTATGGAGGTTCCTCAAAAAACTCAAAATAGAAATACCATTTGACCCAGGAATTCCACTCCTAGGAATTTACCCTAAGAATGCAGCAGCCCAGTTTGAAAAAGACATATGCACCCCCATGTTTATCACAGCACTATTTACAATAGCCAAGAAATGGAAGCAAGTTAAGTGTCCATCAGTAGATGAATGGATAAAGAAGAGGTGGTACATATACACAATGGAATATTACTCAGCCATAAGAAGAAAACAAATTCTGCCATTTGCAACAGCATGGATAGCGCTAGAGGGTATTATGCTCAGTGAAATAAGCCAGGCAGAAAAGACATGTATCAAATAATTTCACTCATTTGTGGAGTATAAGAACAAAGAAAAAAACTGAAGGAACAAAACAGCAGCAGACTCACAGAACCCAAGAATGGACTAACAGTTACCAAAAGGAAAGGCACTGGGGAGGATGGGTGGGAAGGGATGGAAAAGGGGGGGAAGGGCCATTACAATTAGCAGACATAAGGTAGGGGGGGCGCACAGGGAGGGCTACTGAACTCAGAGAAGGCAAGTAGTGATTCTATAGCATCTCACTATGCTGATGGACAGTGACTGTAATGGGCTAAGTGGGGGACAGGGGCCCTGATGAAGTGGGGAGTTCAGTAATCATAATGTTACACATGTTAACTGTAGATTAATGATACAGAAAAAAAAATGTGTAACCTAAATTTACTCAAGCTTCTACATCTGATGTCCAGTTCACAAGAAGTCCCAGGGCTAGAGCAACACACTAAACATCAAAGGATGCAACAACCAGTCAAACCTAGAATATGAACCATTGTTAAGGTAACTGGCTTGTTTTCAGAGTTAAAGGTAATGACAGAAATAAGGGGGGAGGGGAAGGAACACAGTCTAGAAAAAAAGACTTGAGCATTTATGGGTGACATGTCATGGTGTCTACTTCACTTTGTATTAGTTCAGCCAACAGTGCAGATAAAGCATATAGATTAAATGTTAAATTAAACACTGAAGTTACGAAGGAGTGTGTGTGTTCACGTATTGTATGACTCTATTTTCTATATTTGTTATCTACTTTCTAATATCTATATATTACCCACTTTCTATATATTTCTTTATTTGGAATGTTTTCCTAAGAACATCTTAAAAAGAGATGGCTACTCCACATTAGTGGAAGAGTGGCTCCAAATCAGAAGCAGTGCTGTGAGGGCAGGACCTCACACCAGATCATAATCTGGTTAAAAGGCTACTACACTCGTCCCAAGGGTCCCCCACCAGCACCATGGGCTGCTGGGCCCATGAGGGAGTGTCAATACATAGAAATGCCTCAAACCAAACCTTCCAAAGTACTGCAGGTGTGCTTGCCCAGTAAACCACTTCCCCAGACAAGAAGACACTCTCTACTAATTCATATTAAAGTAATCTTTCATGTTTTTATTTATTTCCCTCCTGGTTGTTTTGGGTTTTTTGGGTTTTTTTTTTTTGAGGAGTATGTGTGTGATAAGACTTCAGAAAGTTAAGAAAAAGTGTGTGTGTGTGTGTGTGTGTGTGTGTGTGTGTGTGTGTGTGTGTATGGCAGGGGGGTTTTGTAAATAACATTGTTTGCTTCGTTTGTCAGAAGAGAATGAACAGGACTTCCGGGAAGATGGCGACGTGAACAGACCGGCAGAAAAATTCCTCCCAACATTATATTTATTCACGAAAACACAGCAAATACAACAATCCCTAAAAGAGAGACCAGAATACACAGGAAAGTGCACAGCGTACAGGTACACCTGAGAGGACTCGGCAGCTGGTGAGGTGGATAAGATACGGAGCCGCGACCTGGCGGGACCGAGCGCTCCTCCCCCCCAGAGCTCTGGCAGTCAGACACACCGGAGAGAGGACTCTGCACCCGGCGAGGCGGCTAAGATACGGAGCTGCGACTCAGCGAGACCCGAGCGCTCCTCCACCCCAGCACTCCGGCGGGAGTCCCGGGCAGGTAAGATGTGGAGCCGTGACCCGGCAGGACCGAGCGCTCCTCCCCCACAGCACTCCAGCGGGAGGAGAGGATTCAGAGCAGTAGGGAGTGGAAGTCTGCGCTGGGAGCGCCGACACACAGCCTGCGGTGTAGCGGAGAGTGGAGAGACAGGGGGCACAGGGTCCCAGCCGGGAATGTGCAAGTTACCCGCGGCAGGCTCCGGGAAGGAAAAAGAAAGGGAAAAAAAAAGGGAAGAAAAGCGCGCGCTCTTTCTCAGTGGTCTTAAAGAGACAGGAGCTCAGTAGAGGGGCCGGATAGCCCCGCAAACTGAGCCCAGCAGGCTGGGAGTCCTGCGGAGCTTTGGACCCCTGAGCTGGCGACTGGGAAAGGGTGGCTGATCTTAAGACCCCCACAGAGATCAACAGCTTCCCATTCGTTCCCAACCCGGCCAGAGCTAAAAAGGGCCTTGCAGAGCAGCTTGGCCATGGCTCTGGAATAGTGGAGCAACAGTGCCACCTACAGCATTCACACAGAACCCACTCTCAGTGGCGTATTTTTTTTTTTAGTTATTGTTTTTTCTCCCCTTTCTTTTCCTTTTTTCTTTCCCTTTCTTTCCATTATTATTTCCTTTCTTCTTCTCTTTTCTTCTTTTTTTTTCCCTTTCTCCCTTTTAAAGTCATAAACAGCCCGACTTAAGAGAGAAGAAAGAAAGAAAAGGGGGAAAAAAAAGGAGAAAAGCACGCACTTTGTTTCTCAGTGGTATTAAAGAGACAGGAGACCAGCAGAGAACCTCATCGCAGCGGTACACTCAACCCAGCAGGCTGGGAGTCCTGGGGAGCCTCGGAACCCATAGCGGGCGACTGGGAAAGGGTAGCCATATTTAGGACTCCCACAGAGCTCAACAGCCTCCCATTCATTCTCACCCTGGCCACAGCTTTAAAGGGCCGTGCGGAGCGACCTGGCCACGGCTCTGGAATAGTGGAGTAATAGCGCCACCTACAGCATTCACACAGAAACCACCCGCTGTGGGCGTTTTGTTTGTTTGTTTTTTTTAGTGTTGCTGCTTTTTCTTTTCTTTCCTTTCCTTTTTCTATCTCTCTTTTTACTTTTTTTATTAGCAGTATTGTTTTCTTCTCTGTTTTCTTTTTTTCTTTTCTCTCCTTTCTTCTCTTCCTTTTAAAGTCATAAAGAGCCCAGCGGAAATACGTGACAACTACCAACAACTAATTCTATAGTCCTGAGAAGACAGAAGAATATGATACAGACAAAGCTTCAGACAAACACCAACCCAGAGAGAGAATCTGAAGGAATGGACATGCATAGTCATCCGGAAAAAGAATTCAGAATAAAAGTCATAGTCATGCTGACGGATATACAAAAAAATGTGCAAGAGCTGAGGGAGGAAATGAGGGAAGTGAGGAAAGACAATGCAGAAATGAGACAAGCCATTGACGGGCTCAACAGCAGATTGAATCAAGTTAAAGGCACGATCAAGGAATTACAAGACAGGGAACAGGAATACAAAGAAGCTGAGGCAGAGAGATAAAAGGATCTCTAAGAATGAAAGAATATTAACAGAACTCTGTGACCAATCCAAACGGAGCAATATTCGCATTATAAGAGTACAGAGGAAGAAGAGAGAGAAAAAGGGATAGAAAGTGTCTTTGAAGAAATAATTGCTGAAAACTTCCCCACGCTGGGGAAGGAAATAGTCTCACAGTCCACAGAAGCCCACAGATCTCCCAACACAAGGGACCCAAGGAAGACAACACCAAGACACATAATAATTAAGATGGAAAGATCATAGATAAAGACAGAGTATTAAAGGCAGCTAGAGAGAGAAAAAAGATCACCTACAAAGGAAAACCCATCAGACTGTCATCAGACTTCTCAACAGAAACCTTACAGGCCAGAAGAGAATGGCATGATATATTTAACGTAATGAAACAGAAGGGCCTCGAACCAAGAATATTGTATCCAGCACGATTATCATTTAAATATGATGGAGGGATTAAACAATTTCCAGACAAACGAAAGTTGAGAGAGTTTGCCTCCCATAAACCACCACCACAGGATATCTTAAACGGACTGCTCTAGAGGGAAACACCCCTAAGGCCAAAAAGATGTCACCAGAGAAAATAAAACCATAGCAAAGAAAGCAGACCATCCAAATACTAACTAAAGGCAAAGAATAAAACACCTAATATATATAAAAAGGAGGAGAAAGAATAGGAAGGGAGAGATAAAGAAACATCAGACGGCGTTCACAATAACTTAACAAGAAACTTAAGTTAGATTCTCAGATAGTAAAGAAGCAACCCTTGAACCTTTGGTAACCACAAATCTAAACCCAGCAATGGCAATAAGTACATATCTATCAATAATCACCCTAAATGTAAATGGACTGAATGCACCAATCAAAAGACACAGAGTAACAGAGTGGATAAAAAAGCAAGACCCATCTATATGCTGCTTACAAGAGACTCACCTCAAACCCAAAGATATACACAGACTAAAAGTGAAGGGATGGAAAAAGATATTTCATGCAAACAACAAAGAGAAAAAAGTAGGTGTTGCAGTACCTGTATCAGACAAAATAGACTTCAAAATGAAGAAAGTAGCAAGAGATAAAGAAGGACATTACATAATCATAAAGGGGTCAGTCCAACAAGAAGATATAACCATTATAAATATATATGCACCCAACACAGGAGCGTCAGCATATGGGAAATAAATACTAATAGAAGTGAAGGAGGAAATAGAGAGCAATGCAATTATTTTAGGAGACTTTAACATGCCACTCACTCCAAAGGATAGATCAACCAGGCAGAGGATAAGTAAAGACACAGAGGCACTGAACAACACACTAGAACAGATGGACCTAACAGATATCTACAGAACTCTGCACCCAAAAGCAACAGGATACACATTCTTCTCAAGTGCACATGGAACATTTTCCAGAATAGACCACATACTAGGCCACAAAAAGAACCTCAATAAATTCAAAAATATTGAAATCCTACCAACCAACTTCTCAGATCACAAAGGTATAAAACTAGAAATAAATTTCAGAAAGAAATAAAAAATGCTCACAAATACATGGAGACTTAACAACATTCTCCTAATTAATCAATGGGTTAACGACCAAATCAAAACAGAAATCAAAGAATATATGGAGACTAATGACAACAACAACACAAAGCCACAACTTCTGTGGGACGCAGCGAAGGCAGTCTTAAGAGGAAAGTACATTGCAATCCAGGCCTATTTAAAGAAGGAAGAATATTCCCAAATGAGCAGTCTAAAGACACAATTATTGAAACTGGAAAAAGAAGAACGAATGAGGCCCAAAGTTACCAGAAGGAGAGACATAATAAAGATCAGAGAAGAAATAAATAAAATTGAGAAGAATAAAACAATAGAAAAAAATCAATGAAACCAAAAGCTGGTTCTTGGAAAAAATAAACAAAATAGATAAACCCCTAGTCAGACTCATTAAGAGAAAAAGAGAATCTACATACATAAACAGAATCCCAAATGAGAAAGGAAAAATAACGACGGACCCCACAGAAATACAAAGAATTATAAGAGAATATTACGAGCATCTATATGCCAACAAGTTGCAAAACCTAGAAGAAATGGACAACTTCTTAGAAAAATACAGCCTTCCAAGACTCAACAAGCAGGAAACAGAAAAACTAAACAGACCAATCACCAGCAACGAAATTGAATCGGTAATCAAAAAACTACCCAAGAACAAAATCCCCGGACCTGATGGATTCACCTCTGAATTCCACCAGACATATACAGAAGAAATAACACCCATTCTCCTTAAAGTTTTCCAAAAAATAGAAGAGGAGGGAATACTTCCAAACTCTTTCTATGAAGCCAGCATCACTCTAATACCAAAACCGGGCAAAGACCTCACCAAAAAAGAAAATTACAGACCAATATCCCTGATGAACGTAGATGCAAAAATACTCAACAAAATATTAGCAAACCGAATTCAAAAATACATCAAGAGGATCATACACCATGATCAAGTGGGATTCATCCCAGGGATGCAAGGATGGTACAACATTCGAAAATCCATCAACATCATCCATCACATCAATAAAAAGAACAAAAACCACATGATCATCTCCATAGATGCTGAAAAAGCATTTGACAAAATTCAATATCCATTTATGATTAAAACTCTCAACAGAATGGGTATAGATGGCAATTACCTCAACATCAAAAAGGCTATATACGACAAACCCACAGTTAACATTATACTTAATAGCGAGAAGCTGAAAGCTTTTCATCTAAGATCGGGAACAAGACAGGGGTGCCCACTCTCTCCACTGTTATTCAACATAGTACTGGAGGTCCAAGCCACGGCAATCAGACAAAGCAAAGACATACAGGGCATCCAGATTGGTAAATAAGAAGTCAAATTGTCACTATTTGCAGATGACATGATACTGTACATAAAAAACCCTAAAGACTGCACTCCAAAACTACTAGAACTAATATCTGAATTCAGCAAAGTTGCAGGATATAAAATTAACACACAGAAATCTGTTGCTTTTCTATACACTAATGATGAGCTAACAGAAAGAGAAATCAGAAAAACAATTCCATTCACAATTGCACCTAAAAGAATAAAATACCTAGGAATAAACCTCACGAAGGAAGTGAAAGACCTGTACTCTGAAAACTACAAAACACTCCTAGGAGAAATTAAGGAAGACACTAACAAATGGAAATGCATCCCATGCTCTTGGCTAGGTAGAATAAATATTGTCAAAATGGCTATACTACCTAAAGCAATCTACAGATTCAACGCAATCCCTATCAAACTACCAACAGCTTTCTTCAATGAACTGGAACAAATAATTCTAAAATTCATATGGAACCAGAAAAGACACCGAATAGCCAAAACAATCCTTAGAAGGAGGAATCAAACAGGGGGAATTACGCTCCCTGACTTCAAGCTCTACTACAAAGCCACAGTAATCAAGACAATTTGTACTGGCACAAAAACAGACCCACAGACCAGTGGAACAGAATACAAAATCCAAACATTAACCCAAAGACCCACAGTCAATTAATATTTGATAAAGGAGCCCTGGATATACAATGGGGAGATGACAGCCTCTTCAGCAGCTGGTCTTGGAAAAACTGGACAGCTACATGTAAGAGAATGAAACTGGACTACTGTCTAACCCCATACACAAAGGTAAACTCAAGATGGATCAAAGACCTGAATGTAAATCATGAAACCATAAAACTCTTGGAAAAAAACATAGGCAAAAATCTCTTGCACATAAACATGAGCGACTTCTTCATGAACATATCTCCCCGGGCAAGGGAAACAAAAGCAAAAATGAACAAATGGGACTATATCAAGTTGAAAAGCTTCTGTACAGCAAAGGACACCATCAGTAGAACAAAAAGACATTCTACAATATGGGAAAACATTTTCATAAATGATGTATCTGATAAGGGGTTGACATCCAAAATATACAAAGAACTCACGCACCTTAACAAACAAAAAGCAAATAACCCAATTAAGAAATGGGCACAGGACATGAATAGACACTTCTCTAAAGAAGAAATTCAGATGGCCAACAGGCACATGAAAAGATGCTCCACATCGCTAATCATCAGAGAAATGCAGATTAAAACCACAATGAGGTATCACCTCACACCAGTGAGGATGGCCAACATCCAAAACACAAACAACAACAAATGTTGGCAAGGATGTGGAGAGAGGGGAACCCTCCTACATTGCTGGTGGGAATGCAAATTAGTTCAACCGTTGTGGAAAGCAGTATGGAGGTTCCTCAAAAAACTCAAAATAGAAATACCATATGACCCAGGAATCCCACTCCTAAGAATTTACCCCATGAATGCAGCAGCCCAGTTTCAAAAAGACAGATGCACCCCTATGTGTATTGCAGCAGTATTTACAATAGCCAAGAAATGGAAGCAACCTAAGTGCCCATCAGTAGATGAATGGATTAAGAAGATGTGGTACATATACACAATGGAATATTACGCAGCCATAAGAAAAAAACAAATCCTACCATTTGCAACAACATGGATGGAGCCGGAGGGTATTATGCTCAGTGAAATAAGCCAAGCCGAAAAAGACAAGTATCAAATGATCTCACTCATATGTGGAGTATAAGAACTAAGAAAAAACAAAACAAAACAAAAGAAACAAAAAAAAAAAACAGAAGGAACAAAACAGCAGCAGACTCACAGAACCCAAGAACGGACTAATAGTTACCAAAGGGAAAGGGACTGGGGAAAAAGGGCGGGAAGGGAGGGATAAGAGGGTAAAAGGGGTATTACGATTAGCAGACATAAGGTGGGGGGGCACGGGGAGGACTGTACAGCTCAGAGAAGACAAGTAGTGATTCTCATCTCACTACACTGATGGACAGTGACTGTAATAGGGTTGGTGGGGGGGACCTGATGAAGGGGGTAGTTTAAGCATCACAATATTGCTCATGTAATTGTAGGTTAATGATACTATAATAAAATAAATTGTAAAAAAAAAGTAATAAATAAATAAATAAATTTAAAAAAAAGAAGAGAATGAACATTGGCAAACATTTTTTCTAAATCTTGGGGAAGAGTGAGCAGTAACCCATAAAGTTTCCATTTTTCCCTTCCCCTTAGCCTTTTTCATCTTTGATCTGCACACAGCAAGAGTTACCTGTAGCCTAGAATAAACTAACTCATCATTTTTAGCTTAATACTGCCAGGAGTATTTCCTGCTCCCACCCCATCCCCCAGGTTTTAAAATTTATTAAAGTTATAGGAGGCATTCTTACTTTATTAAAATGTATATATCATAATGAACTGTGGTAAAACAAACATAACATGAATCTACAATTTTAACCTTATTAGCTCTGTAAACAAATTCTCACCTGCACCTGAATTTCCCTCCTCATCTGCAAGAAAAACTTCCATTGAGAGAAGATTCCATTGGCATATAGGTCAAGAAGTCTGTAAGCAATGGAACTCTTTACATAGGGAGGCACCTTCCCTGAAACTGCTTTGGGACTGGCAGGAGGGCATGTAATCATTTTGCCTTGCTCCTCCTACACAGGATTAGACTGGAAAAGATTTCAAAGTTATCACTAGTCCCATATTTATGAGTCAGCTAACCTAGAGACTGTTTTTCTAGAGCTCTCACTAACCAACAAGCTACCCACCTTTCATTTCTACATCTCACTTCTCTTATGGTTGCTGGATGAACTTCACTGTTTCTGAAAGGCTTAACAATCAAAAGCCTGTTGGTTAGGTGACTAAAATGTCCTTTCTGCCAGTCAGAGAACATCATCTGGCTATTCACAAGCCAGAGACTAGTTCCCTGGATTTAAGAAGTATTTGTGAAGCAGAGGTATGGGAAGGACCAGTTTAAGGGTGCTATGGGACCTGTCTCCAGGGTAGAGTGACTATTAATGCCAGAGCTATTAGTCAGGCTTCTCCAGAGAACCAGAACCATTAGGATGGAGGAACATAACTACATGGCTCTGTGAGCACCATACAGAAGCCTGTGTTTTGCCAGTTTCTTTCAAGTGAGGTTTTACATCTGTTAAAAGTAAACTTTACATATATATGAGATTTATATATATATTTAATGACATGAGATTATATAAATACAAGGTCATATATATTTGTATATATGTCATTTTTATATGAGATTTATTATAATGAAGTGGCTTGTGTAATCATAAGTCTGAGAAGTCTCAAGAACCAGGAGAGCTGATGGTGGGAGATCCAGTCTGAGTCTGAAGGCAGGAGAACACCTTCAGACTGATCATTCAGATTCTCTCTTGCTTAGCCATTTGTTCTGTTCAGGACGCCAATGACTGGATGAGGGCACTCTGCTTTGCTCAGTCTACAGATTCAAATGTTAACCTCATCCAGAGACCCCCTCACAGACATACATACCCATAATAATTCTGTGGCCAATTATCAGGGCATGCCTAGCCCAGTCAAGGTGACACATAAAAGTAACTGTCAGACCAGAGCAGATACAAAAACCTAACAGAACTCACTCACTTGAGGTTTCAGAAAACTGCTTTAATTTCAAAGGTTACATTATTGAAAAGTAGGTTTAAAGGGATTCAAACTGTGCTTGCAAGATTTTGACATAATAAAGATCAACCTCCTGAACAGTATCACCAATGCTAAATGCTAACTCAAGATGGAAACATATGATTTCCATGCTAACAAGGAAGAAAGATGCTCATTCTATAACTACACCTGACCCTTGAACAACATGGTTTTGAACTGTGTGGGTCCAGTTATAGGTGGATTTTTTTCAATAAACTGGAAAAATTTTTTGAGATTTGTGGCAATCTGAAAAAGCGTGTTCTCTAGCTTATTTTAAGAATCCGGTACATAATATATATAACTTACAGAATGTGTTAATCGGCTGTTTTTTTTATCTGTAAGGCTTCAGGTCAACAGTGGACATGGCACCTTTGTGGAAATTCAATTGACCATGTACGTGAATGTCAATTTCTGGGCTCTATTATTATATTCCATTTGTCTACACATCTTTCCTTATGCCAGTTTTGATTACTGTAGCTTTGTAATAAGTTTGGAACAACTCCCTAAGTTTTGAGGGGGGCCAAAAGATATACATGGATTTTCAACTGTGTGGGAGTCAGTGCCCTGACCGGCATGCCATACAAGGGTCAAATGTACTCAGGTCACACTGCTTTTCCTACATCCCACATTGCACTGCTAAGCACGCTACAAGGTGGGGAGTACATGGTTTACTAATTTTTTTCCTGTTTGGTAGGACAGTCACTGGAGGAATAGAGGTTCTCGGTTCCTTGTTGCCGTTACCAACCTCAAAATAACTATGAAATCACATTTCAAGGTCCAAGATCTGCAGTGAAGATGTATTCTGCCTTTTATTTGAGAGGAAGGGTCTGTCTGAAGAGAAGATACTGATCTTAATTTCGTCACTTGTAAGAACATCACGTTGTGGTGTAACCATCACCACTATCCGTTTCCAGAACTTTGTCTTCATGGCAAATAGAAACTATACAAATTAAGCAATAACTCATTTCCCATTCCCCCAGCCCTTGATAATCTCAATACTACTTTCCATCTCTATGAATTTTCCTTTTCTAAGTAGCTCATGTGAGTAGGATACTGTATTTGTCCCCTCGTGACAGGATTATGTCAGCAAAACATTTTCAAGGCTCACACCTACTGTAGCACACAAAAGAACTTCATTCCCTTATACAGTGAGTAATACACTGTTATATGTATACCACATTTTCCTTATCTACTTTTGTTTCACATTTCTACCTTCTCACTGTTATGAACAATTTTGCTGTGAATACAAGTTGTGGGTATCTGCTTAAGATCCTGTTTTCAAATCTTTTGGGTATACACTAAAGAGTGGATTTGCCAGGACATAAGGTAATTCTGTTTTAACCTTTTAAGGAACAACCAAACTCCTTCTACAGGGTCAGCCGCATTTTATTTTCTCACCAGCATCCTCTTTTTTGTACTTAAAAAAACAACAAACCATCATAAGTCATTGGGAAGTGATAAATCCCATTGTTGATTTGAGTTGTAAATGACTAGTGATGTGCATTTTTCATTGTGTGGGCAAGCCATCGGTGTACCTTATTTGGAGACATGTTTAACTCAGGTCCTGTAACCAATTTCGATTTGGTTGCTTGTTTGCTGTTCAATTTTAGGAGTTCTCTAAATATCCTGAATATTAATCCTTTAACAGATAAGATTTACAAGTATTTTTTCCCACTCTGTGGGCTTTTTATTCTCGACTGTCTTCTTGAAGCAGTTTTTAATTTTGATTACATCCAATTTATCTATTTTCTGTTGGTGCCTGTGCTTTGGTGTCACATCCACAAAAATCACTGACAGATCTGATGTCATGAAATTTTTTCTGTTTTAAGAGTTTTAGCACATAGATTTAGGTCGTTGACTAGTCTTACTTTTGTATATGGTGCTAGATAAGGACCCCAACTCATTCTTTCACAGGTGGATGCTTTCCCAGCACCATTACCACTTCTTGAAGATACTTTCTCCAGTGAATGGACATGACACCTCCGTGGAAATTCAACTGACTATGTATGTGGAAGTCAATTTCTGGGCTCTGTATTTTATTCCATTGGTCTACATATTTATCCTTATGCCAGTTTTGATTACTGTAGCTTTGTACTAAGTTTTGAAATCAGGAAGTAGGACACTCCAACTGTATTCTGGGCTTTTTTTTTTTTTTAATTCAGGGTGCCATGATTTTCTGTATGAATTTTAGGACAGGTTCTCTATTTCTGCAAAAAAAATCCCTGGGATTTTGATAAGGACTGCACTGAATCTGTAGATGAACTGGGTTGTACTGTATTAAAGTTTTCTAATTCTTGAACGAGAGATACTTTTCCATTTATTTACATCTTTAATTTCTTTCAGCAAAGTTTTATAGTTTTCAGTTAGCAAGTCTTCACCTACCAAATTAAATTTATTCCTAAGAATTTTTTGATGCTATTGTAAATGTAACTGTTTAATTTCCTTTTTAGATCATTCATTGTCAGTATATAGAAATGCAACTGGGTTTTGTTCATTTTCTATCCAACAACTTTGCTGAATTAGCCTATTAGCTCTAACAGGTTTATTTCTTTTTTTTGGTATCCAATCTTCAAGGTATTCCACATATAAGATCATGTCATCTGCAACAGAGATAATTTTACTCTTTCCTTTCCAATTTGGGTGCCTTCTATTTCTTTTTCTTGCTGAACTGCTCTGGAGAGGACTTCCAGTACTATGCTGAATATTAGTGAAAGGGGGCTTGTTCCTGATGTAAAAAGAAAAGCTTTCAGCTCTTCATCATTGAGTATGATGTTCACTGTGGGTTTTTCACATATGGCCTTTATCATATTGAGGTAATTTTCTTCTGTTCTAGTGTTTTGAGTGTTTCCACCATGAAAGGGTGTTGAATTTTGTCAAATATACTTTTTCTGCATCAAATGAGATGCTGATGAGGTTTTTTTTTTCCATCTTGTTAATGTGGCTTATTATTCTGATCACTTTTTGAATGTGGAACCATCCTAGCATTCCAGGAATAAATCCCACCTCGTCATGGTTTATAATCCTTTTAATATGCTAGATTTGATTTGTTGGTATTTTGTTTAGGATTTTTCCATCATTGTGTGTAAGAGATACTGATCTGTAGTTTCTCTTTTTTTGTAGTGTTTGTCTGGCTTTCAATTCAGAACAATGCTGGCCTCATAGGATGGTTTAGGAAGTATTCCCCCATCTTTGATTTTTTGGGAAGAATCTGAAAATTGGGGTTAGAAGCTTTAAACGTTTGTTAGAATTTCACCAGTGAAACCATTGGGTCCAGGCCTTATCTATATCAGGAGGTTTTTCATTAACTGATTCAATCTCTTTACTTGACAACAAGTATGATTTTCTGCTTGGTACTGAGTCAGTTTTGGTGGGTTCTGTGTTTCTAGGAATTTGTCAATTTCATCCAGGTTATCTGATCTGTTTGGCATATGAGTGTTCATGGGATTATCTTATGATTCTTATTATTTCTGTAGAATTGATAGTAACAGCTCCACTTCCGCTTCTAATTTTAGCAATCTTCTTTTTTTCTTAGCTAAAAGTTTGTCTGCTCTAATCTTTAGAATTTCCTTTCCTTCTACCAGCTTTGGGATTAGTTGTTCTTTTTCTAGTTCCTGAGAAACCTGGGTTGTGTATTAGAGATCTTTTTTTTTTAATGCTAGTGTTTATAGCTCTAAATGTCCACCTCAGCACTGCTTTGCTTTGTGTGTTCTGTCAAGTTTGGTATGTCATGTTTTCATTTTATATCCATCTTTAAATATTTTCAAATTTCCCTTGTGATTTCTTCTTTGGCTCATTGGTGAAGACTGTGTTGTTTAATACCCACAAGTTCGTGAATTTTCCAATTTCCTCCTGATAAATGATCTCACTGTGGTCAGAGAAGACACTTTGTACGATACGTTACCTGTTTTTTAAAATCTATAAGACTTAATTGTGGCCTAATTTATGATCTATCCTAGAAAATATCCCGTGTCCACCTGATTAAGAATATGCAGACTGCTGTTGTTGGGTAGGGTCCTATGTATGTTAGATCTAATTGGTTTACTGTGCTATTCATTTCTCTATTTCCTCACTTATCTTCTGTCTGATTCTATCTGTGTCCAACAGTTATTGTAACACTATTTCTTCCTTCAGTTCTGTCAATTTTTACTTCCTGTATTTTGACAGCCTGTTATTAGGTATGTAAATGTTTGTCATTGCATTATCTTCTTGCTGTATCAAACCTTTTATTAATATATATCGTCTTTTGTAAACTTTCTTGACTTAACAGCAAATAGCTGGATCCTGTTTTTCTATTCAACATGCCAGTCCACCTGTTGATGAGAATTTAATGCATTTACACTGCAAGTAGTTGCCAACAAGAAAGGACTTATTTCTGTCATTTTACTGTTTTCCATACATCTTTTTCTGTCATTCATCCTAGTTACAACAGTCTCATGTGAATTTATACCAACTCCTTACAGCTCTGAGTCTATCCTCTCTTAGTTCTTGATGTCACAAAATTCTATCTTTATGCATCCTGTGTTGAAAAACATAGGCTAACAGTTGGGTTTTTTTAATATACTAGTCTCTTAAATCATGTAGAAAACAGAAAGCGGAGCTACAAACCAAAGCTACAATAGGACTAGCTTTTTCAAGGTCCACATATAATGAAAAAATGATCTTTATTTTGTCATAAGGCTTTGAGTTGCCGTCTAGTATTCTTTCATTCTGACTTAAAGCATTCCCTTCATGCAGGACAGGCCTAGGGTAATTGTTTCTCTTCTTTGGTTTATCTGAGAATGTCTTAATTTCATCCTCATTTCTAAGGGACAATTTTGCCAGATATAGGATCCTTGGTTGACAGTTTTTTTACCTTCAACACTCTGAATACATCAAAACCCAAACCTTCTGGCCTCCCAGTTTTCTCATGAGATATATACTCAGGGCGTTAATGCTGAAAATATGACAGAAGCTATCTTCCTCAGTTTTACAGATGTTAATAATGTACCATATCATGTCTTATGCAACAGAACATTTTCCTATAGTATCATGGTGGCAACTGAGTTATTTCATCATAATTACCCAGGGAAACAGTTACAGTGAACCTGCTATTCCCACCTAGTTCTGCAAGGGAAAATCAGTGGCCTAGGGAGGACCAGGAATCAGGACAGAGGCCAAAGTGCCTGCCAGCCTGGAGTCGAGGACGGCCAGCCCAGACCAGACTCCCTGTGCGGCCCTGGAGCCTCCCCATTTGTCCACAGCACTAGCACCAGTAGTGAGGCCCGAGAGGAAGCCAACAACCCCCAGGGTGTGTCCTCAAAAGGAAGCACTCTCCACGCTGGGCAGCCTGATGGTCAGTTTGACCCCAGCCCTCCCTCTGGTCACAGCCAATGCCAACAGGCAGCCACTGGGAAGGTCCTCAACTTTATTCTAAGACACTTTTGTTTTAGGATGTCCAACAAGAACCAGCCCAGCAAACAACAGTGAAGCCAATTTAATCTCTTATGGCAAATAGCCAAGACAGGGATTAAATCAAACACAGGGAAAGTCAAGCTGCATTCCCTGCATTATAAACAGAGATCAAGAAGATGCTGAGCCCAGGAGCCCAGCAACATGGTACAGAGGATGAGCCAGAGGCTGGATGCAGACAGCTGCAGGTGGTAGCAGTGCAAGGTGTACATGTGGGTGTGCAAGGACACTTGGGTAAGAGGACTTGGTCCAGTGAACGATGGTGTGCAAAGTGCCCTAGCCTTCTCTGCAAGGAATTCAAATGGAGAGGGACTCGCACCTCGTGGTCTTCAGAAGCATGTATCCAAACTACCTAGTGAACCAAGGGACAGCCTAGAGTCACCTGGGAGACTTGAGGAGGCCTTGCCACAGGCCATCCCTCCATCCCACCTGGGAACTTCAGAGACTGGGCTGCTTTTCCTGGGGCACTTGCCCCTCCTCTGCTCCCCTCTGTCTTTTCTTCCATGTTTGTTGGGGGTGGCAGTGGTTCCTCCAAATCTTAAACTTGGTGCTTGCTGGTAAAATTGCAATATTTCCAAAATTGCTCACCTTGCCTTAGTGCATCTCCATATCAATAGGTGTTTCCAAGGGATGGAGAGAAGTAGTCCATCTCCATATCAATAGGTGATTACAGTGGGGAGCGGAGGTATAACTGGACCAGTGAGGTTTGGTGGGGTCCCTTTTTGCAGCCAGGTCACAAGGGACATGGGTGAGCAGATGTGGACACTGCTTGTAGGCAATAAGTGGGTTTCTCCCACTTTATTTCTCCCTTTGACTGTTTTCAGCTTCAAAGGTAATTTGCCCAGGCTGGGAACTTATATTCCCCCCCACCCCAGAGTTACAGTGCTGCTGACGGACATTGTTTAGATCCTGTTTTGCTTCCTTCCTGCACAGACACAGGAGTGCAAGCTCCAGCTTGTGAAATGTGTGGCAGCGTAGTATTTGGAGTTAATCTTAAATTTTTCCATTTTAAATGGAAAAATGACTTAAGAGAATTATCAGAGTCACTCCCAACAGCAGCAAACATGGTTCTGGAGGGAAAAGGCTATGAGCCGGATTCCAGGGCAGAAATGAAACTGTGCATTACCTCCCTACTAACATTACCTAACATTTTCAGAAGGATCAAGGGGAACTTTTGGTCCTGTGGCCTGTTATTACAACTGGGAGGTTCACCCCAGGATAAGGAAGTCCTGTGAAGCAGGCTGTTGTGGGAGTCAGAGAAGTGTGGGTGGGGTCTCCCAAAGTGGCTTAGGGGACAGTCACTGACCTGTGCAGCCAAGTCTCCTGCCTATAATGCAGGAGTCAAGCCTTTCCACTATGACGATTTCTCCCTTTTATAACAGTGGCACAGAGCAGACCCTCTGTCCCTCTAAGAAGCCTGACTGAGGTTTGGGCCTTTCAGCCAGCTGGAGGCTCAAAGGGGTGCCACATGAGGAGCCAGACATCCCAGGGGACAGGGGGCAGAGGGAGGGTTCATGTTGAGAGACAGCAGCCCAGAGAGAGGGTCAAAGGGAATGGTGGAAAAGTGGCTTTTAAAAGGCAAGTTCCAGGTTCCCAGGAACCCAGTATTTCCATTTTAGGTGGTGAGTCTGTGGTGTTGGGATTGCCATTGGGAAGCTTCTGCATAGATTCCTAAGCAGCCTGAGGAAGGCCCAGCGGGCCCCACTGCTCTGCACAAGGCCTGGCTGCAGTGTGTGCAGATGTTGCCCATGCCATGGCCCTGCCCTGGGACAGTCCCAGCATCCGAGAGTCATAGCGGGGCCAGGGGAAGCACAAGGAGAGCGGGGACAAGGTGGGGGTCTTGTCACTCCCTCTTTATTCCTCAGTTTGGGTTTTCTTTATGCTAAGCAACCCAATTTGTAGCCAACCAGTGATGATGTCCTTGAAATCCATCCCTCCCTTGCAAGTCCCCATTTCTTAGTGGGCTTTGGGGGCCCTCCATGCTCTGTCCCCTGCAGACCTTTCTCACCCTCACCTTGCACTCCACTCACATGGAATTGCTCAGTATCTCTTACCCACACATACTTTACTTGTAGTTTTCTCTGTGAAAGCCCACATGCCAGGCACATGGCCAAGCCCCAGGGGGCTCCCTGAAATGGATCAGATGAAGAACTCATGGTCTAGCTGGAAAGATGAAACAGGGACCTAACTCCAGTACAGTCCTTTGTCCAGTGGCACAAAGGAAGCACACACAGCACATGTAAGTTCACCTGCTACCGGAGGTATCAGGGCAGTTTCACTAAGGACGTGGAGCCTGTGGGGCCCAGATGTGTGGCTTTCGCCACAGGAAATGGCGAGGCAGCATCCAGACAGAAGGCACTGGAGCGTCAGACACATAAAGGACAGAGGTGGGGAGTGGGGCTAGGGGGTGGGGCTGGACCAGCACCCCTAGTTTCCAGGACCACTTCCCACTGGTGCATTTTGCTCTGCATCTCCAACTTAAAACATCCCCCAGCTGTTCTGGAAAGCATCCACTGATGGACTGCTCTGCTAAGGAGACTTTCTCCTCTCCTGTGAGCTCCATGCCTTGGCTGTCTGGGCCTCATCAGTCAAAGCTATTACAAGAGAGTTTAATCCATATACTTAATGATTGACAAGGAAGGATTTACTTCTGCCTTTTATCCATTTGTTTCCTGTATGTCTAGTTTTTGTTGTTCAATTCCTCCTTTACTGATTTTTTTTGTATTTTGTTGAATTTTTTATGTACCATTTTGAGTCCCTCTTCTTTCCTCTTCTGTTTATTATTTTCTTGGTGGTTACTTTTGGGATTACAATTAACATCTTAAAACTTACAACAGTATATACTTTGCTCTTATCTCTAGCCTTCATTCTTTACACTGTACTACATCTACACATACTGCATGCCTCTTAAGATAAAAAATTTTTAACTTTTATGTCTGTTAAGTCACATAAGAAAAAGAGGACAAAACAAAAGGATGAAAACATTGGCTTTTAAATTTACCTATGTAGTTACCTTCACGAGTATTATTTCTTCTTAGAACTCTGAGTTAGTTATCTAGTGTCTTCATTTCAGCCTAAAGAACTCCCTTTAGCATTTCTTGTAGGGCAGGTATACTAGTAATGAACCCCTCAGCCCTGTTCATCAAGAAATATCTTAATTTCTACTTCATTCTTGAAGGACAGTTCTGCCAAATAAAGAATTTCTGGTTGACAGGGTTTGGTTATTTTCTCTTTCTTTTAGAACTTCAAATACATCATCTTTACTGCCTCTGGCCTCAATATCTGGTGAGAAACCAGCTGTTAAAATAGTATTTAGGGTTTCCTGTGTATGACAAATTGCTTCTCTTGCTACTTTCAAGGTCTTGCTGCTTTTCAACTTCTTTCAAAAGTTACAATCTGACTACACCTGAATTCCAAAAAAAACAACCTGATTAAAAAAACAGGCAGAGGACCTGAACAGACATTTCTCCAAAGAAGAAATACAGATGGCAACAGGCACAGGGAAATGCAAATCAAAACCACAATGAGATATCACCTCACACAGTCAGAATGGCCACTATCTGAAAGTCAAGTGTTGGCAAGGATGCAGAGAAATGGGAACCGTCCCACACTGCTGGTGGGAATAGAAATTGCTGCAGCTGCTGTAGAAAGCAGTATGGTGGGTCCTCAAAAAACTAAAAATAGGAATACCATTCAACCCAGTAATTCCATTTCTAGGAATTTACCCAAAGAAAACAAAGTCCCTGCTTTGAAAAGATATATGTACCCTTATATTTACTGCCATATTATTTACAACAGCCAAGTTATGGAAGCAATCAAAGTGCCCATCTAAAGATGAATGGATAAAGAAGATGTAGTACATATACACAACGGAATATTATTCAGCCATTAAAAAAAAGAAATCCTCCCATTTGCAATAACATACATGGACCTAGAAGGTACTATGCTAAGTGAAATAAGCCAGGCGGAGAAAGACAAATACCATATGATTTCACTTATTTGTGGAGTACAAAAACAAAACAAAGTGGACGAGATAGCGGTAGACTCATAGACACTGAGAAGTGACTGTTGGTTACAGTGGGGGAGGAGCTGGGGTGGGTGGATGGGAAGGATGAGGAGGATAAAGGGGCACAAAAATTCTCAATCATAATATAAGTTGATCACAGGGATGGTAGTACAGCATGGGGAATATAGCCAATGGTTTTGTAACTTCTTCCTATGCTGACAGGTATTAACTGCACTAGTGAAGGTGAGGATTTAATAAAATGGGTAACTCGTGAACTACTGTGTTGTATACTTGAAACTAATGTAAGATTGTTTATCAACAACACTTCAATTAAAAAAAAAACACTGGGAAACTAAGAAAAAAAGTTACAATTTGATTATAACATCTCTGCCTCAATTGTGGATCTCTGAGTTTATCCTTCTTGGAGTTAACTGATCTTAGGTGTTTAGATTCACCATATTTAGTAAGTTTTCAGCCATTAAATTAAAAAAATGTCTTGTTCCTCTCTAGTTTCCTTTTGGCACTCCAATGAGGTGCATTTTGGCATGCTTATGAGTCATCTATGGCTCCCTTAGGTTGCGTTCATTTTTCTGCATTTTTTTCTCTTTCTGTTCCTCAGACTAATTTCAATTGCCTTAACTTTCAGCTAGCTGAGTCCTTCTGCCTGCTCACTTCTGTTGTCAAACTCTTCTAATTAATTTTTCATTTTAGTTACTTTACTTTTCTGCTCCAAAATTGTTTGGTTCCTTTTTATTATTTCTTCTCTGATACTCTTTTTGTTCAGACATTGTTTCCACAATTTCCTTTAGTTCTTTGTCCGTGGTTTCCTTTAGCTCATTGAGCATATTTAACACAGTTGATTTAATGTCTTTTGACTAGTAATTCCAATGTCCGACTTCCTCTGGAATAGTTTCAGTCCAGTTCTTTTTTTCCTGTGAATGGGTCATTCTTTCCTGTTTCCTTGTATATTTTCTACTTTTTTTGGTTAAGAAATGGGCATGGTGAGCATTTTAACATGGCATTCTGGAAATCTAATTCTCCCACTCCTCGGGGACTGCTGACTGCTGCTTATGCAGAGCTGGAGCTATCCATCTGCAAGCATGCCACCAACTCATGGAAGATCAGCTCCCTGCCCTTTCAGGAAGGGCTCTGCCCAATCAGACTGTACTGTTCCAAAACACTTGATTCCAATCACTCTTTACAGATCAGTGGCTGACTTGATAGAGGGATTGTGGGTAAAATTGTAACATTTCCAGAGTATCTTGCCTGGCTTTAGTGCATCTGCATATCCTCAGGGGTGGAGAGAAGTTCATCTCCATGTCAGCCTGGGCAACCAAGGCCATGTCTGAACCTGAGAGTTTAAGGAGAGGGGCTGGCCTGCTTCTTCCGGAGCAGGGGAGAGAGAGGCGGTGCTGGACTGCAGTTTGTAAGCAATAAACAGGTTTTAAACTTTATTTCTCCCTTTGACTAATTTCGGTTTTTAGAGGTATTTGGCCCCAGGATTTCCTTTCCCCAGACTTATAGGGATCAACCTCTAAAGCTTCCTACTCCATCATTTTGTATGACACCACTGTGGTATTTCATCTTTTAACTGAAATATGAGTGACCCAGTTCAACTTTTAGACCTTGACCAAATTCATTCAGCCCTTGAGTCACTGCTAATTCCCTCAGCAGGAAATGCCAGGCACAAGCATATTTTTTTGACATAAGGAATGATTTGTCTTCTAGTTTTGGTAAGGATCAGGATGAGTCACTCCTTTCTTAGATGTATCTCCTTCCTTAAATCTGTGTGACCACAGAAGACTACCACAGGGAAGTATTCAGTATGTGGCAGAAGACAAAGATAATCAAAATAACAGCAGAGACTCAAACCATCAAACTATTGACTCCTGGGTTTAAGCACTGTTCAAAACACTGAAGGTAAAATGCAGTACTAAAAGGTGGTTGATAAGGAGCATGACACAGAATGGACAGCAAGAGACTTTATTTGGGGAACAACAGCCCAGTGCTCTAAGCATTAATACTTCTAGCTCTGTGACCAACATACACTAGGAACTTGAGTATCTGCTAAAATGTTTAGCTTCCTTTGTCTTAATAGAAGCATCTTCCTGGAAACACACATAACAAAGGACACAAAAAACACTCCATGCAGGGAAAGTATTTAACTTTCACTCCAGAAACCTCTCTAAAACATGCCTCTTTGGAGGCAATGAATTTGTATTACTAGGGTAAGCCAGGAGTTATGGTGTTAGGTAAACTGATATTCTAATGGTCAGCTGTTCCCTCCAAACAAGTTCTTCCTCCCAAAACAGCCAAACTCCATCAGCAACTGACCAGTGGCCGTGAATATGACATGATCATCAGTGAGCAGCAACAAAGGAAGGTGAGAACTTCTGTGTATCACCAGAAACTGATATCAATCAGGGAACCACACCATATGCTGCCCAGGCAGCTCCATTTACTTAATCACGTTTTTCAGGAGCATTGCCCTGCTTCCTCCTCAATGAATCTGATGTGCTTGCCGATGTCAACCCCACCTGCACAAAGCTTGTCAAATGGGCCTCCTCGCTTTTACAGCTACAGCCACCATCTGAGCCCAGCCTGCACACATCATACCTGGCCTATTTTAGTGGTAAATCTGTTCAAGCAGAATAACCTCCCTCATTATTTTCTTATTTCCTCTTAAATATGTAAACATGGATAGATCATCATGATTAAATGCAGTTTATGTGAAAACAAGAGTACCACCCACTATCTGCTTTTGGCCACATCACAGTACTTACTTCCTACCTGGGCTCTGGAATAATAACATACCCCAAAACACAAAGCTCGCCATGCTTGAAACCGCCTGAGTAGTACTGCACAGAATGCTAGCATTCTTACTGCATTCAGTCCCCAATCTCCCTAATTCTTCATTTTCAAGGCCTACCACCACCTCACATCTATCATCTCAAATCAGTCATGGCCAAGAATCAAAACGGTTGGCTTCCAGGTTCTGCCACATTAGCCTATCTAGAAGGTCACAGTTCCACTTCTCTCCTTCCCTTGATGCATCTCCAAGAAAACCAAAGTGGGAAGGAAAAACTGTGGGAGGGAGGGAGGGCCATATTCCTTCATCCCACAGTTTTCAAAACACATATTCAATACATAAATACATACAGGCATATGTGCATTATTAGCAAATACAGGCTTATATGACTTACTAGCCAACATTCTAAACTTAAGATTTCTTCTTAAAGTAGTACACACTGAAAACAAGTTATGCTCCCATTCTTGTTTACTATGTTGAATCCTATGAAAATGTCTTTTTTTTTTTTTTTTAGGAGAGCAACGTACAGGCTTTTATTTAGAAATAAAGTGAAAGGACAGAGCTCCCGGCTCACACCAGGAGGGGACAAGAGAGTC
>JAQQAC010002837.1:75852662-75926720 GCA_029783875.1 Phataginus tricuspis | reverse complement strand
TGAAAGGACAGAGCTCCCGGCTCACACCAGGAGGGGACAAGAGAGTCCGAAAAAATGTCATTTTTGTAGGTCAAAACCAAGCAATTTTATAGGATACACTGTTGTCTCTGGGTAGGAAGGATTAAGGTGGGACAAAGATTTGTTTTCAAGGTTTTCTTTTGTATAACTGGATTTATCAAGTATCATATATTTGCCAAGTATATATTCACACACAAAAAATGAACACCTGTCCAGAAGCCTACTATCAAATCTTTTTTCCTACTACATTGTCCCCTTTTGTAGGTAGCTCTTCATGTGTCACACCACCGAACAAAAACCTTCTCCAGGACAGGAAACTGTCTTACTCTTCTGGCATTTCCCTAGCACAGCACCCAGCACAATGCATCCTTTGGGTGCTTGCCTGTCTGATGGACTCCACTTCCACTTCCCCTGTATCACCAGGAGCAGAACTCAGAGTTCTCTACCACAGCACTGGGAAGGAGAAAAATCAACTCATGGCTCAGATTCTGACCCCCACTGTTTGATTCTGGTCTGTGAACAACCACAGGTAAGGTTACTCATTAACTGCATGCACCACCTGCCCAGGAAGGGGGTATATTATAGGGCTGGCCAACATGTGTATCTCCTCAACCCACAACCCCAGCTCCCCTCCTCCCAAGGGGATCTTTCTAACACTGCCTCCCCTCTCCACGGGGCTACCAGAAACCTGGCCACAGGTCCCACTCCTCACAGAGAGAGCACTCCCTCCCTCTTTCCCACTCCGCAGACAGTGGGTGCTCGTCAAACCCAGGTGACTTTATGGTCTTACGAATTGCAAGCCACAACAGACCTCCATTTGGCAGGGGTAGCTGAACAGGACTGCATATAACAATATGCAGGAATGATGAGCTACACGTTTAGAAGATGACAGGAGGAAAAAGGAAGAATGGGCTGACCCAGTATACAATTTTCCTGTCCAAAAGGCAATTGTTTCTCCCCATTCACACTGCTAACATTCCTTCAAAAACCTTGAAAATAAAGACTGGCCAAATGGTCTACTCTTTCTTTATCTGTGAAAATTAACTACCTCTTAATCTGTAAACTTAACAGAAGAAAAGGAAATTTTTTTTATTAAGGTATTATTGATATGCACTCTTATGAAGGTTTCACATGAAAAACAATGTGGCTACTAAATTCACACATATTATCAAGTCCCCCTCCATACCACATTGCAGTCACTGTCCATCAGTGTAGTAAGATGCCACAGAGTCACTATTTGCCTTCTCTGTGCTACACTGTCTTTCCCATGATACCCCCCACACCATGTGTGCCAATCATAATACCCCTCAATCCCCTTCTCCTCCAATCCCCACTGGTCCTCCCCCATCCCTCCCCTTTGGCAACCGCTCGTCCCTTCTTGGAGTCTGTGAGTCTGCTGCTGTTTTGTTCCTTCAGTTTTGCTTCGTTGTTATACTCCACAAATGAGGGAAATCATTTGGTACTTGTCTTTCTCTGCCTGGCTTACTTCACTGAGCAAAATATCGTACAGCTCCATCCATCTTGTTGCAAATGGTAGGATATGATTCTTTCTTATGGCTGAATAGTATTCCATTGTGTATATGTACCACATCTTCTTTATCCATTCACCTACTGATGGACACTTAGGTTGCTTCCATATCTTGGCTATTGTAAAAAGTGCTGCAATAAACATAGGGATGCATATGTCTTTTTGAATCTGAGAACTTACACTCTTAGGGTAAATTCCTAGGAGTGGAATTCCTGGGTCAAATGGTATTTCTAGTTTTAGTTTTTTGAGGAACCTCCATATTGCTTTCCACAATGGTTGAACTAGCTTACATTCCCACCAGCAGTGTAGGAGGGTTCCCCTTTCTCTGCATCCTCGCCAGCATTTGTTGTTCTTAGTCTTTTCAATGCTTGCCATCCTAATTTTGAGGTGATATCTCATTGTGGTTTTAATTTGCATTTCTCTGATGATTAGCGATGTGGAGCATCTTTTCATGTGTCTGTTGGCCATCTGAATTTCTTCTTTGGAGAAGTGTCTGTTTAGCTCCTCTGCGCATTTTTTAATTGGATTATTTGCTTTTCGTTTGTTGAGGTGCGTGAGCTCTTTATATATTTTGGATGTCAACCCCTTATCGGATATGTTATTTATGAATATATTCTCCCATACTGTAGGATGCCTTTTTGTTCTGTTGATGATGTCCTTTGCTGTAAAGAAGCTCTTTAGTTTGATGTAGTCCCATTTGTTCATTTTTTATTTTGTTCATTTTTTTGTGTGTTCATTTTTGCTTTTGTTTCCCTTGTTCGAGGAGATTCATTCAGGAAAAAATTGCTCATGTTTATATTCAGGAGATTTTTGCCTATGTTTTCTTCTAAGAGTTCTTTGGGTTCATGACTTACATTCAGGTCTTTGATCCATTTTGAGTTTACTTTTGTGTATGGGGTAAGATAATAATTCAGTTTCATTCTCTTGCATGTAGCTGTCCAGTTTTGCCAACACCAGTTGTTGAAGAGGCTGTCATTTCCCCAGTGTATATCCATGGCTCCTTTATTGTATATTAATTGACCATATATGCTTGGATTTATATCTGGGCTCTCTAGTCTGTTCCACTGATCTATGGGTCTGTTCTTGTGCCGGTACCAAACTGTCTTGATTACTGTGGCTTTGTAGTAGAGCCTGAAGTCAGGGAGCATAATCCCCCTGGCTTTATTCTTCCTTCTCAGGACTGCTTTGGCTATTCAGGGTCTTTTGTGGTTCCATATGCATTTTAGAACTATTTGTTCTAGTTTGTTGAAGAATGCTGTTGGTATTTTGATAGGGATTGCATTGAATCTGTAGATTGCTTTAGACAATCTTTTCTTTTTTTTTTTGAGGAGCATAGAAACCTTTATTATTAATAAATTATTACAAACATGGGGGATGTTAATATGCCGTGGCGTTCAGCTTCTTTTTATTTGGTAGCTTTCTCCAAATTAGATGACATGATATATTGAAACATTTCTATGAAATGTGTCTAATCTTGCACAATAAGGTGAACCCGCGAGGTCTTCAGATGGTTGTCCGTCTGCACAGAGCAGGTGTATGGGCCCTCGTCATACAAGTCCATGTTCTGGATCTCGATGCTGTACTGGGTTTGGGTGTTGCTCAGGAGGACCATGCGTGGGTCCAGGCACCATTTGTCATTCCCATCATAGAGGATGCTGCTGTGGTTTAGCCAGGCCAGCCGGGTGACCCGGTTGTCAATCATGCACCACAAGACACCTGAAGCACAGAAGAACACGAGAGCAACAGAACCAATAGACAGCCTGAGTTTCCATTTATTGGTATCTTCTTTAATTTCTCTCATGAGTGTCTAGTAGTTTTCAGAGTGTAGGTCTTTCACTTTCTTTGGTACATTTATTCTTAAGTGTTTTATTCTTTTTGATGCAATTGTGAATGGAATTGTTTTCCTGATTTCTCTTTCTGCTAGTTCATCATTATTGTATAGGAATGCAACAGATTTCTGTGGATTAATTTTGTATCCTACAACTTTGCTGAATTCAGATATTAGATCTAGTAGTTTTGGAGTGAGTTTTTTAAGGGCTTTTTATGTACAACATCATGTCATCTGCAAACAGGGACAGTTTGACTTCTTCCTTGCCAATCTGGATGCCTTTTATTTCTTTGTGTTGTCTGGTTGCTGTGGAGGGAGTGGACAGCTTCGCGCTGTTAAGTATGATTTTGGCTGTGGGTTTGTCATATATGGCCTTTATTATGTTGAGGTACTTGCCCTCTATACCCATTTTGTTGAGAGTTTTTATCATGAATGGACGTTGAATTTTGTGAAATGCTTTTTCGGCATCTATGGGGATGATCATGTAGTTTTTGTCCTTTTTGTTGATGTGGTGGATGATGATGTGGATTTTCTAATATTGTACCATCCTTGCATCCCTGGAATAAATCCTACTTGATCATGATGGATGAACTTTTTGATATATTTTTGAATTCGGTTTGCTAATATTTTTTTTGTTGAGTATTTTTGCATCTATGTTCATCAGGGATATTGGTCTGTAATTTTCTTTTTTTGTTGTGTCTTTGCCTGGTTTTGGTATTAGAGTGATGCTCGACTCAGAATGAGTCTGGAAGTATTCCCTTCTCTTCTACTTTTTGGAAAACTTTTAGGAGGATGGGTATTAAGGACTTCACTAAATGTTCAATAAAATTCAGCAGTGAAGCCACTTGGTCCAGGCATTTTGTTCTTAGGTAGTTTTTTGATTACCAATTCAATTTTGTTGCTGGTAATTGGTCTGTTCAGATTTTCTGTTTCTTTCTGGTCAGGTCAGCCTTGGAAGGTTATATTTTTCTAAAAGTTGGCCATTTCTTCTAGGTTATCCAAAAAGGAAACATTTTTAACATGTACAAAGCCTGGGACATTTCTGCGGAGTCCCCTATTAGCAACCCTCCACAAGAATGACAAAGAAACCGCATTTGTCAAACAGTTAACAGAAGTAATGGATTATGGAAGTGTGCACATTTAAATACTGCAAGAAAAACCAAAGAAGCAAAACATGAAATGCTGAAAAACTTTGGGAACAGGATTTATAACCTAATACTCACTTTCTTTCCAAAGTCTTCTTCCAATCCATGCATATGGCAGTAAAGGCATAAAGACTAAATAATATGAACCAGTGTCTCACCAAGCCCAAGGCTCCTTGGGGGTCAGAAGGCTGGTTTTCTTCTGTTTGTACAGCTACTGACTTGCACGGAGCTTGCGAAATGGTAAGTGATGAATAAAGCCTACTGACCAAATGAGCAATGTATACAGTGCTCGTCCCAGATCCATGGGGTAGGGAGGGGGAATTGGGCATTTGCTCTTGGCCAGGGCACCTTAGCAAAGGCTTCCTCTGTAATTTCTTGATGAATGAGTCTGCCAGACAAACCAATTAAGTGATCAGGACAAGGGTAGAAAGAACACCAACTTAATCAGAAGCTAACAAGCATATGAATCTAACTTCAGAGTAATACAAAAGATGGGAAACTAGCTTATCAAAATGTAGTATGAAGCAGAAGCAAGTAACACAGTAGTACTGTCCCATAGTCAAACAATGGAACAGAAGAGTTTTAAAAAACACATGTAAGTGGGAAATTAGTATATGATTAAAAAAAAAAATTTCTACTCAGCCAGGATGGCAATACCATGAGACGCTGGGACAATACCCATTTGGAAAAGATGCTGACATCATCACATCACGCAGAATTCCAAATATGCTAAGTAGTAGAAAAAAATTGTTTTTACTGTCCCTAGGAATAAGGAAGACCCAAGTATAATAAGAAACCCAGAAACAAAACAAATTGACAGATATGATGATAGAAGTTTCTATACTGCAAAACACACCATCAGCCAAACCATGCCAAAGAGAAAAAATGCAGGAATATTTACAACATGGAACAGGGTCAATATTCTTGCTGAATAAAAAGTTTAGAAAGAAATTAAACATTTGGGCTTTAGAGAACAAGAGCCAACTTACAAAATAAAAAGAAATGGCTAACATATTTTTTTAAGCTTAATCTATTTATCAAAGAAATGGAAATGTTAAACAAAGAGGCATGATTTAAGCTGGCAGACATTAAGAAAAATGACAACTGGCAACTATATAAAATAGAATTCTCAAACCACATGCTGAGCACACAACCTTCCTGGAAACAGTATGGCTACTGAACAACAAATTCTAACTATGTATAACCACCAAATCTTAAGGAAATGATCATAAGTGAACAAAGATAAATATTAAATAACTTTCTAAAAGAAAAAGGCTGGAAATAACTGCAACGTTCAGTCAGAAGATGGTTAACCTATGGTAAATGAAGTATTACACAATGATTAAAAGCAGTATGTACTGACAAGGAAAGGTGTTAAGTATATATAGTGAAATTTTCAGGAAGCAAATTACAGAAGAGTGAGCACTATATGATGCCATTTGAACATAAAAATGTAAGTTTGGAAGTACAGTCATCAAATTATCCAGAAGGATGACAGGACAACTATTCACTTTAAGACTTCCATACTGAGTCTGAAACTCAGACACAAGTGCATTTTAGGAAAAATCGAACCACCTAGCAGTGTGGTCACCCTTGCTCCTCATAAAGAAGTGAATGAGCAGGGCTCCAAGTAGGTGAGAGCTTCTGAAATGGCAGAAAGAGTCCTTTAAGTTTCTGATGGTGTCAGGATACTGCAGAATTCATGGCAGAATGACCAAGAGCCAAAGAAAATAAAAATAGGATCTTAGGCTAGCTAATCCACTATTCCCATTTTTCGAAGGAGAAACCGAAGCTTAGTAACTCACTTGAGAGCCATGCTATGGCCCTGCTTAGGGAAGCCTCTATAATTGTATAGATTCTGAGTTCAAACAATATGAGGAATTTACAGGTATTTCTTTTTCTCAGCCCGGGAATACAACAGATGTATGTGTGTATGTATCTATCACAAGCCGCTTGGGGAATATATTTTTAGTTCCTTCAAATGATTAACTTCTGGGGGAAAACAGATAATTAGTCTAGGTCTACCCTGAAGACATCTCCTACTGCAGGTCAAATAAAATATATAGAACAGGTGTGAGACACACACAAAAAACACAAGTCACAGGGATTCCATGAAAAGTACGAATAGAAGTAGCCAGGGAGGTTTTAAAGCTGGAGCTGGTGGTGCCCGAGTCAGATGGATGCCAACACATGGAACACAAAAGTGAAGGCAAGTGGCAGGAACGAAGGTGGAGGAGGCAAGGAGCCCCGTGACCTAAAGAAAAAGAAGTAAAGCAACTCAGGGCAATAGTGGGTCTGCATCCGAGGTACCACCTAACCAGTGAGATAAGTGGGAATTGGTTTGTAGAGGGCCACCACAGAGAGCAATGGAAAAACAAAGGGTTCTGTGCACAGGGAAGGAACAGGACCTAAGGAGTGCTTGAAGACTAACTGATAGCATTTTACAAGAGGGATCTGTGTGGGTGGGTGGCTGGGTAGGAGTGAGGAATCAGTGACGACATCGAGTAAGTCTACAGGAGTCCCAACACTGAACACTGAACAAGGCAAGCGAAGGCTCAGACCCAATCTTTTCTTTCACACCTACTTCATGCAAAGGATATATCAAAGCACATGACTGTTATCATTTAAAAGAAATAGATTTCTTAGGATAGGAAGGTGATTTTTAAGTGAAGATGTTGGGCACCTTGGTATCCTATTTAGCATTTAATAACCGAGCTAACTGAAGCAAGAATCTACAAATGAGGCATTCTTTCCCCCTAACCTCTATCGCCTAATAAAGGAAGCATGTAAAACTAGTACTAGTTCCCACATATTTTCAACTCTCTGCCTTCCAAGTCCACAGCAGAACCACACTTTTGGTCTCTTGTGCAGTGTGACTCATTCTGGCCAGTGAGTTGGAAGCAGAAGTGACATGTCATTTCTGGGCTGGAACTTTTAACTGCAAAGCAAGACCCTGATAGTGCTCCACTTTGCCAAGACAGCTGCAATATTCCCTATCACGGCTGCTCCCTCAGTTGATGCAGAGCCCCTGGAAAACCATGCTGAGCATGTTGCTTGAGCAGAAAATACACCTCAATTGTTGTCAGTCATTTTGAGGTTGTTAAACTAGAATTACCTAGCCTGTTCAGTTTGATACTGCTTGAAAAGTCGCTACTTGGAACTTTACATTTCAAAAGTAACAGAAGAATCAAAGCATCCTTCTTTAAAAAAACGTGGGAAAGAGATTCCGGGAAGATGGTGGCGTGAACGGAACGACAGAATTTTCCTCCCAACATTATATTTACCCACGAAAACACAGCAAATGCAACTGTTCCTAAAAAAGAGACCAGAACAAACAGGAAAGCGCACACAGTGCAGAAACACCTGAGAGGACTCGGCAGCGGGCGGCGGGTAAGAAACAGAACCGCGAACCGGCAGAACCCGAGCACTCCCCCATCCCAGCGCACCGGCGGGAGGAGAGGATTCAGAGCCGGGAGGGAGTGGAAGTGCAGGGCCAGGAGATAACCAGCCCTGGACCGGCCCCGGGAACGCAGGCGCACAAAGCGCGGCTTAAACACCTGTTTGCTCGCGGCAGGCTCAGGGAAGGAGGAGAGAGAAGGAAAAAAAGGAGAAAAGCGCGTGCTTTGTTTTTCAGCGGTCTGAAACGCCTGCTTGCTCGCGGCTGGCTCAGGGAAGGAGAAGAGAGAAGGGAAAAAAAGGGAGAAAACTGCGTGCTTTGTTTTTTCAGCAGTCTGAAATGCCTGCTTGCTCGCGGCTGGCTCAGGGAAGGAGAAGAGAGAAGGAAAAAAAGGAGAAAAGCGCACACCTTGTTTTTCAGCAGTCTGAAATGCCTGCTTGCTCACGGCTGGCTCAGGGAAGGAGAAGAGAGAAGGAAAAAAAGGAGAAAAGCGCACGCCTTGTTTTTCAGCAGTCTGAAACGCCTGCTTGCTCGCAGCTGGCTCAGGGAAGGAGAAGAGAGAAGGAAAAAAAGGAGAAAAGCACGCGCTTTGTTTTTCAGTGGTCTGAAACGCCTGCTTGCTCGCAGCTGGCTCAGGGAAGGAGAAGAGAGAAGGAAAAAAAGGAGAAAAGTGCGCGCTTTGTTTTTCAGCGGTCTTAAAGAGACGGGAGTGCAGCAGAGAACGTCCATTCATTCTCACCCTGGCCACAGCTTTAAAGGGCCGTGTGGAGCGACAGCACCACCTATAGCATTCACACAAAAACCACCCCCGGTGGGCGGTTTTTTTCTTTTCTTTTAGGTCTTACTGCTTTTTCTTTTCCTTTCCTTTCTTTTCCTTCTTCTCTCTCTCCTTTTACCTTTTTTATTATTAGAATTTTTTTCTTTTCTCTCCTTTCTTCTCTCTCCTTGCTACCAACAACCAATTCTATAGTCATGACAAGACAGAAGAATATGATACAGACAAAGCTTCAGACAAACACCACACCAGAGAAAGAAGCTGAAGGAATGGATATGCACAGTCTTCCTGAAAAAGAATTCAGAATAAAAGCCATAACCATGCTGAAGGATCTACAGAAAAAATGTGCAAGAGCTGAGGGAGGAAGTGAGGGAAGTGAGGAAAGACAATGCAGAAATGAGACAAGCCATCGACGGGCACAACAGCAGATTGAATCAGGTTCAAGACACGATCAAGGAAATACAAGACAGGGACCAGGAATACAAAGAAGCTGAGGCAGAGAGAGATAAAAAGATCTCTAAGAATGAAAGAATATTAAGAGAACTGTGTGACCAATCGAAACGGAGCAATATTCGCATTATAGGAGTACCAGAGCAAGAAGAGAGAGAAAAAGGGATAGAAAGTGTCTTCGAAGAAATAATTGCTGAAAACTTCCCCACACTGGGGAAGGAAATAGTCTCACAGTCCACGGAAGCCCACAGATCTCCCAACACAAGGGACCCAAGGAAGACAACACCAAGACACATAATAATTAGGATGGCAAAGATCAAATATAAAGACAGAGTATTAAAGGCAGCTAGAGAGAGAAAAAAGATCACCTACAAAGGAAAACCCATCAGACTGTCATCAGACTTTTCAACAGAAACCTTGCAGGCCAGGAGAGAATGGCATGATATATTTAACGTAATAAAACAGAAGGGCCTCGAACCAAGAATATTGTATCCAGCACGATTATCATTTAAATATGACGGAGGGATTAAACAATTTCAAGACAGAAGAAAGTTGAGAGAGGTTGCCTCCCATAAACCACCACTGCAGGATATCTTAAACAGACTGCTCTAGAGGGAAACACCCCTAAGGCCAAAAAGATGTCACCAGAGAAAATAAAATCATAGCAAAGAAAGCAGACCATCCAAATACTAACTAAAGGCAAAGAATAAAACACCTAATATATATAAAAAGGAGGAGGAAGAATAGGAAGGGAGAGATAAAGAAACATCAGACGGCATTCACAATAACTTAACAGGAAAGTTAAGTTAGATTCTTAGATAGTAAAGAAGCAACCCTTGAACCTTTGGTAACCACGAATCTAAAGCCAGCAATGGCAATAAGTACATATCTATCAATAATCACCCTAAATGTAAACGGACTGAATGCACCAATCAAAAGACACAGAGTAACAGAGTGGATAAAAAAGCAAGAACCATTTATATGCTGCTTACAAGAGACTCACCTCAAACCCAAAGATATTCACAGACTAAAAGTGAAGGGATGGAAAAAAATATTTCAAGCAAACAACAAAGAGAAAAAAGCAGGGGTTGCAGTACTTGTATCAGATAAAACAGATTTCAAAACAAAGAAAGTAGCAAGAGATAAAGACGGACATTACATAAGGATAAAGGGGTCAGTGCAACAAGAAGATATAACCATTATAAATATATATGCACCCAACACAGGAGCATCAGCATATGTGAAACAAATACTAACAGAAGTGAAGGAGGAAATAGACAACAATGCAATTATTTTAGGAGACTTTCACACGCCACTCACTCCAAAGGATAGATCAACCAGGCAGAGGATAAGTAAAGACACAGAGGCACTGAACAACACACTAGAACAGATGGACCTAACAGATATCTACAGAACTCTGCACCCAAAAGCAGCAGGATACACATTCTTCTCAAGTGCACATGGAACATTTTCCAGAATAGACCACATTCTAGGCCACAAAAAGAACCTCAGTAAATTCAAAAATATTGAAATCCTACCAACCAACTTCTCAGATCACAAAGGTATAAAACTAGAGATGAATTTTAGGAAGAAATCAAAAAGGCTCACAAATTCATGGAGACTTAACAACATTCTCCTAATGAATCAATGGGTTAACGACCAAATCAAAACAGAAATCAAAGAATATATGGAGACTAAAGACAACAACAACACAAAGCCACAACTTTTGTGGGACGCAGCAAAGGCAGTTTTAAGAGGAAAGTATTTAGCAATCCAGGCCTATTTAAAGAAGGAAGAATATTCCCAAATGAGCAGTCTAAAGACACAATTATTGAAATTGGAAAAAGAACAACAAATGAGGCCCAAAGTCACAAGAAGGAGAGACATAATAAAGATCAGAAAATAAATAAATAAAATTGAGAAGAATAAAACAATAGAAAAAAATCAATGAAACCAAAAGCTGGTTCTTGGAAAAAATAAACAAAATAGATAACCCCCTAGCCAGACTCATTAAGAGAAAAAGAGAATCTACATACATAAACAGAATCATAAATGAGAAAGGAAAAATAATGACGGACCCCACAGAAATACAAAGAATTATAAGAGAATATTACGAGCATCTATATGCCAACAAGCTGCAAAACCTAGAAGAAATGGACAACTTCTTAGAAAAATACAGCCTTCCAAGACTCAACAAGCAGGAAACAGAAAAACTAAACAGACCAATCACCAGCAACGAAATTGAATCGGTAATCAAAAAACTACCCAAGAACAAAAGCCCTGGACCTGATGGATTAACCTCTGAATTCTACCAGACATATACAGAAGAAATAACACCCATTCTCCTTAAAGTTTTCCAAAAAATAGAAGAGGAGGGAATACTTCCAAACTCTTTCTATGAAGCCAGCATCACTCTAATACCAAAACCGGGCAAAGACTTCACCAAAAAAGAAAATTACAGACCAATATCCCTGATGAACGTAGATGCAAAAATATTCAACAAAATATTAGCAAACCGAATTCAAAAATACATCAAGAGGATCATACACCATGATCAAGTGGGATTCATCCCAGGGATGCAAGGATGGTACAACATTCGAAAATCCATCATCATCATCCACCACATCAATAAAAAGAAGAACATAAACCACATGATCATCTCCATAGATGCTGAAAAAGCATTTGAAAAAATTCAGCATCCATTCATGATTAAAACTCTCAACAGAATGGGTATAGATGGCATGTACCTCAACATCATAAAGGCTATATATGACAAACCCACAGCTAACATTATACTTAATAGCGAGAAGCTGAAAGCTTTTCATCTAAGATCGGGAACAAGACAGGGGTGCCCACTCTCTCCACTGTTATTCAACATAGTACTGGAGGTCCTAGCCACCGCAATCAGACAAAACAAAGACATACAAGGCATCCAGATTGGTAAAGAAGAAGTCAAATTGTCACTATTTGCAGATGATATGATACTGTACATAAAAAACCCTAAAGACTCCACTCCAAAACTACTAGAACTAATATCTGAATTCAGCAAAGTTGCAGGATATAAAACTAACACACAGAAATCTGTTTCTTTCCTATACACTAATGATGAACTAACAGAAAGAGAAATCAGAAAAACAATTCCATTCACAATTGCATCTAAAAGAATAAAATACCTAGGAATAAACCTCACGAAGGAAGTGAAAGACCTGTACTCTGAAAACTACAAGACACTCCTAGGAGAAATTAAGGAAGACACTAACAAATGGAAATGTATCCCATGCTCTTGGCTAGGAAGAATAAATATTGTCAAAATGGCAATACTACCTAAAGCAATCTACAGATTCAATGCAATCCCTATCAAATTACCAACAGCTTTCTTCAATGAACTGGAACAAATAATTCTAAAATTCATAGGAATCAGAAAAGACCCCGAATAGCCAAAACAATCCTGAGAAGGAGGAATCAAACAGGGGGAATTACGCTCCCTGACTTCAAGCTCTACTACAAAGCCACAGTAATCAAGACAGTTTGGTACTGGCACAAAAACAGACCCACAGACCAGTGGAACAGAATAGAAAATCCAAACATTAACCCAAACACCTACAGTCAATTAATATTTGATAAAGGAGCCCTGGATATACAATGGGGAGATGACAGCCTCTTCAGCAGCCGGTGTTGGAAAAACTGGACAGCTACATGTAAGAGAATGAAACTGGACTACTGTCTAACCCCATACACAAAGGTAAACTCAAGGTGGATCAAAGACCTGAATGTAAGTCATGAAACCATAAAACTGTTAGAAAAAAACATAGGCAAAAATCTCTTGGACATAAACATGAGTGACTTCTTCATGAACATATCCCCCCGGGCAAGGGAAACAAAAGCAAAAATGAACAAATGGGACTATATCAAGTTGAAAAGCTTCTATACAGCAAAGGACACCATTAGTAGAACAAAAAGACATCCTACAATATGGGAAAATATATTCATAAATAATGTATCTGATAATGGGTTGACATCCAAAATATACAAAGAACTCACGCACCTCAACAAACAAAAAGCAAATAATCCAATTAAGAAATCGGCAGAGGACATGAATAGACACTTCTCTAAAGAAAAAATTCAGATGGCCAACAGACACATGAAAAGATGCTCCACATCGCTGGTCATCAGAGAAATGCAGATTAACACCACAATGAGGTATCACCTCACACCAGTGAGGACGACCAACATCCAAAACACAAACAACAACAAATGTTGGCGAGGATGTGGAGAAAAGGGAACCCTCCTACACTGCTGGTGGGAATGCAAATTAGTTCAACCATTGTGGAAAGCAGTATGGAGGTTCCTCAAAAAACTCAAAATAGAAATACCATTTGACCCAGGAATCCCACTCCTAGGAATTTACCCTAAGAATGCAGCAGCCCAGTTTCAAAAAGACAGATGCACCCCTGTTTATTGCAGCACTATTTACAATAGCCAAGAAATGGAAGCAACCTAAGTGTCCATCGGTAGATGAATGGATTAAGAAGATGTGGTACATATACACAATGGAATATTATTCAGCCATAAGAAAAAAACAAATCCTACTATTTGCAACAACATGGATGGAACTAGAGGGTATTATGCTCAGTGAAATAAGCCAGGCCGAAAAAGACAAGTATCAAATGATCTCACTCATATGTGGAATATAAGAACAAAGAAAAACAAACAAACAAACAAAACTGAAGGAACAAAACCTCAGCAGACTCACCGAACCCAAGAACGGACTAATAGTTACCAAAGGGAAAGGGACTGGGGAAGAAGGGCGGGAAGGGAGGGATAGTGGGTAAAAGGGGCTTTACGATTAACAGACATATGGTGGGGGGGCACAGGGAGGGCTGTACAACTCAGAGAAGACAAGTAGTGATTCTCACCTCACTACGCTGATGGACAGTGACTGTAATAGGGTTGGTGGGGGGGACCTGATGAAGGGGGAGTTTAATCACCATAATATTGCTCATGTAATTGTAAGTTAATGATACCAAAATAAATTGTTAAAAATAAAAAAAGTCCTCAGGGGAAAAAAAAATGTGGGAAAAAACTGAACAATAAACCTTACAAAGGCTCCTCCAGAGAAGATGCTCTTGTTTTTCTCACCACTCTAAGGGTTAAAGAAACACCTGCCAACTTGGAATACTGAGTGCTCATCCTGGTCTGTGACACAGGGGCTGCATGGTACTGAGTGTGTCCTCCCAGGCCATTTCCTCATCTGAAAAAAGATGGTGACAACTCAAATGCCACTTTGTTTGAACTCTGAAGTGAAGCCCGAACAAGGTAACGGCTGAGCTCTATAAAACGTAAAAAGATTGCTTATATACATACTTTGTTCCAGGTATCACACCCATGGACACCTGGTGGGGCTAAGTCAACTTGCACAAAGAAGCAAGCTCCTTAAAAAGCAATTCTCCCGAAGAGTGCTTTGTAGCCCAGCTCAACAGATTCTTGAATTATATGATCTCAAGCTTTCTAGATGCAGGTACCAAACCAAGAGCTAAGAGTCTTTAGTAAGAGACAAGGATGATGGTGCCTTTTTTTTTCTTTTGGTAAGACAGACTAGAAAGCAGATAGCTAGTAAAACAATTACATAGAACTATTTCAACAGCCCTAAGCTTTTGATATCAATCCTAGATTTCCTCAGGCATTTACCAGTAAAACAGACTGCCCATAAACCTCTAAGAGAAGCCCACCCGGGCTGGCGGGCTGAAGAGGGAAGCCAAACTGCTTTCTCCACACAGCCACCCCACACCAGCTCCCACTTTGAACCTGGCTTAAAGGCATTTCTGAAGAAGCACCACTTGGAAGGTTTAAACATAACAACTGTACTTCAGTCCTAGCCCCACTAATCTCTTAATGTGTGTTTTCTTTAAGTAATTTATAATACCAAAGTCATTCCTTATCCATAATTGGGGCCCCACCTGCCTTACTCAGTAGGGCTGTGAGGTTCAAGTGAAAGGATTATGCACGGTCCTAGCATTATCCAGCTAAGTACCACTTTGTTAAACACAAACCCTTCAACAGGTGCCTCCCCTGCCCTCCCCGCCACTCTGGCCCCATATGAACAGCCATCTCCACACTGGAGGGACTACAGTCCCTCCACCTGCCTTACAATCCACTTGCTTATGCCATTTCCTCCAGTTACACTGGCTTCCCCTTCCAAATCAATTTATCCAAAAATTCACTCAGCACCCACCTAACCCAGCCATTGAACATCTCTAGCATTTTCTGTAAGTTATTTTTATGACTCTCATCTGCCTTGTTTTTACAATTATTCCTAAGCCTCCTTTGTTCTTAATTTTATACTCCCCACAGTTGCCAGCCAATTTTCTTATGGTAGACAACAAAAACTGTCAAATGAACACAGAACACATAGTTTATCATTCAGGAAAGCAATACATATTAATCACTGGCCCAGAAGCATAATTTACATGCTACAAATAGTAACTTTGTGCAAAATTAGAACAGAAAAATTTTTTTTAAGTTTACTTAGTAATATTTCAAAAGACATCCTACAATAATGCATCATCCCTCTCCTCAAGGAGCTTAGAGTGGCAAAATTAATATTATTCAACAAAACTAAAGTCTATGTGGATGTACCAAGCTCAAGATCACTCAGCCAGAAAACTGTTGGTCAAACACCAACTAATACCTAAATGGTCACTCAAGTATATACAAAACATTTATTTCTAGAATGCATATGAGGGAATCCAGTATTTTAAGAACTCAAATGTCAGACCAAAGAAGAGTTTGAATGAAAGCACTGTCTACTATGGCTAGAATAATACCCCACAGATAATGCTTTGGGCCAATTCCACCACTAGGAATGGGTCCAGATCATAACAAAAACTAATCCACAAAGGCAACTACAGAGGGCTTACTGCTCACAGACTGAAGCCGTTCTGCTTTTCTGAGCCCAATGGATTTAAGAAGCATTTACAAGAGGCAGTCTCCAACCATGACCCATTTTGCTCCAGAAACAACCTCCTCACTCTCTCAAGGACTGCCTTCCTGGTACTAAATGGGGCCATAAAGAAACAGCTCCTGCCAGAGGGACAAAAATGAGAAAGAAAATATCAAGTGTTAGCAAAGACGTGGAATACTTGGAACTCTCACGGACTGTGGGTGGGAATGTAAACTGGTATAGTTTTGGAAAATTGGTCTATCAAAGCCTAACAGATACTGTTATGGGCCAAACTGTGCCCCCCAAATTCATATGCTGAAGTCCTAACCTCCAGTACTTCCGAATGGGACTGTATTTGGAGATGGGGCATTTAAGAAGGTGATTCAGGTTACATGAGGTGATGCGGGCAGGGCCCTTCGCAATATTACTGATGCCCTTATAAGAAGAGGTTAGGACACAGATAAGTACACAGGAAAGACTATGTGAGGACACAAGGAGAAGGCTGCCCTCTACAAGCCAAGAAGAGAGGCCTCAGAAGAAACCAACCCTGCTGATACCTTGATCTTGGACATCTAGCCTCCAGAACTGTGAGAAAATGAATTTCTGTTGTTTTGCCTCCCAGTCTGTGGTATCTGTTACAGCAGCCAAAAGAATATAGATACACACCCTCAAACTCAGCATTCCCACTCCTCAGTATTAACTTAACTGAAATGTGTACATATATTCATCAGAAGACAGAAGAATATTCAAACAGCATCATTTGTAATAGTCATAAATAACAAGTTACCCAAAAGCACATCAATCAATTAATAAATACATTGTGGTATATCATATAAAGGAATACTACTGAGCAATGAAAATGGAAGTTACACCTGTATCCAACACAAAATCTCACAATAACATTAAGTCAAAGAAACCAAATACAGAAGTGTACATAGTGATGATTCCATTTATACCAATGGCAAATCAGGCAAAATTACACTATAGTGTTAAAAATCAGCAGACTCATCCTGGGAGAAAGGGATGAAAATGACTTGGAGGAGGCACAAGGGAACTTCTGAGTTTGTTAAAATTCTCCAAGTTGTTCACTTACTTGTGAACTTTTCTGTATGTTCTACTTCAAATTCAAAGTTTATTAAAATACAGAAATGACAAATGACTTAAAAATAAGGGCAAACACTTTGCTTACCCAGTGCCATGGCAAATAAACCTTATTCTAGAACTGGACCCATCAGGTTCTTCACCTGTCACTTGAAAAATACACCTAGTCTCATGATCTCCAGGACACCTCCACCTTCCCATCATTGAGTGTTTATTAGGAGAGGTTCCACAGGCCAAAGGATTCAAGAGTACCCAGCCCCCTCCACAGTTAAATACACACACCAATAGCCAAAGCAATCCTGAGAAGGAAGAATAAAGCAGGGGGAATTACACTCCCTGACTTCAAGCTCTACTACAAAGCCACAGTAGTCAAGACAATTTGGTACTGGCACAAGAACAGACCCATAGACCAGTGGAACAGAATAGAGAGCCCAGATATAAACACAACCATATATGGTCAATTAATATATGATAAAGGAGCCATGGATATACAATGGGGAAATGACAGCCTCTTCAACAGCTGGTGTTGGCAAAACTGGACAGCTACATGTAAGAGAATGAAACTGGATTACTGTCTAACTCCATACACAAACTTAAACTCAAAATGGATCAAAGATCTGAATGTAAGTCATGAAACCATAAAACTCTTAGAAAAAAATATAGGCAAAAATCTCTTGCACATAAACATGAGCGACTTCTTCATGAACATATCCCCCCGGGCAAGGGAAACAAAAGCAAAAATGAACAAATGGGACTATATCAAGTTGAAAAGCTTCTGTACAGCAAAGGACACCATTAGAAGAACAAAAAGACATCCTACAATATGGGAAAATATATTCATAAATGATGTATCTGATAAGGGGTTGACATCCAAAATATACAAAGAACTCACGCACCTAAACAAACAAAAAGCAAATAATCCAATTAAGAAATGGGCACAGGACATGAATAGACACTTCTCTAAAGAAGAAATTCAGTTGGCCAATAGGCACATGAAAAGATGCTCCACATCGCTAATCATCAGAGAAATGCAGATTAAAACCACAATGAGATATCACCTCACACCAGTGAGGATGGCCAACATCCAAAACACAAACAACAGCAAATGTTGGCGGGGATGTGGAGAAAAGGGAACCCTCCTACACTGCTGGTGGGAATGCAAATTAGTTCAACCATTGTGGAAAGCAGTATGGAGGTTCCTCAAAAAACTCAAAATGGAAATACCATCTGACACAGAAATTCCACTCCTAGGAATTTACCCTAAGAATGCAGAAGCCCAGTTTGAAAAAGGCATATGCACCCCTATGTTGATCACAGCACTATTTACAATATCCAAGATATGGAAGCAACCTAAGTGTCCATCAGTAGATGAATGGATAAAGAAGAGGTGGTACATATATATATACACAATGGAATATTATTCAGCCATAAGAAGAAAACAAATCCTACCATTTGCAACAACATGGATGGAGTTAGAGGCTATTATGCTCAGTGAAATAAGCCAGGCAGAGAAAGACAAATATCAAATGATTTCACTCATCTGCGGAGTATAAGAACAAAGAAAAAACTGAAGGAACAAAACAGCAGCAGACTCACAGAACCCAAGAATGGACTAATAGTTACCAAAGGGAAAGGGACTGGGGAGGATGGGTGGGGATGGAGGGATAAGGGGGAAAATGGGGCATTACGATTAGCACACATAATGCAGCGGGGGGAGTTAAGGGGGGGACATGGGAAAGGCAGTATTTACAGAGAAGACAAGTAGTGACTCTATAGCATCTTACTACGTTGATGGACAGTGACTGTAATGGGGTATGTGGGGGGGACTTGGTAATAGGGGGTCTAGTAACCATAATGTTCAAGTAATTGTACATTAACGACATCAGAATTTTTTAAATAATAATTTTAAAAAATTTCCACACCATATATTTTTAACTGAATATCATTAAAGGAAGGCATTAACATATACACTCATAGGAAGAAAACAACCAGTTAACACTTTGGTCTTCTCTGGGTAGTGACCGAATTTTTCTTCTTTTCACCTCTGTATTTTCCTAACTTTTTAAAAAAGAACCGACTTGTTTAACAATCAGCAAATGAGTAATGTCATTTTTAAAAAAAGGTAGTGGAAGAAATACATTTGTATAAGGAGTCAAATGCTGAGATCTTCACATTAAATCACATATAATCAAAAAGACAAGATGGTGCATCAGAAAGAGCCCTGACTGTGTTTCAGCAGACCTAGATTAACATTCTAGTAGCTGGGCCACGTGGGCACCCAGCCTCAGCTTTCTCAGGCAGAAATAAACGGTCACCCTCTAAGTCTACATGGTTGTTTTGAGCACCAAATTAAATTCTATGTAAACTGTAAGCAATTTGTGTAATAAACAAATACCAAAAAGCATTTAAAGACAAATATTATGTAGGACAGTTTCTACAAAACATTAATGCTCTTTAACAACCATCAACTGAATGGCACAGGGTAAGAGGATTTAAGAGTGGCTCTTAACATGTGGGCTGCCCAGATGACCCACTGTTATTTTGGGGGTCTCCAGACATCTAAGACCATGGGGAATTATTGGCCAACTGACTAAAATAAATACTGTATGTAAGAGACACTGTTTTTCATAAAGTCATGCTGTTACTGCTGGGTTTTATTAAAGGGTAATTCACAGTAGCTTTGTGATATACTCTCAAATAACTCAAAAAATTTATCAAACAAGTAAATATTTTAAGTTAAAATTGCATACGAAGACTGGAACCAGTGATGTAATTATTTATTTCACAATGCAATTTTTAAAGGATTCCCAAACTGAGCTGGGTAAACCCATGAAAGCCAGAAGTAAGAACAAGCCATCCTTACTTGAAAGGGTGGGGAGAAGAGAGAAGCTCCTTCACTGTATCTGGCAGGGGTCACACAAGCAAGCCCCTCTGAGAGCCAACCAAGGTCACAGAATTGCTAACACTACCCAGGTCCCAGGCCTCCATCAATATGCATTCTCAGATTTGCCCTGTCCCAGTAGCAAGCAGTCCTAGGCAACCAAGAAATGGACACGACAATCCATCGATTGCCCTCCACGGCAGTGATGACATCACCAAGACAGAAAGCCCCAGGCAAGGCGGGAGAGAGGCCCCCAGCGTGAAGTACTGCATCTTTGGGTGGATGAACAAGGCCAGCGCTGTATGTCACCACTGGGATCAACTCCCAAGCTTTCTTCCTCCCCCGCGGAGACATTGTGTAAGTTGCTATTCTTAATTTGTTTCTGAAATCACAGCCTGGAGTACTAAAAATTGAAACTAGTCAGAGACACTGCTAAAAAGCCTGTTCTGATTTCACCCATCACAACACTTTTCCCTTCGATTCACAATCACACTAACCAGGATCACCACTGAGAAGTGGTGATTCTAAAAAAACAATGCAAACAATCTTTTTTTGTTTAAAGCCAAATGTGGGAAGGAAGCAGAAAATAGATGGAAGATGTTAGAGCAAATAACTAAAGAGACCAACACACTGCAAAATGTTTCTGCAGCCAACTGCAGAGAGAGAAGCAAAGAGCTCTGTTAGACAGCATTGACAGGTAAGTGTTTGATAATACATAAGAAAGGATGCTTGAGAATACAACGGCAACCTTACGTGGGAGGTAAGTGTCAACAGAAAGCCTGTAGCCATGAAATGGGGGTGGGGGAGCAGTTAATTTCTAGAGCTTCAGTCCCCTTTAGAGGATGACATCAGTGCAGAGGGGAACCACTGTTCAGCTGTACTTAGGAAGACTCCTCCTTCTTAGCTCCCCATAAAACCCTGCTTGCCTGTATCTCCCTGTCCAATATCTGGTCAAACCCTTCTTCTCAGCCACATATGTTGAATTATACAAAAGAAGAGTTAGACAATTTATCATAGGAATAATGGTAAATATTTATGTCAAGTTTCAGGGAAGATCAGTGCATAAGAAAACTGTCACACATATGTGGTCTGGGTTTGCTACACCTTTGCATAGAAAGACTAATGCCAAATGAAAGGGCAAAAATGTCAATAGTGCAGATCTCTTTGGAAATTTATGAAAAGCTAATCGAGTCACCCAAACCTTTTTGCCTCACTTGGTGGTGGGGTCGGGATTCGGATTCAAAGCTACACTGTTATAAAACAATGCTCTTTGATTATCTGGCCTGGGGACTTAGGCCCAACAAGAGCGGGGGAGAAAAAAAAAAAAGACCCCAAGGGGTTGCTAACAATTACCTGGAGGGATACACTAATAAAACTATTTTTAGAGTGCCTTCTCCTACATTCCACCCTTCCGTTTGTGTACTCCTGCAGTTCTACCACATATGCAAAACTCACATCTCCTTTCAAAGAAGGGAACTGTTTTAAGGAACAGCTGTAGGAGATGGGGTGGTACAGGGTTTTCTCTAGATTGGTACTGGTACTGTGACTGGTAGGTACTACATTTAACTTTCTTTGTCAGCTAAAGAAGAAAATCCAGCATACCAAATGCGCCTTTGCTCAAAGACCACTGCAGCAACTAACATTTGCAGTATAAAATGGCAGTGACATGAACTCCCTCTTGAGCAAATGAATGCCTCTACAGCAAAAGGAGAAACAAGTTTAGTGTTGAAGGTTACTCTTCAAAAGACATGATCAATTATAAACTATAACATTAGCTTCTGTACTCTCTTCAAGAGCGAACCAAGCAAATACTGTTGTTAATATGAACAAAACCTTCAAGTTAGCCTAAACACCAAACTATCTGGATTACTACAGTTTCCACCTGTGCAGGTGAGAAATAACTCCTTTTCCTAGAAACCTCAAGTTCTACCAGCAAGCCATTCCACAACAGAATCCCTGGCCATGATCACATACCATTTTTAAATTCCTTTAGGCCAGGAGCCATGCCCACCTCCTTGAGTCAATACCCAGCAATGCCTGATACATGGTGGACACTCAAAACATCTGAATGAGTGAAAAGGTGCTCACCATTACTCTCCTCTAAACTCATTATTTCAGGCTAACGTGCTTATTACTCACTTAACTATATCCAGCAGGGTAGCAAAGTTAAAAAGAAAAAAATATTAAAACACAACAGAATTGTGAGCACTAAGCTTTACCTTGGATAGTATCTTCAGGGGAAGTACTCGCACCTCACTTTCCAGTTCTTAGACTCAAATCTGAACAAACCCTCCCAAGTCTGAAGAGGAAAACACACTAATAGTAGACTCTATCAATCCAAGGATGAGAAGTCATGCGGCTAATCAGCTGCTTAAGTCACAAGTAAGAGACAAGAGCCTGTTCTTCTGGAATCCAAAGAGAAGATCGAGTATTTTCAACAGCAAAGAACCAACTGGCTGGTGAGCCATGTACTAAGATTTTAAAAAGGTTTATGTTGCAGAACTGCCAGACTTAACACACGACAAAAGATTTAGGTAACAAAAATTTTTAAACCTGAAGTACTTTGCTATAATTCTAGAGCCCCTATTTTACCGGCATTATACTACAAAAAAGGTGTGTTAAAAGTCAAAACTGCAACAGACTATCTTGCATTTAAGGTAGAACTGATGTTATCAGAAGAGGCTTTCAAATGACATCACTAGAAAGAAAGGCAGGAAGTAGATACCAGCTGGTGAAAGATCACAAGCTTCAGGAGCATCAGAGAGCAGTTCAACCCCGAGGCTGAGTACAGTGCTCTGGAGTCTAAATGCCTGGGATTTGAATCTCCACTCCATAACTTATTAGCTGTGTGGCTTTGGACAAGTGACTTAACCTCTCTGTTCTCTGACTTCCATATCTATAATAGGCACAATAATAGTTCTTCAGACGATTGCTCTGAGAATTAAACATAATTTACGCAAAGGTCTTGCCACTCTGCCCACATACAATAAATGCTCAAATGTTTGCTGCTATTATTCTGTTTTCCACTTCTATAAACTACTATGTATCACGCCGGAACTGAATACAGTAAGAGGCCCCCAACGCGGTGGGAATTCAAACACAGCTAGCTCTACAGCCAACCACTATCTTTCTCCCAGTAAGTTTGGAAACTTCTTTCAGGATTGAGCGTAACAAGGTTATGACAAAAAAGCTCCCCGTGTCCCAGAGCCAGAGGCGTCTCACATGTACACAAGTATTCGAGATGAAGCCAGTGCACGTGACCTGACTCACTGCCCTGACTCAGTTGCCGGCAGGGAAACTCTCTCACTAACAGGGTCAAACTGTTCAAGTGAAGAGACAGATGGGAACCGTGGCTTAGCTCGGGGCGCCTATTAGCGCTGCGCTTGCGGTCAGGGCGCCTGGGCCGGCGTCCCCCGACTCGGCAGCGGGCGGGGTGGACTCCTGCACCCTCCGGCTCGCCGCTCCAAAGGAACTCAACGGGCTAGCGCGTCCCGCCGCGGCGCAGGGCCCCCGGGGCCCAGCAGCCACCCAACTCAGACGACCCTCCAGGGTCTCCGGTCTCGACGCTACCAGTAAACAAGGTGTCCGTACCCACCGGCCCCGGGTCGGCACCACGGCCAGAGGTCACACCCGGCACCCTCTGACCTCTCCCGACCGGGCGCGGTCCGGGCCTGCCCCTGCGCCCTGAGCGACGCGTCGTTTCCTCGCGAGGCCGGCGCTGGACCCAGGGCCTATCACCACAGGGACGACGCAAGACCCCGGCGACGAGAGGCTGAGAAGGGGGATGGGGCCAGGCCACCGGCCGGGCTGGGCCCGCTGCTTACCGCGGCCGCTCCGCTGGGGGCTCCGGGCCGGGCGCGTCGCGAGGGCTCCCGCCGAGAGGAAGATACAAGAGAGGAGCGGGGCAGATGAGAAGTCCACGTTCCGTCTCCAGCAGACTCTTCGGCCCTCTCCAACCCTAAAACACCTCCGCCGCCACCGCCTCGGGCTTTAAGGCCAAGAATCCGGCTCCGGTCCCACTTCCGCCACCGCCGCCGCCCCGAGCGGAAGTACCTGTCACGAGACGCTTGACGCCACGGGTGCGGGGGAAGCGCCCCGCCTCAACCTTGCGTCACGTTCCGACGCCTCGGGCCTCGGCTTGAGTCACGAGATAAAAACATGTCAGCCCCCAACCGGTCGTTGCCATCTTTGAGACTCTAGGAGGAGCAGGACGGCGCCATGTTGAACCCACAAAGCCGTAGCAGCCATTCCCCGTTGCCCCAGAGTAACAAATGCCAGAGGAGAGAGGATGGGGTAGGCTGGCCCCTCCTGTGTCCCTCTCCAGAAGGCGCTGATCAGTCAACCGAGTCGTCCTACTGTGTGCCCAGAGCCCTTCAGGATCAGCAAAGCTTGCTCTAGGAACAGGCTTTCTTTCCCTCGGAGAAATCTCAGCAGTGGGAGACAAGACAGTGGTGGTTTGACAAACTCACAGTGGGATGAAGAAGGGCGCCCATATTTACCAAGCACCTATTGTGCAACTCTACTATATACCTTTGCATCATCTCCATTCGTCCTTACTTCAACCACTTAAGGAAAGATTATTTTCACAATTTTTCAGGTAGGGAACTGAAAGCAGTGCAGGTCAGTTGACCTAGCTCCCACATAAGTAGTATGTCTGTCTAATGCCAACGTGTGACCTTTTAGTAGATTGAAAATGACTGCACCAATTATGTAGCAGGGTGATAGAGATACAGAGGTGTATTAGACACTACTGAACACTGTCTGACAGAACAGAGTCCAAGAGAATGGAATATGAACTCAAGGCTCTCTGAGCTTAGTGTCAAGAGGGACACAATAAAGCTGTACCCTGTAGAGCCCTTAGGACAGTAAGACACCCTACTAGGCACCAGCCCCATCTGAACACATTAACTTTATCTCCATCTTCAAAAACATGCTCTTCTCATAGTCTTTTCCTGTCCTGGTTCATGCAAACTTCACTTCAATTGCCTGGTTCAAAAACTTTGGAATCATTCTTGACTCCTGTAGTGGGTTGAACAGTGATCCCCCAAAACATATGCCCACCCCCTGGAACTATGGATGTGACCTGATTTGATAAAAGGGTATTTACTTTGTGATTAAGGATCTTCAGATAAAATCATCCTGGATTATCCAGGTGGGTCCTAAATCCAATGTCCTTACAAGATAAGCACAGAGTACAAAGACACAGAGAAGTACATGTGAAGATAAGAGTCGGAGATTGGAGTGAGTAGCCACAAGGCAAAGAATGCTGACAGCTACCAGAAGCTGAAAGAGACCCCCCCACCAAAATAAAAAGGAGTAACACTTTGATTTTGAACTTTTGTATTTGGGAGAATACATTTCTGTTGTTAAGCGGCCAGACTTGTAGTACTATGTCACAGCAGTCCTAGGAAACTCATTCAAGTCCTCTATCTCTTGTAACCCTCATCCACAGCCTTCAAATGATATCCAGAATGTGACTTCTTACTATGTCTGCCACTACCACCTGGTCTGAACCTCCATCATTTCTCATCTGGATTATTTCAACATCCCTGGTGTCCTGTTCCCACCTCATCCCATCTGTTGTCAACACGGCAGCAAGTAATTCTATAAAAATGTCAAATCATGTCATTCTCCTGCTCAAACTATACTATACTATACTATACTTCCCAAAGTTCAGAGTAAAAATTAAGGCTTTACAAACAGAAGGTCCTTCATCATCTGACCCCCAGATATCTCTTTGACCTCATCTCCTTCTAATGTCCCCTCTGATCAGTCTGGTCAACTATACAAGTTTTAAGAAAGTGAAGGCACGCATCTAATTCAGTCCTTTGCACCTGTATTTCTTTCTATCAAGCTCTTCTCTCAGATATCTGTAGGGCCACTACCTCACTTTCCCCCAGTTTTGACTTAAATGTGATCTTCTCAGCAAGAATGGCATTCCCTGTTTAAAACTGAAGTTCCCCTTCCTATCAACACTACACCCAACACTCACTTGCTGTCTCTCCTCCTGCTTTTTGCCTCTTTAAATAGTTTATTCGCTTATTGTTCATCTTCCCCGTTAGAAAGACAGCAGAGCAAGGATTTTTGTCTGTTTCATGCATTGCTATATCCTGGATTCTTGGAACAGTGTTGGGGCATGGTGAGTGCTCAATAAATACCATTCACAGAGCATCCATGGTAATGGAAACTGGAAATAGTCTGAGGAGCAAGAATTCTGATAATTCTGCCTCATTCTGCAGCCATTCAAAAATGCCAGGTTTGAAGATAAAGTTGCAACTAAGGACACAAGAAAAGTTAGAGCACAAAAAATATAAAGACACCTGTGAGGCCCCAGCCTTCTAAAACCATGACTGAGAAGGCTACTCGGATGCAAACATAAGGTATTCCTTATGGAAAAGAAAGAAGACTCAGAAGAAACCCATAAGCCAAGAAGGTGGTGTTGAGATGCAGAGTACCCTTCACAGGCAACAGGACTGGACCCTAATCAAAGAACTGGCAACATGTGCCTAACTGGATTTTAGAATCACTATGACCCAGTGGTAGCTATGTCACTCCTGTTTTGTCCTTTTTCAACAGAAATATTTACTTTTGTTATCTTACCCTTGTCAACTCTGTTGGGGTTGTGCAGAGCAGAAAACATGTCTGTAGCTCACAGATCTTTCAGATCAAGAACAGTACTCAAGAAGCTGCTCTTGAGGACTCATAGCTGAGGCGCCTCATCTTCGCCTGAACCGATTTACATGACAAGATCCATTATGAACCAATGATGTGTTGAGATGAGACTTTTAAGGTCCTTTGGAGGAGGTAAGTATATTTTGCACATGGGAGAAATAGAAATAATTTGAATTCAGAAGGTGGACTATGGTCGATTCAGGATAACGGTAAATTCTTTGCTCCTCCTTCCTTTGAGATGTGGACTCTACTTCCCGTACTTTTGAATCTAGGTTGGTCTTACTGTCTTGTTTGACCAATAGAATGTAGTGGAAGTGATACCTTGTGACTCCACTGCTAGGTCATAAGAAGTCTTACAACTTTCACCTGGACTCTTTGAAATGCTCAGGCAGCAGGAGATCCTACTGGGAAACCAGCCTCATGCTGTGAGAAGCCCAACCCTGCATAGTTATTACCAACAGCCCAAGGTAGGCCCGCAGTATGCAGCCAGAAATGCTTTAAGCACAAAGTGTGTCTGTGTGAGATGTGTCGTCTTTCACGGGTCACCACACTGCAGCGCCTTTCCTGGCCAGCACCCTCTCTTCTGTTCTTACAGAACTAGTTTCCTAGAACCTGCTAGGCTCCTGCCTTACCCCTGTGACACCGCTTGCTTGACGTCTGCTTATTCATCTGCTTCTAGTCGAGCAGCTCCTCAAGGACCAGCACCTGCTCTGTTCTGCCTTGAGGTCCCCAGCACCCCTTTTGACACTTGACAGATCTCACCAGATGGCTAAACAATTCAAAGCAGAGTGAAATGTTGAATTATTCTGACATGGCTTTGCATGACTTGTGTTCTTTTGGGTTTGCCATTTGAACATGGCCAGTTTTGCTCAAGGGTTCCTCCCTTGGCAGTTTTATTCACCCAGCACTCACTGGCTGGCTGTCCTTCTATCCCGCTCTAGTCTTCCTCTCTTAGTACTTCCCCAGCCTGAGCCCCTGTACATTCAAGCAACTCCACTTGAGCTCTCTGGGCCTCAATTTCCTCATTCTCAGATGGTATGAGCAACCCCAACTCCCTGAATTATTGTGGGAATCAGACGTGAGAGTGATTTACAAAGTGCTCCATCACGCATAGGGGAATGACTGAAGTTACATGTCAGTTGCTGGGTGAAATAAATCTCAGGGGTGGCTTCAGGTACTTTTCTGTTAGATGTGGTAAAGGAAACAAAGGTTGGTTCATTCATTCATTCCAAAGTAATCCATCCTCAGCTGCCAGGACAACCCTAGGGACACAGAGATGAACCAGCCACAGTCAGTCCTGTGCTCCAGGAGGACCCGGCTGCGTACGTGTGTGGCTGGGGGAGCACCCACGAACAGACAGCCACACCTTCAACTAGATCCTCTTCCTCTTTGCACAACTCTAGACACAGGCTGCTTTCCAGAACCTACCAGCACACAAGGCTGCATTGTGGCCCTCTACCCACAGCAATCCTTTCAGGGCCAGGCCTTTGGCCAGCTCTAGGGCCAATAACTCTCAAGTCTGGGTCTTTTCTGCGGTGGAGGGAAGCAAATCTGTTGGAAGAAACATTTTTTCCCAATGGAGGGAGAATAAGAAACGTCTAGAATTGCTGGGGGACTCATTACCTGCCTCAGAGTAAAGCTTATGTAAAAACAGGAAAACAAAGATGGTGAGGGCCACATCTTAGTGATAAAATTTGGGACACTTGTATCAGGCGATACCTGAATCCACACACTCTCCCTTGTCTCCACCCCCCACCCCACCCCGCCCCAGCCTTCGCACTTGGTTAATGGAAAGCTACAGCCTCATCCAGGGTCCAGGCTCAGCGGGAGCAGCAGCAGCTTCAGGGCCCAGGTCCTACCTGACTGGGCTGAGGCTTTGGCTCTCCTAGACGCAGCCCAGAAGAGTCGGGGAGTACAGCCCAGGACCGCTGGGGAGCGAGCATCCCCCTGGGCAAACTCTGACCCGTGGGACTTGGGATTTGGGGAGGAGCTGAGAGGTAAAGTCTCTGCTTTTACCTTTCCCCAGTGGACTGCTCCATATGGCCTCCCTGGAGACATCTCCTAGGACTGAAGCTGTCAGAATTAGCAAATAAAAATACTCATATTAAAACACTGTGTTCACAATGGAATATTACGCAGCAATAAGAAAAAAACAAATCCTACCATTTGCAACAACATGGATGGAGCTGGAGGGTATTATGCTCAGTGAAATAAGCCAGGCCGAAAAAGACAAGTACCAAATGATCTCACTCATATGTGGAGTATAAGAACAAAGAAGAAAAAAAAAATGAAGGAACAAAACAGCAGCAGACTCACAGAACCCACGAATGGACTAACAGTTACCAAAGGGAAAGGGACTGGGGAGATGGGTGGGAAGGGAGGGATAAGAGGGTAAAAGGGGCATTACGATTGGCAGACATAGGGTGGGGGGGCACGGGGAGGGCTGTACAACTCAGAGAAGACAAGTAGTGATTCTCATCTCACAACACTGATGGACAGTGACTGTAATAGGGTTGGTGGGGGGGACCTGATGAAGGGGGTAGTTTAATCATCACAATATTGCTCATGTAATTGTAGGTTAATGGTACTAAAATAAAATAAATTGTAAAAAAAAAAAAAAGAAAGGTAAAAAAAAAAACAAAAAACACTGTGTTCATCTGGAATTCACATTGGACTGGGATCCTGTACTGGCCTGGCAGCCCTCTGAGACCCAACACACTGCTGTACCTGCTGAGACCTGGCCAGTGAGGTAACGCACCGCCTTGTCTTTGTTTCCCCTCCTCCCCGCCGTCCTTTGTCCTTCACTCCTGTTGCCTGGGTATTGAACTCTACAATACAGTGGCAGCGTGTTAAGCATGGTCGTGGGCTCTGTTTTCTAAGGAGCCAAACTCGAGTAGCAGCTTGAGCTTAGGCAGTTCAAGTTAGACTTTTGTCTCTTGCCTCTAAGAGTCCTAATGAAGTATCAGCCTCTTTCCTCTTTGGTAGAATTAGGATGGCAATTCCTACCCCACTGACAGCCTAGGATGGACAAGAAGGTCAAGTGACCTTAGGAAAGGCAAGGTGGTAACAGCAGAGCCAGTAGGTCACTGTAGTCACCTCGGAAGACAGGAGGTTGAGGCCCAGAGCTGCGCTCGTCGCACTGAGTTAATGGGGCTGGGAGGTGGGGTTGCTCTCCCCTCTGGCCACGGGTCTGTCCACGCTCTCTTGCATAGGCAGTGTCCCCCCTGGCTCCACTTCATCGGACCGCTGCACTTGTTTCAGACTTTTGGATTAAAAGCACTATGGGGAACAGGCTGTTCCCACACAGTCATTCTTTCTACAGTGTGGACTGAAGCACTCCTCTGGCTCCATCTGACAATGCTGTGAGTGGTTCATGCTGCCTTTACCTACCCAAACATGCCCATCCGTGTGTGCCTCTGATCCCCTCTGCCCAGAATGGCCCTCCCGTGGCCTTCAAGACCCTCCATCGTCTGACTTTTTCTGTCTTTCATGTATTTATTCATTCAATAAGCCTAGCTTGAGCACTGGAGAGCAGTGAACTAAACAGAGGTCCCTACCCTATAGAAGGTGGACTGTACCTTCTAGCGGCAGACACAGAAATAAGCCACATAGATAAGTGAACTGTATAGTGGGTTAGAGGCTGACAAGTGACGGAGAAAGACAAAGCAGGGAATGGAGTGGCGAATGCCCCCAGTCCATCTAGTCTCATTCTCTCCCCTGATCGATCCACTCCCACCATGCTGGCCTTCTTCCTGTTCTCAGGTACACCGAGCTTGTTCTCACCATTGCCCTTCTAGACCCCCTGTCTTGGACAGTTGCCTCTCTCCCCATTCCAAAGACCTTAACATGGCTGGATCCTTCTTACCATTTGAGTCTTAACTCCGCTGACACTACTGGGAGGCCCTCCCAGACCACCCTGCCTAATCTACCTCCCAGTTACTCTTTTCACATAACCTTGTCACGTTGTAACATTTTCTTCATATCACCCCTCTTAGAGATGATCCTCTGGTTTCATTTACTTGTTCACTGTTCCTCCCCATAGTACATGAGCTTCATGAGAGCGGGGACGTTGCCTGTCTGGTCTGCTGCTGTAGTTCCAATGCCTGGAACAATGCCTGAGACATAGTAGCTACTCAGTGAATATTTATTGAATGGCTGATAAATTCAATGTTCTCCCGTTTCCCTACTCATTTCCTTTAATATAGAGAACTCCGACTTTTCCTTTAAGACAAGTCTAGCAAGGATGTATGAGTAAACACACCACTACAATTACTGTATCAGGTAAGGTAATGCAAGCTGCTATAACAAACAGGCCTGCAAATGAATTAGAACTCAGACAAAATCAGAGCAGGTGACTCTTCTACATACACTGACTTGTGGTACTGGACTCTTTCCACCTTGTGGTGGCACCATTCCCAAGGGTCTTGTTGTCTAAATACAACTGGTAGCAGGGGATGAACTTTGTGGGGATGGCACATTGCTTTTTAAATGCCTTGGTGTGGAAGTGACTCACGTCACTTCTGCTCACATTACTTTGGCAAGAGCTAGTCATACTGCCTACCTAGGATGCAAGAGGAGGTGGGGGGTGGGGGGGGTCAGGGTTAGACAGCTGCCTTCCAGCAACAGCTGTTATGCTATGGGGGAAGAGTATAAGCTTTGGTGGGCAGCTTTCTGCCTCTGTCACAAATACAGCATTATCAATGCTAGATAAAGGAAGCAAAGGAGCTAGCGTGGCCCAGGACAGGTACCTCATGTAGCCTGGGAGACAGACTAGTCAAGGAAGGCTTCCCAGAAGAAGCAGTGCTGAGATGACTCATGAAGGAAGAATCTGCTGGGCAAAGGAAAAAGGTTACTGTCAGCAGAGGGACAACTATGTGCAAAGGTCTGGAGAAAAGAGAGAGCTGATGGTTCAGAGTTCCTGGAGAACAGAGTTAGGCGGAAGGAAGTAAGGGCAGTAAGGAAACCCAAGCAGAAAGATTAGGTCATGATAGGCTGTGAATGCCTTTGATCCAGATGTTGAAATGGCCTTTTCCTATTTTCCTGGTATTAACAATGACAACCGAGATTCACAATGAGACAGAGCAGTGAGGACCTCACACTTACGGATGATTAAGGACATCTGTTAAAGCCAGGGAAGAACAGCCCTACCTCCAGAGTGCACAGAGAGGTGGCAAGACTGGCCCTACCACAATCTTCCTCCTCCCTCCACCCCCAGATGAGCAAAAGCGCAGGAAGAGGTAAGAGAGGGAATCATCACCAAGGTGCAGTGTTTCTATGAGACTCACTCTTACAGCTGGGGTGGGGAGCTACAAGCAGGATTGGTGAGCATCTCATTTCCTAGTGGAATCTCCAATTAGGCAGCAGATGTGTTGACCCTGTCTTCTGGCTCCCTGGACAGGGAAAGGAGAGGGATGTAAGGCCAAGAGTCGGCGGCAAGGGAGCTGCCTGCAGACCTGTGTGGATAAGGTTAATGTGCAGGAGTTTCCCAGAGTCCTCGGGGCCTTGAGCCATTGTATTAGCCACCGACAAATGAGATCCTGTGCATACAGCCCTGTGCATAAGGTTTTTGGATGCTTTCTGACATGGCAGCTGACTTCCCTGAGAAAACAGTCTGAAGCACCAAGGTAGGAGCTGTAATGTCTGATATGACCAAGCCTCAGTAGTCATACATCACCACCTTTACAGAATTCTACTCGTCATAATCAGCTCTGATTCAGTGTGGGAGGAGACCAGAAAAGATGAATACCAAAAGGTCAGGATCACTGGGGCCAGCGTGGGAGGCTGGAGACCACATCCTTCTTGTTGGCTCCTTACCCAGGAGGGATGGACTAGGAAGCAGAAGACCTTACGAGGATTCGGTGTGTACCCTCAGCAGGCACTGAAGAGGTAGGAAGAGTGCAAGCCTGAGTCGGAGCTGTCCTATGGTTCTGAGCTATGGGTAGGTCCCACGTGGCTCTGTGAATAACTCACATGTGTGGAAATGCAGGCCCCACAGAGGAGGCTGATGATCAGTGAGTAGAGCCATGACCGTGCACCACCCTTTGCTCACTGCTCTCGTGTCACGTCTGTCATACATCAGATGACTGCATATTTATGGTCTATTTCCAGGCCATGTCCTGTCCCATTGATCTGTTTGCCTGTCTTTATGCCAATACCTCATTGTTTTAATTATGATACTTACATAATAGGACCTGATATCTGGTAGTGTGAGCCCCCCCACCCTTCTTCCTCTCCTGGATTGTGTTGGCTATTTGGTCTCTTGAGTTTCCACATAAAATTTGAAATCAGCTTGTCAATCTTTGCAAAAACTACTGCTAGAATATTGACTACATTGTATGGTGCTTGTAGATCCATTGGGGAAAATTTTATTCAGTTGTAACTTATGATTTGAATAATTCTTCTACGTATATTACACTTCAAAAAAATAATGTCAGTTACACTAATGATGAACTAGCAAAAAGACAAATCAGGAAAACAATTCCATTCACAATTGCAACAAAAAGAATAAAATTCCTAGGAATAAACCTAACCAAGGAAGTTAAAGACTTACACTCTGAAAACTATAAGCCACTCATGACAGAAATTAAAGAAGAAACCAATAAATGGAAACATCCTATGCTAATGGATAGGAAGAATTAATATTGTCAAAATGGCCATCCTGCCTAAAGCAATCTATAGATTCAATGCAATCCCTATCAAAATACCAACAGCATTCTTCAATTAACTAGAGCAAATCATTCTAAAATTCATATGGAAGCACGAAGGACCCCGAATAGCCAAAGCAATCCTGAGAAGGAAGAATAAAGCCAGGGGGATTATGCTCCCCAACTTCAATCTCTACTACAAAGCCACAGTAATGAAGACAATTTGGTACTGGCACAAAAACAGACCCATAGACCAATGGAACAGACTAGAGAGCCCTGATATAAACCCAACCATATATGGTCAATTAATATATGATAAAGGAGACATATAATAGGGAAATGACAGCCTCTTCAACAGCTGGTGTTGGCAAAACTGGAGAGCTACATGCAAGAGAATGAAACTGGACTATTGTTTAACCCCATACACAAAAGTAAACTCAAAATGGATCAAAGACCTGAATGTAAGTCATGAAACCATAAAACTCTAAGAAGACAACATAGGCAAAAGTCTCCTGAATATAAGCATGAGCAACTTCTTCCTGAATGCGTCTCCTCGAGCAAGGGAAACAAAAGCAAAAATGAACTCATGGGACTACATCAAACTAAAAAGTTCCTGTATGGCAAAGGACACCATTAACAGAACAAAAAGGCATCCTACAGTATGGGAGAATATATTTGTAAATGACATATATGATAAGGGGTTAATCTCCAAAATATATAAAGAACTTATGCACCTCAACGCCCAAAAAGCAAATAACCCGATTAAAAAATGGGCAGAGGATATGAAGACACAGTTCTCCAAAGAAGAAACTCAGATGGCCAACAGACACATGAAAAGATGCTTCACATCACTGATCATCAGGGAAATGCAAATTAAAACCACAATGAGATATCACCTCACACCAGTGAGGATGGCCAACATCCAAAAGACTAAGAATAACAAATGCTGGTGAGGATGCGGAGGAAGGGGAACCCTCCTACACTGCTGGTGGGAATGTAAATCGTCCAACCATTGTGGAAAGCAGTATGGCGGTTCCTCAAAAAGCTAAAAATAGAAATACCATTTGACCCTGGAATCCCATTCCTTGGAATTTACCCAAAGAATACAACTTCTCAGATTCAAAAAGACATATGCACCCCTATGTTTATTGCAGCACTTTTTACAATAGCCAAGATATGGAAGCAACTTTAGTGTCCATCCATAGATGAATGGATAAAGAAGATGTGGTACATATACACAATGGAATATTGTTCAGCCATAAGAAGAAAACAAATCTTACCATTTGCAACAACATGGATGGAGCTAGAGGATATTATGCTCAGTGATATAAGCCAGGCAGAGAAAGACAAGTATCAAATGATTTCACTCATCTGTGGAGTATAAGAACAAAGAAAAAACTGAAGGAACAAAACAGCAGCAGACTCACAGAACCCAAGAATGGACTAATAGTTACTAGAGGGAAAGTGAGTGGGGAGGATGGGTGGAAAGGGAGGGATAAGGGGGGAAAAGGGGTATTACAATTAGGACACATAATGTAGCGGCGGGGGGTGGATACAGGGAACGCTATGTAACACAGAGAAGACAAGTAGTGATTCTATAGCATCTTACTACCCTGATGGACAGTGACTGTAATGGGGTATGTGGTGGGGACTTGATAATAGGGGGAGTCTAGTAACCATAATGTTGCTCATGTAATTGTACATTAATAATACCTAAATAAATAAGTAAATAAATAATGTCATTAAGAAATTTGCTACCCAGAACATATTTCATATTTGAATTATAAGACATGGAGCTTCTTCAAACAGCACTGAATTTTCAAAAAACTTTTATCTTTTCTCCTGGGGGTTTGTGTTCCCTCAGTTCCATTGTTTGCATACCACCTTCATTACTTTTGACATAGCCCATGCCCCAAACACTGCTATTTACAGAAGAGGAGATTTAAAAGAAATTTTTTTAACTTTTAAAAAGAAAACTTTGTATCACCATTATAAGTGGGTAGTTTCTCTACACATATTTAGAAAATCACTGAAAATAAAGCATAGTGACAATAAAAGCATTATTGAATTTTAGCTAGGTATTTTTATTATCTGCTGAAAGCTTTGAGAATGAGGCCTGTTCCTTCTTTGTTCAAAAGGGGTATTTGCAAGAGTCAGAGACATGTAAAAGATGTGTAAGAAATGTAAAAGACACACCGCTCTCATATTTAGAATTTCTCCTTAAGGTAATCTGAAAGATTGGGAAATAACTGAAAAAGGAATCATTCTGTCATATTTTTTGGTAGCTAATTGTAGATCCACATGCAGCTGTAAGAAATAATACAGAGAGATAGCATGTATGTGGTGAGGTTTTGAAAAGCTATAGTGTATCTCTGTAAGGATAGTGACACTCAAGAGTTTTCAGTTTCTCCAGTTACACAAGAGTTCCTCAGTTTCAGTTACACTCATTTGCATGTATGTATCTGTGTATAGCAAGTTCTGTACAATTGGATCCCTGTGTAGGTTTTTGTATCTACTACCACAGACAGTGTGTTTTTTTAATGGTACGTCTCACTCCAAGTTGGACTTGTAGGACTCAGGAAACTGGGCTGATGGAACCAGCCTCCACCTACTGGCATGTCATTTGTTGCTGTGTCATGGGTGTGTGACAACGGAAACTCATGTTCTGGCTCTTAAGGGCCTCTGCCCAGGTATGAAACTGATTTCCATTCACATTTCTTAAACAAAGCTTGTCATATGTCATGCCCAACTCCAATGAGGCAGGGAAACACCATGTCCCTGAAAGGAAAAATTGAGTATTAGTGAACAGCATTGAATATTCAAACAGTATTTGAACATTAATGACCACTGTCATACCATTTGTACATTTCTCTCCCACTGTGAGCATTGGTGAACACCCTAAAAGGCCAGGTCTTTAATCCATTCTTCGGGGAAACAAGGCAAAGAGAACACACACAGATATGTACATCTTTAAAAACAATCTCATATTAATAACACTGGTAATGTGAGGGGGCAGCCCAATTTTCCTTCTCAAGTTTCTTTGGAGTCTATCTCAAATGTGGGATAGTCATTTTGGTCATGTCTCTCTCTGTCCTTGTACTAAACCAGGCACCAGAATCTACGTGTTTGGCCTCCTAAACCTTTTCCTGGGTTCATCCTTCCTTCCACTCTAAAACCCGGCCTCTGCATCTCATATAGGACCACCTTTCTACCTTCCTCCCAGGGTCTGGCCTCCCCTCCAACATCTGCCAGTGATCTTTCTTTATTTTCAATGTTCTAGCCAAGTGGAACTCAGGAATTAAACATCGCAACAACAATGAAATTGTTACTCAAAATGGAAACAACAAAGAATTAAGTGTTTTGAGTTTCCCTTTCCAGGCCTTCTCCAAAGGCACATGGAATTTTTATGCAGTAATAATAATATGCATTCAATTTTTATATTGCTTATTTTACATAAAGTTACATCACGTGCATTTATTATATTACCGAATAGTCCTGAAGCATCCTAAGGTAGCTATCGCTTTCATTTTCTCCCCGATGATATAAACATTATAGGTTTGTTATTGAACATTTTAGAAAGATCAGGAATCTGTGAATATAGGAAAATACATCATCAACATCACACCACCTAAAGATAACCAGTAATATCATATGTGGTATACGCCATTTATGGTTTCTATGTTTGATATGACATATTGTATTAATTAACTTCAGAAAATGTCAAAATTACCTCAAAATTTAGCAGCTAAAAACATTTCTTATCTCATGTTTTTTGTGGGTCAGGAATCCAGGAGTAACTTAGCTGGGTGTAGCTGGTATCTGGCTCAGATTCTTTCAAAAGGCTGCAATCAAGGTGCTGGCTGAAGCTACAGTCATCTCAGGGCTTGACGGAGGAAGGATCCACTGTGACACTAACTTTCATGGCTGTTGGCAGGCCTTAGGTCTGCACTGGCTGGTCTGGAGACATCAGTTCCTTACCACAGAGGATCCCATATTCCTGCCCAGACATGGCAGCCACTTCCCCAGAGGGAGGAATGTAAGCCAGAGATAAGTCTTCAGTATGGAAGCCACAATCTTTTTATAACTGAGTATCAAAAATTACATTCCACCACTTCTGCTGTATTGTCTGTTACAAGAGAGTCACTAAATCTGCCCCATACCAAAGGGGAAGGGATAACACAGGGTGTGAATGCCAGAAAATGAGAATCACTGGAGGTCACTTTGGAGGTGGCTTACCTCCCCTTTCACAAAGCGTTATTTTGTAACCTACTGGTTTTTTGTTCATTTATTTGAAATATAATTCATATACCACAAAATTTACCACTCGACACTTTTTTTTTATTAAGTTATCATTGTTATACAATCTTATGAAAGTTTCACATGAGCAACATTGTGGTTACTACATTCACCCATATTATGAAGTCCCCCCAACACCCCATTGTAGTCACTGTCCATCAGTATAATAAGATGCTATAGAGACATTACTTGTCTTCTCTGTGTTATACTGCCTTCCCCGTGACCCCCCTACATTATGTGCGCTAATCATAATGCCCCTTAATCTCTTCTGCCTCCCTCCCCACCCCTCGCCTTTGGTAACCGTTAGTCCCTTCTTGGAGTCTGTGAGTCTGCTGCTGTTTAGTTCCTTCAGTTTTGCTTCGTTGTTATGCTTCATAAATAAGTGAAATCATTTGGTACTTGTCTTTCTCCGCCTGGCTTATTTCACTGAGCATAATACCCTCTAGCTCCATCCATGTTGTTGCAAATGGTAGGATTTGTTTTCTTCTTATGGCTGAATAATATTCCATTGTGTATATGTACCACATCTTCTTTATCCATTCATCTACTGATGGACACTAAGGTTGCCTCCATATCTTGGCTATTGTAAATAGTGCTGTGATAAACATAGGGATGCGTAAGTCTTTTTGAATCTGGGATCTTATTTTCTTTGGGTAAATTCATAGGACAACTCAACAATTTTAAAGCATATAATTCAATGGCTTTTAGTATATTCACAAGATTGTGGAAACACCACCACTTATTCCAGAACATTTTCATCACCCCATGGAGAAACTCTGTGTCTATAAGCAGCCACTCTGTCCCCCTCTTCTCCAGCCCCGAGGGACCATTAATCTACTTTCTGTCTCTATGAATCTGCCTATTCATTTATCCTCTCAAATGCACATATGCAATATCTGGATTTACATATATGTATGCATATGAATTGCATGCAACATTTTGTGGCCTTTTATTTCTGTCTGCTTAGCAATAACGTCTTCAAGGTTCACCCATATTGTAGCATGTATCAGTACTCATTCCTTTTTATGGCCACAAAAGATTTTATGGCCAGTTTTGTTTATCCACTTATCAGTTGGTAGACACTTGATTTGTTTCTCTTTTTTGGCTGTCGTGAATCATGCTACTATCAACATTCCTATGCAAGTTTTTTAACTTGTTCTCCATTCTCTTGGGTATAAACCTGGCTGGTCATATGGTAATTCTGTTTAACTTTTTGAGGAACTGCCAAACTATTTTCCAAAGCTGTTGCATTTTACATTCCTACCAGCAATATATGAGAGTTCTGATTGCTTGGTATCTTGGCCAACACTTGGCTTTTTTTTTTTTTTTTTTTACTGTAGTCATCCTAGTGGGTGAGAAGTGGTTTCTCATTGTTGATTTGTCTTTCCCCAATGACAAATGAAGTTGAATATCTTTTCATATTTTCATATGCCCATTGGCCTTTTGTGTACCTTCTTTGGCGAAATGTCTATTCAAATCCTTTGCCTGTTTTTAAATTCAATTGTCTTTTATTGAGTTGTTAGTGTTTCTTACATATTCTGGGTAATAGATCTTTAGCAGATACATGACTTGCAAGTACTTTCTTCCATTTTGGGTTGTCTTTCTTGACAGTGTTGTCACACAAAAGTTTTAAATTTTGATGAAAGTCCAATTAATTTTTTCCTTGGTTGCTTATGGCCTAAGAAACCACTTTGTAATTCAAGATCGTAAAGACATACATCTATGTTTGTAATTCAAGATCGTAAAGACATACATCTATGTTTTCTTCTAAGATCTTCATAGGTTTAGCACTTACATTTAGGTCTTTGATCCATTTTAATTGGTTTTTGTATATGATGTAAGGTAGGGACCCATGTTTATTCTTTTGCATTCTTTGCATGGTTCCAGGACCACTTTTTGAAAAGACTATTCAGTTCCCAATAAATGGGCTTGGTACCCTTGTTGAAATAAATTGACTACTGATTCATGGGTTTATTTCTGGACTCTAACCTATTCCATTGACCTCTATGTCTATCTTGTGTATGTACTACACTGTCTTGGTTACTGTTGCTTTGTAGGAAGTTGTTTTTTTTTTTTTTTTTTTTTTAGGGGAGCCAGGGCAGAGGCTTTTATTGAGAGATACAGTGAGAGGAAGAGCTCCTGGCTCATGGCAGGAGAGAAAAAGAGAGCCCGGGGTGGTGCTTGTTCGGGGGATTTATAGGCAGTTGAGGATTTTTGGGAACTGATAAAGGGCTTAGGGTGTGGACTTGTTAAAAGTGGCCTTAGGATGTTTGTCCCTGATGAGATATTAAGTCCCTTTTAGCATGCTAAAGTAAATCTTACACATGGTTACAAATAATTAGCATAATAAAAACATGGCTACTTTCCTTTATCTAGGGAGTATCAACTGATCTCACAGAAGAAAGACTCTAGAGCTTAATGTTTAACACAGAGTTTTGGTAGGGGGTTTCCTTGCACGTAGTTTCATTGCTCTGACTGTAAATATCCTGCCTTGCTTTTTCCGGAGGCCCTCACCCTATTCTGTCTAAGCCTATGGTCCCTGTCTCATTCCTCCCTCTACAGATAGAGATCCTAGCTGCTGCTAGGGAAAGAGGGTGACGACCGCTCTGGCTGCTTCATGCTGAGAAGGGGTACAGTAAAGGGTGCAGTTAGGTCTCCATCAGTGGTCAGTTGAGAGGGCCTCGGAAGATGGGCACTTCTATTCCAGGTTCCATTTCTATTACTATTCGTAGTTTTACAGCTTCTCTGAAGTTATCCCGGACGAGCCCCCAAAAATGATGCCGGGGTTCTTGTTTGCGGAGTCGATGAATGAACTTAGCAAACATTCAAGGTAGGAGAGCCAGGGCAGAGGCTTTTATTTAGAGATTAAGTGAGAGGACAGAACTCCTGGCTCACACCAGGAGGGGACAAGAGATCCCGAAGGAAGTTTTGAAATTGGAAAGAGTGAGGTCCTCTAACTTTGTCCTTCTTTTTCAAGGTTGTTTTAGCTATTCTGGGTCCCTTACATTTCCATATTAGTGTTGCTAGGCAGCTGCATCTGGGGAGGTCTCTCCCCCCACACCAGGTGAAACCTCAACCTGGATGGGGGAGGGTTCTTGGCTCTGAATGAGGAAGAATTCTCATGTAGGTCAGACAGTGTAGGTAAGGAAGAAATTTATTAAACCAAGAGTAGCAGGGAATGGCAGTTGTCTTGCAGGCAGCAGAGAACAGGAATGTGCAGAGGGAAAGAGGGAAAGTTCTTGGCCTAGGGCAGATTCTCTTGCCAACGCTTAAAGCCAGGGTCACCTGGTGTCCTGTGTCCACTTGGATCTGCAAGGCATGGGGACTAGCCCCTACCACCACAGGATTTGGGGGAGCCATGGAGCATGGGGTGGAGTGAGATTATGTTCTGAGAACTTCCCAAAAAAGGGAGATTTTCAGGCAGGCTACTCCAGCTTCAGTTCCCTCTAGGTCACCCAGGCAAGAACTTGCCGGCCCAAATCTGAGCTCTCAGCAGCCCTCCCTACTTATCAGGAGTAAAGCAGAGACAGAGAGAAGACTTGGAAATAGAATGAAATACAAAGAGACAAAAATGCAATAATTTGAGCAGTGAGAAAGCTTTGTTTAAAAGTACACATTTAATGAAAGGGAAGTGCAGGCTTCCTCAGAGAGAAGGTGCACTGAAATGCTGGGATTCTCTTTTTAAAGCTTTCAAGAAGGGGCAAAGGGCGTGGGGGGGGGGTTGTTGGGTGTAGGCTTGACTTGTGGTCTCATGCTGACTCTCTCTAGTGAAGGACACTATGTCCTCATCCAGTCAGTCCTCTAGGCAATTCTTTGAGATAACCTTAACATAAGGGATTTATTGATCCTATGTTAACTTTATTCCTAAATATTTTATCCTTATAATTTATTATAAATGGGATTCTTAATTTCATTTTTAGGTTCTTTGCTGGTATACAGATATAGGACTATTTTTTGTATATCTTGTATTTTGAAATCTTGCTAAGCTTGTTGATTAGTTCTGGCTGTGTGGTGTTATGTGTGTGTGTGTGTGTTCATTTATTCCTTAGGGGTCTCTATGTCATCTTTCTTTCCAATCAGAATGCATTTTACTTCCTTTTCTTGTCTAATTGCCAGGGCAAGAACTTCCAGAACAATGTTGAATGGAAGTAATAAGAGAAGACATCCTTGTTTTGTTCCTAATCTTAGGGGAAATCTTTCATTCTTTTTACATACATGATAGCTGTGGGTTTTTCTTAGATGACCTTTATCAAGTTGAGGGAGTTCTATCTGTATTTTGTTAAGTGTTTTTTTAATCTAAATAAAGTGTTATTCTATTAATATGGTATAGTAATTGATTTTCATATGTTGAACCAACCTTGCATTTCTGGGATGAAATCCTTTTTATATGTTACTGGATTCATCTTACTAGTATTTTTTTTTCATTGTAAAAAATTTTTTGTTTATAAAACACACATCTTCTTCCCTTCTTTAACTTTCTTTTTTATATTTTATTTTGGTATCAATATAAAATCACATGGACAACACTGTGGTTACTAGATTCCCCCATTATCAAGTCTCCACCACAGACCCCATTACAGTCACTGTCCATCAGCGTAGTAAGATGCTATAAAGACACTACATGTCTTCTCTGTGCTATACTGCCTTCCCCATGCTCCACCCCCTGACGTATTGTGTGCTAATTGTAATGCCCCTTTTTCCCCTTCTCCCTCCTTCCCTTCCAACCCACTCTCCCAAGTCCCTTTCCCTTTGGTAACTGTTAGTCTATTCTTGGGTTCTGTGAGTCTGCTGCTGTTTTGTTCCTTCAGTTTTTTACTTGTCCTCATGCTCCACAGATGAGTGAAATCATTTGGTAGTTGTCTTTCTCCACCAGGCTTATTTCACTGAGCATAATACCCTCTAGCTCCAACCATGTTGTTACAAATGGTAGGATTTGTTTTCTTCTTATGGCGAATAATATTCCATTGTGTATATGTACCACATCTTCTATATCCATTCATCTACTGATGGACACTTAGGTTGCTTCCATATCTTGGCTATTGTAAAAAGTGCTGCGATAAACATAGGGGTGCATATGTCTTTTTGAAACTGAGAACTTGTCTTCTTTGGGTAAATTCCAAGCAGTGGGATTCCAGGGTCAAATGGTATTTCTATTTTGAGTTTTCTGAAGAACCTCCATATTGCTTTCCACAATGGCTGAGCTAGCTTACATTCCCACCAGCAGTGTAGGAGGATTTCTCTTTCTCCACATCCTCACCAGCATTTGTTGTTCTTTGTCTTTTTGATGCTGGCCATTCTTAGTGGTGTGAGATGATATCTCATTGTGGTTTTAATTTGCATTTCCCTGATGATTAGTGATGTGGAGCATCTTTTCATGTGTCTGTTGGCCATCTGAATTTCTTCTTTGGGGAAGTGTCTGTTCATATCCTTCGCCCATTCTTTAATAGGGTTATTTGCTTTTTGGGTGTTGAGGCATGTGAATTCTTTATATATTTTGGATGTTAACCCCTTATCAGATATGTCATTTACAAATATGTTCTCCCATACTGTAGGATGCCTTTTTTTTCTGCTGATGGTGTCCTTTGCTTTATAGAAGCTTTTTAGTATGATGTAGTCCCATGAGTTCATTTTTGCTTTTGTTTCCCTTGCCCCAGGAGATGCATTCAGGAAAAAGTTGCTCATGTTTATATTCAGGAGATTTTTACCTATGTTTTCTTCTAAGAGTTTTATGGTTTCATGACTTACATTCAGGTCTTTGATTCATTTTGAGTTTACTTTTGTGTATGGTATTAGAAAATAATCCAGTTTCATTCTCTCTTGTGTGTAGCTGTCCAGTTTTGCCAACACTAGCTGTTGAAGAGGCTGTCATTTCCCCATTGTATATCCATGACTCCTTTATTGTATATCAATTGACCATATATCCTTGAGTTTATATCTGGGCTCTCAAGTCTGTTCCATTGGTCTATGGGTCTGTTTTTGTGCCAGTACCAAATTGTCTTGATTACTGTGGCTTTGTAATAGAGCTTGAAGTCAGGGAGCGTAATCCCCCCCTCACTTTATTCTTCCTTCTCAGGATTGCTTTGGCTATTCAGGGTCTTTTGTGGTTCCATATGAATTTTAGAACTTTAGTTCTAGTTTGTTGAAGAATGCTGTTGGTATTTTGATAGAGATTGCATTGAATCTGTAAATTGCTTTATGCAGGATGGCCATTTTGACAATATTAATTCTTGCTATCCATGAGCACAGGATATGTTTCTATTTATTAGTATCTTCTTTAATTTCTCTCATGAGTGTCTTATAGTTTTCAGAGTACAGGTCTTTCATCTTACTAGTATTTTGTTAAGGATTTCTACATCCAGAATCACAAAAATATTGGTCTGTGTAGTTTTCTTTGTGATGTCTTTGTCTGGTTTTGGTGTCTACGTAATAGTGGCCTCATAGAATGATTTGGGAAATGTCCTCATACTTGTTGTTGAAAACTGGACATTTTAAATAACTGAATTGCAACTCTAGAAACTCTAGAAATTTTCTCCTTCCCCAAGGTCTACTGCCAGCACTGCCTGTTGCAGTTGTCAACTAACCACCCTGAACTAATTATGTAGTATATGTATTATTTGTCATGTAAAGCCACTGAAGTCTACTCAGCTTACTGGTCAGCTATTAATGGGACAGAGATTTCTCTAAATGCCTGGAACCAATCTCCCAGTCTTTACTAAGGGGCTGAGTGAGTGCTAGGTCATGCTTCTCATGTGCAGGCAGGCAGTTCACAAACTCCACCTTAGCCTTCATTTCTTGCTTATGCAGTGATTCAGGATTAACTGAGGGTGACAGCTTAGGGCCTTTTCAATTCTTCCCTGAGTACATGAGCGTCCCTGATCACACAGACTTCTGCATGTGCAGGACCACCTAGATTTCCTGGAATATGCCAAAACTTTCAAAGCCCCTATGGACATCTATTCCCTAACTTTTCCTTTTTTTTAGTCTATTGTTTCATCCAACTCAAATCTGCTACCTCCAGCAGTCACAAAGTTAAAACACTTGCCTGTAATTGTTTGTTTGTTAATGCCCCCTAGAAAGAAGACTTCACATAGTGAGTGAGCTCTAAGTCAGATCAAATGCAAACAGCCTGGCAACGGAGGCGTTTCAGGGAACCACCAGGTGGGTCAAATAATGACAATCATTTGAGAATGAACCTTTGAAAGAGTTCTAGCTCCATTCTTCTTCCTCTGGCAGCTCTCATGCTACACAAGGAATGCAGGTTGTTATTTTTGAAGGATACTGTGAACCTGGAGAACATGGAATGGGTATAGGGGAAGTTAAGATGTCATAAAATCTGTTCTTACTGACATTCACCATTACCTTGAATAAATTTCTCCAGGTTGATTCAAGCCTTTGGCCTATTTCAACTTCTGAAAAAGTTGATTCAGACCATTTTTGCCAGTTTTCTGGAGAAGCCAAATTTTCAAATCCTTATATTGCCATTTTCCCTGACCTCACTCATGCCTGTTTTTTAAATTTGAAAATAAACCCTAGAGTTTTTCAAATATGGCTATATTATTCTAAAGTATGATCTTCTCATGACTGATTCCATTCTGTGAATAAATTTGTATTCATTTAACAACTACCTCCCAACTGTTAGGTAGTGGAAGGCTCCAGGAACATACTGGAGCCAGCTTGCTCTGATTCTTGAGAGCCACTTGTGTATATCTCTCCCAATTCCTGGTTCAGTGAAATTCCACTGGTAGTTTGAAATCAGCCAGGATGGACACGCTTACATTGCAGAAAGTGGCAGAAGTGTGAAACATTTCCCCCCACCTCCAGTGAGAGACCACATTTTATTAAATTGTGTATCCTTAAGAGTCAGCAGGTTTAGCATAGAGCAGTTGATACGATTTTTTTGTTCTTTTTATACATATGCTTCTTGATAGTTGGATTCCCAATTGGAGTATTATTTTATAATCTCTCTTGATTTAGCATAACTTTAAAGCTTATTATGCATTGACAAACAATTGTTATTATTTTAATGGTTGTAATTTTCCTTTGAATGAGTGAATCATTATCTCCTTAATCTCTCCCACCTGGACTTCTTATTAAGTTATTTCCAATGTTTCAGAATGATGGAACTCTGTGTAATATGCTTTCTGTATCTTGTTGGAATTCGTTTAGAGCTGGCAACAAGCCACCTTGACAAAGAAAAGCTGAGACAGAGTAAAAAATACATATGACCTCCTAGATCATTAATACTTTTATGTAGTGAGTGTCTTTTCTGGGACTAAGTCTAGCACCTGTTACAGAGACTCGAGAGGAACACTGGCCTGGGTCTCACATTCACAGGCATGTCCTACATTTAGAATTTTAATACTGTCTCCAGATGAAATTATAACTGCAAGGCAGTGATGCTCATCATATAATTCCATAGCTCCAAATCATGAATAATCAGGGTATACTTTCAGCTGCTCCCACAGAAAACCAAAATACTTGTTCATTAGACAGATAGAAGTTTCCTTCTGTTTATAGCCCAGCTTTGCAGCATCAAGAAACCAGTCTCCAAATATACTGTTGCTCAACTGTCCTGAAGTATGTGCCAGTCTGCATGTCCCAACATGGCCTACTGCCTACTAGAAGTAATAAAAACACCTCTTCCCTTTTAGAGCACCTGAAGTGGCATTTATCGATTGGTCCCACATTCTATAGGCCAGACTTAATTATATGGCCACACATAGCTGCAAGGGAGTCTGGGAAATGTAGTATCTGATCTGGTTGACTATATATCCAGCTAAAAATTGAAGGACATGATAATATGATAACTAGTAGAGAACTGATTTGGGGCAAAATTAGCATTCTCTCCTACAGTTTCCAATACTTTTTTTTATTAACACATTTTATGTTTATGTTTAATAAATTTATATGTTTAATTTTTTTCTGTATTTATTTTGAAAATATCCTGGTTACAATTCGTCATTTTTATGTTAAAAGCATTAGGTTGGTAAATGTAAATCTTTGAACTGTACCAGAAATTTTGTTATTGTTTTGGTTTTATATATATATATGTCAGGAGATAAAAGGATAAAAGGAATTGGCCCAGATGTTGCTCAGCTGTGTAAAAAAAGAAAGGTGAGACCCAGTCTCTGCCCTCTTGAAGGTATACACAAAAAGTTCTAGAAGCCTACACCAAGATTTTTTTCCCAGGAGGTAAGAGAAAGCTTCTAAAGAGAGGCAATCCAAATTCACCTGGTAGAAAAGCAAGAAAGAACATTCCAGACACAGGGAACATCTTCAGCAAAGATACTGAGTTAGGGAAGTACCTCAGCAATTCAGCTGAACACAAAGTGGATGGGTAGGATGAGCACATGGAGATGAGGTTGGGGAGACTGGCTGGGCCCAGGTGTTGGAGATGAAGATGTCTCATTTGTCTGACCATGGCTCTCATCATCCATTTCAATTTCCTAGGGTGCCTTTACATGCTGCAGAGGCTAGAAAGCCAGTAACTACATTTCCCTGCCTTCCTTGAAGCTGGAATTCTGGATAAGGGTTACCTCTACCAGTTAAATGCACTGACATAGCTAGGAGTGAAGTGGGAGTCATCTTTTGGCTTCCCTGTCTGTTACTGCTATCATGGCCAGGGAAATACTAGGTTTCAGCAGCAGTTCAGCTTTGTGGGAGCTGAGAGAGCTGTAGCGGTGGTGATAGCTTCCTTTTATCTGCACCACAGTTCCAGTGGTAGCCTACTGCCTCCCTCCTTTCCTCATTGGGGGAGAGACTGCAGCTCCCCTGGTAGGTCAGTTCTGCTGTTATTCTGGGTGCATTCTTGCATGCCCACCTAGTGCCATGCTTCTAGGCCCTCCAATGATTTTGTATGCATCTAATCCCCTGTATCAAATCCCCTTCTGATTAAAATTGCTAGAATGGCCTCTGTTCCCTGTAACTGAATCCTAATTAATGCAGAAGCTATGCAGATGGAACTGACTACCTAGCTACATGCCACCTAAAATGTAGCTCTAATTCAGGCTCTGGCTAACATTCTGGAGATCCTGTTGCTGTTATGCCCAGGAGGTAATGTGGACACCCTGCAACCAGGAAGCTCTGCTGGCCTGGCCTGCTGCAGGTGGAGGATAAGCCACTTATGAAAGCCCCTTAGGGCGAGGATATACAGCCTTCATTTGCAGGGGTCCTGCTTCTGACATGTCAGCTGTGGAGGTGGAAAAGTTTTCCCCTCTTCTGTTTTAGTTCTTTGGCTGGTCTAATAATCAAATTGATATAAGACAGATGAACAGGAGAAAAGCAAATTAAATTTTGTATGTATGGGAGCCCCAAAGATATGAAACTCAAGGACAAGTTGGGCAATAGAGGCTTACATGCCATCCTGAGCCAAGGACTAGAAGGGACAAGGCTCCAGGGCTTCAAAGGGGAAGAACGTAATTTACAGGACAAGAAAAGCAGGTGCTTGGTAATTAGATGTTTGCCTTGCCATACCACTAGGTCTTTCAGATAGTAAGTTATCTCTAGTAATAGGTCTCTTCTTCTGAGCCAGGCCCCCATCTGAATTCTCTTAGGTAATTAAGGGGTGTAAAAGTTTTTCTTGAGTCTGTTGGGTCTTGATTGCCTTCAGCTCAAAATAATCCACATGCCAAAGCAGCATATTTTGGGGTGACATATTCTGCTGTCACTGCCTCCCACACCTAAAAGGTGGAGGTTGTACAATCCTGACCATGACTCAGGCCAACTGAGTGTCTGCAACAACATAATGAATGAGTCAAAATACCTATCATCACAGAGATTTGGGCCTATTTCATTTCTTTACAAACAGAACCATGGAGGTTAAATTGGAGACTGAGGGTGAGGGGGGTTGGGGGTTAGGGGTGAGGGTGTTGGTGGTGGTGGTGCAGAAGCGCAGAGGAGGGAGTGATCTCTCTGCATCCATCACTCGCTGTAGTACACACATGAACAATTTTCATTATAAGTATTATCCATTTATATTAAGGTAGACTAGGAAAATATGTGAAATAAACCCAGTTTTGTTAGGATTATTTATTTAGGACATGTCTAAACGACAAACCAATTAGGGGGAATTATTAAGAGTAATATTGGCATGAAGGTATGTCCAAAAGCATGCAGGTAGCAATGCTGATTCCTAAGACTTGGAAGCTCACTGCAAGATCCCCTCTAGCCCTCTGGACAACTGCAGTTGTTGTTTATTTTTTACCCCCACTTCACAATGAAAAGTGAGAGTCAGAAAATTGAAATGACCTGTAGGGTCACTTGGCTGCTACTGGTCAGTGACACAGTGGGGATTCATTCCTGGCTGGTGTCTTCAGCCCTAACACATCCTGGCTTTACTTGTCACATATAGACTTTGAAAGCCCCCAGTAAGTTGGAGAAGTGAAAACCGCTTGCAGCCCACTTCCTCCTGGTGGCCAGGGACATCCGCCAGATCCTGGTTCCCGTGATGGGGCTGGTCTGTTGCAGAGAGCTCAGGAGATCTTCCAGGTCTTAGGCCTTGACAACCAACCTGGCTGCCTCTGCTAAGTGCAGGCTGGAAGGAAGTAGCTGCTGTCAGGTTTGGGGCAAACAGGAGGAAGGGCCTGTCTGGGTCTCTACCACTTCCCCTTGCCCTTGTCTCTGGGCCGCAGTCTAGATCCCAAGAAAACAAAAGAGAAAGTGCAGCAGACATGGCATCAGGAGGGTGGGAGGCTGCCTGAGCACAGGCTGAGATTTTCTCAAAAGCCAAGAAGTCCAGTGGCCTGGGCCTCAGGATCAGAGCTTTTCAAGGCAGCAAATGGAAGCAAGGTGAGAGCTAAGCCAGCCTTCCTGAGGAGCCATACCAATCCTCTTGGGCCAGAGGCTTGAATGCTGACCTAGGACATGGGCTGGGGGCTTTCAGAGGCCCAGCAGCAGCAAAGGAGGTTCCTTGGGTTTGGCTGTAGCCACTGCTCTTGCTCCAACCCAAACAACTCCCATTTCATCTGTTGTAGATTCAAAAAACAGACCGTGAACCCATTGCCCTGGCATCTTCTGGGCTTCAGATTTGAGGAAATGCTTTCAGGGCCTCATTCAGTGACTGGCTCTGAAGATACGCAGGGCAGAAATGGATGGGATGGAGGAGAAGAGCCATGGCAAATGCTGACGGGGGGCCTGGGAGTCAAGATGAGCAGGAAGGATAGTGGGTCCCAGAAGCTGGTCTTTACCGAACCCTCTTCTAAGTGCCTCCCTATCCTTCCCCCACCGCGAGTAAAGAAACACATGTCGTTTCAAAGTATCTCCCCACAATTACTTATCAATTACAAAACAGTAACTTACAGTGGAGAACTGTGGTGGACTTCCACCTTAACCAAATGACCATCCTTAACATCAGCAACACTGGGATAAAGTAATGTCACAGACCTCCAGACAAGATGAACCAATAGGGACACCATAGTATAGTATTTCTGATGAAAATGCAAACCTGGAGAACAGGAAGGAAACATCAGGCTGACCCAAACTGAGGGCTACATACAAAATAACTGGCCTAGGCTCTTAAAAAATATCAAGATGAGAAAAGACTTCAAAGAAAGGCTAAGAAATTGTTTCAGGTTAAACGAAAGGGACATGAAAACAAAATGCAACTCGTGGTCCTGGATTGGATCTGGGACTGGAAAAAAAAAAAGCCATACAGGAGGTTGTTGGGACAATAAAAGAACCTGAACTGGGGCTATGTATTAGGTAACAGTATTGCATCAATGTTAACATTCTAGGTTTTTATAATGGTCCTCTGGTTTTATAACGGAATGCCTTTGTTCTTAGGAAATAAACTCTGAAGTTAGGGGTTAAATGTAAAGATGTTTTCAATTTACTCTCAAGTGGTTTAGAGAGGTAAAGATAAAGAAATAATTCACATAAATAATACACGTGCAAATCAAACAGCATAAAGGAAAGAAAAATCTCTCCCAGGCCCTCTTGCCACCTGCTAGACATCAGCCCAATCTTTTACATCCTTCTTTGTGCTCAAAATCATCTATACACAGCTAGGTTTTGGTTTCTTGTTAAAAATGGGGTCACAGATTACATGTTATTCTGCAATTTGATTTTGAAAATAGTTTTTAAAGTTTTTTTAATCAAAGCAACGAATGTATATGGTTGTAAAAATAAATATTATTTAGTATTAAGTAATATATACATACATATAAATATATGAGAGTATGTATATAAATAGTATCAAAGCCCTTTGGGGCTTTAAAAAAAGCCAATTGGTCCACCCCTTCTTGGCCCCAACAGTGGGTTACAGAGCAGTCACTCTTTTACTGCTTTTCTGGTTGTTACCTCTGTAGCTCTAAACATTATGCTTATGCTGCTATTTCTGGATACATGAACGGTATATTGACTTCCCGGTCTGCGTGAAGGTCGAATTCACTTACACACTGCCCTCCCCCACTCTTTCCCATATAATTTTTATCACTATTTTTAGTCCTTGTTATAACTTTAGGTTTTATTTCTTCTTCTATCAACTCTAGGCAGTACCTAACTTCCAATTTTCTAAGATATGGCTATTCGGGCACCTGCTCTTTCCTTCATATCATTCTCCCACCTCTCTACTTCTGTTACGTGTGATTTTAATTTTACACTGTCAAACTTGATAATATTTACGTTTTGTTCTGTCACCATGACTGTCCTCCTTGCTGAGTCTCTAGGTAGACTCTAAATGTTGAAAAACCAATAAATACTGTTCATATTATTAGGATTATATCATGTTATTACCTGCATAACCAAGCAGTGTACTATTGGTTACATTTCCTTTCTTGGGAAGCCTTTGATTTTCTTGCGTTCAACTTTTTTTTAACAGTATGTCAGAGAGCTTCCAATTTTTTTTCCAGATTTACTAAGATATAATTGACATATAACATTGTGTAAATATATAAGGTGTACAATGTAGTGATTTTAAATGTGTATATATTGCATGATGACTATCACACTAATGTTAACACATCCATCATCTCATATAGTTAGTTTTTTTATGTGTGGTAAGAACTTTTAAAATCTCTTAACAACTTTCAAATATACAACACAATATTATTAACTATAGTAGTCAGCAAGCTATACATTATCTCCCCAGAACTTATTTATCTTATAACTGGACATTTGTACCTTTTGACCACCTTCACCAGGTTCTCCACCCTTCCTACTCCCCAACCCCCACCTCTGTCTACCACCAATCTCTCTGTTTCTGAGTTTGGTTTTTTTAGAGTCCACATATATGTGAGATCACACAGAATTTGTCTTTCTTTGTCTGAATTATTTCATATAGCAGAACACCCTCAAGGTCCATGCTTGTTGTCACAAATGGCAAGATTTCCATTTTTATGGCTGAGTAATATTCCATTGTGTATACACAAACCACATTTTTAAAAAAAGTGTCATTGATATACGATCTTATGTTGGTTTCATATATATAACACAGTGGTTCAACAGTTGCCCATATTATTAAATCCTTACCCCCTCTTGTGTGGTTACTATCTATCAGTGTAGTAAGATGTTATAGAACATGTTACTACAACCCCTCCACCTTGGTAACCACTAGTCCCTTCTTGGTGTCTTTGAGTCTACTACTATTTTGTTCCTTCTGCTTTTCTTTGTTTTTTTCTTTGTAACAACCTGTATTTCTTTTTATTTTTTTATTAAAGTATCATTGATACACAATCTTATGAAGGTTTCACATGAACAACATGTGGTTTCAACATTCACCCATATTGTCAAGTCCTCAATCGAATCATTGCAGTCACTGTCTATCAGTGTGGTAAGATGCTCTAGAGTCATCTCGCTGGCCCGCAGGCTCCACAGGACTTCTGGCCGATGGCCAACACCAGGGCCATTGCAGTGGTGCAGGACAGTCACAGGCCCCTTCTGCTCCTTCTTGTACAGGACCTTGAACTTGTTCTTGGGCAGGGGCTGTCGAGGCTTGGGTACCACCTAGGTCACAACCACGATCAATATCTGCCCGCAGCATATGACCTCCTCCCCCTGCATGAGGCAGATCCCAACAGCCATGTAGCCCTCGAGGCCCGACACGGTCTCCTTGCTGCACAGCAACACCGTCTTCATGTGCATCATGCTCCCAGTCCTCCAGCTGGATCCTGGCGCTGGGGATGGCCTCTCAGTTGACTGGGAGATGAGCTGGGTAGAGAAGGCCTCCTGCTGGGGGTGGATGTGCTGGTCATCTCTCTCAGTGGTCGCAAACACCTTCTCCTCGCCCATCATGTGCAAGATGTGGGGGTACAGCATGCTGGTGGTGACAGTGCACACCTTGGGCTTCACATGATAAACCACGGGGTGGGCCGTGCAGCACAGCGGGATCTTCCCGACAGGCCACGGGCATCACAGGACAAGTAGGCAGGCTCACCTTGTCTGCTGAAGTACAGGAAGCCAAGGGAGCAGTGGATATTGTGGCATGGGATGAAGGCGTCAATAGGGTCATTGATGCCCATGGTATGCAGCCTAAAGGTCCCCTGGCCAGTCACCAGGAGCCAGTGGGGTAAGAGGGGCCACAAAACGCATCCGATTAGCCGTAAATGTCCTCAATGGCAAACCATAGCACATGGCCCGGGGCCCCACCCCCTCCTCAGTGCTGCTGCCTTCTACCTTCTTTTTGGACAGCTTTGGCTGCTTCTCCCGAGGTTGATGCTGTCGGGGACCCCTCTGAAGCTAACTCTGAGGTTCCCGAGCCGAGTTCCTAGTCATAGGGGAGGCAGCTCCTGGTCCTCATGCACCAGCAGGTAGGGCCTGCTCTGGCGGCCACCACCAGGATCTCCTTGACAAGGGGAAGCTCCCCGCATGTGGCCTCCTCCTTACTGGCCACACCTTGCATGGTGGGCTGACCTAAGGAGCTGTCCATCAGGATGCCCTGCCCCATGGGGAGGTTCCTCGTGAGTCAGGAACTGGTAGACCTCCACAGTGCTAGTTCTCCAGCACCAACAGGTGCCAGGGCCTGGGCTCTGCTGGGAAGCGGGTGGGGTCTCTGTCGGCGTGGGAGGGGCTGCTCTGTGGGCCTCCTCCTTCCTGGGACTGAACAGAGGGCCTGTGTCCCCATACAGCATCTCCTCCTCGTCATCCACCGTGGGGCTGGTCCCCGAGCCCTGGCCCTCCACTCCGATCCACTGCAGCTCCCTGCTCAGCATGGGTCTGCCTGGTGGCTTTCGGTGGTGAACATGCCGCTGACATCATGGTACACGCAGTGTGATTGCCTTGGACTGGTGATGCAGGGAGGACTTGTGCAGTGCCAGGCAGGTGGCCCCATATGAGTTGCTCTTGAGCAGGAACATGGTGACATGGCCCTTGGCACTCATGACCACGCAGGGGTGGGTCATGGCGCACTGCATGAGGGGGAGCCCAGGTCCACTGGGACGAAGTGCAGCTGGTTCACTCCTTCCAACAGGAGGATGCCTAGCAGTGACACTTGCATGACGGAGCATTATCCCCGGTGTTGCCAGCAAAGACCATAGGGTCCTGCATGACAAAACCACTGGTGTCCAGTTCCATGATCTCCTACCCTGTCTGCAGGATCATGGTGATTGTCCTGGCTCAGAATAAGGAAACTGTGTCTTCCCTAGCATTATCTGCTTCAGGGGCGCTGGGCTCCTGCTCCACTCCCTTCCCTTGGGGGTCTCCTCCTGCTCCTTACACAGGGGCAATGACCGTCCACATGTCATAGCAGCCAGGAAGTTCAAAGGTCATCATCATCTGGGGCTGGATGCTCTCTGCAGCACCGACAGCCGGAGCACACCACCATCTCCAGGCCTGGCTCTGGGCTGTTCTGAAACTTCAGCAAGGAAGGCGGGCTTGCCAACGGTTGTGCTGGCACAGGGTCTCACGTTGAGACTGCAGGTCACATACCTCAAAGGAGTAAGTGGCCCGCTGTGTGCCTGACTGGGCCTTTTTGCCATGAACCTTCATCTCAGCCACCTTGTCCTGTGGCACTGACTGTGGGGTCCACCTGTTTCTTCTCTGAGGGTGGTTCTTCCTTGCCCATAGCCTCAGGTACAGCGCTGGTCAGGGCTCCTGCTGTTTCTCTGTGTACATGAGGAGAGAGTTGCCCAGGCGAGAGCCAAGGAACAGGTGCCCGGGCTCCATGGTGACCACACTGGTGGTGAGGACACTGGCAGCAGCCTCACTGAGGTGGAAGGCCCAGCCCAGACACTGCACCAGCCATCGGTGATGAGGGTCAGCACACAGATCTCGCTGCCCTTGAGGGAGATGGCCATCCTGTCATGAGATAAAGGCTGCCTGGGCACAGTCAAGGGCATCCTCCCGCCGTCCTAGGTGTACAGGGGGAAGGTGGTGGTGCAGTGGTGAGGCCCTTGAGAGCCACATCATATGTAGGCTTGCTCTGGTTCAGGCGTAGCAGTGAGTTGCCAGCAAAGACCACCACCCCACCTGTGGGCTTGGGCACAGCCAGGGCCTGGGTGCAGTGGGAGGGCAGGCTGGTGAGGGACCAGATGATGGGGTGGACCTTCTGTGTGATTTTCAGTGAAACAGCCACAATGGAACACATGTCTCGCCACACAGGCACATGTCCAGGCCAGGTCTGGTTGGGCTTAAACAGGATTAGCAGAGAAGGCTCGTAGTAGCCATGCAGAAACTGCAGGTCCATGATGCTGAAGAGCTTCTCATCTAGGGCCTACACGCTGTTGATGTAGCTGGGCAGGAAGCTGAATCTCTGCCCCTCACCCAGGAGCCCTTCATGCTCCTTGACCAGGCTGTCTCTGCTGAAGGCAAGACCATCAGCCACCAGCCGTAGATGAGCATGGCTGCACAGCGCCCATCAGGGGCCACCTGCACCCTCGGTGTGTGCATGTTCTGCACGAACCCATCCTGCAGCTCAGGCTTCTCGAAGTAGTCAGGGTGAGGATTAATAATGTGGGTGACTGTGGAATCACTGTATTGTATACTTGAAACCAATATAAGATTGTATATCAACTATACCTCAATTAAAAAAATTAAAAACAAATTATTGGGTAATCATTTGACTTAAGATTTTAATTTAACTGTTAAAGAGTTGTTCTCATAATTACTGAACTGATACCTGCTCAAGACAACATACAAAGAAAACTCAGGAATACACCAGTGAGGGGAAAATATGTAATTCTACCACCCAGAGACAACAACATTTTTTTAATAGTTTATTTTGGTATCATTAATCTACAATTACATGTGCAATATTATGGTGATTAAACTACTTCCTTCATCAGGTGCCCCCCACCAACCCCATTACAGTCACTGTCCATCAGCGTAGTGAGATGCTATAGAGTCACTACTTGTCTTCTCTGAGTTGTAGAGCCCTCCCCGTGCCCCCCTTACATTACATCTACTAATTGTAATGCCCCCTTTTCTCCCTTGTCCCTCCCTTCCCACCCATCCTCCACAGTCCCTTTCCCTTGGTAACTATTTGTCCATTCTTGGGTTCTGTGAGTCTGCTGCTGTTTTGTTCCTTCGTTTTTTTTCTTTGTTCTTATACTCCACAGATGAGTGAAATCATTTGGTACTTGTCTTTTTCGGTTTGGTTTATTTCACTGAGCATAATACCCTCTAGCTCCATCCATGTTGTTGCAAATGGTAGGATTTGTTTTCTTCTTATGGCTGTATAATGTTCCATTGTGTATATGTACCACCTCTTCTTTATCCATTCATCTACTGATGGACACTTAGGTTGCTTCCATTTCTTGGCTATTGTAAATAGTACTGCGATAAACATAGGGGTACATATGTCTTTTTCAAACTGCGCTGCTACATTCTTAGGGTAAATTCCTAGGAGTGGGATTCCTGGGTCGAATGGTATTTCTATTTTGGGTTTTTTGAGGAACCTCCATACTGCTCTCCACAATGGTTGAACTAATTTGCATTCCCACCAGCAGTGTAGGAGGGTTCCCTTTTCTCCACATCCTTGCCAACATTTGTTGTTGTTTGGGGTTTGGATGTTGGCCATCCTCACTGGTGTGAGGTGATATCTCATTGTGGTTTTAATCTGCATTTCTCTGAAAATTAGTGATGTGGAGCATCTTTTCATGTGCCTTTTGGCCATCTGAATTTCTTCTTTGGAGAAGTGTCTATTCATGCCCTCTGCCCATTTCTTAATTGGATTATTTACTTTATGTTTGTTGAGATGTGTGAGTTCTTTATATATTTTGGATGTCAACCCTTATCTGATACGTCATTTATGAATATATTCTCCCATACTGTAGGATGTCTTTTTGTTCTACTGATGGTGTCCTTTGCTCTACAGAAGCTTTTGCTTTTGTTTCCCTTGCCTGGGGAGATATGTTCATGAAGAAGTCGCTCATGTTTATGTCCAAGAAATTTTTGCCTATGTTTTTTTCTAAGAGTTTTATGGTTTCATGACTTACATTCAGGTCTTTGATCCATTTTGAGTTGACTTTTGTGTAAGGGGTTAGACAGTAGTCAAGTTTCATTCTCTTACATGTAGCTGTCCAGTTTTTCCAACACCAGCTGCTGAAGAGGCTGTCATCTCCCCATTGTATATCCAAGTCTCCTTTATCGAATATGAATTGACTGTATATGTTTGGGTTAATGTTTGGATTTTCTATTCTATTCCACTGGTCTGTGGGTCTGTTTCTGTGCCAATACCAAATTGTCTTGATTAGTGTGGCTTTGTAGTAGAGCTTGAAGTCAGGGAGCATAATTCCCCCTGTTTGATTCCTCCTTCTCAGGATTGCTTTGGCTATTCGGGTTCTTTTGTGCTTCCACATGAATTTTAGAATTATTTGTTCCAGTTCATTGAAGAAAGCTGTTGGTATTTTGATAAGGATTGCGTTGAATCTGTAGATTGATTTAGGTAGTATAGCCATTTTGACAATATTTATTCTTCCTAGCCAAGAGCATGGGATGAATTTCCATTTGTTTAGTGTCCTCTTTAATTTCTTTTAGGGGTGTTTTGTAGTTTTCAGAGTATAGGTCTTTCACTTCCTTTATTAGGTTTATTCCTAGGTATTTTATTCTTTTAGATGCAATTGTGAATGGAATTGTTTTCCTGATTTCTCTTTCTGTTAGTTCATCATTAGTGTATAGGAAAGCAACAGATTTCTGTCTGTTAATTTTGTATCCTGTCACTTTGCTGAATTCAGATATTAGTTCTAGTAGTTTTGGAGTGGAGTCTTTAGGGTTTTTTATGTACAATATCATGTCATCTGCAAATAGTGACAATTTGACTTCTTCTTTACCAATCTGGATGCCTTGTATGTCTTTGTTTTGTCTGATTGCCGTGGCTAGGACCTCCAGTACTATGTTGAATAACAGTGGAGAGAGTGGGCATCCCTGTCTTGTTCCCAATCTTAGATGAAAAGTTTTCAGCTTCTCACTGTTAAGTATGATGTTACCTGTGGGTTTGTCATATATAGCCTTTATGATGTTGAGGTACTTGCCATCTATACCCATTTTGTTGAGAGTTTTAATCATGAATGGATGCTGGATTTTGTCAAATGCTTTTTTAGCATCTATGGAGATGATGATGTGGTTTTTGTTCTTCTTTTTGTTGATGTTGTGGATGATGTGGATGGATTTTTGAATGTTGTACCATCCTTGCATTCCTGGGATGAATCCCACTTGATCATGGTGTGTGATCCTTTAACAATCAACATTTTTTATATAAAAACATCATGTCTCCTCAAGATTCCACTCCAAAACTACTAGATCTAATATCTGAATTCAGCAAAGTTGGGGGATACAAAATTAATACACAGAAATCTGTTGCATTTCTATACACTAACAATGAAGTAGCAGAAAGAGAAATGAGGAAAACAATTCCATTCACAATTGCAGCAAAAAGAATAAAATACCTAGGAATAAACCTAACCAAGGAAGTGAAAGACCTATACTCTGAAAACTACAAGACACTTATGAGAGAAATTAAAGCAGATACCAATAAATGGAAACACATCCCATGCTCATGGATAGTAAGAATTAATCTGTCAAAATGGCCATCCTACCTAAAGCAATCTACAGATTCAATGCAATCCCTATCAAAATACCAACAGCATTCTTCAATGAACTAGAGCAAATAGTTCTAAAATTCATATGGAATCACAAAAGACCCCAAATAGCCAAAGCAATCCTGAGAAGGAAGAATAAAAGCAAGGGGGAATATGCTCCCCGACTTCAGGCTCTACTACAAAGCCACAGAGTCAAGACAATTTGTTATTGGCTCAAGAACAGACCCATAGACCAATTTAACAGAGTAGAGTGCCCAGATAAAAATGCAAGCATATACGGTCAATTAATATACGATAAAGGAGCCATGAATATACAATGGGGAAATGACAGCCACTTCAACAGCTGGTGTTGGCAAAACTGGACAGCTACGTGCAAGAGAATGAACCTGGATTATTGTGTAACCCCATACACAAAAGTCAACTCAAAATGGATCAAAGATCTGAAAGTAAGTCACGAAACCATAAAACCCCTAAAAGACAACATAGGCAAAAATCTCCTGAATATAAGTATGAGCAACTTCTTCCTGAATGCATCTCCTCAAGCAAGGTCCTCAACAAAAGCAAAAATGAACACATAGGACTACATCAAACTAAAAAGCTTCTATATGGCAAAGGACACCAACAACAGAACAAAAAGTCATCCTACAGTATGGGAGAATATATTTGTAAATGAAATATCCGACAAGGGGTTAACATTCAAAATATATAAAGAACTCACACACCTCAACACCGAAGAAGCAAATAACCCTATTAAAAAAAGGGCAGAGGATATGAACAGACACTTCTCCAAAGAAGAAATTCAGTTGGCCAACAGGCACATGAAAAAATGTTCCACATTGCTAATTATCAAGGAAACGCAAATTAAAACCACAATGAGATACCACCTCACACCAGTTAGGATGGCCAACATAGAAAAGAATAGGAACAACAAATGCTGGCAAGGATGCAGAGAAAGGGGAACCTTCCTACACTGCTAGTGGGAATGTAAACTAGTTCAACCATTGTGGAAAGCAGTATGGAGGTTCCTCAAAAAAACTAAAAATAGAGATACCATTTGACTCAGGAATTCCACTCTTAGGAATTTACCCTAAGAATGCAGGATCCCAGTTTCAAAAAGACATATGCACCCGTATGTTTATTGCAGTACTATTTACAATAGCCAAGAAATGGAAGCAACCTAAGTGTCCATCAGTGGATGAATGGATAAAGAAGATGTGGTACATAAACACAATGGAATATTATTCAGCCATAAGAAGAAAACAAATCCTACCATTTGCAACAACATAGATGGAGCTAGAGGGTATTATGCTCAGTGAAATAAGCCAGGCGGAGAAAGACAACTACCAAATGATCTCACTCATCTGTGGAGCATAAGAACAAAGCAAAAACTGAAGGAACAAAACAGCAGCAGACTCACAGAACCCAAGAATGGACTAACAGTTGCGAAAGGGAAAGGGACTGGGGGTGGGTGGGTGGGAAGGGAGGGAGAAGGGGAATAAGGGGCATTACGATTAGCACACATAATGTAGCGGGGCACGGGGAAGGCAGTATAGCACAGTGAAGACAAATAGTGACTCCATAGCATCTTACTACGCTGATGGACACTGATATATGTCCCACCACTGGTATGTGGTGGGAACTTGATAATGGGGGGAATCGAGTAACCACAATGTTGCTCATGTAATTGTATGCTAATCATACCAAAATGCTAATTTTGGTATAAAATTAAACTTACACGAAAGTTGTAACAATAGTACAAAGAATCCCATATACCTTTCACCCAGATTTAGTGCTTTCTTTGTTTTTTTAAAATTAATTAATTAGGTACTTAATTATTTTTTTGGTATCATTAATCTACAATTACATAAGCAACATGATGGTTACTAGACTCCCCCATCATCAAGTCCCCACCACCTACCTACCCCATTACAGTCACTGTCCATCAGAGTAGTAAGATGCTATAGAATTAGTACTTGTCTTCTCTGTGTACTGCATTCTTTTTAAAATCAGTTGTATACTTTGAATATTTTTCCATGTCCATAGAAATGATTATCATCATAGCCAACATTTACTACTGGCTAGGTGAGTTCTTTACTTATCCTGACTTCTGCTATTTCAACAATGACCCTCTGAGATGAATACCATTTTTATCCATGAAAAAATTAGTCCTTAGTTAGATATTTCCAATATTTCATCTTACAATCCTTCATTAAAGATCTCTGATCCCTAATTTTGTGTATCTATTGCTTAGGTTTTTGATGCCATTTGTAAATAGATTATCCACAAAATCCCTCAAGCCCACTGACAGAGCAGAAAGGAAGACCACAATTGTTGCAGAACCTTAAACCTGTGTCCCTTTAGTGGGCCATGTCATGGCCCATGATGCACAACTACATTTTTAAAATCTTCTAGTGACCTTGTGAATAGCCTAACAATACTGCCTTTTTTTATGATTCAGAGTTACCTCGTCAAATGTAAAACACCCTACTCTGTAATCCTACTGGATATTTAAAATATGTATGCACCCTATGTTTATAGCTGCATTATTCACAATAGCCAAAAGGTGGAAGCAACCCAGTGTCCACTGACAGGTGAATGGATAAACAAAATGTGGTGTAGGAACATAATGGAATTATTCAGCCTTAGAAAGGAAGAAAAGTCTGGCAAATGCTTCAGCATGGATGAGACTTGAGGACACTGTGCTCAATGAAATAAACCAGTGACAAAAGGAAAATACTGTGTGACTCCACTTACATGAGGTCCCTAGAGTCATCACACTCAGAGAGACAGAAAGTAGTATGGCAGTTGCCATGGGCTAGGGGGAGGGCAGAACGGAGAGGCATCATTTAATGGGGACAGAATTTCAAACAGTTGTTGTTTAATGGGTACAGAGTTTCATCTTTTTTTAAGAGTAAAAGACTTCTGGAGACTGGTTATGCAACAATGTGAATATACATACCACTGAACTGTACTTAAAAAGTTTAAAGATGGTAAATTTTATGTGATGTGTATTTTAGCACAATTAAAAAATTTTTAAATTCAAACATGACGTGCATATCCACTTCATATTCAAGCATGAGGAACAAGCCTCAGGAACAGGGAATTATGGCTCTGAGAGGTGCTGTAAGATGATCCAAGGAGGTGACTGTGGGCTGATAGAGCACAGGTGGCTGATGGCAAGGGGGCATCTTTGCCAAGGGCCTGCAGACCAGATCTGCTTGGTATGGAGGCCTTGACGTTTTTCCAGTAGGAAAAGGAAGGAAGCCTGAGGCCCTGTAGCCAGTAGGCCTGCCATCCCTTCAACTTCTCTTTGAAGGCTTCCTGTGTTAACTGTCACCCTGTGGCCCCCTGCTCCTACCCCTTGACCAGAGAAGTTCTGCCTCTGAGTACAGTATTAGTTCCTTAACCCTGAGGTTGAGATATTACAGAATCAGAGCCCATTTACCGAGTGCCTACTATATATCCTATACAAAGTGTTTTACATACATTATTTCTAATTATTAGTTTCATGGTAACCCTATGAATGATGTTTCTGTGATTCTTGTCTTACTAATGAGGAGACTGGAGTCCCGCCAGGTTAAGTAACTTATTCAAGGATACACAATAAGGAGTTAAATTCTTTCTATTATACCCTGTGGCCTATAAAACGATTAAAAAAAAAATAGTAAGATGCTTACAGAAACCAGCATCTTTTAAAAGTCTCCATAAGGTGTCAGAGACCAAAATGTACTGTCTGTCAAGCAACTCAGGACTGCTCCAAAATAGTAATTGCTAATATTGATTTGAGCATTTAGTACAGGTTGGGAACTTGACTAAACTCTAATTACATTACCATATTTAATATCCAATATCCTGGAGTGGTATGTGTAAGCGCGCCCACCTTCTGAAACTGCCACTGCTTTATTGTTTAGGCTTCAGAAACACATTTCTGGAATTTTAAGGCAGAACTTGGTTGGAGCTCTAAATTCATTGCTTCTGTTGTTTTCCACGATCCTAACCCTAAAAACACAGGAAGGTATTCCAGCAACAAAAGAGCCACTGAAAATGTGAGCTTGTAGTAGAAAGGCATTCATGCATTCAACAAATAGGTTTTGAGTGTCTTTGCCAGGACAAACCTCACGTTCTCCCAGTACGCCTCAAAACAGAAACAGAAACAAAAACCCAGAACCAAAAATTAAACATAAAAACAAAAAGCCTCCATTTAGCATTTAAGAGGGTTGAGGTTGTCACCTGGATTTGGATTCCTGGTGGCAAGTACAATACTGACTTCGAAAATTTTATCCTTATGAAATCAGTGTTATGAACCTTTATTAAATGTTGTGGTTCCAACTGAAAAAGCCCACTTAAAAAAAATTGTGCTATTCTGCCTTTATAATAACCTTATAAAAGAACTTTGTCTTTAAATTACATATTTTAAATATGCACAAAATTTCTTTTTCCTCCCATCCCTGTTTCTTTTCATTTCTTTTCTTTTTGCTAGATGGGGAAGTCACTGTTAGGTTTCTCAGTTCCTCTGGAAATATTCTGCCTATACAAGCGTTGGGGCCGAAAAGTTTTTCTTCTACTTTTCTAGGTTCTTTGGCTGATCTAATAATTAAACTGACATAGGAGATTACCCGGCGAAAAACAAATTTAATTTTCCACTTAAGGGAGCTCCATTAAGATATAAGACCCAAAGGCAGTCTGGCATTTAAAGCGTAAACGGCATCCTGAGCAAGGAATGGGATAAGGGCGGGGTCTTCAAAGGACAGACCGTTAAGTTTGATGATCAATTGTTTGCCCTGCCATCTTTCAGTTACAAAGTTATCTCTGGTAATAGCTCTCTTTTTGGGCCAGGCCCTCTACCTAAAATAAATTCTTCTAAGCAGTGAAATGGAGACGGAAAAATTTCCCTTCAGCTCAAAATAATCTACATGCGAAACAGGCGTATTTTGGAGTCACGTATTCTGCTCCCCTTCACAAGCTCATATGCATCTTTGGCTCTGTGGGTGTGGACGCTTCCCCCGAAGCTACAGTGGGTCTTAAATAATAGCATAGCCGTTTACATTTTTCTGCCCTTCTTTTTCTTTCATTTAATATGCTTTGGAGTCGATTTCACATTAGTACATAAACAGCTACTTTGCTTTCTAGAGAAGACAGGTTATTCCTCAGAATGGATATACTCTTATTCACCAGGTTATTCTCTGGTCTCCTGGCTCAAGAAGAGAGTAAGTAAGTCTTTTTGTCTCCGAGTCAGTCTGAGGTTACTAGGAATCCCCGTTCTGCCCACCTCTCGAAGTTGTTGGGAGGGGAAAAAAATCCCTTAACCCGCTACGATAGGGCGTCAGTAACCCCAAACCGAGTGCCCGGAGGAGCCGGGGCGGGGGGGTGCCCCCGGAGACATCGTCCACCTTTCGCAGTACCCAAAGGCCCGGCATGGAAGGCGGGTTGAGGGCGGGCCGACCAAGGGGCGGGACACCCGCGAGCGCATGCTTCCGTCTTCCCGTCCGCGTCGGGGCGCCCGAGTGGGGGCCGCCATCTTGGACTTTTGTCTACCCCGTGAAGGAAGACACCTGGGCATCCCCCGGCAGCCATCTTTTACAGGAAGCCTACACTGCAGTCATTCATTGCGCTCAGATCACCGCGTGCCCCAGGAACAGAGAAGCCTCTCAGCGTCTGGCACAACCACAAAGGAAGCAGGCATCTTGTACGGCAAAACTCTCCATTTCCGGGATCGAGGTGCTGATGTGACAAGGGAAGTGCGAGCCAACATAGGCCACTCTCACGCCCTCTGGCGGCGGTGGCCGGGCAGCGGCGCCATCTCTGACCTGCCGCGGGATCCTGCATCCGGGTCTGCGCGGGCGGGGCCTTGATGCCTCGCCAAGCTGGAACGAGGCCGGTGTTGAATCTGCGCCTGCGCACTGAGCGAAAGAGGCGGGGCGGCGCGGGGAGGGGATGGGGACGTCTCTGCTGATCCATCCCACCGCCCAGTGAGGCATGTGTTACTGTTACCATTTACAGGTGAGGACCATTTACAGGTGAGGAAGCGGTCTCACCGCCCTTGTAGGCCCAGGTAGCGATGGGATTAGAGATCCTCCTTCCCCCGTTTCTGTAAAATGAGCTAATATCTATTCTGAGGGATTCTTGCGAGGATTAAATGTTTCCACAATACAGTCTAGGTGCTTGATAACAGTTTCTTTTCCGTTGATAATAGTAATAACATAATAACAGCCACGTGCTAGGCACACTATGTGCACTCACTACAAGTCTTTGAGGTAGGTGGTGTCAAGCTTTCCCGTTTTACAAAGGCTGCGAGGAAAGCTGGGGACTGGTTTGTTTAGAAAGCACAGGTATGTAATGGAGTACTATGCAGCCCTTAAAAAGAATAAAGCAGTGCTGTTATGGCATGAGCTCCAACATTATATTTATCACATATAATTATGATTGTGTTAGGCTGCAAATAACAGAATAACCGTCTATAGTGGTTTAGACAAGGGTTAATCTTTCGTACAGTAAGTAACGTGGTGTGTCATCAGGGACAAAGATGCCATTTTAAACTTAACTTTTAAAACAATCATAAAAAGTGAATAAAACATTAATGTTCAATTTGATGAATTATTGTAATGTGAATATTTATGTAACTACCTAAGTTAAGAGAGTGTTGCTAACATCCCAGAAGCTCCCCCTGTACTCCCTTACCATTCACAAACCCTTCCCATCCTCTAGAATTAACTTCTCTCCTGACATTTATGGCAAACACTTCTCTGCCTTTAGAACAGTGGGTCTCAAAGTGGGGTCCCTGGATCAGCCATATCAGCATCAATTAGGAGTTTTTTTGAAATGAAAGTTCCCAGTCCCCAACCCAACTCTACTTAATTGGAAACTCTGGAATGGGTCCCAGACATTTGTGGTTTTAACAAACCTTCCAGATGATTCTGATGTATGATCAAATTTGAGAACCATTGCTTCATTAGGCACCATGCAAGTGTGCATCTGTGAACAATACAGTAGTTTCTCTGGGTATGTTGGAATGTATACAAATATACAATATTGTGTCGTATGTGTTCTTTATGTCTGCTTCTCTTACCTAATATTTATCTTTTGTTTTCATAGTAAAATATATTACTTTCAGAAAAGTGCCAATGTACGTGTGCAGATGAATTATGAACTGTTTAATGAATTATCACAAGGTAATCACACTTGTGTAACCACCACTCAGATCAGGAGAAAGAACATCCCTAGCCTCCTGAATTCCTCCCAGTCCTGTTATCTCTCTTCCTCTTACAGGCAAACACTACTGTTTTAAGAATATTTGCATGTGCCTATGCTTAAAGCAGTAGAGTCATGAAGAGATTTTATTCAGTAACTACTGACAGTAGGGGAAAGAGCTGAGCAGTGTTCTGATTTGGGCTGAGGTAACTGGGCCTTTTTGAGGAGCAGAATAGGGAAGAGGGGGAGAGTGGGGCTCAAGTGGAAAATTACAAAGACTGACTCACCACTGTGTAATCTTTGTGGTAGCTAGCTTCCAGAATGGTCCCCAACAATCCCCACCTCCTGGTACTCATATGCTTGCATAATCCCTCCTACATTTTACTGGGGTGGGCCTGTCACCAGTAGAACATGGCAGAAGTGATGGTATGTCATTGCTGAGATTATGTTACAGAATACACTGTGGCTCTGCCTTGGTTGCTATCTCTCTTACACCTCCTGCCAATAGATATAAAAAGCCAATAGTCACATGAGTGAGCTCTCAGCCTGGTCTACAGTCTCTGAAGGCTTGACTAGGGCTAAAAGATCTACTCCTAGCGCACTGAGATGGTTGTTGATAGGAGGCACCAGTTTATTTTCTCAGGCTTGATCATGACTTGGTTTACCCTAGAGTAAATGATCAGAGATAGAGAGAGACTGTGACCAATATGTAAGTTATCCAGGGGAAACTGGAAATTTGAAACTCCTGGATCATTCTGGAATATCTTTGCTGTATGCTTGTCACTTGGTGGTAAAAATCAAATTGATTATTTGAGACCTGGTGGAATTTCCTAGTTTATAACTGCCTGCTGCCAAAGCAACTCCCCCATATTCCATTTTAGTAATGACTATGTTAAAATGTTTAACACTATCCTTTCTTACATTGTTGAAGTGAAGTCAGATCAGGTTTCTAGTCCCAGTTCCTCTCTTAAATAGCTGTGTAACTTGGAGTAAGCCACCCTCTCTGGACCTGAATTTCATACTTAAAATATAAGGATTAGATTGGTGTCCCTAATGCTACTTTTTGTCTGTGAATATCTAGAATTGTGTTCAACAGCCTGGGATAGTGGAAAGAGCTTATTTGGAGTCAGTCTAGGTTTCCAAATAACCTGACATTTACTGGCTTTGATACTTAAGTTTAATCATCTATAAAACAAGGTAATAATATTTATAATATTTATAATGAAAAGCTCAATTATCCATTTAATCAATGTTTATTGACCACCCACGTACTAGCTTGGAACCTGGGATGAAGAATCTAGAAAACATCCTTGCCTTCAGCTTACCTTCTGTAATAGTTTCTTACTGCTCCTGTAACAAAGTTCTGTAAATTTAGTGGCTTAAAACAACACAAATTTATTGTCTCAAGGACAGAAGTCTGAGATGAGTCTCCCTAGGATAAAGGCAAGGCGTTGTTTTGTCTGATGTTTCTTACAGTTGCACTGAGGTAATGCATTTTCAGCAATTCTGTGGCAATACCATAGAAGTGAGCTGCCCTTATGGGTGTATCATGTTAGTGGGTACATGATGTCACTATGGGTTTTTATATGTCTTATAATTGGTAATGTTAACCTCCATCCCTTGGTTTAAGGTGGTATCTGCCAGGATTCTCCACTGTAAACAACTATTTTCCCCTTTGTAATACTAAATATTCTAGCGGAGATCTTTGATACTGTGCAGGTGTGGGTAAAGTGGGGCTCCTATGACCAGGATCCTCACTGAACTTAAATGTAACTGGCCTGTTGCTATGCTACCACTTCCATACCTTTAGGCAATAAGCCATTATTGTGTTAATATAATGAGTTCTGCCCAGTGCTCTGCCGGAGACTGGGTGGCAGGGCTGCAAGGCTGTAGGAGAGCGGAGCGGAGGGCTGGAGTGGTGGCAGCGCCGAGGACAGAGGCCCGGAGGATGGCTGTGCGGGACAGCTCTAGAGAGAGGCCGAGAGGACGTCTGTGCGGGATGGCTGTGCAGAGAGGCCCAGAGGACAGCTGTGCGGGACGGCTGTGCAGAGAGGCCCAGAGGTAGAGACTGGCTTGCTGCATCTGAAGCAGCAGTGATAACAGACTCACTCTGAGTGAACAGGATTTTAGTAACTGACCTGCCACCTGGAAATAAAGCTGGGTATAACATTTTCACCCCAAGAACCCTTTGCTGTAAATTTCTCTGGTCACAGTGAATCTATAGGGAACTTGCCTGGAGCTGAAACTCATTTGCAAGACAGCAGGTACACTGTTTTGCTCAAACTTTTGCCTAGGATTTTACTTTCTCCGTTGGAGCTAAATTTTACTGTTTCAAGGAGCAGAGAGGCCAGTGTTACAGCAGGGGAGAATGGCAGGAAGAGAGCTCATTGTAAAAGGCCAGTTTTTTTTTTTAATGCATGCAGACATATTTATTAACTCAGAACATATTCAGTATTAATTTAACATTATATTGCCTACTATGTTCCAGGGACCTTGTTAGGAGGTGGGCTTTCAGGGGTGAACAAGAAAAATGCATTATGCAAGGTAATCTCTCTCTTTCCCACTATCTTTTCTCTTTTGCACTTTCTTTCTTTCTTTTTATTTTGGTATCATTAATATACAATCACATGAGCAACATTGTGGTTCCTAGATTCCCATCATCAAGTTCCCACCACATACCCCATTGCAGTATCTGTCCATCAGCGCAGTAAGATGCTATGGAGTCACTACTTGTCTTCTCTGTGCTATACTGCCTTCCCCATGCCCCCCACCCCCCTACGTTATTTGCGCTAATTGTAATGCCGGTAAAGGCCAGTTTTTACAAGAAATTGGTTAAAGGAAGTTGTGTGCAATCAGGCGTCCCGCGGGCCGCCCGTTGCTCTGGAGACGGGGGGGCGGTCCTTCCTCCCTGGACGCCGCCATCTTGTGGCGCGATCCTGGGCCCAGAGAGCAGCTGCGCGGTGGCCGCAGGCGGGGCGGCGGCGGCGGCGGCGCTAGGCGCGGCCTGAAACTCAGCTCGGAACCGGTCATGGAGGCGCACGCCGCCCGCCTGTTCCTGCTCTTGCTGCTAGGGGCTTGGGCCCCGGAGCCGGGCAGCGGCTCCCCGGAGGCACCGCTGCTGGTGAACGAGGACGTGAAGCGCACAGTGGACCTCAGCAGCCACCTGGCCAAGGTGACGGCCGAGGTGGTCCTGGCGCACCCGGCCGGCGGCTCCACCGCTCGCGCCGCCTCCTTCCTTCTGGCCCTGGAGCCCGAACTCGAGGCTCGACTGGCGCACCTCGGCGTGCAGGTGAGTGCGCGCCGGCTTCGGACCCCGCGCCGCGCCCCTCTCGGCCTCCGAGGAATGTGGAGCCCCGAAGGTCCGGGGGTCCGTGCGTGCCGGCCTCGCCGCTCGGACACGTCAGCGTAAGCCTGCTGCGGCTCACGTGGGCAGCCACGCGGGGCCCGCCACCCGCCACTCCCCGCAGCGAGCCTCTTCCCTGGCACGGTGCCTCGGACGAGTAACATTCTCACCCCCGGTAAGATGGGGTACTAGCCGCCTCCGCCAGAGGCCCAGCAGGGTGCCCTCGTGCGCGGATCTTCCCTTCATTTCCCACGATTTAGTGCGGTAGCCCAACGGGAGGACGAATAAATGAGCTAAAATGAATTTTAGGCTCTGAATGCAGTATGCGTGGCCCACTGGAGGTGCTTCTTTCCAGCTGTCCTCCAGTACAGTCAGATGTCACATAGCTTATTTTCAAGTCGTAATCATCTGAACCCGTTGATAACATACTTAAGATTGCTAGTGAACGCTTTTTAAAGTTTTGTCTCTTAAAGTTAGTTAAAAAAATCATGCGCGTGATATAGCTCTTTTAAACTGTATGGAAAGGTCAAGTCCATGTGGATAAAATGAGAGTTCCTGTGGCCAGGATTCTCACCTGGCCCTGGTTGATTAGCTCACTGCACACCTGTGGGCAATACATGGCTGTTGACTCTATATAAAGAGCTCCGTCCAGTGCTCTGGGCGCAACATGGTGGCATGGCTGCAAGGCTGCAGGAGAGCAGAGCAGAGGCTGGAGGGGTGGCAGCGCCGAGGACAGAGGCCCAGAGGACGGCTGTGCGGGCAGAAGGGCCCAGAGGCAGAGACCGGCTTGCTGCATGCAGACTCGCTCTGAGTAAACGAGATTTTAGTGACAGACCTGCCACCGTGGAAATAAAGTTGGGTATAACCCTTTCACCCCAAGAATGTTTTGCTGTCAATTTCTTTGGTCACATTGAATCCATAGCGAACTTGCTTGGGGCTGAAACCCATTGGCAAGAGTCTAATTCTCACCAGTTTTCATTCTTAAACTGGCTGGTAAGTTTGCTCGTGTACTTGCAGGCGTTTCAGTGAACGCATTTACAGCTCCCAAGGGAAGAAAATATTGGTTTACATATACCAACGTTTTGTTGTTTTTTTTTATTACCATTTTCATTAAACAGCATCCATTAAGCGATCACCCAGTTATTTGTTTATTTGTTGAGAGAAGAGCCATTTACAGTCCTGTATTTCTTCTGATTACACCTTACTCTCTGAATCTGGAGCTGTAAAACTGGGTTTATAGAGATTATGCTTCCGAAATGACTCCTGTGCCCTTTCATGCCTTGTCCATGATGAAGTGCACAGTTTTACAAAAACGGCATGTGGAAAGATGGATTAAACGTCATTTAAATTTGTGCTGTTCCCTTCGAATGTTTTCGGTATGAAATCCCATTCTTTTATAAAAGCTAGTCCTGAGTTAATGAGGTTGTGGGGGTATAATGAGACCACAGCAAAAACTGACTGTCCTGCCCTCATACCAGAGAATGCTTACAAGCTGGATTACTGCACTGATTTCTTACTGAGAATCTATTTTGTGTGAGGTATTGTGGTAGGTGTTTTAAGTACATTCTCATTTAACACTCGTAACCTTTGAGGTGTAGGTTTACTGTAGGTAAGGGATCTGTAGTCTTGTAGGGCAAGTTGTTCAAACCTCTGTGAGGTCTTAGAGTGATGACTGCCTCAGGGCTTAGGTTAGTTGGTTTCAAACTTTGTGCAAGTGTTCTTCACTGTACCACCTTGCCTGTTCTGACCTAGAGCTGGGAGGTAGGGGTATAGACCTGCATTTGGATCACCAGATTAGAATCATTTGTTAATTTTGTAGTCCAAGAGAGAAATGAGTTAAATGGGTATATGTGCTCCTTCACATCCCTATCCCAATGGGAAACAACTTGATGATACACTTACCAAAGAGGGCCTATTTTTTTTTATAATTTATTAATTTTTTTATAAATTATTTTTTATAAATTATTTTATAATTCATTATTCTACAATTACATGTGCAATATTGTGGTGATTAAACTACCCCCTTCATCAGGTCCCCCCCACCAACCCCATTACAGTCATTGCCCATCAGCGTAGTGAGATGCTATAGAATCACTACTTCTCTGAGTTGTACAGCCCTCCCCGTGCCCCCCAACATTACATCTGCTAATCGTAATGCCCCTTTTTCCCCCTTGTCCCTCCCTTCCCACCCATCTTTCCCAGTCCCTTTCCCTTTGGTAACTATTAGTCCGTTCTTGGGTTCTGTGAGTCTGCTGCTGTTTTGTTCCTTCAGTTTTTTTCTTTGTTCTTATACTCCACATATGAGTGAAATCATTTGATACTTGTCTTTTTCAGCTTGGCTTATTTCACTGAGAATAATACTCTCTAGCTCCATCCATGTTGTGGCAAATGGTAGGATCTCTTTTCTTCTTATGGCTGTATAATATTCCATTGTGTATATGTACTACATCTTCTTTATCCATTCATCTACTGGTGGACACTTAGGTTGCTTCCATTTCTTGGCTATTGTAAATAGTGCTGCAATAAACATAGGGGTGCATATGTCTTTTTCAAACTGGGCTGCTGCATTCTTGGGGTAAATTCCTAGGAGTGGGATTCCTGGGTCAAATGGTATTTCTATTTTGAGTTTTTTGAGGAACCTCCATACTGCTTTCCACAGTGGTTGAACTAATTTGCATTCCCACCAGCAGTGTAGGAGGATTCCCTTTTCTCCACATCCTCGCCAACATTTGTTGTTGTTTGTGTTTTGGATGTTGGCCATCCTCACTGGTGTGAGATGATATCTCATTGTGGTTTTAATTGGCATTTCTCTGATGATTAGCGATGTGGAGCATCTTTTCATATGCCTGTTGGCCATCTGAATTTCTTCTTTGGAGAAGTGTCTATTCATGTCCCGTGCCCATTTCTTAATTGGATTATTTGCTTTTTGTTTGTTGAGGTGCATGAGTTGTTTATATATTTTGGATGTCAACCCCTTATCGGATACGTCATTTATGAATATATTCTCCCATACTGTAGGATGTCTTTTTGTTCTACTGATGGTGTCCTTTGCTCTACAGAAGCTTTTCCACTTGATATAGTCCCACTTGTTCATTTTTGCTTTTGTTTCCCTTGCTTGGGGAGATATGTTCATGAAGAAGTTGTTCGTGTTTATGTCCAAGAGATTGTTGCCTATGTTTTTTTCTAAGAGTTTTATGGTTTCATGACTTACATTCAGGTCTTTGATCCATTTTGAGTTGACTTTTGTGTATGGAGTTAGACAGTAGTCCAGTTTCATTCTCTTACATGTAGCTGTCCAGTTTTTCCAACACCAGCTGCTGAAGAGGCTGTCATCTCCCCATTGTATATCCAGGGCTCCTTTATCAAATATTAATTGACTGTATATGTTTGGGTTAATGTTTGGATTTTCTATTCTGTTCCACTGGTCTGTGGGTCTGTTTTTGTGCCAATACCAAATTGTCTTGATTAGTGTGGCTTTGTAGTAGAGCTTGAAGTCAGGGAGCGTAATTCCCCGTTTGATTCCTCCTCAGGATTGCTTTGGCTATTCGGGCTCTTTTGTGCTTCCATATGAATTTTAGAATTAATTGTTCCAGTTCATTGAAGAAAGCTGTTGGTATTTTCATAGGGATTGCGTTGAATCTGTAGATTGCTTTAGGTAGTATAGCCATTTTGACAATATTTATTCTTCTTAGCCAAGAGCATGGGATGCATTTCCATTTGTTAGTGTCCTCTTTAATTTCTCTTAGGAGTGTCTTGTAGTTTTCAGAGTATAGTTCTTTCACTTTCTTTGTTAGGTTTATTCCTAGGTATTTTATGTTTTTTGATGCAATTGTGAATGGAATTGTTTTTCTGATTTCTCTTTCTGTTAGTTCATCGTTAATGTATAGGAAAGTAACAGATTTCTGTGTTAATTTTGTATCCTGCAACTTTGCTGAATTCAGATATTAGTTGTAGTAGTTTTGGAGTGGAGTCTTTAGGGTTTTTTATGTACAGTATCATGTCATCTGCAAATAGTGACAATTTGACTTCTTCTTTACCAATCTGGATGCCTTGTATGTCTTTGTTTTGTCTGATTGCCGTGGCTAGGACCTCCAGTAGTACATTGAATAACAGTGGAGAGAGTGGGCATCCCTCTTGTTCCCGATCTTAGATGAAAAGCTTTCAGCTTCTCGCTGTTAAGTATGATGTTAGCTGTGGGTTTGTCATATATAGCCTTTATGATGTTGAGGTACTTGCCATCTATACCCATTTTGTTGAAAGTTTTAATCATGAATGGATGCTGAATTTTGTCAAATGCTTTTTCAGCATCTATGGAGATGATCATGTGGTTTTTGTTTTTCTTTTTGTTGATGTGGTGGATGATGTTGATGGATTTTCGAATGTTGTACCATCCTTGCATCCCTGGGATGAATCCCACTTGATCATGGTGAATGATCCTCTTGATGTATTTTTGAATTCGGTTTGCTAATATTTTGTTGAGTATTTTTCATCTACATTCATCAGGGATATTGGTCTGTAATTTTCTTTTTTGGTGAGGTCTTTGCCCGGTTTTGGTATTAGAGTGATGCTGGCTTCATAGAATGAGTTTGCAAGTATTCCATCCTCTTCTATTTTTTGGAGAACTTTAAGCAGAATGGGTGTTACCTCTTCTCTATATGTCTGGTAGATTTCAGAGGTGAATCCATCTGGCCCGAGGGTTTTGTTCTTGGGTAATTTTTTGATTACCGCTTCAATTTCGTTGCTGGTGATTGGTCTGTTTAGTTTTTCTGTTTCTTGTTTGGTCAGTCTTGGAAGGTTGTATTTTTCTAAGTTGTCCATTTCTTCTAGGTTTTCAAGCTTGTTAGCATATAGATTCTCATAATATTCTCTTATAATTCTTTGTA
>JAQQAC010002837.1:75817249-75852562 GCA_029783875.1 Phataginus tricuspis | reverse complement strand
TCTGGTGACTTTGGGCCTCATTTGTTCTTCTTTTTCCAATTTCAGTAGTTGTGTCTTTAGACTGTTCATTTGGGAATGTTCTTCCTTCTTTAAATAGGCCTGGATTGCAATATACTTTCCTCTTAGAACTGCCTTTGCTGCGTCCCACAGAAGTTGTGGCTTTGTGTTGTTGTTGTCATTAGTCTCCATATATTCTTTGATTTGTTTTGATTTGGTGGTTAACCCATTGATTAATTAGGAGAATGTTGTTAAGTCTCCATGTATTTGTGAGCCTTTTTGTTTTCTTTGTACAATTTATTTCTAGTTTTATACCTTTGTGATCTGAGAAGTTGGTTGGTAGAATTTCAATATTTTTGAATTTACTGAGGTTCTTTTTGTGGCCTAGTATGTGGTCTGTTCTGGAAAATCTTCCATGTGTACTTGAGAAGAGTGTGTATCCTGCTGCTTTTGGGTGTAGAGTTCTGTAGATGTGTTAGGTCCATCTGTTCTAGTGTGTTGTTCAGTGGAAGAGGGCCTATTTTCTAACAATTGATGTGGAGGCTTTGGTGAGGTTGCTAGAAATTTTTTTAGTGGATGATCCTCAACCGTATGTGTAGAATTTCAGGAACCCGTAGAAGCAACCATGGTGATCCTTGAAGAAGAGCTAGGGGTTCCTCATTTCTTATTGCCGAGGACCAGTCTTTGTAGTTCTTCTCTCATATGCATCTTGTATATGAGATCTTTTGTCTCTCTAATCTTCTATTAGATAATGAATATTAAGACAAATCAACATGTAACTGAATAGTGATAAAGTATGAGTATACTAGACTGTCAATGACTGGTGAGATTCCAAAGTAATGAAATTTGTTTTTATTAGCCTCTACAAGTTTATTGAGGATTTTTTTTTTGTATGATTACTTTTAGGCTTTTAGAAATAATAAACAAGCTTCCTCATTATAGCTTTGTGTTCCCTCTTGGAAATAGTGCTCCAGCCCTCAAAAGATATTCTTAAATTTTTTTCTTTCGGGGGAGGTTAGGTTGGCAAAGAGATCAGTGGTGTGTGTATAGGTTTTTTCCTTGTAGTCTGCTCCACAGTCTCACGATTCGAGGCACCTACTCTCCTCTGCAGCCTGCTGGAGTTAACACTTTTTGCCCCCAATCACACATCTTGTTGCAGTGAAGGGTAAGCATAAGGAAGTGTGCCAAGCAGCAGCCATTGGCTCCTTTTCCCAAGGCCTTTTACCGCTGTTAGCTACTTTGGTGAGAGTCAAAACAGTTCTGGTCACATGTGAGACTTTTCAACTACTGTAATAAATAATACTATTTATTTCTATGTATATGCTTGTTTGAATGTAAATGAAAAGAAAACGTCCAGAAGGAAGTCTTTCAGGCCTTTGTATTGGGAAGGGTAATTTCTATTTGTATGTGTGTACAGTTGACTGACTACACAGAGTTAGAGGCAGCAGCCCCAGATTGCCACCCACCCCCCATGAAATTGAAAAATCCACACGTAACTTTTGATTCCCCCAAAACTTAGTAGCCTGTTGCATATGAAATGTGTCAGTTAACTTCAGATGCAACAAAGAGTAGAAAAATAGAAAAGAAATAAGAGGGTTGTAGGGTCCAACTGAGAAAAGAGCCAGCAGAGGGTGGGGTTGACACCTGGCTGCAGGTGAATCAGACCTGGGGTGGGAGGGGTGCACCTGGAAGGTGCAAAGGTTGCCACCTACTTCCTCTGAGTTGCCCCACCTGGGCCTTGGCTGCTGTGTTCCTCTCAGATCCTGGCTTTTCTCTCTGGTCCAGAGGGCACTTGGTTAGAAGGATGCTAATAACTACAAGGTCGTGTGTTTGATCACCCTATTGGCCACTGCCTACACCATTTTCCCTTTTCAACCATGTCACTGGTGGAATCTGCTGCCTTATATTCAGTTGCAGATACTATACATTTATCGAAAAAAATCCACATATACATGAGCCCTCACAGTTCAGACCCTTGTTCTAGGGTCACCTGTATTTGATCATTCAGCAGAGTGTTCTGTATTTATAGAGCTTATTATTCAGCTTATTCAGTGCAAGAGTAAGTTTTTGGCAACAGTCTTGTGTTGCAGATGAAAAGATAAATGTAACTAAACCTCAATTCAATTTTTTAAAAGTTCCAGTAGTTTGAATACTTTAATGTGGGCATTCTGAGGCAAGAGGCAAAATGACTGAAAAAAGAATAACCTGCTTTGTCCTGTTACAGGTGAAGGGAGAAGAAGAGGAAGAGAACAATCTGGAAGTACGAGAAACCAAAATTAAGGGTAAGAGGTAAGCTACCAGTCAGAATATATTATAGATATAACAAGATTATAACATGTGCCCCCTCTTGTTATAGGTTATCATATCAGGGTGGGATCATAAGCTACAGGAGTTGCTTATGAAATAAAGTTCCTGGTGTATTAGTGGCTTTTTCAGTTAAAAGTGTGGTAATAAGCAAGAGGCTATAATGTATTCTGGACCAATTTATGACTTTTCTAATTACTAATGCTGAAATCTGGTTCCCTTAACAGTGGCAGTTTGTTTTAAAGCAAGAAAATACGGTTGACCCTGAAACAACTTGGGGCTCAGGCCTGCCAACCTCCCACCCCCTACAGTTATACATGGTTGAAAATTCACCTATACCTTTTGACTGCCCCATATTTAGCTGTTAATAGCCTACTGTTCACTAGGGAATGCCTTACTGATAACATAAAGTTGATTAACACATAATTTTTATATGTATTATATACATATTGCAATAAAGTAAGCTAAAGAAAATGTTTTTTTTCAAATTGTCACAAATCTCCAAAATTTTTTCTAATGTGTTTATTGAAAAAAATCCATGTGTAAGTGGACCTACACAGTTTAAACCCATGTTATTCAAGGGTCAACTGACACCATTCTGAACCAGATCAGATCTTTAATCTATGTGGGGATAGGGATCCCCAACCAACAGATGGGGAATATGTGTGAGGACTGCAAGCTGCTTGCCATGGCCAATAGCCTCCCATCCTGTTTCCAAGGGGCAGGCATTTCTTCCTCCCTTAACGCACCTCCCCTTGAGCCTTCCTGGCATTGAAAGTGACGCCCTGCAGGAGCTAGATGGAGCTCTGTGAAGGCCAGGGTTGAATTGTCTTGGTTCTCTGCTTTAACTTCAGCACCTAGCATGGGACCTGGCATTTATTTACTTTCAAACATTTTATTAAGGGTGTTTTTTAAATACACATAAAAAGCAGGAGGATTTAAAAAGCAGGAGGATTTGAGTAAGGAGGCTCATACATCCATTCCCCCAACTTCAACAAAGGTCAGTATTTTGCGTGATGTGTATTAGGCATTGAAATATGTGTTTAATGAATGATGTGGAAATGATGTGGAGAGAAGATTCTTAGCTCTGTGATTCCTAGGAGGAGGGGGCAGTCCCTCTGCCACTTGGCAGTGTTTAGAGATGTTTCTGTTTACAACTAGGGGGCGCTACCAAGCGTCCACTAGATAGAGGCCTGGGATGCTGCTAAACTTGCAGCAGTACCCAGGACAGATTTCCCCTCCCAGCAAAGAATTATCCCTCCAAGAAAGTTAGTAGTGCTGAGGTTAGAGAACCCTGCCTTAGCTTATGCTGTAGTTTATCATAGGGAGAAATAAAAAATTGGTTTTTGACCAGCAAACTATTGAACCATACAATGATCAGTCCTTATGTGATTCAAAAAATGTTTCATTTGGTCTCCCTGCTTGGCAGAGTTTTAAAAATGTTTTTCTCATTAGTTTTGAATATATTTGAAATAATGAGAATATGACATAACAATTGTGTGTTGTTATCTTTCTGTATATGCCTGTACATACATAATTTTATGTAAGGGTATAAATGGGTTGTATTTAAATTTATATAAAGCTTAAGAGCAATACTAAACAAACCATTTATCCTACAACTCTAACGTGACAGCTTACATATTTTTATTCTGGACCATGTCCACTTGCAGATAGATTTTATGTAGTTTCAGTTGCTGTGTGATCCTACTTTTTAATCCTTTTTTTTTCTTCACATAGAGCATAGCATTTCTTGTTTTCTATATGGTCATTATAGTTGTCTTTTGCTGTGCTTAATCCTCCTTGAGTTGCTTTGATTTCATGTACAAAAGCATTACTCTCTGAGGAACCAAATTATAACGCATGGTGATGGCCTTGATTTTTTATTTTAGCCTTCAGTGCATGAAATGGGCATCTCACCAGCCCTGAGGATGTCACATCTGAGAATTAGCCTTAAATCAGTTGCTGTTAAATTCCTTCCCCTTGTAAGTATTTAGGACACTCCTCTCCCTCTCTGCGCTGGCTCTTGAGGGCCCTGTGGCCCTGTCTGTGTGAGCTTGCTCTGGGCCAGGGCCTGTCACACACAGCTCTTGGAGAGGCAGGCTAGCATAGGTGTGAGGGTTGTGGTCTTTGCAGCTTGCTGCCTGGGTTCAAATCCTGCTACTACTTTCTAGCTGTGTGGATGGACCCCCTTGGGAAGCTTCCTCACTAAGATAATCTCAGGTAATCATAGCTAAGACTCACTAAATTTAATACACATAACATACTGAGAACAGAAACTGGCACATAGTGCCCAGCAAATTTTGACTTAATCACAAAGAGGGCTAACCATTGAGAAGGGGCATTCTAGGCAGACGTCTGTAAAGACACAGAGGTTTGACATATCGTGGAGTGTTTGGTTAACTTCACAGTGCCTGGAGCTCAGAGGTGGAGGTGGTCTAAGGAGTACTGAGGTAGTTTAAGGACTGCTTTGTATACTATTTTTAGGGGTGTGGACTTTACCCTGCAGACAGTTGGGACTGTTTGAAAACTTTTTGTTAACAGTATTCTTTATTTTTTATATCTATCTACCAGTGCCCCTATTATTAATGATTGGTCTTTATTACTTTCTTATCTAATGTGTACAGAAACTAATGTGTACTGGGTTCTCAGTAAATCTGTTTGAGTAAATAAGTAATTGTTTTGGGTTACCAACAAAATCAAGTCCTTAATGTAATGTTCTCCCTTAGGTCCAGTAGGAGAAGAGCTATAGGAAAAATAAACTATCTGCCCCTGGACACCAGTGCAGTCAGCTCTGTGTTGTCTGTCCAGCCTTTCCTCGATCAGACACCTTACAGCTGGTGCCTCTGCACTACAGTGAGAACTGATGTTGATAATGATGACCTTGGAGCACTGAAAGGTCATCAAAGCAAGATTCAGTTAGGCTGAAATGTCCAGTGTGAAAATAAAGGTGGGAGGGCACCATCAGATTGTGTTGATGGGCAAGAGGGAGATGGAGATTAGGAGACTGAATAGGAAGAGGCACACTCATCTTGGCAAGAGGTGATTGAACCGAGGCTGCGGCAGTGGAAAGCCAGGAAGGGATGAATCCTAAGGCAGGATTAACCGCCTGCTGGGGACAGATAGGGTATAGTGAAGCCTTGGAAAATGTCTGAGGTTTCTTCTAGTGCAGAGTTGGCTGGATGGGAGCAGTATAAACAGAGATAGGGAGTCAGGGCCACGTGTGATACTGGGTACATTCAATTCCCTGTGGGATGGTCAGTGGAGCTGTTTTGTGAACATTGGCACTCAGGGCAGAGAGTGGATAGGAGGCAGATCTGGAACATTAGCCAAGAATTGGTAAAGTCTGCCCCAGAGAAGGGGCGACTTGCTTCATATTCAATAGGTATTTCAGAGTGCTGTTGTGACGCATGTTAAATGCCTTCACTTTTCCTGGTTTCTGGGTCTACCAAACTGTCTTCTGGCCTGGAAAACTCAGATCCATTTTTTAAATACCTAGGATTCAAGTAGTTTCCAGGTGATGTCTTTTTCTTTAAAATGCTACTAACTTCATTTTTTTTCTGGTTAAGAGTGATACAAGCTCATTATGAAACAAATTGGAAAAAACAACAGGGAAGTTTATCCTCCTACCCTGAGACAGTTACCATATGCACATAGTGTAGAATATTTGTTGAAATACTTTTCTTCACATATGCTTGGGTATGTTTATATTTTAAAATACTGTGTCATTTGTAAACTGATTTCTGTCATTTACTTTGTACATGTTTGATATATATATAGATCCAAGTATCTTTTTTAGTGGTTGCCAGCATTTCATTGTGTGGCTCTCCTGAAATGTTAAAACTGTTACCCTATTTTTGGGTCTTTAGGCATTATACTCTTTTATTATTATAAACAGCCTTGAGATGAACATCCAGACATTGGTCTTACAACGTATAAATTAGTAGGTTAAAGATAATCTCAGCTTTCATTTGAGTACAGAATTGTGCTGTGCCTTTGAGCTGCTATTCTGTTTTCAGTTTCCTTAATCTCTTAATTCTCTTACCTTGTTCTTCCTCCAGTGGGAGATTCTTCACAGTCAAGCTCCCAGTCGCTCTTGATCCTGGGGCCAGGATTTCAGTCATTGTGGAAACAGTCTATACCCATGTGCTTCATCCGTATCCAACCCAGATCACCCAGTCAGAGAAACAGTTTGTGGTGTTTGAGGGGAGCCATTATTTCTACTCCCCATATCCAACAAAGACACAAACGATGCGTGTGAAGCTTGCCTCCCGGAATGTGGAGAGCTACAGCAAGTTGGGGAACCCCACACGTTCCGAGGACCTCCTGGATTATGGACCTTTCAAAGACATCCCTGCCTATAGTCAGGTAGGCTGGTGTGGAGCCCAAGGCCATCCCTCTCTGCTTCCAACAATGTTTTCTGGAGTGACTGCTAATTGATAAGCTTGGTGTGGAGTGGCTGTAAATCTGAAGTCATTTTTGAAATCATCCCTCAAGATTTTAATCTGCTATGAAATGACTCCATGGGGGTCACCTTTCTCATTTTGGGAGTATAGCTAGAAGCAGGGAGGTTTAGGAAGACTTAAAAAAGACTCCACTATGGAAAAAAAAATGACAAATGTCACAAACTTTGTGACTTGGATTTTTGAAGTAATGACACTTGAGCTGAGTTGGACTATTTTATCGGGATTTATGACCTGTTAGTGCCAAATACTAGCCATTGACGGTGATGATTGGCAATTGCTGAGGTCTGTGAGGAAGCGCAGTAAATTGCAGCCCTCTTCCCTGAGTTCTGTACAAACTGAGGAATTAAGGAAAGTGCTGAAGTAGATAGGAAGTAAAAAAATACAGTTCCATTATGGATAAAACAAAGGAGATTGGGTTTGTCTACATATAATAGGTTAACTAATATTGAACCCCAAATTTAGACAGAAACATCTATGCAAATAGAGCAGAGGTGGACCAGGGCAAGTCTTTGCATGTGGAGGTCCTGCCAGCTAATAGAGGTGATCTCGGACTGTCTGTGGGCACAGTAGTCCAGACAAAGAGGAGCTGGGCAGAGCATGCATTGTGCATTCCTCTCACACTTCCTGTTTACCTGAGGAACTAGGTCTTCCGCACGGAAAGGCCAAGAGTGTTAGACTTAATAGAACCCTTGTTACGTGAAAGAAAATGTGAGTAGGGAGTAAGCATTCCCTCTCACAGAGGCTCTAACTTCTAAGCGCAGGAGAGGCCAAGGAGAAGGGAACTAGAGACCAGAACAACTGGCCATCTTATTTCCCAGGCTTTGTACTCAGTGTATTAAATATGTTCACCTATTTCCTTGAAACATAAACGATAGTTAAGTTTTTTTTGTTTTTGAGTTTGTGGTTATAGGTAAGGAAACTGAATGAGTGAAACTAAATGACTGCTCCAAGACTAGATAATGAATAAACTAGTCAACTTCCAGGAAGGATGGGCAGACTACCTAATCCTAGCAAATCATACGCACATTAACAAATAATAAAAAATAAAAAGGAGGTAGCATTTGGACAGTTGGCGTAGGAGCTGGAGGAGAAGGAAATAAGGCATTCTGGGCAGAGGCTATGAGAGGGGCCAAGGCCCAGAGTTGGGAGAACAGTGTGCGCTGTGTGGTGCAGCTGGGCAGCTGCTGGGGGGAGTGAGCTGGCTGCGGTGCTGGGCCTGCGCCTTACAGGAGCACGGAGCAATGAAGGCTTAGAAAATACTTTCTTATGGAAAATTTCAAACGTGTGTAAAAGTATAGAGAATAGTATAACAAACAGCTCTCATAGAGCCGTCACTTAGATTCAGTTGTCAAGATGTTCCCACACTCGACTTCAGCTGTCTCTTTTTTTGTTGTTACAGTATTTTAAAGCAGATCTTAGGAATCAGGTCATTTCACCCTCCACACTTGATTATCATCTCTAAAAGAAAACCCTTACGACATTGAAGATTTGTTTGCATGTCTGTTGAGAACATGTCACTAAGGATGTACAGTCAAAATAGTTTGAAATAATTGTTCCTGTCTATGTCTCTCAAATGTCAGTTTGACATAGATAGGCCTATTTATTTTGGGTTGTTTAAACTTTTAAACAATTATTTAATTTTTTGAACATGAACATAATTCTGTAGTCAAAATCACATGACAAGTTATATTTAGAGAATTCTTGCTTCACCTGCCTTTGTTCTTGGTGGGCATTTATGGTAGTTTCTTTTTTACCTTTCTAATGTCTCTATAAATATATGCAGATTTGTAAATGTATTCATATTCCCCTATTTCTCAGGAAGTGGCACCCTGAATATTTGACATCAGTTGGCACCTACTTTTGATGTTTTAGTTCCTGAGTCCTCTTTCTAAGCATAAGGGCATTTTAATGTAGAGACCATATTACCTATAAAGTATTGTGTAATATTTTTGCCATGTAGGATATTCTTTAAATATTTTACGTTATATTTGTAAACCGTTTTTAATGGTCATTTAAGATCCCCTGATGTGATGTCCTGTAGCTTATTTGCCAAGTTTCCTATAGTTGGACAGTTAGCTTTTTTCTAGTTAATACTATAAATGTTCATATCTTGGCATACATATCTTTTCATATAGTCTCAGATTTTCTGAGGTAAAAGTTTTCAAACCAAAGCATATGGACATTTAAAAATGCTTTTCAAAAGATGTAGCCAATTTATTACGGCACTAGCAGTATGAAACTGTGTTTCCCGTGCCCTTGCCATTATGGGCGTTAAATGCTGACCATTACGGTTATGAATGAAGTTGAAAGTTTTGAAAATCTAGTCACAGAATGAATGAATAAAATAGCAAGGGCTATGAGTATTATCAAAATACACCTTACCTTGTCCTTTTCATGGACTTTTGGGAAGAAGGGTGTTTTTTCTGGTCTTTTTTGTACTTGTAGCTTCCATTCCAGGGTTCTAGGTGTGTTCATAGACGGGCACTTGAATTACTTAATGACCAGAAAGATTTTTCAATACTAACTTAAGTAGTAAAGCTGGCAAAGAAGTGGAGGAATTGCCAGAGGTATTTATACCCTTTAATTTTCTTGGGCCTCACTGGGAGGCAGTACTTACTATTAGAAGTTGGAGTCAGAACTTTCTCCACAGTTGAAGACCTAGTTTTGCCACTTAGAATTATTTCCGACCTTAAATATGTCAGATCTGCAAGGCCTTGTTTAAGTTGTAAAATGGGTAAATAGTACTTCTTTGGGTCATTTTGAGGATTAAATGACATAATGCACATATTTAGAGCCCATGAAAGAGTGATTGATACATACGTATGTTAGCTCCATACATGTTAGCTAGAACATCTCTGTGCTGTGAACTTTTCTGGATAAGTCTTCAGGTTAGAAAAATTCAGTAATGCTGTGTTATCATCTTGAGTTTTGAGGGTATTTGCTAGCTCATGTCTTGATTAGATCTTATGTGTATTTCCTAGTCAGAGTTTTTTTATTTTCAATTTCATTTTATTTTAAAACTAAAAATTATTTAGAAAGAATTTTCAAAGCTCACTGTAGAAATTTGAGAAATAGAAACTGTAAGGAGGCAGTATAAATAAAAATTCTGCTTCCTATCTGTTGGGATTCTCATTTATTTCAAGGTTCTTTTTTCTTTTACTCACATAGTTCCTGTAAGTGGAGTGTAGAAGTTTTTGTTTTTACAATACAATTGACAGTGTTTGCACCTAAAGCGATTTTGTATATCTTCCTTTTCCATTTAATAATAGATCATGAATATTTTACTCCGTAGATCATTAAAAATTCCTAGTAAACATTATTTTTAAGTGTTCCATACATTAGATACATCATATTTAGCCATTCTGTAGCTGATGTGTAGATTGTCTCCAGTCATTTTGGTTTAAACTAGTGCTGGTCCCTCTGTCACTAAAACTTTGAACTACTTGTTCCCTTCCTCTCCAGGATACGTTTAAAATACATTATGAAAACAACAGCCCTTTCCTGACCATCACCAGCATGACCCGAGTCATCGAGGTCTCTCACTGGGGTAATATTGCTGTGGAAGAAAATGTGGACTTGAAGCACACGGGGGCTGTGTTGAAGGGGCCTTTCTCACGCTATGATTACCAGAGGCAGCCAGATAGTGGGATATCTTCCATCCGATCTTTTAAGGTACAGTGTGTTCAACTTGGACATTGGGAAAAACTGACTTTATCATATGTTCCCTTTCTTTGGCTGTTTGAAAATAGCTAAATATGGACAGTTGTTTGGGATTGATTGATGGGCAAGTAGTTGAGTGACTGTTAGAACCAACAGAAAGAATCTTAAAAAGAAAAAACCCTGTTTATGTAAGTATTTTATTTTAAAGAAGATTGGGTAATAGAAAAAACATAATACCACCATCCAGACACTGGTATTGCTGACATTTTTATGTCTTTCCTTTTTTATAATGCTGTTTTAAAAAAAGTTTGCTCAAACTGCATATGAGGTTTTGTACCTTTTGTCTTAATAATTGAAATACTGTAAGCATATTCAAGTACTTACATATTGCAGAAAGGCCCATTATGTGGAGGTGTTAACATTTTTTCCTCCTGATTACCAAAATATGCTTATAGAGTTGGAAGATAAAATAAAGAAGGTGGAGACAGCCCTTTTGTAACCCTGCCTCTTAGTCTTTTGATATAAATTCTTCCATCTTTACCTTTTCTCCCTGGAGATAACTAGAGATTGTTTTTCTTTTGTATGAGTTCTTCAGTATTCATAAAAGCATTTGCCAGTCTCTTCATTACTTATTATTTAGAAGATTTTGGCTACTTACCAACCGTGATTGAGAAGTAGATGCAAAATCTAGAAACTTTGAAGTCATGGGGAAATTGGACTTTGTAGGTTGTTTTCAGTTTGGGGACTATTTTAATTGAATAGTACTATGGTGAAGGTTTTTGTGTAGAAAGTCTTTTCTGAATTTAGAATAATTTCCTCTGAAGAGGTTTCTGGAGCCTTCAGAAGGTATGTCCACTCTCTTGCAGACCATACTCCCTGCCGCTGCCCAGGATGTTTATTACCGGGATGAGATTGGCAATGTGTCCACCAGCCACCTTCTCATTTTGGATGACTCTGTAGAGATGGAAATTCGGCCTCGCTTCCCTCTTTTTGGTGGATGGAAGACCCATTACATCGTTGGCTACAACCTCCCAAGCTATGAGTACCTCTATAATTTGGGTCAGTCTTCAGTGTTTAGGTAGTAGAAAAGGGGAGACTCTCTTTGTCCTTAGTTTCTTACGTGTTTTTGTTTGTTGGGTTTTTTTGCTTGTTTTGACAATTACCAGTCCCTTTAGATGGGGGGAGAGTGTTCTCTGGTCATTCTTAGAAAGGCTGGGATAACAGAAACAAAACCGTTCATGGTGGGTACATGTTACTTTTGTAAAAGTAATATGTGCTTATGGTGTAGTAAAGATCCTCTTACCCCCAGGTCTTTGTAAGATGGAACTGCTTAAATTCTTTTAATTTGAGGTATTTAAAAAATAAAAATTCAGAGAACAGTAGACACTTTTGCACAAGCACCCAAAACTAATGATTGTAAACATTTTGTCATATTTTCTTCAAGCCTTTTTAATACAAAATAAAACACAGAAGACCATGCAAATGTATAGCTCAGTAAATTATTATAAGAGGAGCAAATTTGCTAGCTACTCAGGGGACCCTCTTCCTTTCCCCAATAGTAATCACCATTCTGACTTAGTAACCAGTTTCTTGAATTTCTCCAGTTTACCACTGAAGTGTACTTCTCTAGATAGTCTCTTAGTTTTGCCTTTACAGAAAGTATGATTTGTCTTACTAGTCCCAATTAATCATGGCTTCCTTCTCCATCTTTTTCCTTAAATTGATCTGTTGAAGCGCTTGAGCCCACTTGTCGTGTAACCAGTGTGGATTTTGCTGACTGCTCGCTCAGAGTGCGTGTCAGCACACTGCCTTCTGTATTTGCTGCAGATTGGTATCTGTCCTTGGAGACCTGATCAGACTTGGGTTCGATCCCTTTAGCAAGGTCCCACTGATGATGTGTCCTCATCAGATCATGCAGTGAGTGGCGTCTGGTGCCTCCCGGTGCGGGCTCAGTGTCTAGGTTCTAGTTCTGCAAATCACTCATCTAAGCCTAGCATTTCTTTTGCATTTTTTAGGTGTATATTATAAGGAGACACTTCCCGTTATCTACTCCTTGGTTTCCCATTGTTGCAGGGAAAACACTTGATTTTTTTCCCTTTTATTTACTGGATGACCAGTAAGGTATTTTTTTTTTTATTGTTATATACTTAATATGTTTAATCATTTTATGGGCTTTATTTGCAGTGCTTATCCCATTTGAAGCTCAGTCTAAGTTCTTGAATCCTTTTGACATGACCCTAGTAGTTTCTGTTAGCTTCCTTGGTGTCTTAGGAGAAGATATTCCTGGCTCAACTCATGTATTTTCTGTCCTAGACCTCAAATTGGACATTGCTCCCCACAACTGTTTTCTTCTAGTGGAGGAAAGGTGTTTTAAGATCACAGTCTGAGAAGTAGGAATGCTGACAGCTCTCGGGCTGGTCAATTTCTAGGTTTTCTCAATTGACAGAGCCAGGTGAATGTACTATGTAGTATGTCTATGTGTAAAAGCCATGAATTCATACTTCTAAGATACTTCCAAGTATGATCTATAGGGATTTTCTCCTGTATTATATCTGTATCTAATTCCATTCCTGGGTCTGAAGGACATGGGGTGACAAAATTACAGTATGCTGTAGTTATTTTTTTATCCCACATTGAATATACAAGTCTCAATAAAAACGATCATACTACTACCACTTCCAATTGGATGACTGCACAGTGTTAAAAGACCTTTCATTTTTTTGCATGTCCTCCCCCGTCCTGCCCCATGTCTTTGGTGTGCTGTGCGCTCGTCGTCGGGACAAACAGTCATCACACAGTGTTCCCTCTTCCTTGTAGTTTGATCTTCGTTGTACAGGGAGCTCTGTGTTCAGGGCTCCCTGGTAGGCCTTGTGCTGGCCGACTGCTCTGCTCATCGTGGTCGTGCCGAGCTCAGGCTCCAGTGGGTTCCTGAGGCAGGGCTTGGGGGCGTGAGTGCTTCCATGTCGATGACAGGACGTGCCTTTGTGCTTAAAGTCACCTAGTGAATACAAAAATCTTTGGCTGATGTGTCTTTCCTTCAATATCTTAAATATGTTACTTCTTTTTTGGCGGGAGGAGGGTAAACAAAGTGTTCCTGTTAAAGTATGATGAGATCCAGGTTTTTCCCCTTATAAATCATGTGTTCTTTTTATCTGGATGTTGAAGGGTTTCTTTCTTTAAAAGTCTAACATTTCTGCTAGAACACTTTGGGCCTGTGGTGGCTCTGGGTTGCTCTTCCTGGGTGGGCATTGTGTTCTTCCACCTTAGAGCTTCACACCTTTTTGAAAGTCTGCTCCTGGGGGCTCCTTTAATTTTGTGTTGAGACTTTGCCCATCTTCAGTATTTGGCAATTTCTCTTGACTGTTTCCTTCATTTAAAACTTTTCTTCTTTTCACTTTTTATTTCTCATAGGGCCTTATCTGTTTCGTATCCTCCTATTCCTTCTAGTTTAGCCTTCATTTCTAAAATAATTTTTTATTTCGGAATTTTTCCCTGACTTAAGTCACTTTTCTGAATTGCTCTAAGTCTAGTTTATATTGCTTTTTCACGATACATGTCATTTTCATAATAACTTTAGCTTGTTTTAATATAGTGGGGACAGTACTGATTAGTTTTGTGGCATGCCTTTCAGGCACGTTTCATTTTCTCTAATGACATTCTCTTTGTAGCTTTTTGATACAACTTACTCTAAGAGGAGCACCATGAGGCTTCTCTGTTGCTCATTTTCAACCTGAACTTTTAGGGGGGGGTTTTGACTGTCCTGTTCTCTGTTGTTTTAGCCTAGTATTTAAAAGTCTGGCGGCATGCTTGCTCAGCTTTCCCTGGCTGTATTCCTGTAGCGCCTTGTCCCTGATGCTTGCTTTTGATGCCTCAGCTAAGGAGTGATTCCTCAGTGTAGGGTGCTCTCCTGGAGGGGGGGCTCTGATGGGCTTTTCCAAGTACTCAGGGACTAGACTGCACTAGACTTGCACATCTGTGGGTCCATTTTACTTACCTGCTATGCAGGGGTGGGACTCCGAGCGTCAGCTCTTCTCCCCTTGGAGAGAATGCTCTCTAGTGACTATTGTTTGTTGGGGGCTCTTCTGTTCTCAGGTCTGTCAGTTGCCCTGTTGCCTCCCTTGGCTTCTGCTTTCTCCTTCACAGACAACTAATGTGCAGGTCTGGTGGCCACTTGTGTTTTTGTGACCCCCCCCTTTGTGTATTGGGGTTCATGGAGATGCCTTGTTACCTAGTTTTGTTAATACGGTCCGTGGGTTTTTGGTTTCCCTATCTAGTTGCTCTGTGTAGAAATTGGGGAAGACCTAAAAGTGTGCTGCCACCATGACCTGTGTACGTTCCGGAGTCTTCCAGCCCATCAGCTGTAGCTGGCACGTGTGCGTTCCGCTCTGGGCACATGAGAGTGCTGCTTCTCCTGTTCTTCCCTCTAGCCCCTGTGCCCTTTTCTGTCTGTCACATCATTGCGTGTGTTTGCTTCATCCTTCAGGGGACCAGTATGCACTGAAGATGAGGTTTGTGGACCATGTGTTTGATGAGCAAGTGATAGACTCTCTGACGGTGAGGATCGTCTTGCCCGAAGGGGCCAAGTGAGTGTGACGCTTCCTTTTCTGTGCTTCCCATTGCTCCGGTGGGGCCCTCTTGGTGCTGCAGGGGCCAGCTGTGCTCTAGGGGCATGCAGTAGGTGCTCAGCACATCACTTTGACCGTAGTTGAAACAGAAAGGTTAAAATCAAATGAGAGCTCAAGATATATTTACAACATTGTCCCCCAGGAGCGTGCCTTGCGTGGCAGGGGCAGTATCCAGTGTTGCCCGAGCAGGCCGAGGGGCTCGCGTTGGGTAGAGTGCACGGGAGCGCAGTGTGGGCCGGGTCACTCTGAAGGGCAGGCCAGAACCGGGGATGCTGGGGAGCACAGGCTGCAGGGAGGTGGTGTTGCCTCAGCAGTGGTCTGAAGCTCAGGGGGCTCAGGAGGCCTGGTGTTCCTTGGGTCCAGAGGGCAGTGTAGTGGAGCATGAACTTTGTGGCCCTGGAGGTCCCCCCGAGCCTTGGGACTCTCCCATCCTCCATAAAGTTCACTGGTCAGTGCCATTTGTCTGAGGTACTCCTTCCTTCCCATCTGCCTCCAGGAACATCCAGGTTGACAGTCCCTATGACATCAGCCGTTCTCCGGATGAGCTGCACTATACCTACCTGGACACATTTGGCCGCCCTGTGATTGTTGCCTTCAAGAAAAACCTGGTAGAACAGCACATTCAGGACATCGTGGTCAGTGGCTCCACTGCTCTGCCTTCTGTCTGTGCCTTCCTCCCCTGAGAATGGTGCCAGGGCCCAAGGACTTGCCCATCTTTATCTTCCCTCCTTGGGCAGGAGTGTCCTGGGCACAGTCATCTCTGGGCGTGGGGTGGGGAGCCTGGATGATGGTAGGCCTGCTGAGGCTCCAGGGTTCTGAATCCGAGCAGCCCTGTTAATGCCCATCTTCCTGGTTCTCCCTCCAGGTCCACTACGCGTTCAACAAGGTGCTCATGCTGCAGGAGCCCCTGCTGGTGGTGGCTGCATTCTACATTTTGTTCTTCACAGTCATCATCTATGTCAGGCTGGACTTTTCCATCACAAAGGTACCTCTTGGCTTTCTCCCTACATCTGTCAGTTATTTCGCACTCTTGAATGTGTTTCATTAGCTTACCAGGGCACTGGTCCTCTCCACAAGCCCAAGGCAGAACCTGTTGCCCAGAGCAGTCTCCCCACCTGTGGCCTCTGCTAATCCCTACTGTAAAAACACCTTGGTTTTGTTGCTCTGATCACACACAGTGTGCGGTGTTAAGTGAGACAGATTGCTACTGGCGGGTGAGCAATGTGGGGACGGGGGAACCGGCCCAGCGTGTGGTTTTGGTGCTGGGGCTACCCTGAGGAGGGGACCCACAGAAAAGGTGGCAAAGGGCATTCAGCTGGAGGGAGCAGTCTGTGGGACAGCAGAGAGGGCTTTAGCGGAACCTGTGGGAGCAGTGGGGTCTGTGGACAAAGACACTGATCTAGTTGGTCCACAGACCAGCGAGGCTGTCCAAGGGTAGCTTCTGTATGCAGAGACTCTATGCTTATATATCTTATGTATCTTCATATATGTTCACCTTGCAGTTGTAGCATTTACTACTGATGTCTGTCTGAATCTGTTACTGGTATGGTGGTTGTAAAACTATGATTCCTTTTACGTTGTTAGTTGGCATTCTACTGAAGGAAGAGCTTTTCTTACTGGCTGACGGGTCAGCTGGTTGATTGGATTCTTATTTTATTCCATGGGTTTCTGTCTACTGGTGCTGTTTATTTTGATGCTCAGATTGCCCCAGATTTGACTTTTTTATGTCTCCATCATTTTTTTGGAACACTTTCTTACTGTTGGCATACCGCCACGTTTCAGGCATATCTCATACTTTCTCCAAGGAGCCCTGGTTCCTTTTAGTGCAGAATGGTACTGAGAGATGATCACCAGGTGTGATCCCTGCTGTGGAGGATTACTGCTGCTCAGCACTTCCCGCAGGCCGAGCCAGGAGATAAATACATGTGATGTTTAAAATATATATGAACACTGATGTTTTTAATTTCAGTCTGACACCATGGGGTTCTTGCCTGTCTTCCCTCATTCCATCTTTTTTCCTTCTCTTCTGGATCCCAGCAATATGATGTACTTATTTATTTGCTGAATTCTATAAACACAAAACCCAAATTACTACACTCATGCCACCACACATGCCAGACCTACCAAGTAGAGTCCTGAGATTTGCTTGCTGTTCTTTTTGTGTTTAGATGGAGAATATCTTGTCCAAGTATTGTGTTCCCAACATAATTGGCTTAGTTGTTTTTTCCTGTGTTAACTCTGTTTGAAATATAGTTAGGTTCCTTTATTTCTGCTGAAGTTTTATTCTAGTTTCCCCCTCAGTCATTAACATTTAATTTAGGCTGTAAATTTATAAAACATTAATAAGGTTCTAAATGCAGCACTTGAAGAGTGGTGCAGCTTCCTCCACACTTTGCCACCCTGCCTGGACGTAACCACTTTCATCAGTCCTTGGTTAGCCCTCCTGATTAGTTTATTTTGTAAAAAGAAGCAGATACTTTAGGTCTTCATTTTTCTTACACAGAGGGTAGCAACAGTATGGTTTTAGTACTTTTTTTCCACTTAATATATTCTGAAAATCACCCATATTAGTTCATAGAGCTCTTGTTATCTTTTACACAGCTATAGAGTACACCATTGTATGGATGGGTCAGTTTATTTATTCCTTGTATACATCTCCTTGTTTTAAAGCTTTGGTAATTTATTGAGGAGAAAACTAATTGTGGGCCAAATCAACCATCTGCAGACTTTCAGCCTTTGAGCCACCAAGTTAGTACTTCTGAAGTAGACACATGGCGAGGGATGAATTCTGACAAGTATGTGGGGCCTCATCTGAAGGGTCGTGAGTGGCAGGATAAGTGGCTTGGCCTTTGTCCTTTAGGCCCTGGGAAATCCGTGAAGGTTTTAAGGAGAGAGGCATAATAAACATATGGGAAGCTTTCCCTGACCTGAGCTTTCTCTTCCTGGTACCTCACCTGTCCCTTTTGTGGAGCACTCTGGCATTAGGACTCTTATTCACCTCTGTCTGCCCTGCTGGACGTCAGAGGAAACGTCCGTTTCATCTTTATGTCCCCCTTCTTGCCCTTTGCTGAACGGGTCCAGATTCAGTGTCACCAAGAGTTTGGTTCTCTGACTTGCCAAGAAGACAGCCTCTCTCGTTTGCACAGATGGGGGTGGGCGCTCTTTGGGAGGTGAAGCTCAGTGGGCTCCCGCGGGATGGCATCACCCACAGTGTCTCTTCCTCAGGATCCAGCTGCAGAGGCCAGGATGAAGGTGGCCTGCATCACAGAGCAGGTCTTGACCCTGGTGAATAAGAGAATAGGTCTCTACCGACACTTTGATGAGACTGTCAATAGGTACAAACAGTCCCGGGACGTGTCTACCCTCAACAGCGGCAAGAAGAGCCTGGAGACGGAACACAAGGCCTTGACTAGTGAGATTGCCCTGCTGCAGTCCAGGCTGAAGGCAGAGGGCTCTGACCTGTGTGACAAAGTAAGTGTCTGCCGTCACTGAGTCACTCAGCTCCTTGCTCCTTGCTGTGTTGTGGGGATTGTACCTGACGGTCCAGAGCACCACCTGGCCGCTCTGCTCTCGGCTAGCTCACGGGGTAACACCACACCCAGCCAGAGACTTGTGTGGTGCCCACCCTTGTGGTGGAACAAGAAATTTTGGGGTCTTGGTTGTGAACTGGGTTTGGAGAAAGCTCTGCTAGCCTGTCCACATGGCCGTTACTGTAAGCAGCTGCTTCCTTTCCTGGAGGCCACACTGCACAGGCCGCTAGGCTGCTCATGCTTTGGTAAGAAGAACCTAGACTTAGAATTGTGAGTTTAAATCCAGGTTCTGATTCAGATATAGAAAACCTGAGCAACTTATTACTGAACTTCTGTGCTTCGGTTTCCTCATTTGTAAAATGGGGGTTCTTGGTATTTCTCTCTCAGTGGCTGTAGATGTGTAATGAGTTACTGCACGGGAAGAGCTGAGAACCCTGCCTGGAACGTGTTGTGACGGCATTCTTGTTACCTGTAAATGAGGATGAGAAGCTCCTCAGGGTCCCTGAGCCACCCTGTCCACGTGCCACTCCCAGCACTCCCTTTTCATAGCACCTGCCATTTTCTGAAACGGTTTATTCATGTGCTTACATATTTATTATCAGTCAGCTTGATGAGGGTGAGATGTCCAGTCTGTCTTCACTGCTATTTTCCTGAGCCTAGAATCATGCCTAGCAGTATGCCTCGCTAAATATTTGTTGAATTTTGAATGAATGTGACTATAAAACTCTCCAGCCTGACACCCAGTGGGTGATAACGGGGAATTGTCTCATCCCGCTGCCACCCACCCTGCCATTGGACTTGCCTCACTGAGTCCCTGGGCCTAATTCGTCAAGCTGCAGGGAGCAGAATGAGTGCTCTGAGTTCCTTCTGGGCGCCAGTGCCATGCCACGTGCCTTCACGTATTTTCATACTCAATCCTTATAATCTTCTTCAATAGCTGAGGCCCAAGAGATGGTGAAGAGACTTGCTTATAGGGTCAGAGCTTGAAGGAACAGGGTTTGTAGGGGATGAAGCTGGCGTTGGAAGCCAGGCCTGTCTGTCTCCCTCCACAGCCAGCCTTTTCTGCTCTGGGAGCTTGGGGTCTGTAGGATCCTGGGAGGTGGTGGGCCCTGCTGAGTGTGCATGGGAGGAGTGCTAGTAACGCTTGCCCTGTTCTTACCCTGGCCAGGTGAGCGAAATGCAGAAACTGGATGTGCAAGTCAAGGAGCTGGTGCTGAAGTCGGCAGTGGAAGCTGAGCGGCTGGTGGCCGGCAAGCTTAAGAAGGACACCTACATTGAGAATGAGAAACTCATCTCTGCAAAGCGACAGGAGCTTGTCACCAAGATCGACCACATCCTAGATGCTCTGTAGGCCCTGTGCATTGTCACCAGGGTGGGCCCAGGGTGCTGCACTTGGAGATGATGGGTTGAGGGGTGATGGGCAGGGTGAACATAGAGGCCAATGAATGCAGGCATCTGTATTTTGCAAAAAAACTTGAAGAGAAGCCAGACCCTGCCTTAGGTGACACAGAAGCTTAGTTTTTGTCCTAACATGTTCCTTAAAAAAAAAAAAAAACCCAAAACTTAAATCCCATTAAAAACAAAATATCTTTGTGTTTTGAACAGAGAAAATTTCAGAGATTGATTGGTTTTGTTTTGAAACCTAGGATGTTCTTTCAGCCTGTAAGCCCCTTTTTTTATTGCCTTTCTGATTCTCAATGTTTGGGTATTTTTCAAGTGTGTGTGTTTTTAAAAGCATGTGTGGCCAAATGAAAATAAAGCAGGGACTGTGACCATTTGTGTTCTGTTGAAAATCTCTCATAACTTACTTCTTAACTTAGGGGACAGTACTTTTATCAAGTGCTTTTTATCTACTAAATAATGGATTTGCTCCTCAGCATGTTTGCATGTCAAGTATTGGCTATGTTTTACATGTTAGAACACTGAGGCCACAAGGGTCAATTGGCCTACATATGGTCGCAGGACAGAGTGGTGAAGTGAGGGCTCCGTTCTTGTATTTTTTGATTGCCTGTTCTGCACTATTGTGCATCACATGCTCTACTAGGCCCTAAGGAGACAATGATGAGCACAATTAGAGTTGGTTGTACAGCATACAGACTGTCAAGTGATCGAATACAAATTCATAGTCACAAATGGACAAAACCATGAGAGGGAAAGGGACAAAGGGTCCTCTGACGGTATGTACTGGGGAGCATGGGGCCTGATTTGGATGAGATGGCAGTGGGAGTTGGAGAAAGTTGCCCTAAGGGACTGACTTTGGAGTTGGGCTGTGTAGGAGTTACACAGATGGCAGGGGATGGTGGAGTGCAATGTTCAGGCAGAGGGCACAGCATGGGCAGAGACCCTGGAATAGGTCTGGGCTTGAGGACTTGAAGAGAACCGGGAGAATAAGGTGGACGGCGTATGACAAAGGGCTGCAGAGTGGAAGAGCCCAGAACAAGATGGTGCTCTGAAGGTCTGTCATAGGCTTTTGGCGTCCTGCTAAAATGAGTGTGTGAGAGACATGCCTAAATCTGTATTTTGGCTGAGGAGGAACTAATGAAGGCCATTAATGGGTGTGGGAGAAAACCTGAGAGCCTATGTAGTAATCCAGGCAAAAGACGATGGCTTGGGCAAGGGTGGTGGTGGCGTATGGATGGAGATGGAGTTGAGATTTAGGTGGGGTAATCAACAGTGCCAAGTGAGTGCCATGCTTTCTCCCCCCTTTCCTCTCTGCTGTGGTATACACCTTGTATTCACCCAGTTAATTCCTGCTATTCAGGAATTAGCTTAAGGTAATGGGTTAAGGTTACTGTCTCAGGGGAGCATGACCCCCCAGGCTCAGTCAAACTCGATTAGGCCCTTCTCCCCATCATATACCACACAAGTTGGAAGGTGTCTGATAACAAGATCATCTCTGCTGGGCAGGGTTTTTTTCCTGATATGCTCACCCACATGTTGTCCACTAGATGTTCAGATATGAGACATAATAGGTGAGCTACTGAATGAGTGGCTTGAATATTGGGGTGGGTTGAGGGATTGCTGTACCATTCAACATGGAAAGGCATGTAAGACCAGTTTTGAGGAAAATTATGATCAGTTAGACATGATAAGGTGGGTGTGCCTGAGACACCCAAGTGGGAGTATCTACTGGCAGTTGGAAATTCAGGTCTGGAGCTCAGAGGAGGAGGGGTCCAATGGAAATGATAGATATGGGAGTCTTTCAGCATGAAGATGGCTGTGGAGATGGGGAGGTGGGGCTTGTGGTGTTTCAAAGGGTGTCAAGTCAGAAGAGATCCAGAACTGAATACCAGACTCCACAAAGGACAGCGGCTACATAGAGCACACCCCTGCGCACAGGCCGAGAAGTGGGTGAAGTAAGAAAGACCAAGACCGTGTGTGTCATGGGAGCCAAGTGAAAAGGCGTTTCAAGGAGGAGCCATCAGCCAGTACCCAGAGGTCACGCTAGAGAAAACCGGATGCGTGTGGGTCCTAGGAGCGGGTAATGAAGTCGTTCTCTGGGGCCTTTAGGACTGTTAGTGGGGTGGTGGGAATGGAAGTCGTACTGAAGTGAGGCTTCCTTTGAATACTGACAATGCATGTCCAAGATGGGCTGTGAGAGGGATGCGGGATGGAGATGGGGAGGGGAATTGAGCTGAAAGTTTAAGATGGGAGAGATTGAGGTGTGTTAAATGCCATTGGGAAGGATCCAGTGGGAAATGGGAGGCAAAAGAGAGGAGAGAAAATGTGGACAAGTGTGAGGTTTTTGAGGCAGTGATAAGATACGGGGACCAAAGGGCAGTGGAGAGTAGACTTGGGTATGGAGAACACTTATTCAAGAGTGGGGCTCGCAGTCTGACGTCCTGCAAAGGGACCCCCATCCTGCCACTCACTGTGACTTTGGGCAAGTCTTTGGGGCATCAGTTTCCTCATCTGTAAAACTGAGCAGTGCTGTAGGACAGGTTACATGATGAGGTCACAAACGTGAAGTGGCATATGGCTGCTTGTTAAGCATTAGAGATTGTTTCCATTCCATCCAGCTTGATCTCTGTGGAGAGCGGTTGGGACAGAAGGAGCAAGAGTACAGGACCGGACTGATTGTGTTTTTGGGCCTAGTCTCCATCTAGGGCCTGAACCGGGCCTGACTCTGAAAGTAACCTTAAAAAGTTTCCTAAATTCCAGGAACAAGTATCTCAGGAATGCAGGGAGGTCTTAGCTCAAGGCCAGCCACCTGGACCAGATGCCCCCAGGCGTATGTGACTTAAGTATTGGATTAATGTCTGATTGGATTGATCTGTGGGCAATACTTAAGTGATTGGATAGAGGTCCTTGAGAAGGGTGTGTGAATTTAATCTAGGCAATTCATGTGTATATAAGCCATGCCAGAATAAAGCTTCTTTGCATTCTGCACCAGTTTGCCCTCCTGTCAGTCTTGCATATCCAGCCCGACGCCCCCACTCAGGAACTGTTCGACTCCTGCTGGCAGGCCCCCGCAGATCTCTTTCCAAGACTGATCTCCAATCAGTGCTTCTGGCCTGAGCCCGGGTTCCTGGGGGTGACTGGCTGCAAGGGCTGGAAGCTGGAGGCTGCACATGACTAGTGTTCCCAGTGGCGTTCTGGTGGCCCTGGCCCGACACACGCCCGGCCTCTGGCACCCCTGGCTGGGACGGAGCCGGGCCTCCGCCTGCTCCCCTAGAATTGCCTGGTTACTTGCCTGGCAGCCCCCAGCGGCCGCCCCTCTCCGGTGCCTCCCAGCGCCGCTGTCTCTGCTTCTCTAAGGCAGCCTCAGGGGCAGCTGCGTGCCTTAGGGCTGTTACCCTGAGCAGACGCGGGCCATTTGGCGGGTTTCTTCACCAGCTCTCCTCACCCTTTTACATTCGGTTAAGTCTTCTCCCACTTTCTGGAACAGTAAAAGAAAAAAACGGCAGAAACCTGTGTCATTGTCATTGAGCGCCCTCTGCTGGGTCGGCGAGCCGCTCACAGGCCTGGGGAGGGAGCTTCGCCTTGCGCCCTCGTGTCTGCTGCCCCCTTGAACACGTCACTGGGTGCGCCAGAAAAATAAAGCCGAATGCGCAGGCGCAGAGGGCCCCGGTTAAGAGAGCAGCGCATGCGCGGAGCTGCACCCACATTGAAGGCAGCTGGGACTTTCCCCAAAGCCAATGCCCTGTCTGTGGCGCCATCTAGGGGTGCGAGTCCTGGAACCGCAGCCCCCGTCTGGGCTAGAACTGGGTCTGGGGTCTGCGCGTGAGTCCGGCGGCGGCCCCGCGCAAGGGCAGTAGGGGTTTGGGCTCCCAGATGCTCAGTGTGGGCCGTGGGGCCAGCCAGGCCTGCCAGAGTCCGAGGCTCACCCAGCATCCTGGGCTGGGGGCCATGGACGAGGCATCCCGCCCCTACCCTCCTTCGGCCTCTAGCATCCCTAGCTCTGGGACGTAGTATCTTAAGCCATGGGTAGCCCAGCGCCTCCCTGGTCCTTTGTTTCCCCACTGGCAAACAGGGCCTCAGTTTCCCCTTGTAAATCCCGAGGTGGAGGGCGGGGGGTGAAGTGGGGACCCTGAGTGTAAAGTCTAGGCCCAGGCTTGGCCTCACTTGGTGCAGGGTGAGGTGCCCCACACGCCGGGCACCCGTCGTTTGGCCCCAGACCCAGCCTACCCTCTCTGTGGCCCTCGTGGTGGGTGGAGAGGAGTGCTCCCGGGGGCCTCCGCCCCACGGTTCAGGCCCTGGGCCAGGCGCATCTGTCCAGCCCTGGCCAACACGCTCCACCCCAGTGGCCTGGCCCCGGCCTCCTCCCTAGTCGCGACTTTGCGCTGCCCCTTTGGCCACAGCTGGCCATGCGGCGGGCCCCCGGCCTCGGGCAGCTGCCCACAGGCCGGCCCCTGTCTGAAAGGGGAAAAAACACAGCTGAAGACAGGCTGGGTGTCACTTTCCCTCCTCCATTTGTCTTGGAGGCTGACATGGGAGAAAACCCCAAAGGCCCGAGTGCGCCCTCACAGTTTCACCACAAGTATCCTGACCGGGCGTCTGGTGCCGAGCTGATAGTGCAGGCCCCGGCCGCAGCCCCGCCGGAAACCGCGCTGCCAGCGGTTGGGGGCCGCAGGCCCAGACAGGAAGCGCCCCCGAAGGTCCCCAGCCCCATGCCTGCGCTCGGACCTGCTGCCCAGACCCCCGGCGCCATTTTGGAGCTGGGCTGGGATCTGGGGACCGGTCTGTCACTTGCCTGGATGGAGAAGACAGGGAGGGAGGAGGGAACCCCCAGAGCCTGGCCCCTACCGTGGCCAGTCCCTTCGTGGGCCTCCATCTGAGCCCTTTAAATTCTCAGCTTCCGTCAGGTCGCTGGTCCAGTATTTGCAGCGACAGGCCCAGAACCTGAGGCAGGGAACACAGAAGTGGACAGAACAGTCGTAGTATGGGCACCAGGAAAAGCAGGCAGAGGCGGGGCATGGTTAGAGGCGTAACCACAGCGTCTGAAGGATTTGCGTGTCGGGGCGGATGGAAGGGAACAGCCCAGATTTCAGCCCCCATTTTTGACTTCCATTGTGGAGGTGGAATCCAGAAAGATTCATTTTACGATAAGACAGGAGCCCATTTAAATGCCGATGGGAAGGAAAGGGGTTATTGGGAGGAAAGGTGGCCCATCCAGGGCAGAAGGCCATTCCACAAGGGGACCCCCAAGGGCAGGATTGGATGGGATTGAGGGCTGAGGCGGAGATCTCAGGGGAGATCTCTGAGCTTGGAGGTGGTGCCTCCCACCAGCACTACAAAGAAAACAGCAGAGACCCGTTGAAGCTTCACTTCCTGGGCAGCCTTCCCGATGCCCCTGGAGGCCCCTGCCTTACACCCTTTGGCACTGCTTTCTGAAGTCAGTGAGCTACCCGCCTCTCCAGACGGGGGGCTCACTCGCTGCAGAGTTAAAGGGGCAGCTGGGCAGTGCCTGAGATTCTTTTAACAAATACTTTCACTATGTGTCAGGTGCTGTTCCTAAAAGACACCAGGGTTACTTATGGTACGTAGAATAAAGTCTTGTGTGACTTTAGAGAGGCAAGAAACTCGAAAATAAATCATTGCAGGTAGTGATGAATGCTATGAAGGAAATAAATTAGGGTGCTGTGATGAATGGATTGAGTGTGAGGGGTCAAGGAGGTATCCCTGGGAGGAGACAGCCGAGCCGTGACCAGAGGAAGCGGGAGCTGGAAGGGCAGCACAGCAGAGATGGTGTACTAAGGCTGCAGGCATGCGCTGGGTCCCTCTGCCTCGTCCCTCCTGGTCTCTTCTCTGCCCCACCCGTCCAAGCCCTGGTGGCAGTCTACCTCCAAGGCACGTTTCATGGCACACATTCCCTCCAGAGCTCCCGACTCCTCAGCTCCCAGCTCTTCCCTCTCCTTGAGGTCCTGGAGCCTCTGCAACCGCCGCCGTGGTCTTCCCCAGCCCCTGTCCCCTGCCTTTGCATCAGGACATGGTCATTGCCACTCCAGGCTCCTGAGACTCAGGCTTTCCTCTGAGCCTCATGTTGCTTACCTGGAGACGGGGACCATATGCTTACACGTCCTGGAAGGACTCAGTGACGTGATGCAAGCAAGCTAGCTCAAGTGATGGAGTCTCTTCCGTCACCCCGTACTAGAATCATCACCATTACCCTCCTGTTTGAAGAGCGTAGCTGTTGACAAAGTGCCTTTATAAGTGCCCATGGCTCCCTGGTTCAGACAGCAGACAGGGGGCTCCCAGTGCGCTGAGTTGAGGCCAGGGCCAGGTCTCAGCTCTGCAGCCAGCCCCTGGGCCAGTCCCTTCCCTCTCTGGGACTTGCTGGAGTCCCGCTCCGCTGGGGTGAGGTGTCGAAGGGGAGTGAGACGGCGTCGGCGAATGAGACGACACCCACACTGACTAAGGTGCCAGCATCTCCCAGCATAAGGCTAGTAGTCGTTTATTTTATACAAGTCAACAATCAATAGAATTCTGAGTGAGGAACTTAACAGACAACCATTAATTAACTCTAAACTCAATTTCCGGCGGTCTCAAGTCTCCGGGGGTGCGGCGTCTTACATGGTATTGAAACAATAGCAAGGGCACTTAGGTCCTAAAGGCTGTCTTGGTCCTGTTTGTTCTGTCCTTGATTCCTTATCAAGTCCCCGGAGCCATTTCTACTCCAGTAAGCATTCTACTGATTAACACACCTTTCCTTTTGTTTCTCACTTAACAAACACCAGCTGGACCTATTTCTTTTAATTCTTTTCTACATATATAAAAAACTTGAACTGTACTAACCATTGTTCTATTCATCAAAAGCCACCTATTCATGTATAGATCATGAACCCTAGTATATGAAATAGTACTGGGAAACAGAGTCCATCAATTAATTTTTCCCATGCTATGTTTACCTTTAGAAAAGTACCATTTTCTACCCAAAATCTCTACAGCTACATTAGGGGGTCCTTCTATAGTGGGAAAAGGAAGCTTATTACTAATTCTTTTCTGGGCAATTGGTGAGTCAGGAGGGGGTCCTCCCCATAGTCCTGGTTCCCATATCTCCTTATGCTGTAATTTCTTATAAAACTCCTCTGCTGTAATATTAGGGCAGAAAGGGGGCAACCTTGTATAGGTTCCAAAGAGGGAGTTTCTTCTGAGTGAGCAGGAAAGGTAGGGTGAACTTTCCTTGAGCTTTGGCTACCTGCCTTAAGTATTTGGAGTAAAACTGAAAAAAGGGGGGTAAATTCTTGTTATATTTCTGAGAATTATGGTGTGCTTTTTGTTAGAGCTCCAAGTAATGAAGCGCGTGGGAAAGTTAATAATATAGCGGGAAATAACTAGGGCCAGCTGGGAGGCTTCATCTTCTGAAGGCATCCTGGAGCCTGGACTTTGTCAAGCAGCACGAGTAGCTTGGCTCCCGACAGGGACTCAAGTCTTTCTGCCCAAGGACAGATGTCTGAGGGCCCTTCTGGCATGGACACTGGGGTGTTGGGGCCAGTCATGCAGGGAGAGCCCCAGCGAAGCCTCAGGTGAGGAGGGAGGCGCAGGGCTTTTACATGTGGGTGTTCAAACTCCAGCTTCTCCCCAGGCTGAGCCAGGCTTTCAAAGGGAGAGGCTGAGTCTGGTCTTCGTAATGCAGGACCCGCCTCGGTTCCTTGTTGCCTTGTCAGGGGAGTGCTGGGGGCGCTGTGACACAAAGCACATCCTTCCTGGCCCTGCCTGACCTGAGCCAGCAGGTGGGGGCTTTCTCTCTGCCTCTGTCTCACGTACCCTCATGGTGGGCGCGGAAGGCACACAGTCACAGGCACGCGGTCGTTCCAATGTTTGGGTGCCCTGCCCCTCCACACCCATGGTTCTCACTCAGACTCCCAGACAGACACGCTCAGGTGGACACGCAAACGTGCACACCCAGTGCTGGGCCCACTCATGTATGCCAGATGTTCACTAAGGGCCCGCCGTGTGCTGGGTGCTGCCCGCGTTCCTGGGGACACAGCTGGGAGTGGGCCAAGTCTCTACCCTCATGCACCTTAGAAGTTCCCAGAATTCTGTCACATAACAGCTGGCACTCAGCGGGCTTATTGGTGCTGGGAGCTCCTCCGGTCACAGTAACCCTCACCGCCACTCTGCTTGTGGATACTATTGTCCCACTGCGCCCAGGCTCGCATGACATGCAGGCCTAGCATTCTGGGCCCAGAGCCTGCTTGTAACGTCTGGGCCACATTTCCTCACTCGCAAGTGCTCCTTTATGCCAGCGCAAGGCATGCAGGCTGCCCTGGGGTGCCCCTACCTGCGGAAACGCGCCTGCACCCTCAGGCCCTCCGCCTGCTGCTCTCCTCACGCAGTTGTTCCCCCTGCTGCTTCTGGGTCCTGGCTCATGCCGGCCCCTCTTCTCTGGAGCACTTACTGTTCGCTTGCTCAGTCTCCGCCTCAGGTCCCTTCACTCTGACCTGTCCCCCTCAGGGTGCAGCTGTCTTCCTTCATCAGGCTGGGAGCCCCCAGCAGGGCCTGGGGTTTGTGCCCAGCACAAGGCCTGGAGTGGACAAGGTAGGTCTGTGCACGCAATGAGAGTATTGGGCGAACACTGGATGAAGGCGAAGGCACAGCCTCTCACCCACAGGCACCTGGAGCTCTTCCGGAGAACCCAGGTCTCCCGTGTTAGGAAGCCAGTCACTGGGATGGGGTGCTTGGAGCCAGGAGGGAACCAGGAAGGAGACCAGAGAGGCCCCCAGAGCCGCAGGTGAGGGAATGCGCCAGCCTGTGGGCAGGCGGGAGGCTTGTCAGGGATGGAGCCTGAACCCTGAGGAGGAGACCCGATGGAACTTGCCGGGGCTGGAGAGAGGCAGTGGGGAGTGAGGCCTGGGTTGGGGGATCTATACACACCCGGGCACAGGGGGGAAGAGGCAACTCCAGGGTTGTGCTGCGACCTGTGTGTGTCTGCGTGTGTGCACGAATGTGCACGGGCATGTGCATGTGTGTGTGACTGTGGGAGGCAGCCTGGGGCAGTTGGAGGAGGGAGGGTGGCATTAGGGCCTCCTGGAATTAGCTCTTTGTTCTTCAAAGCACTGAAGTTCTTTCCACCTGTTTCCCACTCAAACAGTGGATCAAATGATACCTGTGTTAGGAGAAGGAGCAGTATGTAGGTAAACGTTGTGGCACAAAGAGTGTATGTGCTCCATACACAGCAGGTGTGATTTACCTGTGTGTGAGTGTCAGGGGAGGATCTTAGGGCCCTCTGAGGGCTTGTGAATCTCAGATCCTGGCAAAGCTGGTCACTGTCACAGCAGAGCTGTCCTGTGATTCTGGGGTGCTGCACCTGTTACTCAGGTCCCCCAGTCACCTGCCCACAGGGGCGCCCATCTGACAGACACGGATGCGGGTACCCAGAGGGAGCACCTTACCTGGGTTCTGTGAGGTTATTAAATCTGTCCTGAACAGGTTAAATTCTGTGCTGGGATTTCTCTTATTAATTTTTTTCTGCTTTTATCTTTTTCCTCAGAACAGGACACACTGCCTCTGTCCTTGCTGCATCTTCATTCATCCTGACCCCTACTTCCATCCCTCGGTCCACAGAGAGCCCCCCACGGGGTGTTCGTGTCCTATGTGTGCATGTCCTGGTCAGGCATGTGCTGTGTTTCCATGTGTGCGTGTCCCCCCGGCTCTAGAGCGCGCACTGATTCTTGTCGGTCTCACTTGGGCGCATCCGTGTTGTGTGTACGTCCATGATGTTCTACCCTAGAGTATCTGCCCCCCCTCCCCATCTGCCCTCTATCCCCAAGGAGGCTTCAGGGAGGACGGGCGGGTCACAGGCTCTGCAAGGATGGCCACCATTGTGCCCCTGTTGGTGTCATCCTGTTCTGCACACTTTGCTCAGGTATCTGTTTAGTCCCTACAGTCAACCTGGGAAGACGGTGTAATTCACTTCCACTTACAGCAAGGATGGAGGCCAGTGAGGAGTGACTCTCCTGAGGCTGCACAGCCATTGGCTGAGTCTGGGGCAAGGCCTGGCGGCAGGGACTTGCAGAACCACAGTTACGTGGAGAAGCCTGCACCGCACTGCAAGCTACACCCAGCCCGATCCCAGGTGGGGGTCCTGGTGCAAAGCTCCAGTCTGTTCTAAAGTACTGGTGTCCCCATACAGCAGCCGTGCACTCTGTTGGAAAGGATGGAAAGGAGAGGCTCGGGTGTGCTGCCTGTGCAAGGCGAGAAAAACCCTGATTCCAGGGACGGGTCAGGAAGAAAGTCCCAGAAGGGGCAGCAAGGGTCTAACACGCCCGGAACATGCAATCCCTTCGTGAAGACAGAGCTGCTGCTTAAGTCTAGGCTCCCTGCTCACCGTCTTATCTAGCCGAAAGGAATTCCTCTACCTGAGTTACATTCTAATTACTTTTTACAGTTATCTTTCATTTAGGCCAGTGGAACTGGTTTTCCACTGATGGTAGAGATACAGAGTTTCATTTACAGCTAACTTAGACTCTGAGACTGACCCGAGTAGGGAGGAGTGGGCAGAGCGGAGAGCCCAGCCTCACCGGCTCTGGGCAGCCCCTGGGGATTGCCTGCTTGTGACCATGGGCAAGGTACTCGCCTCCCTCTGCCCCGATCTCCCCCTCCATAAAATGGGGTAATGGTAACTCCTGACTCTGAAAGTCATTGCTAGTGTGAGGCCCAAACAAGGTGATAGGGGCCTGCCTGACTGACTGGCCCACCGAGAGCACGAGGTAGGGGTCTGTTGCTATGGCGCAGGGTGTGGGCACAGCTCGGATGCTGGTAGAACCCCCATCTGCCTAACTCAGCCCCCGATTCAGAGGGGAGACCAAGTCCCTATGCCTTGCGCCAACATTCCACTAGGCCCAACGGGGCACAGGGGCTGTTAAGAGGTGGCTCTGCAGGAGGCTGGCTGGCAGGGTGGCTGTGAAATCAGCGTGGTCTCTGAGCCCTGGGTCTCATCCACAGGATGACGTAATCCCAGGGTTGTGGGTGAGAGACTCTAGTCGGGCTCCTCGTCGGAACGCTTCTCAGCGAGGCCGTTTCTGGGCTTCTGTGTTCCTGTCTGCACTGTCCAGTTTTAGCTAAGTCAGTTTAGCGAGACTGCCCCACCCTGGGTGTCTGCTCAGATTCCTGGCCGCCAGCCATCCCCTGGGCAATGGCCGCTCACCCCGGCCCGCCTTCAGCAAGAGTCCTGGCAGGTGGGCCTAGCCAGAGCCCCTCACCCTGATTCCTCCTGGTCCTTTCCCATCGCTGACCCACCCTGCTCCTTGGCTATCAGTCCCCTTTCCTAGTTGTACTCAGGACCGAGGCCTGTCACTTTCCCCCAGTACAAGACCCCACTGTAGCAGCCCCCCACCGCCTTGAATGAAGCCTTCCTTACTGTCTTTTAGCAAGTGCCACGAATAACTTTTCTTTAATAGGGGTCATGGGAGACCATGCACATAGAGCACACAGCAGGCACTCAATAAGTGCTGGTGTCCCACTTCATCCCAGGCCAGCTGCTGTATATCAAGTCTGGCTTCTTCCTCCATTTCCTCCGTGGACGTGCTCTGTGGCCCTGGACAGTTGCCGCTTTATTTTCCGGGCCTGGGTCTCCCCTCCTCAATGGGCTGGCTGGGCCCTGGCCCCTGAGTGGCCAGCGGGGTTCAGGTAGGAGCTGCACCGGCCACACCTGGCTCTGAAGACTCCAAGGCCAGAGGGGACTCTGAGCCCATTGCCACCAGAGGGCGCCCCTGCCCAGGAAATCCCCACCTTGGGAGGCCTGGGAGGCCTGGCAGCCCCGGAGCACAGAGGCCGCACCTCACCCTGGCTACAGGCCCCTTTTGCCCGTGGTGGCTTGTGCTCTGGCATGGAGGAGCTCCATTGAGGGGTGCCAGATTCTACTTCGGGAGGTTGGAGAAGTGTAGCACCTGCATGAAAGGTGTGGTGGATGACAGCCTGGCTGCTGGAGCCGGCTGGGCGGTGTTCAGATCCTGGCTCCCACACTCGCTGGCCGTGTGTAACCCTGCCTGCCTCAGTTTCCTCATCTGTCATACAGGCCTATATGTCACATAGGAGCTGCCACAAAGGGCTCTTGGGAAGGCTAAGCCGACGACTGGTGGTGGTAGAGCACTTAGACAGTGTGTGTCAGTAACTGGTAGCAATTGTTAGGGAGCTCGTGTTTCAAGCCAGGCCCATTGATGGGAACTTGGTATCCTCATACCATCACCCTTCACAATTACTCCACAGCAGGGATGGGGTGGGGGGGTTCCTATTAAAGAAACTGGAGGTTAGGGAGAGACAGCTAAAGTCCCACCATGGTGAGAAAGCTCCCAGCAGGATTTGGACCTTGTGACTGGCTTTCAGTTGGGGGCTAGTCATGCCACGTTGCTGGGCTTTTGCATCTATCAATACTGTGGGTCCAGGCTCCCTTGAGAACCTGCAGGGACACTGTGACAGGGGCAGTGAACGCCTCCTGGGCCTTTGAGAAGCGGCTCTGGGACATGTCCTATGGGGACCTGGGGTCATTCTCAGGCTGCAGTTCCAGCTCTGAAATCCCCTGAGGCTCCGGGAGATAGCTTTCCTGGAGTCTCAGCTAGACTCCGTTGTCCTTGACATGGGCCAGGGTCATTTCTCCCTCCAAGCCTACACTTGTGCTGTGCCCACCACCACAATCTCCTTTCCCATTCAAACCCTCTATCCTGTTAAAGTGCGTCCCTCCGTGGACTCCATGAAGCCTTTGCCGGGCTCCCCGAGCCGCTGACTTCCTTGGCCTGCAAAAGGAGCTCCCTTCCTCGTCTGCCTGCAAAAATTATTCACTTTCTAAAACCCAGGCCCTGTCGTTGCCTCTGGGAAGGCTTAATGCCACTGCACTCCTCTCTCCGAGATGGAGGCAGTTACTGCCTTGCTGGGCTTTCTGTACATTCTAGTTCCAATGTTGTAACAGTATTGCTGCGGTAGTTTACTGTTCAGATTCATTAAACAAGAATCCTGTGTTTTGCAGACTATATATAGAAGTAACACACACTCATGGTAAACATTCAAGCTGATGAGAGGGTATAAAGAGAAAAGCAGCAGGGCCCACCTCCCTACCAGGTCCCAGCTGCCCACCATCCTCCCAGAGAGAAGCTTTGTTAGTAGTCTCCTGTGAGTTCCCTGGGAAACTCTCCACGCCTGTCCAAGATGCTCATATTGTTTCATTGCACTTCAGTGATCTGTCTCCATCCACTGCTTTATGCCCACCTCCCTGACGCCCGGGCTAGGGTCTGCCTGAAGTGGGTGCCCAGCACCAGCCCTGGCCTGGTTCCAGAAAAGACACTCAGAAGTTGTTTCCCAGGCTGGGTTTTTATCCTCACAACACGATCAACGATGTGTAGCTTAGAACTTGGTGAATTGCCTTGCCTCTGATGAGAGGTTGCACCAGCTGGCAGATGAATTTTCTTTTCCTGCCGAATGTTATTATCATTACTCAAAGTTGAATTCAGTTGAATTTACAAGTCAGGAGATACTACCTAAAAATTGGAGTTTTCCACATCTCTTGAAAAAATTCAGGTGAGGGGGCCATGTGGGCCCTGCACTCTCCCCTAGTGGTCCTGGCCACAGGCCACAGCTGCCCCTCTATGCTCATCTGCACAGGCCCCCCTGCTCCTCCCCACCCCAGGTTCCACATGCTCCTATGTGCCCCCCGCCTGGCTCCAGGCCTCTGAGTTGTGGCCCTGCGCTTGACAGCCTGTTGAGGAAGCTGGATTTGCACAAATATCATCAGTGGCCAGTGCCTGCAGCGGCTGAGGGCTGGAGTAGAGGAGGAGGAAGGGTTGAGGAGGAATGAAGGCCTGGCCATCAGTCCAAGGTTCCCTGGCCCACTCCCCTGAGTTCATGTCACCCAGGACGGCACCAGGATAACCCTTCTGGGTCCTTGCTGCCCTGTAGGTGGAAACCTCCTCTGCACATAGAGTGTCCAACTTGGCACAGTGCCTGCAGCCTGCCCTGCCCGTGGAGGCCAGGGTCTCTGGAGACCGGGGCCCCCAGGGCATCTCGCCCATGGAGGGATTCAGTTACACAGGGGAGCTGTTCCAGGGTGAGGCATGGGCTGGGCCAGAGGTCCCCGCCATGGAACCCACAGCATGGGGCACCCGTCTGGCATGCCTGACTCTACATATGCAAGGCAGAAAATAATGGGTGTCGCTCAGGCTCACTGTGGGGAAGAGCAGGGCAGGGGACAGAGTGGGAGAGCTGGGGCCTGGGGCACACGGGAGACACGGGGCTCAGAGCTTCCAAAACAAAGCTGGAAATTCAGCTAAAGGAATGGCTTAAAGATTTAAAGATGGAAGCCCAATTACCCCAGTAGCAAACAAAATAGACCCATGAGTCTCCAGTTTGACATGTCTGATTGGCTAGTACCATCCTTTCTTTACAGAAAAGGTGTTTTTGTCCCCCTAAGAAGTGGGAAGCTCATAATCTCAGAGGCCAGGGTAGCCCTTTAGACATATGCATTTTGCTTTATAGAAAACCCACTAGGTTGCCCTTGGGTTTTGGTTTCCTATTGAGGAAAGGAAACTTCATCAGCCTGAACCTGTGGCCTGGTTGAAGGACGCCCTGAATGTGGTGTCCCAGGAGCCTGCCGCAGGCCTCCCTTCCTCCTGCGAAGTCTGGAGCCCCGGCCCAGCAGCAGCAGAGGGATGCCCTGCAGCCCTGAGCGGGAACGCAAGCCCGGAAGAAGCCCGCATCCCCTTCCAGCGTGTTGGCCGGGAAAGCCAGCGGGGCCGGCTGGAGCTCCGGGTGGCCTGAGGACCAGGCCTGGGCACGGAAGCTCAGAAGCCAGCCTGGCTGTGGAAGCTTCCAGGCTCACGGGGCCTCTGCAGGCTCCCATCCTTCCCCTTGCACACCAAGGGCCTGCCCGGGCCTGGGGCCGGCTCAGGAATAAACCCTGCTGCCATGATGCTCAGTGGGCCTCACGCCTTGGCGCCTTCCCGCCCTGGGTGCAGAGGCTGGGGTGCTGCTTCTCAGGGGACGAGGCCGGGTCTGGCGGGTTGGGGCAGGCCCAGCTGTCCTCTTGCCTATCTCTGGCTGAGGCCTCTTCTGTCCTTCCTTTCCCAGCGTGCCCCCCCATCTGCCCTGCTCCCCCTGAGGGGGTGCAGCGTGGGGAGGTTGTTGACAATTTGTGCATTAATCTCTCTGCCTGGGGCCTCCTGGTCAGGTGGTGCTTATCAGGGTTCCGCTCCTGTCAGATGGGCCTTCCGGAGCCCGTGGGCGAGGGGGGGCAGCAGGAGCCCCTGCTGCAGGGCCTGGAGGCAGCCTCACCATCCTTGGGCCTTCAGATCCCCCTGCCCCCCC
>JAQQAC010002837.1:75778063-75812249 GCA_029783875.1 Phataginus tricuspis | reverse complement strand
GGGGGGCAGGTCCTAGGAAACTGCTGTCCTTCCAAAATGTCCACTCAGGCCCAGTCCACCACCCACTGCGTGATACCAGGCATCAGTGCCCAGGGCTGTGAGGGCAGCGCCGACAGGGGGACCTTGTCAACTCCCGCTCCCTTCCTGGAGCTGGGCGAGGGCTGCCATCTCAGCCCTGATGCTTGCTACTGTGTAAGCACGGGCTTCGTCTCCTGCAGGCTCCGCTTTCTCATCTCTAAGCACCAGTGTCGGGGCCATGTGAGGATGGCATCCGTTTACCTGCAAAGAGCACCAGCAGGGAGACGGGCACTCTGGCATTCCGGCTCAGCAGGTGGAGCTCTCGCTCGCCAGCCTCCCGTCTCAGTGACCTTGGGCAGGTGACTTACCCTGTGTGCCTCAGTTTTTCTGTCTGGGGACTGGGGAGACTAGTAGCAACTAGCTTACACAGCCGTTGTCAAGGGGGACAGGATAAGACGAGAGGTGCTGAAAACCGCTCTGGCATCTGTGTGCCCGTGTATTAGCTCTTAGTAATGATCTCCACCAACTCCTTCATTTCTAGGTTCTCAGTGTTAGACCTCAGCCTTTCTGATTTTTGAAAGGGGGAAGGGCCCTGTGGAGCACAGAGAAATGATTCTAAAAAAAATGGAACTCAGGTAAAAAAATTTGAGGAGGCAGAGGGTCCTCCTCAAATCAGATTTTGTTAACACCAACCTCTTCCTTCTGGGCACTCCTGCTGAGTTCCCACTAATGGGAACCTGGTACCACACCAGGCTACCACACTGAGCAACTCCAGGAGTGCTAGACCCATGTGAGTCTTCGTGAAAAGTACTCCCTAGCCTGCGAGTCTCCTTAAACCAGATTGCGTGAGTGTGGAAAGAGACCTGGGTACCAAGAGCTATGTCTCTACCACAAGAAGAACAAGAGTATGAGGGCCTTGACAGATGAAACAGTATCTCAGTGTCAGGGTGGCAATAGGGAGTGGTGGGGACGGTGGCAAACTGGTAGAGCATGTACCACATAAAAGGGCTTCTGCCGCTCAGCTCCAGCAGATTAGGGCTATGTGGGAAATTTAAGCCATGCCAGTGGCTTAATCTCTCTGTGTCTTATTTTCCTTCTATGAAATGGGAACAACACTAGTAATGTCTGCAAATGGTTGTCCTGAGGATTAATCAGCCTAAGTCCAGCCCTTGCAGCTGTGCCTGGCTGTATGAGCATCCCTATGACCACTTCACATCTAAGCCATCAGGATGTTGGTCCACATCCACAGTTGACAGGGGAAGGGAGATTCACTGTTTAACCAAATGGTTGGTAACAATAATGGTAAATAATCATTGAGGTGTGCAAGGTCCTTTCACCCCAATTATCCCCATTTTATTTAATCCTCACAATCATCCTAGGGGTCCTTGGTCCTAACAGGTAAGGAAACCGCAGCACAGAGGGGTTAAGTGTCATGCCTGGGGTCACAGAGCCTGGTGATGGCAGAGGCCAGGTGCACAGCTGTTGGGGTGCATGGGCCCCATGCTGAGTGGGCTGGAAACTTCTACCTGCTGCCCCAAGGAAGCCCCTCTTGTGAAGGAGTGTGCTGCTGGCGTTTTTAGGTGAAGGCAACTGTCTTCCTGGGTCTGTTTTCCCACTAAAGGGATTCCCCTCGAAGACTATACAACTCTGATCTATCAATGGGTTCTCCAAGGGAAGGAAACCACATTTTCTGAGCACCCACCACACGTCAGATGCTCTCAGACTATCCAGCCCTGTGTTGTTAACTGCTCAGCACGCTGCCAGGTCCTAGTGCAGACCCCATTCGACAGGCGAGGGGCATGAGGCTCAGAGCCAAAGCCGCTTGCCCAAATGCACAGTGGGAACTGGAGCCAGGCCTGCCTTCTGGATGCGAGACCCTGAAATCTGTGGCCCCCTCCAAGGGAGTGGGGGGACAACTTCTCAGCAGCTGTCCTTTCCTTCTGCTCTCTGTCCACCGGACCCGGCCTCCCTGCACTGAGCCTTGCCTCCCAGGCCCAGCTCCCTGTGTGGCTGCAGGGAAGGTGCTGTGGTGGCTTCTCTGTGGTCCCCTCCGAGGGTATGGGGCACATCATGGGGGTGCACAAAGCCTTGATTCTTTCTTGCCCTCTTGCAGGCTTGTTGCCTCTGCTAATCAAGCTAAGTTCCCAAAGCTGCATGTGCACTTCTGACCGTGGAAATCTGTGTTGAGCTGATTGTAGAGTCACCTGTCGTTGGAAGAGCACAGGGAGGGACTGTGCGCACCTGACCCAGTTTGCCCCACTGGCGGCATCTTGTACAGCTGCAGTAGGAACGCTTCACAAACGGTATTGATTCGGACTCAGCCTGCCGATCTAGTGCAGAATTCCTTGGTTCTATCTGCACCATGTTGTGTGTGCGTGCATGCGTGTGTGTGTGAGTGTCCGCGAGGGGGTGGTGTGTGCGTTCAGTTCCAGGCAGTTCTGTCGCCTGTGTGGTTTTAGTACCCACCACCACAGTTTGGATACTGAGTAGTTTTTCCTCTTCTGCTCTTTCACGGTGAATTTTGATGACAGGTTCATGAAGATAGAGACCTCGTGCTGGGCTCTGGGTGGGAGCCGTCCACACCACTCTCTCCATTTGCATGTTAGCAGCTAGCATGCGCATCCCACGGTGGAGTTACTTTGCCTACAATCGAGGAGCTGGGATGGCGGCAGTCAGGACCAACTCAGAACCAGGTGACACCCACGGTCCTTTCCTTTTTCCCCAGCCATCCCATTTGTTTTAAAAAATCAAACAGGACAGAAGGGGATACAATGAAAAGTAGCAGACCTCTCTGTTTTCCCAGCCTCCCCAAAGGGAACCTATTCTCTGGTGTATCCTTCAAGTCATTTTCTATGTATGGACAAGTCTATATAAATATTTTTTTTTGCAACACAGATTGACTTCCACTAGGCACCTTGTTAGCAAATTGCATTCATTTAATCATGAACTTTGTACATCTCTCCATGTCTCTAACATTGAATTTTTTCATTCCTTAAATGTTTTAAAAAAGATAATGCATTCATGTCATTTTAGATCCGAAGGGTCCGAAAGAGCACACAGTGAAAGTCCCCTCCTCCACCGTCCCCCAGCCCCGCCACCACATACACTCTTGTAGCAACAGCCAGCATTATCATGTTCTTGCGAGGTCCGGAGACAGCGTTCCCAGATACAGCATATGCGTATATAAATTCTCCCGCTTATTTAAAAAAAATTGAGGTATATTTGACATATATTAGTTTCAGGTGTGATAGGATCCATCATCACAGAGTTACAGAGTTGTTGTATCTTGTAATGAGGACTGTTAAGGTCTACTCTCTTAACACCTCTCATGTATGCATTATTATTATGACATATTATTATATAACTATTGTAATGATAACATATATGCAGTATTATTAACTATAGTGGCCATTCCATACATTACAGCCCCAGGACTTATTTATTATCATCAGAAGTTTATACCTTTTGACCCACCTTCCCTCATTTTTCCCACCCTCTACCCTCGCCTCTGCAGCCACCATTCTATGCACTGTATCTGTTTTCTTTTTTTATTTAGACTCCACATATAAGTGAGGTCACACATATTTGTCTCTGTTTGACTTATTTCACTTAAAATAATACCCTCTAGGTTCCATCCATCTTGTTACAAATGCCACAAATGGCAGGACTGCCTTCTTTTTTTACCCCCTTATGCTGGGCTCTGTGCCTGATCCTCTCCTCTGAGCACCGCCTGCGGAGAACCATCGATAGAGAGTCTCCTCCGTCCCGCTCACAGCTGTGTGCCGCTCCATGGCAATGGAGGTACCGTACGGTATTTCGGCAGCTTCTCACTCATGTCCATTTAGGCTGATTCCAGGTTCTCTATGTCAGTATTATAGCAGATGAGAATCTTTAATGGTGGACTGCCAGGCACAGCGACATACAGAGAAAGCATTTCGGGTCAGGGGCTCTCGGGTGCTCTTCAGAACATACATCACCACCAGAGGTCAGTTGTCCTTGAGGGACAGAGAGTTGTCATGGGGATGTGTGTGTCACGTGTTTCCTACCCATGACATTTGCAGGTTGGTGACTCAGAATGCTGTTCAGTATTTATCTTACTTCCTTTCTGCCCTTCACTTTTTCCAGCCTTTCCGCCTTACACCCTCCTGGCCAATGGACCATGGTGCCAAATCTGAGATCCTTGGAGGATCTCCAGGCACTAGTGAGTTGCAGAAAGTCATTCTGAATCAGACCTGTTAGAATTCAGGTTCCTTATTGTGTTTATTTCTACATACCTGGGAGCCGAGAAAATTTGGCTAAGATTTCTTTTTTTTTTTAATTTTTATTAAGGTATTATTGATATACATTCTTATGAAGGTTTCACATGAAAAAACAATGTGGTTACTACATTTACCCATATTATCAAGTCCCCACCCATACCCCAATGTAGTCAGTGTCCATCAGTGTAGTAAGATGCCACAGATTCACTGTTTGCCTTCTCTGTGCTACACTATTTTCCCTGTGACCCCCCCACACCATGTGTACTAAACATAATACCCCACAATCCCTTCTCCCACCCTCCCCACCTGCCCTCCCCCACCCCTCCCCTTTGGTAACTTCTTGGAGTCTGTGAGTCTGCTGCTATTTTGTTCCTTCAGTTTTGCTTCATCGTTATACACCACAAATGAGGGAAATCATTTGGCACTTGTCTTTCTCCGCTTGGCTTATTGCACTGAGTATAATATCCTCCAGCTCCATCCATGTTGTTGCAAATGGTAGAATTTGTTTCTTTCTTATGGCTGAATAATATTCCATTGTGTATATGTACCATCTCTTATTTATCCATTCATCCACTGATGGACACTTAGGTTGCTTCCATATCTTGGCTATTGTAAAAAGTGCTGTGATAAAAATAGGGGTGCATATGTCTTTTTGAATCTGAGAAGTTGTATTCTTTGAGTAAATTCCAAGGAGTGGGATTCCCAGGTCAAATGGTATTTCTAGTTTTAGTTTTTTGAGGAACCTCCATATTGCTTTCCACAATGGTTGAACTAGCTTACATTCCCACCAGCAGTGTAGAAGGGTCTCCCTTTCTCTGCATCCTCACCAGAATTTGTTGTTCTTAGTCTTTTCGATGCTGGCCATCCTTACTGGTGTGAGGTGATATCTCATTGTGGTTTTAATTTGCATTTCCCTGATGATTAGTGATGTGGAGCATCTTTTCACATGTCTGTTGACCATCTGAATTTCTTCTTTGGAGACCTGTCTCTTCAAATCCTCTACCCATTTTTTATTTGGGTTATTTGTTTTTTGGGTGTTGAGGTGTGTAAGTTCTTTATATATTTTGGATGTTAACCGCTTGTCAGATATGTCATTTACAAATATATTCTCCCATACTGTAGGATGCCTTTTTGTTCTGTTGATGGTGTCCTTTGCCATACAGAAACTTTTTAGTTTGATGCAGTCCCATGAGTTCATTTTTGCTTTTGTTTCCCTTGCTCGAGGAGATGCGTTCAGGAAGAAGTTGCTCATGCTTATGTTCAGGGGATTTTTGCCTATGTTGTCTTCTAAGAGTTTTATGGTTTCATGACTTACATTCAGGTCTTTGATCCATTTCGAGTTTACTTTTGTGTATGGGTTAAACAATAATCCAGTTTCATTCTCTTGCATGTAGCTGTCCAGTTTTACCAACACCAGTTGTTGAAGAGGCTGTCATTTTCCCATTGTATATACATGGCTCCTTTATCATATATTAATTGACCATATATGGTGGGTTTATATCAGGGCTCTCTAGTCTGTTCCATTGGTCTATGGTTCCATGGTCTGTTCTTGTGCCAGTACCAAATTGTCTTGATTACCGTGTCTTTGTAGTAGTGCTTGAAGTTGGGGAGCGTAATCCCATGAGCTTTATTCTTCCTTCTCAGGATAGCTTTGGCTATTTGGGGTCTTTTGTGGTTCCATATGAATTTTAGAACGATTTTCTCTAGTTCATTGAAGAATGCTGTTGGAATTTTGATAGGAATTGGATTGAATCTGTAGATTGCTTTAGGCAGGATGGCCATTTTGACAATATTAATTCTTCCTAGCCAAGAGCATGGATGTGTTTCTATTTATTGGTATCTTCTTTAATTTATCTCATGAGTGTCTAGTAGTTTTCAGAGTATAGGTCTTTCACTTCCTTGGTTAGGTTTATTCCTAGGTATTTTATTCTTTTTGATGCAACTGTGAATGGAATTGTTTTCCTGATTTCTCTCTCTGCTAGTTCATTGTTAGTGTATAGGAATGCCACAGATTTCTGCATATTAATTTTGTATCCCGCAACTTTGCTGAATTCTGATATTAGATCTAGTATTATGGAGTGGATTCTTTAGGGTTTTTTATGTGCAGTATCATGTCATCTGCAAACAGGGACAGTTTGACTTCTTCCTTGCCAGTCTGGATGCCTTTTATTTCTTTGTGTTGTCTGATTGCCGTGGCTAGAACCTCCAGTACTATGTTGAATAGAAGTGGGGAGAATGGGCATCCTTGTCTTGTTCCAGATCTTAAAGGAAAAGCTTTCAGCTTCTCGCTGTTAAGTATAATGTTGGCTGTGGGTTTGTCATATATGGCCTTTATGATGTTGAGGTGCTTGCCCTCTATACCCGTTTTGTTGAGAGTTTTTATCATGAATGGATGTTGAATTTTGTGAAATGCTTTTTCAGCATCTATGGAGATGATCATGTGGTTTTTGTTCTTCTTTTTGTTAATGTGGTGGATGATATTGATGAATTTTCAAATGTTGTACCATCCTTGCATCCCTGGAATAAATCCTACTTGATCATGATGGATGATCTTTTGAACGTATTTTTTAATTCGGTTTGCTAATATTTTGTTGAGTATTTTTGCATCTATGTTCATCAGGGATATTGGTCTGTAATTTTTTTTGTGTGTGGTTTCTTTGCCTGGTTTTGGTATTACAGTAATGCTGGCCTCATAGAATGAGTTTGGAAGTATTCCCTCTTCTAATCCTTGGAAAATTTTAAGGAAGATGGGTATTAAGTCTTCACTAAATGTTTGATAAAATTGAGTGGTGAAACGATCTGGTCCAGGGGTTTTGTTCTTAGGTAGGTTTTTTATTACCAGTTCAATTTTGTTGCTGGTAATTGGTCTGTTCATATTTTCTGTTTCTTTCTGGGTCAACCTTGGTAGGTTGTACTTTTCTAGAAAGTTGTCCGTTTCTTCTAGGTTATCCAGTTTTTTAGCATATAATTTTTCACAGTATTCTCTAATAGTTCTTTGTATTTCTGTGGTGTCCATAGTGATTTTTCCTTTCTCATTTCTGATTCTGTTTATGTGTGTAGACTCTCTTTTTTTCTTGATAAGTCTGGCTAGGGTTTATCTATTTTGTTTATTTTCTTGAAGAACCAGCTCTTGCTTTCATTGATCCTTTCTATTGTTTTATTCTTCTTGATTTTATTTATTTCTGCTCCAATCTTTATTATGTCCCTCCTTCTACTGACTTTCAGTCTCATTTGTTCTTCTTTTTCTAGTTTCATTAATTGTGAGTTTAGACTGCTCATATGGGATTGTTCTTCTTTCCTGAGGTAGGCCCATATTGCAGTATACTTTCCTCTTAGCACGGCCTTCGCTGTGTCCCGCAGATTTTGCGGTGTTGAATTATTGTTGTCATTTGTCTCCATATATTGCTTGATCTCTGTTTTTATTTTGTCATTGATCCATTGGTTATTTAGGAGCATGTTGTGAAGCATCCATGTGTTTGTAGGAGTTTTCATTTTCTTTGCATAAATTTATTTCTAGTTTCATACCTTTGTGGTCTGAGAAACTGGTTGGTACAATTTCAATCTTTTTGAATTTACCAAGGCTCTTTTTGTGGCCTAATATATGATCTATCCTTGGAAATGTTTCATGTGCACTTTAGAAGAATGTGTATTCTGCCGCTTTTGGGTGTACAGTTCTGTAGATATCTGTTAGGTCCATCTGTTCTAATGTGTTGTTCAGTGCCTCTGTCTCCTTACTTATTTTCTGTCTGGTTGATCTTTCCTTCAGAGTGAGTGGTGTGTTGAAGTCTCCTAGAATGAATGCATTGCATTCTATTTCTCCTTTTAATTCTGTTAGTATTTGTTTCACATATGTAGGTGCTCCTGTGTTGGGCGCATAGATATTTATAGTGGTTACATCTTCTTGTTGGATTGACTCTTTTATCATTATGTAATGTCCTTCTTTGTCTCTTGTGACTTTCTTTGTTTTGAAGTCTCTTCTGTCTGATACAAGTACTGCAACTCCTGCTTTTTTCTCCCCATTAGTTGCATGAAATGTCTTTTTCCATCCCTTCACTTTTAGTCTGTGTATGTCTTTGTGTTTAAAGTGAGTCTCTTGGGGGCAGCATATAGATGGGTCTTGTTTTTTTATCCATTCAGTGACTCTATGTCTTTTGATTGGTGCATTCAGTCCATTTACATTTAGGGTGATTATGGATAGGTATGTACTTATTGGCATTCCAGTCTTTAGATTCATGGTTACCAAAAGTTCAAGGTTAACTTCCTTACTATCTAAGAGTCTAATTTAACTTACTCAAACACAATCTAAAGGTTCTTTTTTTTTATCCTCCTTTTTCTTCCTCCTCTATTCTTTATATACTAGGCATCATATTCTGTACTTTTTGTGTATCCCTTGATTGACTTTGGGGATAGTTAATTTAATTTTGCATTTTCTTAGTAATTAGCTGTTCTACTTTCTTAACTGTGGTTTTATTGCCTCTGGTGACAGCTATTAAACCTTAGGAACACTTCCATCTATAGCAGTTCCTCCAAAATACACTGTAGAGATGGTTTGTGGGAGGTAAATTCTCTCAGCTTTTACTTATCTGGGAATTGTTTAATCCCTCCTTCAAATTTAAATGATAATCTTGCCAGATAAAGTAATCTTGGTTCAAGGCCACTCTGATTCATTGCATTAAATACATCATGCCACTAACTTCTAGCCTGTAAGGTTTCTCTTGAGAAGTCTGATGATAGCCTGATGGGCTTTCCTTTGTATGTGATGTTATTTCTCTCTCTGGTATGCACCTCCATGGCCTGAGAGACTATCTCCTTCCCCAGATTGGGGAAGTTTTCAGCAATTACCTCCTCAAAGATACTTTCTATCCCTTTTTGTGTCTCTTCTTCTGGTACCCCTACAATGCAAGTATTGTTCTGTTTGGATTGGTCACACAGTTCTCTCAATATTCTTTCATTCTTAGAGATTCTTTCTTCTCTCTGTGCCTCAGCTTCTTTGTATTCCTCTTCTCTAGTTTCTATTTCATTCATCGTCTCCTCCACATATCCAATCTGCTTTTAGTACCCTCCATTGTGCTCTTCAACGATTGGATTTCTGCCCAGAGTTCATTCCTGAGTTCTTGATTATCTTTCCGTACCTCCATGAACATGTTAACGATTTTTATTTTGAACTCCCTTTCAGGGATAGTCATGAGGTCAGTATCATTTAAATCTTTCTCAGGAGTTGTATTCATAATTTTACTCTGGACCAGGTTCCTTTGGTGTTTCATATTTGCGTATGGTGCCCTCTAGTGCCCAGAAGCTCTACTCTCTGGAGCTACTCAGTCCCTGAAGCCATGTCCGGGATTATAGGGGAGTGGTATTGGTGCCTCGGGGGAGGAAAGGGCTGTTTCCTGGTTCCTGGCTGCTATGCCTGTCTCCACTGCCTGAACCAGTGGGCTGAGCACACAGGTATAAGCCTCTATACTTTGCATTTGTAGTTGCTGGAGACAGATCTTCCCTCTGGCTGGCCTAAAGCCAGGGTAGGGTTTGTTAGTTTGCAAGCCAGGTGGCGCTGGCCAGGAGAAAGGTGCAGTAGGCGGTTCTTGGAGCTGTGTAGGCAGCCAGGGAGCTGGAGCACCTAAAGATTGTGAAAGCTCCCAATCTGCCAGGCTGAGTGCACCCGGATAATTTTGTCTACCTGTCCTTTCTCCTGAGCAGTAAGCTCTGTGCAATCCTTGCCCCTTTAGCAGCCCTCTTGCTAAGGGCTTCTTTAAGTCTCTCAGACTGCCCGCCTTTCTTTTGTCCCAGAGCAGCCAGATATGGATCCCTGCTTTCCACAAGCAGCTGGAATCTCAGTCTCTCCAGGAATACTGCCTGTCTTAGCTTTCCAACCCCCTAGTTATGAGAGTACCATGCAAGCACCATGGAATGTAGATTTGTACTCCCAGAGCAGATCTCCAGAGTTAGGTATTCAGCAGTCCCAGGTCTCCACTCCCTCCCTGCTCCATTCCTCTTCCTCCTTCCAGTGAGCTGGGGTGGGGGAATGGCTTGGATCCCACCTGGCCACAGGTTTAGTACGTTACCCTGTTCTGTGAGGTCCGCTCTTGTCTCCAGGTGTATGTAGTTTGATGCAGTCCTTTTTCCTGTTGCTCTTTCAGGAGTAGTTGTATCAGTTATATTTTCATATTATATGTGGTTTTAGGAGGAAGCTTCTGTCTCACCTCTCATGCCGCCATCTTTAATCTCCCAGTTTTCAATTTGGCTAAGATTTCTGATTTGAGGTCATATGATCGGAGGCACGGTGACAACTTCTGTTCCTCCAGGGGAAGGGGAGAGAGAGCCACAGCTCTGAGGAATTTGGGTGAACTTGGCAACAACTCCGGCCTGAAGAGCCCAGTTGGGCGCCAGCCTGGAGTCATATTCACCTCTGATTATTTTGGATGGTGTGGGTTTTGAAAAGGGAAATCAAATGCTGACGATTTAGTGAACATACCCTTCAAGTGGCCCGTGTTGTCAAGTCAGGGAATATTTGAGGGCTTGTTCTCTCTGTAATGTGACCCTCCCACGCGGCGCCCTAGAAATGGTTTGGATTTGGACCGTGGGTTTTCAAAGGTCTTGATTTTCCAGGATGCGTGGCATAGGTGAACCTAGCAAAACCTGACATTTACATTTGGTTACCGGCACTTTTAGGGTCTGACAGTTGAAAGGGCCGGGGCTGAGGAGCCCACTCTTCATGCAGGAAGCAGCTGATGAAGGCACCACGACAGGCTTTCGGAGTAGCTCAAGCAGGACCCCTAGTGACGGCATTGGGGCCGTGCCACATCTGCCCACTGGTTGCTGGCTGCAGGGTCCGCGCGTCCCAGCAAAAGGAGCGTCCTGGCAAAAGGAAACCTCGAGGCACATCTCGGGTGTGTCACTCTAGCCTCGAAGACAATAGCCTCACAGTGACTCCAGTTCCCGACAGGCCTCCCTGCCTGTGCCCAGGCTGCATCCAAGCTCGCCCCACACTTGCCCTTCTCACACTTAGCTTTTCCCCAGTGGTTCTCTGTGGCGCCCCGACTCTCCATGCTTCCCCCGTGTCCGCCTCTCCCCTGAGGGAGGGGCCTCCTGCAAGCTTTGCCAGTCACTGGCCTTCCCTCAGCCGCCTCCCTTTCCTTCACATGCCTTTCCTCTCCCCTCAGGGACGAGGGGGCATGAGGAGAGTGGGGTCCACTGGTACTGTAAGTGGGTGAGTCTTCAACTCGAACCTTCTACATTCCCCCTAAGAGGTCAAACATCAAGGAATTGAAAATACAAGCCACAAGGACTGAGGGAAAATCTTTGCAAAAGACTTATTTCATAAAGAACTGTTGTCCAAAATATACAAAAAACTCTTAAAACTCAACAACTAAACGCACAAGCTGATGAAAAAATGGCCGAAGACCTGAATAGGCACCTCACCAAGGAAGAGGTACGGATGGCAGATAAGCATATGAAAAAATGCTCAAATCATAGCCCCCATGAAAGTGTAAGTTAAAGCAATAATGAGCTAATGCTCCGCAGCTACTAGAACGGCCAAAATCCGAAACACACCGCCAAAAGCTGGAGAGGACGTGGAGCGGCAGGAGCTCTCCTTCATGGCTGGCCGGAGTGCAGGATGGGGAGGCCACTTCGGAAGACAGTTTGGTGGTTTCTTACAAAACGAAACATATTCTTACCATATGATCCCAAAATCATGCTCCTTCGTATTTACGCAAAGGAAGAGAAAACTCATGTCCACAAAAAAACATACACATGCAGTTTTATAGCGACTTTATGCATAGCTGCCACAACTTGGAAGCAACCAAGACGTCCTTTGGTAGGTGGTGAATAGATAAACAAGCTATGGTCCATCCAGACAATGGAATCTTATTCTATACTAAAAAGAAATGAGCCAGAAAGCTATGCAAGTTTCCATGGAGGAACCTTAAAAACATATTGCTAATGCTGGCGAGGATGCGGAGAAAGGGGAACCCTCCTACACTGCTGGTGGAAATGTAAACAAGTTCAACCATTGTGGAAAGCAGTATGGAGATTCCTCAAAAAACTTAAAGTGGAAATACCATTTGACCCGGGAATTCCACTCCTAGGAATTTACCCTAAGAATGCAGCAGCCCAGTTTGAAAAAGACATGTGCACCCCTATGTTTATCACAGCACTATTTACAATAGCCAAGAAATGGAAGCAACCTAAGTGTCCATCAGTAGATGAATGGATGAAGAAGATATGGTACATATACACAATGGAATATTATTCAGCCATAAGAAGAAAACAAATCCTACCATTTGCAACAACATGGCTGTAGCTAGAGGGTATTATGCTCAGTGAAATAAGCCAGATGGAGAAAGACAAGTACCAAATGATTTCACTCATCTGTGGAGTATAAGAACAAAGCAAAAACTGAAGGAACAAAACAGCAGCAGAGTCACAGAACCCAAGAATGGACTAACAGTTACCAAAGGGAAAGGGACTGGGGAGGGTGGGTGGGAAGGGAGGGATAAGGGGAAAAAGGGGCATTATGATTAGCACACATAATGTAGGGAGGGTGGCACGTGGAAGGCAGTATAGCACAGAGAAGACAAGTAGTGATTCTATAGCATCTCACTACACTGATGGACAGTGACTGTAATGGGGTATGTGATGGGGACTTGATAATTGCGGAATCTAGTAACCACAATGTTGCTCATGTGATTTTATATTAATTATACCAAAATTTTAAAAAATAGCATTAAAAAAACTTATTGCTAAGTGAGAGAAGCCAATCTGAAAAGGCTGTGTACCATATGATTCCAACTGTATGACATTTCTGGAAAAGGCAGAACAATGGTGACGGCGAGGATCAGAGGTTGCCAGGGGCTGAGGGGAGGGAGGGATGAATAGGCAGGCACAGGGGAAATTTATGGCAATGAGTCTGTGTGATATTGGAATGGTGAGCATTTATGATTTTACACCTGTCCAAACCCACAGGATGTATACCAGCAAGAGCGAACCCTCATGTACACACTTTGGGTGTGATGATGTATTAATGTAGGTTCATCGATTGTAACAAATGCACCGCTCAGATGTTGGGTTTTGATAATGGGAGAGGCTCTTCATGTGTGTGGAAGAGGGTAGAAGGGAACTCTGTGCTTCAGTTTTGCCAAGAACTGAAACCTGCTCTAAATAAGAAAGTCTATTGTTTAATTAAAAAAAAAAGGTCAAACATACAATCACAGAAATCCACTGATAGGGTTGAAAGAATATGGCATTATTCACTCAGCTTTAAATTTGTGTTTTGCAAAGATTCAATTTTTAGAGTAATTTCAGCTTGATGGAAACATATTTTATAAGTCTTCTAATTATCTCCTGTGAACTTAATTACACTGCAGTACTTTTTTCTAACAGCTCTAACACTTAAAATATTGTGATTTAGGTAACCCTATTTAGGTATTTCTTTAGTTTTTTTATGTCCCAGTGGTCCGTGGATGTGCAGGGTCCCACCCTCAGCCCCTTTCACAGGCTGGTGAGATCTCACCCCTCGGGCTTTTCTCCCTCCTGTGGCCTCCTACTCAAGCCTCCCATTCTGTGAGCAGACCTGAGATGGGCCTCCCCTCCTGACATTCCCCTTTGCGACCTTCAAGGCCTCATGTCACTTCGACACAGCTCGACCAGCTCTGTCCGCCCTCAGAGAGCCGGCCAGTCTGCAGAGCTCCCTCCTCACATACTTGAGGGGCCACTTTGGCCAGCGCTTCTTTCTTGTGGTTTCTCCAATGCCCTTCGACAGCTCACAAGTCCAATCATGCCTTGGGGGGGTGGGCAGAGGGGCAGAGGAGCCAGTGCAGGGTGTGCTATCATTCCCGGTGTGACTGTAGCTTGCTTTTGTTGCTTGGAGAAAGGAAATACGCAGGGAAACTGAAAAGGTTGTTACAAATCCCATGGTATTGAATTTGACTGGAAGCGTGAACTCATGTGTTTTATGTTAAAATGTTAAAAGTGTTTTATTCAATGAAAATCCTCCAAAAAGGCCAACCCATAGCAGTGAGCACCCTTACACTCAAATGGTGGTCTCTAAACACCCTTCTCCACTGATTGAAACTGGAGGTCCACGGAGAAATGGATGACGCCAGATCCAGGGCAGGAGACACACAGACGAGTCTGGAACATGCAGCTGTACGAGAGAGAGAGCATGGAAGTTGCCCAAGACTACTGGGGTCATGTCAGAAAGACTCAGGAGCCAGCGTGAATGATTCCCACTGGCCAAAGATGCGACAAACACCCAAGCATCCATAAGAATAAGAATGGTAATGGGTTGTAAACACATCACTATGCTTAAATCCATGAGTTCACATGATGCCAAAAACTAACACAAAGTAGCAAAGCTCACTGTCACCACTGTTTTGAAAAAAAATGGTACATAAGAGGAAAAGAACAGAGCCTTTATCCTTCCTTTCCTGTACCAGCTGTGCCACTGGGCAATCAAATGGTAGATGACAGGAACTTTTCCTTTGTGGATGTATTGCTACTAATGAATGAAGAATTGTGGAAATACAATACCACCGTTTTGGAAACCTACTGAATGAATGGATCAGGGCATCGATGATCACCTTCTGGCAACATCATACCAGACAGACACCCAGGTGAGCCGCTCTTCCCGATGAAGTAGCAGTCACCACCTAAGACCTAGTCTCACCAAAAAAGAATCAAACCTGAACCTGATCAAGCCTTGAATTCCAATGACCAGTTTTAGGAAATGCAGAGGAGAGAATTTGCTCCTGTGTTTCTCAAGCTCCGTGAGTGCACCAGTGGCCGGAGCGGAGAGGAAGCTGTGATCCAGCAGATCTGGGGAGGGGCTGAGATGCTCTGCCTTTCCCGCAAGCTTCTGGGTGACGCTGGTGCAGATGGCCCACGGGTTACACTCACGCTGAGAAGGAGGCATGAGGTGGTACCACAGAGATGCAGACGGCAAAATCCATATTGTGGTGAACTCTGCGGGACAGACGACATGATTTTCTTCAACAGATACATTGTAAGAAAGGAAGGAGATTGAAAGTCTTAAGATCCCTTGTTCAGATCCTGATTTCAAGAGACAAACTAAAAAATGGTGACGTTTGTGAGATGATTGGAAATTTTGACAAGACATGGACATTGACAAAACATCTACAAGATTAGTGTCCTACCTTAACAAATGCTGCAGACTGGGTGGCTTTAGAATAACAGAAATTTATTGTTCTGTTGCTCTGGAGGCCAGGAGTCTAAGATGAAGGTGCTGGTGGTGGGGCCACGCTCCCTCTGAAGGCGATAGTTTCTTCTCCGTGCCTCTCCCAGCTTCCAGGACCCCCAGACATTCCGTGGCTTATGACAGTGTGACTCAGATTTTCACATGGCATTCTTCCTGCATCTTTACCCATAATACCTCCTTTGTGCATGTCTGTGTCTGTGAACAAATTTCCCTCTTTTCTTAAAGTCCAGTTGGATTAGGGCCCACCTCAGTGACCTCGCTGTACCTTGGCCACCTCTAGAAAGACCCGATCTCCAAATAAGATGACTACCTGAGATACTGTAGGTTAAGGATTGCAATATGTCTTTTTGGGGGGATACAATTTAACCCACAACACACTAGGTATTTGATAATGTTAAGGAAATAATGTTAGTTTTTAAAAAGGTGTGATAATGATGTTATGATCACATTTAAGAAGTTTCTTTTTCCTTCAGAGAAACATACTAAAATATTTACAATGAAATGCTGTGATCTATAGGATTTGCTACACACTGTTACGAGATGGGGGTTCATGTATGTCAGCAACTGGGGAAACACCATTGGCCCTGAGTCGGTAACTGTTGAACCTGGGTGAGGAGTGTATGAAAGGTCTTGATGAATTCTTCTTACTATTGCAAAAGCTTAAAGTTCTTGATAATAAAGGTGAAACAAACAAACAAAATGAACAATAAACAACAACAATGAAAAATTCCCCTCCCCACCTCCATTTCGGTCCCTCCGCCTCCACTCCAGGCCCACCTTGTCCACTCCAGGCCTCCCCCTGCACAGGAGGCCTGGCTGGGGCTCCCCATGGTCTCCGGGGACATCTGGGCCCGCACATCCTGATAGGCTGCCCAAGCCTTCTCCCCCCGGACTCCCCCCTCCTCCCCCGGCCAGCTTCCCCTTCCCCTGCAGGAAGACGCCCCACTGCCGTCTTTGCCCTCATGGGGGCAGCCACCCCTCAGGGAAGACATGGCCCGGCTCCAGGGCAGATGGAGCTTGGAGCTCGGCAGGGGGCACCGACCTGGGGCCATCTTCTAGCTCCAGGGAAGCCCTGATGGCCTTGCAAGGAGCAGGCGCTTGAGGACATGCTTCCCCCCAGGAGAATTCACCCTGATTCCTCTTGTGTTCAGTTCTCTCCTGGCTCTTTGAGAGGCTCTGGGCCAGACCTCAGGGGCATGGCATTAAGGCCAAAGGTCCCTTGACAGGGAAGATCCATTCAGCAGTGGGAAGAGACCTACAAGGAAGAGAGTGTCCCCCAAGGGCCCTGTGACCTCTGTCCAGGCCCCTCCCTCCAGGAGCAAGAGAATTTTCTAGAATATTAAACCATGAAGCTGAGACAAAACAGCATGTGGTCACTTGTGGGATCTTGCAAGTGTGTACACTGCACAGATGAACACCTTTAAGGAAAAAGAATTTGGAGAGAATATAAAAAGTTTAAGTTCAAGATTTTGCTTGAAAGAAAGGCTTAGATAAAATGGCCCCTGACATCTGGGTCACCTCACACCCCCCATCCTGCTGGTTTCCCACAAAAGCACTCCACAGAGGCTCACCAAGGGACATCCTGGAGGGGCCCCTCGCCCATACCTATGATCCCGCAGGGAGGGAGACGGGGAGGACTAGGGGAGAAGGGCGGCACCTCAGAGCCTCCTGAGGACAAAGGTCTTGGCCTCATGGCCTCCCAGCCCGGGGCTCCAAAGCTAGAGGGCTGTGCCTCAGTTTCCTTCCACAGAGCTGCGGAGTGACTGGCTGCAGGTCAGCCACAGACGTGCTCTGGCTTGTCCTGCTCAGTAAATTCTTTCCACACCTATTTGTTGGCACCTTCTACCTGCCAGGGACAACTCTAAATCCCTGGGATTCAACAGTGAACCCAAGAGACAACAATCCCTGCACTCGAGAAGGGAGCAGACAAGAAACAATAATGCCACAAATAAATAAGTTGCAGGAAGTGTTAAGCACACTTGCTATGAAAACACTGACAGGGGCAGAATAGGGAGGCAGCTGCGATCAACATGCAGGCTTCACCTGAAGAAAACCCAAAGTTCAGGATTCTCTTGGAGAGCAGAACTCTCTGGCAGCCCCTGGGCTTGGAGCCTGACTGGCAAGGACAGGCAGAGGCCACAGCTGGGGGCCATTCATTAGCCACACCCCTCCGTGCTCCTTAGCGCATCACATGGGCTTCCTCCCTCCTTTATGCTTCCTGGCTGCTCCTGTGGGCAGCAGCCTGGGATAAGGAGTATACACCTGCTTGTCTGTCAGCATTTTCAAGTTTAGAGCAGGGATGCTCAATCTTTAATATGTTTCAATCTCTTGGGGATTTTGTTAACATGCAGGTTCTGATTCCGTAAATCTGGGGGGGGCGCCGAGTCCCTCTTCTTCCGATAAACTCAGGTTGGGTGATGCTGGTTGTCCGCGGATCGCGCTTTGAGTAGCAAGGATTGCATCAATAAAATGCATTAAGTCCAGCCAGGTCTTTGTTCTGCAAGTGTTTACTGTTAAGTGTATGCTGCAGACAGAGGAATTGCACCAGCCAGTGCTGCCCTGAGCACACTTGGCTCTTCCATTGGGATCACCCTGGAGAGTTTCCAAAAACACCCCACCCCAGACAGATTCAACCGAGTGGCTTTAAAAGATCCCCTGGCGATTGCAGCGTGTGATCAGCGGTCAGGAAGGTCCCTGTGGCGCGTGAGATGAGGCATCAGGAAGCATCACAGAGAGGGTAAGAAGGCGGCTTTCCTGGGGACTGTGTTGAATGGCAAAGTGGTAGGGCCAGGGTTGGACAGAAAAGGCCCAAGATTGGGGGAGGATGAAGTAAAAGTGGAGCGTTTGAATGAAGAGAGTCAAAAAAGACCCCACAGGAGCCTCTTGAAGTACATTTTGGTTTAGTGGTGACTTTGGGGCCAAGACATCAGCAGCAGGGCCGGGGCTGCCCAGGTGGAGGCCCTGCAGGGTTGCAGAGGCCACTGAGACCTGCAAGGCGGGCCTCTAAGACAGAAAGGACTGGAACGGACTGTGGGGGTGGGTCAGGAAGGACCCTCGTCCTGGGACTTTGCCGCATTCGTGAATTTTAGACAGGGTGGGGTATGTGCTTTGGGAAAACTGTTGCTATGCTGTGGAGGGGAGCAGGTAGGGAAGAGGCTGGAGTCAGGTAAACCAAGTTAGGAGGCTGTCGAGTTGTTAAGAAATGACAGGACATGTCCTGGAACAGGGGCTTGAGGGGTGCTGGGGTGCGGAGTGTGGGCGGGACAGGGAGGGTGGGGAGGCCCCCAGGAAGGCACCTGGAATGTCCCCCGGAGCCCCACAGACAACTCCCCCAACCTCAGACCATAATGTGTTCACAGGTCAGTAGGGGACGGGGCTGGCCGGGAAGTTCAACCGCCTTTCATGAGGGCGGTTCCGACTTCCCATCTTATTTCTTCAAGGCTTGGAGGCTGGCCTCTCATTCCCATCATTCACAACATCCTTAGTGGAGGGAGGATGTCTGTAGGTTGCTCAGAACGTCTCAACACCTCCTAAGGGGAAGCCAAGATCACAAGCCACATCACTGCCACTTTGGCATCGCCTGCTGGCGTCGTGGGAAAATGCCAAAGAGAATGAACTTGGTGACATTCTGACCAGAGATCTGCTCTGGTATGTAAATACATCTGTTCTCTCAGATGAGAATCTACAGACTTTTATTTCTCCTGCATAATCAAATCGGGTTGATTTCCTGTGAGGACCCATGCGCTTTGCTTTCGATCCCCACACGTGTGGCACACTCCCATGCTTCTGGGAGAAAAACAAGTGCCAGGAGACAGAGATACATCCAGATAGCCAGCACCAAAGGTCTTCTTGGGGAGGGGGCCTCTTCACTCAGGGAAATACCTTTCTGAAGGGTGCTGGGAGGGGAAGAGTTGTGGTTTGGAAGAAGATGAGAAAATAAAACGAAGCTACACTGTTGTGCTAAGAAATGACCTGAAATTTGGAAGAGCAGGGAGCTGTGAAGCTGGGGCAGAGGCTGGGGGTACTGGGACGCATGGAGAAGGGAGAACAAGAAATTCTTGGTGATTGGGTTATCGCTGGACTCTTAATTACTCCTAATTAGTTACTCTTAATGAGGGTGTTCCTATTCAATTGAGGTTTACAGGGCTGTCATTTAAACTGTCCCAAAGCTTCAGTAAAATTCATGTCCCTGGGTGTCCCACATGAGCAGTTGTAGGAGCACAGGGGTGGATTAAGGAAAGTTCCACCTCCAGGTCAGGGTAGAGACGGGGAAGACACAGGCTACGGAGGGACGTGTAAGAACAAGAGTAACCTGGAGCCACAAGTAGTCAGGGGAATGGGAACCCCTCTTGGGGAGAGCAGTGGACAGGCCGGGGATGAAGGACTGGCGATGTGACCCCGTCCTACTGAGCTCCCAAGGCCACAGGTGACCTCCGTGCACATGTGGGTTTCACACAGACATATGTAGGCCCCACCCCATGCACACCCCCAGGCTGACATGGCCCCATGTTAGGGCACAGGATCAAACTCAGCTCTAAGATTGTTTCTTTAGTGGCCAGGACTTCTTCTTCTCTTTTTTTTTTTAAGAGACAGAAACTCAACCCAAAATGACAGAAGAAGGGGAAAAAGTAGTTTATTGGTTCATCCATTTAAAAAGGCGTGGCTGGCTCAGGAGCTCTTGGCTTCTGGTTTCTTTGCTGCTGGCTACATTCTTAGGCAGGCAGGCTCTCCCCTCACGGCTGCAAAATGCACAATTGTGAAGTGTTTGTGGGAAATTTGCAAAAAGAAATAAAAAGGAAATATTGCTGGATAATGCCAACAGAAATCTGTCTGCCAGGTGTAGCTGGGGGAAGTTTCCATGAGCCAGGATGGTGTGAGCTGTGAGATTTTTTTCTTTGGATTAGACCCCAACTTTCAAGAGAAGAGAAAAAGTTGCAATTAGACTTGAAGCAAGAGGAAACGTAGATGGATGGGGGGCCATTTGGGCTAGAGGAGGGTTTCCCTGAGACAAAAATGTGTTCCTGGTGTAAGCCTCGAGTGGTTCCACACTTGCCTCCAACTTCCCAGCCTCCCTTGCAGCTAAGATGACCGTGTGACCTGTTCTGGCCAATGAGACGCAAGTGGCTATCTGCTTGGAGGATTTCAGACAAGTTTTTGCTGACCTTGGAAAGGAGGACGGTAGCCAAGACCCTGTCCTTCTCTCTTGAGCCCTGGAGCTGTGGCAGCCTTCTTCCAAGCCTTCCTTCTTTCTTGAGCAAAGATATGTCTTGGAGCCCCAGCTTGGGAAAGGGTTTAGCTAAACTACAAGGATTAAGAATAATTTTTTTTATTATAAAAGTAACATATACTCAATGTAAAAAACTAGAATATACCCAAATGTGTATACTAAAAAGTGAAAATCCCTCAGCCCCCCTTCTCCTCCCAAATCCTGACTCTGCAGAGGTAGCCCAAGTCAGTCATTGGGGGAGAAGCCCCCCCACCCTTTCCTGTGCCCTATATGCCCCGCTGAAACTTTGCCCATGAATTCCATGACCTCCGTCCATGTGAACATACCCTTCTTCCCAGTGTCCCTGGAGTAGTCCCAGGTTGAGCTTTATCATGATTTATTTCATTATTCCTCTATGAATGGACATTGAGGAGGTCAGTTTTCCACTAGAATGTTATTATTTGCAAACTCATTGCCCTATTTCCCCAACATACAAAAAGCCACCATCATAGTCTTCGTCAACTGACATTTAGTGGGGGACCATTGTATATTGGACACAGTGCTCTGTTGGGGAACATGGAGCAGAGCTGGACAGAACCCTTGATCTGAGGGCTTGGCTGGGTGGGGAGGGTCGGCGTGTCAAAAGATAAGGTCACACACTGAGGACCAAGTGAAACAGTTTGGGGATGAGGACGCAAGACCCCGGGTGGCTGGCTGCTGGACCTTCCCTGAAGGGGAGTCGTCAGAGCTGGTTCTGGAAGTTTCAGCAGCTGGCAGGGGGAGCGGGCACCCTAAGGTGCACAGGTGGGGAGAATGCACAGACCTGGCTCCCTGGCACTCCTGAACAAAGGTAAAATGAAGGGGCTAGGGCTTGTTATCTGGCCTTTCTCAGGGCTCACAGGCTCATTCCTGCATCTGCGGTGGTATTTTTCTCTCTTGCTCTCAATTTTTTTTTTTAATAAAAGTAACTATGAAAGGTTCAAGGCGCCTTTCTTTCACGACATCTCAGCACTTAGGTCCCAGCAGTGCATCGGTGGCAAAGAATGTCCCCTGTCACCGCGGCTGCTTACCTTTATTTGAAGTGTCTGGCTGAGCTATCTCCCTGTGACATGCTTCTTTCAGAGAGAATTATTCATGCCCCCACGGCCCCACCTCTCCCCCAGCCCTCCATCCCTCCATCCCGCAGGTGTGAAGACAGGCCTGGCCTTTGTGTGCGAGGACAGTGTCCCCCTCCCTCGCGCTCCCTCTTGGATCCCCTCCAGGCCTGTCAAGGTTTTCCTCGCTCCGGGCCGGGCAGCAGCGTGCGGGGCTGACGTCTCCTGTCATCCTGGCGAGGGCAGCACAGCCCCCAGCCCGCTCTAATCTGCCCCTCCACAAAGGGCAGCCCTGTCAGTCAGGGGGACGGCAGGTTAACCTGCATCAGGGCCACCCTGTCATGCCTCCACCCTGCGTTGGGTTGGGGAGAGCAGGGCTGGCAGAATGGCCATGGCCCTCCATGGCGGGCTGCTGGGGCAGGGGGCAGGTGGGCAGAAAGGGGGAAGCTGGGACCATCTTGGGCCTCCAGAGTCAGGGAGCCAAGCTTATGTTGGGACAATATGATGGCACAAAGCAAAATGGAGCGAGCTGGCTAATCCCAGCCTGGCTTGCTAGTGGTTAGTATGTGGGGGGTGGTCTGGGCGATGGTCTCAGGGCCATCACGGGAAAATGAAACTGATCTAAGAAAATCAGATCAGTGTCCACACCTCCACCAGACTCCGAAACTCTTCCTGTGCCTTCTAGATGGATGGTGATGAAAATCTGATGGAGGGAGGCAGGAACGCAGTGCACACCCTGGGTCTGGCTGGTACCAGGGGCCAGCTAGTTCTCCTGTTTTAGCCTCAGTCTCCTTATCTGCCCAGTAGTACCTCCTGCAGAGGAAGGACACAAAGAGACTGAATGGATCACCATGGGGGAAGCACGTGGCAGTGCCCACATACAGTAGGAGCTCACTGTTGTGACTACCGTGTGGCACAGAGCAGAAATGGAAAGCCGGGCAGTCAGGACTGTGAGGCCTACGGACAGGCTTTCTCTGACCCCTCCAGTGTTTAGAAATTATTGTACGAGTTACTAACATGGAAAAATGTGGCGACACCACAGAGCAATCTGGCCACGTGGGCACCACCTTATTTCAAGGGAACGGCAGCAGCTGTGCCCGGAGGCTGGACATGTGTCCCCGGGCCCCCATCACTCCCTGTCACTGCACACCTGGCCAGTGTGGCCCAGTTTCATGCTTTGCTGGGCCCCTCCAGGCATTGGTGTTTGAGAGAGGGCTCTGGGACCTAGAGCAGACTGGAGCCTGGACCCCCCCATTGCTCTTTACAATCTGGGTAGCTAGCCTCTCCAAGCCTCAGTTTGTTTTTCTGCAAAATGGAGTTCACAACCTCCATCAAATGAAAATGAGAGGAGCATGCACATGTCCCCTAACTGAACCAGGACCAGAGAGTGGATCCTCAATAAATGGGAAGACATTGTCCTGAAGTTCGGTTGTCATAGCTCATTACTGGACCAGTGTGGTGTGTACCCGAGGGATGGGCAGCTCAGAGGGCAGTGCAGGCCTGAGTAAGGCAGATGCAGGCCAGTGGCCCACAGGGGAATGCAGCAGAGGCGGCACAGAGGAGCTCTGGGTCCCTGTGAAGAGGGGACCCCTCCTGAGAACCCTCTGAGCCCGGAAGCTGGCCTCTTGGAGGGAAAACAGGTGCTGGTGGCCAACCCTGAGCTCCCCACTGTAAATTAATCCACCCAAGCAATTGGGAACAGAAAGTGCTTCCTGTTCCAGCCCCGGACAATGGACAATAAACGCAGCCAGCCCTCTGGGCCCTGGCCCCTGACCTCAGAGGCTGCAGGAAGACGTTCCCAGCACACACACACACACACACACACACATACACATACACACACACACACACCCCTGCAGTGTGTTGAGTACTTGGCATTGTTCTAAGCTTGGAGTGGAGCTGGGCCGCTTTCTCTCAGGAGCCTCTAGCTTGTTCTGGACCTGAGCCCAAGGAGTCTTCACTCTTTCCCTGAGACACGTATGTCCTGGGAAAGGAGATCTCTGGATGACACGTGTTGAATACGCTTCCTTTGGTTCAGTTTCATTTGATGGGTATTCATGAAACTCCTACAATGCACAGGACCTGTGCACTTACTTGCACATCACCAAAAGGTTTTTCTAGAAGCTGCGGGCTAATGCTGAGCAGAACACAGCGTGTGCACGCACGTCCCACAGGGCTCTGAGGTGGGAGGCAGGTGGGTGACGCAGGGCCCCAAGTGAGTTGCCCAGACAGGTTCAAATGTTCATGTCCCCCTGGGGAAGCTGAAAGATGGGGTATGGTCTGATATCACCAGCAAGTCAGTGCAATTAAGACAGAGTCATTCATTACAATACTTTCTGACCCCGAAGATAGCTATTACGTAAATGAGACTCAGGCCTGCATTTCCCTGGACCAGTGTCAGCTCTGGTGGAGGCAGGCTCCTTGAGGTGAACTGCAGAGCTGAGAGGTGCCCATGGGCTCAAGGGATGTGAGGCTCCCTTTAACCTTCTGACACCGATGACCAGGGCTGTGGTTTGGCTCTAACAATTAACTTTTGGGATACAGGCACCAACACATGCACCTGCCACAGAGTCGGTAACCATTCGGCCCTGCCTGGGCATGTTCACATTTTGTCTTTTAAAGAATATCAGGCTAGCGCATCCTTAGCAAAGGCAAAAGAAGAGCCCAAGTGTCCAGCCAGAGGGGAGCTGGGAGATCCCTTCTGAAAGGCTTTGGGCAGGAATCGGGCCTGAGGAACTGTACATGTGCGAGTTTCCCAGCTTCCCTGGAGAATCTGAGCTGCGGGCGAGGCCAAGTTGGCTGCTGGGGCCCCAGGATGGGGTGGTGGATAAAGAGCCCTGCCGACGTCCAGCTCCAGAGTGACCAGACGCTCTGAGCTTTTATTCGTGGAAACTGGGGTTGCCTGTGGAGCGAGGCTCCTGAATGTGCTCGTAGGCTGGGGGCATGGATGAAACTGTGGGTTCCATTCCCTTCTCTGGGTGGTGTCCCCCCACCAGGCTTCTCTCCTGCTCTCAGTCCTCTGGGGAGGTCCCATGTGAAGGGCCAGTCCTTCCTGTTCCCTCCTCTGACCATTAATGAACCACTCTCTCTCTCTCTCTTTTTCCTTTTCAGCGATTGGGCCGCTGGAATCAAAGAGGCCCTCTGGTGACTCAGGCGTTTCCCATTGCCCTATTCTAGCATCCTTTACTCTTAGCACTGAGAGTTTTTCATGTCCTATTTGGAACTGATAGGAAACCCTTTCATTGTTTCAGTACATGGATATTAGCACTGATGAAGGAAGCGCTCCATCAGATAATCGGCCACTGCAGCGAGCTGGCTTCCAGCATCCACGCACTTGGTATCAGTGTGTCCCCACCGCCCAGTGACCCCCAGACTCCCAGTCCCTGGGGCACCTTTAGCAGGACGGACAGGGGCGCTGTCAGCTGAAGACACAGGGGTCCAGGGCTGAATCTGGCCCCAGCCCCCATATTCCTAGAGGGAGAGAGATGACAGCATCAGGGCTGGGAACCGCCATTTCTGGCGTGCCCGCAGTGAGCCAGGGCTCTACTCAGCCACCTGCAGGCATTTCCTCACCCGTCCCTCCCAAACACCAGTGTCCAGCTGTGCTCCTGGAGGCCCTAGGGGCCGGAGGTATCCCCAGAGAACCCTACACAGCTTCCCTTTGATCTGTGTGCCATCCTTGCTTTTTTTGTAAGGCTTTGTTTGAACAAAGGGTTCTGTTGCTAAGTCGTTGGCAGAACCCTAACCCTGACCACAACTTTCTAAGCAGATGTATTATTTGGCCATTAGATATCTGTCGATGGTTTGACTAAAGCCTGACTCTCCCACGGACCGTCAGCCCACGAGGATCAGGGTGGTGTCTACCAGGTGTGCTGTGGTCTCTCTGCCCCTAGCGAAGGGGTTTCCCACAGCACTATTCTGATTCCTGGTAAGAAGGGATTTCCCCTCGACAACTCCGTCCCATTTTTCAGAGCTAAAACGACAAGCCACGTCCATGTCCCTAGTTAGAGGTGCTCCGCCCTCCAGGAAACACATGTGCATTTTGGATAGAGCCATCTGTGAGGGAGCTGCTCCGGAGGAAAGGGCTGGCTGCTTGACTATTCTCAGCTCTCAGCTCTCTGCTCATGCCAACTGGGCCAGCCTCCTCTGCCTCCCGAATCCCTAGTGCAGCTACCACGTATTGAGCGTCTTGTATGTGCCAGGTTGCATGCCTGATACCTTATCAACATTATCACCAATCCTCAAGATAAGTCCTATACAGCATAAGCATTTTTGTGTCAGCCCCGAGATGGAAAACAGACCCAGTGGGGCTGAGTGGCCTGCCTCAAGTCACAAAGACCCTGGAAGTGCAAACTGGGGTTTTTCCAGGCCTCTAAGCCACCCAGCTTGACATCCCAAACAGGTTGGGCATTCAGAGGGGATTGGGGAACTTGTGAAAAACACAGATTCCTGGATTTACCCTTGGAGATGCTGATCCAGCAGGCCTGGAGCAGGGCCTGGGAATCTTCATTCTGACAATTGTCCAGGTGATCGCCATGCAGAACAGGTTTGTAAGTCACCAGGAGCTGAGTCACTGCATCACCACTCGCCTGGCCTAGGCATGAAGAGTGGCGTTTTCCCAGTACTCTGGCTGAGATCATGTTGCTGGTGGGAGAGTGATCTATCCTCTAGTCCCCAAAATCCCCCCCAGAAGGATGAGTCCCAGGGCCCAGACGTTGTACCGTGAGATAGCCCAAGAAATCTTATGCATGGCCAATCTTCTAATACAAAACGACAAGAAGATCTCACCCATCCCCAGTGTTGACTTCAGCTTTGTTTATTTAATGTGGCGAAATGCACCTCACATAGCCTCTGCTGTCTTCACTGTGTCTAAGTGTGCCGCTCAGCGGCATTCAGAACATTCACATCGATGGGCAGCGGTCCCCACCATCCAACTCCAGAACTTTCCATCTTCTCAAACTGAGACTCTTTTCCCATTAAACACTAACTCACCCCAGCCCCCCACAGCCCCCACTCTACTTTCTGTCCCTAGGAATGTGACGGCTCCAGGGCCCTCACAGAAGTGGAATCACACAGTAGGTGTCCTTCTGGGACTGGCTTCCTTCACTGAGCACAATGTCCTCAGGGTTCATCCATGTCGTAGCCTGTGTCGGAGCTTCCTTCCTGTTTAATAATAATATTCCACTGGACATATAGACTGAATTTTATTTATCCATTCATCTATCAATGGACACTTGGGTTACTTCTACCTTTTGGCTATTGTTGCTTTAGATTTTTTTTTAATTTTTTTTATTAAAAAATTTTTTTCCATTATTCTTTTTCTTTTATGAAAGTATCATTGATATACAATCTTATGATGGCTTCAAATACACAACACAGTGGTTCAACCTTCATCCGTATTATCAAGTCCTCGCCCCCTCCAGTGCGGTCACTGTCCATCAATGAAGGAAGATGTTACAGAATCACTAACTGTATTCTCCATGCTGTACTACGGTCCCCATGGCAACCTAGATTGTGATTGTGAATTATCCCCTTTACCCCGTCCCCACAACCCCTCTCCACCAGTCCCTTCTTGGTGTCTAGGAGTCTACTGCTATTTTGTTCCTTCTGTTTTGCTTTGTTGTTTTACTCCACAAATAAGTGAAATCATTTGGTATTTGTCTTTCTCCACCTGGCTTATTTCACCAGACATAATTCCTTCTAGCTCCATCCATGTTGTTGCAAATGAGAAAATGTATCTCCTTTTTATGGCTGAGTAGTATTCCATTGTGTATATGTACCACATCTTCTTTATCCATTCATCTCCTGACGGACACTTGGTTGCTTCCATATCTTGGCTACTGTAAACTGTGCAAGCCTTAACTTTATCGTTACACTATGTAAGTTTGTGCCCACCTAAAATTAAACATCTGCACTAGTTCTCCAACTATAAAACAAAAACCAACGTGTAAATTAAATACAGTCAAAATGACAAGACTAATACACTGAAAATGAACATTAAGTCACAACAGTAGACGATGTTGTCTTGCTGAGCCTTGGTTAAAGCGGGAAGAGGGTGCCGGCTGCCTCGGTGCCGGCTCTGTGGGATCTGGCACATTCTGTAACCACTTGTGTTGACTCAGCTTTCCTGCACTTTGCTCTACTTGAACTATCACAAAGCCCTGGTTTTCCAGGACGCACACAAATGCTGCCTGCCCTTCTCTCATCACAAATACAGCCTTTCCACCTTATGCCCACCTTCGTTCTTCCCTCATGTCTTACGGCATTAAAGTTGTTCCCAGCGGCTATCAGTTGAGGACAGACCCGAACATTGTACTGGAATTTTGTAGCTGCCTCTGGTTAGAAGGTAGCCACACAAATGATTATAGAAATGACTTAAAGTTAAAAGCTCTTGGGGAACCAGCAGAGTCTGAAGCCTGTGCCCACAGGCCCCAATTTAAGAAACACTGGTCCATGTTCTTTCTCAGGCTGTTTCTACTTGCCTGTGATGTTAGCTGTTGCCTGAATTACTATCTAGTTTCCCAGGTTACCAGCCCCAACGCTGTCCTGGCTGACCGAAGACAGCCTCTCGTCCTAGTTCAAAGTCCTGGGTCCCTCTGAGATTTGTTTAGTTCTCAGTTCATTGCTGAGCAGAGATGCTGGGCCAGATCTGAGATCAGAGAAACCCAGCTCCTCAGGCGATGGGCTCCCCCCAGTGTCTGGGGGCACTGGGGACCTCTCTGTCCCCTATGTCTCTCTTCTTTTCTCGCCCTCCATGGACCTTGTAGAATTTTGATTCTTGTTAATACCATAAGTCATCATTTACTGAGCACCTACTATGTGTCACAGGCCTCGCTAACTTCTTGACACACATCATCTCTTTGAATTGTCACAGCCCCCAGGAAGGACTGCAATGTTCCCACGCTCCACATGGGACCCTCCAAGATGTCAAGCAGTCTGCCCAGGGCCCCATGGGCAGTGAGTGCAGAGCCAGGCCTGGCCCACTCCCCTGGGACTCCACACCATCCCCAGCATGGAGACCATCCTTTGGGATTATTCTCGGGCTGTCGCTGTCTGGCACTGTCTGTAGGTGAGAACCTGGCTTTGAAGACTCTTCGCGGGCTGTGCCCGCCCCAGCCTGGAAAGCTGGCTGTACCTGCCAAGCCCGCGCTTCCTCAAGCAGCCAGTGTTGATGATGAGCAGGCGTCATTTTCCCATCGTGTTTTCCCTGCCTTGTTGAATGACTGTGACTATCACCCGGCTAATTCCATTCTCTCTCCCTGTAAATGTGTGGAGTCCACCGGGTGTGCTGGGTAAACCAGGCTTGAGGGGCACCTTGGGGTACCCACGGCCACTTATAACATTGTTTATGTGGGAAAGCCATTCCGTTGTCCAAACAACAGCCTTGCAAAAGAATTTTAGGAACACAATTAGTTCATAAATTGGGAACTTCCTGGCTTTGTTGGGATGGGGGTTGGGAGGTTGGGCCCAAGAGCTAGTTTCAAACACTAAATGAGATAATATATTCAAGAGCCCGTAGCATGGTGACTGGCGCAGTGCACCCATTCAAGAAAATAGTCACCATTATATTATTACTCTTGTTATTGTTAGTTCACATGGGGGCAAATCCTGTGTGGCTCAGGGTGGCAGAACTGGGACCAGCGAGTTGCAGGTGGTACACTTCTCCGGGAGTAAATGGCTTCCTAACCCATCGAGGCTCTTCAAAATGGGACGGGCCGGCAGCGAGCACACCATCACTGAGAGGTGAGCTACCGAAGAAGTGAATGGGCGGGGCACAGGGGGCTCGGGGCCACAGGACCCCGTGGCTCCTCCTAAATGCCGGGCTCCAGCTTCTCCCTTCCTGCGGCTCGAGTCATACTGACTCTCTGCCACAGCCAGCGTGCATCTCTGCTTGGTCCTGGAGAAGGCTTCACGGCACCGTCAGGGGCCTTGTCCAGGCAGCAGAGTAAGGGCTTTGGGGCCAGCAAGTTCTGAGTTTGCATCCTGCTTTGCCACACTGCCCAGGAGTTTAACGCGAGGGAAGGTACTGACATTTTCTGGGCTGATCAAATGGAACTGACAGTACTGACTGGCTGGGACTGTTGAGAAGTTTAAATGAGAGAAAACAGGCCAAGGGCTTAGTTTGGAACAAGACTCCAGGTGCATCACTTGCTGTCTGGGAAAGTCACTTAATCTCTCTGGGCGTCAGCACCTAAACCCTGAGCACCAGGATCTTTGACCCTGAGCTGGGAGGTTGTGTGACTTAGCACGAGGTCGTGGTCAGAGAGGCACGGGTGGTCATTTCAAGAAATACCTGGCCTGCAGGGTAGGCCCTTTCCAAATGGTTATTCCAGGCTTAGGCAAATCCCTCCCAGGTGCTCTTAAACCTTCCTCTATTTGCCTTTTCTGCTAACAGTCGCTAGCGTTTACTGAGCCCTTACTAGATGCCAGGCATGGTTCCAAGTGATTTACATATAACAACTCACGTTATTCTCAGCAGAGCCCTACGGATGGGCAGCATGTCATCGCCACAGCACAGAGGAAAGGGAGCACTGGAGAAGTGAGAGGACATGCCCAGAGTCACACAACTAGTTAAATAGCAGAGCCAGGGTTTGCATCTAGGTCTCTTTGACTGCAAAGGTCTTGTTCAAGAAAGAATAAATCTGTAGACTTGCAGGTTGCTTGCCTGGCCAGGCGCCTGACGCCCAGCTGCATCCCCTTTGCAGTGCTGGCAGACAGCACCAGGATGCGGCCCTGAGGCCTGGCTGGGAGGGTAAGGCACTCAGCAGCTCAGGAAGAGTTTGAAACTTGCCCTTTGCTCTCGCCAGCATTGTGCTCTAAGCCTCTGCAGACCCTACTTAAATAGCCTCTGGGAAGTCAAATCCCTAGCCTCGGCTGCCACAGCTTAGGGTCCTAGGGCCCTGGGTTGGTACAAAGTGGTGACCAAGAAGCAACGTGGAGAGTGGCGGGAAGTCAGCAGGCAGCAAATCCACCCTGGCCCTGGGGCCAATGGCCATGATTTTGGGCAAGTCGGTCAAGCTCTGAATATCCCCTTTCCTTTTTTAACAAGAAGGGTTGTTGAAGGAGAGATTTCCCAATAGCTATTCCAACACCAAATTTCTCAGATTGTTAGGGCAAGAACTAGATACAGTGCCCGAGGGTCTTGGGCTGCAGGACTTGTGAGGTTCCCCCCAAATGCCAGGCTCTAGCTTCTGCCACTAGAGCAGTGGGAAAGCGGTTTGGACAGCCAAGCCCTTGAATGAGGCTGAATGTGAGGAGGTGGCTAAAATACGGCCCAAGATATCTCCTGAGGTTCTAGAGTTCCACCTGTGAATAGATGGTTCCTTTCGGTGAGAAGTAAGGGTGAGGCAGGTGGGCAAAGAGACCTACCTGGGGCCGAGGGTGTGAGGAGGAGGCGGTGCTGGCCAGGGGCCATGCTGAGTTGTCCTTCCTCAGCAGGCCTCCAGACTCTGTCTTCCATCTCAGCCTTTCCCCATCTTATTGTGAGGCAGAGGCTTGGCTCTAAAACCTATAGCAATGCTGTCCTAATCTGTGACTTGCTTTTGGAACTTTGTTTTCCATTGAGGTACATTGCTGACAGATAAGACACGCAAGACACGCTGTCACCAAGTAGCAGTGTTGTCCCCATCTTGCCTCCATGCTCAGGGTGTTTAATGGTAGCTGTGGTTTGCCAGAATTGAAGATAGTGGCTTAAAGTTTTGTGTATGTGGAGATAGAATTAATTCTGCACTAGCATTTCGGTAGTTGCCAACTCGGTTCTATCTGCCTTTGAGAGTCCTTAATAGCAGACCTGTTCCCTCAGATCCTTGTCAGTGGAGATACTACAGCACGGAAGAGAACTCCTGGGGAATTCAAGTAGGGCACTTCTTCTATAGCATAGAAAGGCATAACTTTTTCTTTTGAAAAATGAGTAGGGATTTTGATTTTTGTAAAGATGACTAAGTGATTTGTCCCAACCTCTGCACTGAGGACAATTAGAGAAACTGGACCAAACCAAACCAAACAGAACGACTGCCTGAAGGCACTGGAGCGCTAACGACATCGCAAAGGACTACAGGCCTAGACTCGGTATAACGGAAAACCTCAGAAAGGTGAGCTCAGCATTTGGGACCACTTCTCCCATGAGGCTGTTTGCCAGTTTCAGAAGAGGTGGCTAAGAGCTGCGCGATGCTCTTCACCTTTTGGGGAGTTGGCAGGAGCCGAGCTGGGGAGAGCTGGTATACTGCTTGTGTTTTAGGTCGGGACCCTGAAGCAGCAAACCCTGGGGTAAGGGTGAAATGGAAGAGGACCTAGACCCTTCCTGGTACAGATCCTCTCAAACCCTAAAACTGGATTTAGGGTTTAGTGCTTAACGTACTAGCAATGCTTTTCTGGAGCTATTTAATACCTTTAATTACGTTTCCGGAGGAAAGCTTTAATACCTTTCTGGAGAACAGCATTCTAGGTCTCAAATTGTATCTACTAACGATGTTTAAAGTGTTAATATCCAGCATACAATGAGAGTAACTATGCAAAGGCAGAGACAAGACCACAGGAATGAGAACCAGAAGAAACACACAACAGAAAACAGACAAGGAGAAACGAACAAATCCCAATTAGGTGGGAAGTATGAACATACCTCTTACCTCTCTCAGTAACTTACAGAGCAAGCAGAACAAAATCACTAAAGATGTAGAAGATTCAAGTAACGTATTCAGCATACCTGACCTAATGGACACGTGTACATACATATAGTACACCGAACACAACTACTTTAGAACACACATTCTTTTCCAGCCATGTTGTACCAACAATGTACAGATCTTCCTTGGCTTAGGACGGGATACAGTCCTGATAAACCCATTGCAAGTTGAAAAACATCCCAAGTTGAAATGCATTTAATACAACCCACCTACTGAACATCACAGCTTAGCCTAGCCTGCCTCACACATGCTCCAAACACATTAAACTACAGTTAGGCAAGACCACCTAACACACAGCCTATTTTGTAAGTAAAGTGTTGACTGTCTCAGGTAATTTACCGACTACTGCACTGAAAGTGAGCAACAGAATGGCTGGCGGGCACAGCGGGGTGGTAAGTGTGTCTGTTGTTTATGCTCACGCGTCACCGCGGCCCAGCATCACGAGGGGGTAGCGTGCCACATGCTGCTGGCTCGGGAGGATCAAAATTCAAAATCTGAAGTATGGTTTCTACTGAATGCATATTGTTTTTGTACCACAAGTAAAGTAAAAAAATTGTTAAGTTGAACCACTGTAACTTTGGGACCGTCTGTATTCATACTGGAAAACAAGTCTCGAAAAGTTTTAAGTAACTGAAATAATACAGAATATCTTCTCTGACTGCAATATAATTAAGTTACAGATAGGGACTAATAAGATAACTTACAAAATCCACACATTTGGAAATTAAGCAATACTCAAAAAACAAAACAAAAACAAAAAAAACCTACAAAAACCCGAACAGCCAGAGAAAATAAAACATGATAGCAATTAAAAATATATTCTTAATAAATGATCATTAAAATACCACATATAAAAGTGTGCAGGATGCAGTTAAAGCCATGCTTGGAAGGAAAATTATAGCTTTAATGTATATATTAGAAAAGAAGAATGGCTGAAAATAAATGAGCTAAGCAGTCATTGCTTTCTAGCTTTGGTTTTTAAGTTGCTTTGGGAGAGCTTGAGTTTACAAACAGGGTGTGAAGTCATGCTACTTTGCATCTTGCCGGGATGAGGTTCAGCATTTTTGTGTGGCAAAATGTTGTACATATCACTGCCAAAGTCCTCATCTAATTTGACCTGTCAACAACATTTAATATGGCTGATCACTCTTTCAGTCTTGTAATTCTTTCTTGCAACTCTTTCTTCACCTGGTTTCCAGGCAGGGTGTGGGGGAGCCAGCTCATACCAGCTTGCAGGAGTTGACTGTGTGCCAACGACCTGGGCCGTGATGTCACGTTGGTGGCTTCAAATGGACTACGGTGGGAGCATTTACACCATAGGAATTGGGAAACACTGCAGATCAGGGCGTCCATCATCTGCCTATATATCTAACCTATCACCTATCTATCATCCATCTCTCTCTCTCTCCCTATCTTTACTGAGCAGGTTTGCCAGCTCTGGAATATCTATCTATCATCTGTCTGTCTCTCTATCATCTAACTATCTATCTGTTATCTGTCTGTCTATCAATCTGTCTATCTACTTATCTATCATATCTATCTATCTATCTATCTATTATCTGTTATCTGTCTGTCTATCAATCTATCTATCTACTTATCTATCTATCATCTATATCTATCTATTATCTGTCTGTCTATCAATCTATCTACTTATCTATCATCTATATCTATCTATTATCTGCCTATCAATCTATCTGTCTATCTACTTATCTCTC
>JAQQAC010002837.1:75681176-75778053 GCA_029783875.1 Phataginus tricuspis | reverse complement strand
TATCTGTCTATCTACTTATCTCTCTATCATCTATATCTATCTATCTAACCATCCATCCACCCACCCGTCCATCTGTGTCTCCTCTACCCACTCCCTCCCTGGGTGATCCACTCAGGCTCACGTCTGCAAACACCACCTACACACTGATGACCTCCAAATGGATTCTCTCCCGCCCTGATTTCTCCCCTGACTCCAGGCTCCCACATCCCACTGCTGAGGCCACACTGTTGGACAGGTTAGATTTGTGGTGCCCATTAGACACCCAGGTGGATGTGGGGTGGCTCCCCTGAGTAATGACTTCACTGAACAGCGGGGAGGATGGAGTTACCGCCCGCCAGCCTAGGAAATCTGAGGGAGGAGCAGGTTGGGGAGGTAAAGGGTAGAAGCGGCTGCCGCCCAGAGCTAGTAAATACCCTGGAAGGAAGGAGTAGTTGAGTTTCAAGTACATTACTTAAAGTTGAACGTGTGGGACCTCTGGGAGTGTGGGAAAGGGTTTCAGGTGGTACGCCAATAGACATGGATATCTGGTTAATGTGTCTTGGCATAAGACTTAAACAATGATAGCGACCCAAAAGCTGTCTTTTAAAATACTCTCACTTGAAAAAGCAGGTCAGTAGAAAGGTTAAATAGTGAGTAAATGATAATACGGGTGCTAGACAGATGGAGCAACAACTGGTGAGCTGGTAATCTGGGGCTGGTGTGACGCAGGAGCCAGACACACAGACCTGGGGGAGGGGAGGAGGTGTGAGCCCGCTGAAACCGCAGCCGCGCTGGCTCAAGTCAGAGCCCCTGAGGGAAGCTGATAAATGAAGTGATGGCAGGTCTAGGCTCAGCATTTAGATGTATGGGGACGAACACGGTAAGAAACTAGAACCAGGGACTGGCCTATGGTTTTGCTGCAGCTCGCATCGTCCTGGACTGCAATTCTTTTTTCTTTCCAAATAAACCTGTTTTTGCTGGTAAACAAAACAAAAGAAATACACAAGAGCTAACATCAGAACCAATTACCACTGTCTGCTCTGGAGAGAGGGGGCCAGGCGCCACTGCTTTTCACTATAAGCCCTGTGTTATTTGCCCTTTTTTAAAAAAACTAATAAACTTTGTATTTTAAGACAGTTAGAGGCTGACAGAGAAACTGAGCGTCCCCAGTTTCCCTTTAATTAACACTGAAAACGAGAAATAGAAGCCTAAGGAGACAAGTAAACGCTCTGGTGCCCTAGATGTGGTCCTGGGACAGGAAAAGGATGTTGGTAAAAACTGAGCGACAGTTCTGAATAAAGATTGGATTCTAGTTAACAGTAGTATTAACAGTTATTAATTAATACTACTAATAATGTCGATATTAGTTCATTAGTTGTAACAAATGTACCACGCTAGTGTTAAATATTAAAAATCGGGAGAGCTGGGGGAGGAAATATAGGAGCTCTCTGGGCTAACTCAATTTTACAGGAAGATGGTGACGACTGCTCGGGAGGAAGACCGCGGAGGGAAGGGCCACTCTCATCACGTCACACCGAGGATGTCTCGACGTAGTGCTGAGGTCGGGTTTATCAGATGTCTCTACTGTCATGTTACTTTTCTACCCCCCTTTCCACATAGTCATCTTTGAAAAGAAGTCACTGTGCACAGCCCACCCTGGGAGGGAGGTCATGGTTCACTTTTCTGATGTCCCTCCACTTTGACCTGTATGGATTTTCCTTTTTTTTTTTTTTTGCAGGCTCTGCTATGTATTGAAAAGAGTGTTCATGATACTGAAACCAATTCCAGGAAATACTGGACCACTCATACCTGTGTGACTTGGAAAGGCTACCTAACCTCTCTGTGCCTCAGTTCTCTCATCTGACAAGTGGGGAGACTGATATTCCCACCACACAGGGTCATTGTGAGCAAAGAAAGAAAGTGCTCAGAGTGGCGTTCTAGATGTAGTAAGGGCTTTGGAAGTGTCCTTTCTGTCATTTTGCCCTGAACGGAATTCCCAAGTACTCTTCTGGTTAAAAATCATTTTTGAAAGAATGGTGCATACTGGGATTATGAGGCTGTGCTCAGAGGCCTGGAGCCATGGCAAGACAGGAGCAGCCTGCGCAGACAGTGTGTCCAGGACAGAATGGCCAACACTGGTCCAAGAAGTGTCAGGAAGTCCGCGTGAGGGACAGTGGGACTGCTGGAGAGGGAGCCCGTCAGCCAGGAGGGGTACTCAACGCAGCTTCCACACTGGGAGAAGGCTGGTGGGAACCAAGACTGGGTGTCTTGGACACAGGGTTGGACTTCCTTTGGGTGTCAGAGATCAAGGCAGGTGGAATGTTCTAGAAGCCTGAGATACAGCTGACTGGCTCCCATACCAGGGTAGGAAGTTGCCTTGTAACCCTCACCAGAAGCTTGGAGGCAATTTTTGAGTCCCACCTTGAACTGAAAGAAAGCTCCCGGTGTCATTCCAGGCTGAGCACCTCTGGTTCTGGGACGAAGCATGGCTGGCTGTGGGTGGCTGGAGACTCACCTGGGTGGGGCCGGGTGGAGCAGGGTCCAGGCTGACCCACAGAAGCTGATGTGCCTGCACCAGTGGTGGCAAACATTGTTGGTCAGTTGCCCAACACCCATCCCCAACTCTCTGCTCTCTTGCGGCCTTCTACTGTGGAGGCTAGAAAGCCAAATACTTCCTCAGGTATTCTATTATACCCTGAGATGGCATGTGACTCTGTTTTTGCCTATGATATATTAACAGATATTTGCTGGGGTGGCTTTGAGGAAGGCCTTTCTTTCCTGATAAAAAGAGATGGACTCAGCTGGTACAGCCCTTCCTTATCTTGAATGTGGATCTAATGGCTGGAGCTACAGCAGCTATCCTGTGACCACGAGGAAAGAAAATCACAGAGATTTGAGCCCTGGCATGCTTCAGCCACTGAATGACCCTGGATTTCTCATTATGTGACAAAAGTTAATTCCTATTTGTTTAAGTCACTGAGGTAAGGTTTTTTTTTTTTGATGATTGAACATAATCTTAACTGTACCCCAGTCTATCATCAACCTAGCTTCTACTATGATCTTCCTAAAAAGGGCATAATTGTGCCCCTCTTATGCTTAAAATGCTTCCCTTAGAGGATATCATCTTCCTCCATCAGACTTGGCAGAGGCGAAAAAGACTGAGAATACTCCTCGCTAGTAGAAGGTGTGGGGAAACAATCTCTCTAGCTTGTACAACTGGTGGTACTATATGTGGGTACCATACTTTGGGAGGATAATTGGCAGTAGCTTTCCAGATTAATGATACTCATAACCTCCTTGCCAGCAATTTCGCAGAGTCAACAGAGCTTTGCTTCCCTATGCCCTGCCCCTGGCCCAGGGACACACTCACTCTGGCTGGTGAAGGCGGGCATGGCAAAGCTGTGTGCGCTGGCCCAGCTGAGGCCTCGTTGGTGGTGACCGGTGGCCGTGGGTTTCCACCCAGATGGACGGGGCTGCAGCTGGCCTTAGCTGACGGTAATAAAGAACATGGCGACCTCACTCGCCTGCCACAGCTCAGCGGCAGGAAACATTCCAAGAGCACCTGTTTCCTGAGGACTCTGTCAGGGGCTCCCGGGCACCATCTGGGCGCTGCCCCACATGTTGTTTGCATTAGGAGTTTAGAAAAACAATTCAACTTTGACTAATCACTCTTTAATTTTTTCAGGCGCATCCCAAAGTTTCACCCCTGCCTCGGCCCCTCTTTCCTGGCCCACTCTTCTCAGGAGTTACCCAGGCGGTCGCACACACACGCACAGTGCACTCACAATATACTCACACACTACACACACTCCACATGCACAGTCGCAGATACATGCTCCAAAACACTCAACAAACACACACACTCCATGTATGCGCACACTCCCTCCACCAACATCACTCACACTCACATTCACACTCTCTCACACAAGCACATTTACACACACACACACACACACACACACGTGCATACTGCCCCCTCATCCAGTTCTCAAGAATAACCTCTCCTCCTAAAGGCAGAAAACTTACTCCTTTCAGGTTGGCAGGGGAAAGGTCGGCTGAAGAACTCGGCCGTGGGAAGCAGTGTCTCAGTGTGGAGCCTGGAGCCAGAACACCAGGGTTAATCCCAGTTCCACAGCTTTCCATCTCTGGACAACTTGTCCGCCTGTCTGTGCTTCTGTCTCCTCCTTTGCTAAGTGGTAAAAATGGGGCTGCAGTTGGCACCTTCATACTGGTGATGTGCTAAGAGCAGTGCCCAGCGCAGAGTAAGTGCGCTGTGCGCTTGATTTAAAAAACGCCAACAAATCGAAGGAACACCAGAGCTCGCTACTGAAATCAGCATGATCTTCTTCCAGATTTTTCTAATCGCGTAACTCAGAATCAGTTCCCTGAAGCTGAATGTTTCTTCTCTCGCGGATACCCTTGTATTACTGCATCTATGCAGGAGCCTAAAGCACTGTCCCCACCCCCCAGTCCCTTAAGGCGGAGGAAGTTGAAGCACAGAGAGGTTAGGTTGTTTTCCTGATGTCACACAGCCTACTGGAGACTGGGGCAGGTGTGCAGAATTTCCAGTGTGAACCATCCAGGGAAGGCCCCCAGCTCAGTGCCCAGCAGGTTGTCATGTGGGTGTGGGGGCGTAGAAGGGACAGGGGACCAAGGACAGGTGGTCTTTGTTACAGACAGTGGGCATGGCTGCAGGAAACTGGGGGGGCCTCAGTGGAGCCCAGCAGCTGGACTTAATACACCCTATCCAGCTGGACAGGGTCCAGTTTGCAGGCAGCTCCAGGGCGAGGGTGCCCAGGAGGGGTGGTGGCGCCGGAGGGTGGAGGGTGCCTGAGGAGGGTGGGCAGGCCCTGTGGGGCAGTGCCCAACCCCACGGCCGGCTGAGGGCTTCCTGAGGCCTTGTTTTGGCCTGCCACCCTGGCCATCGTGCAGGCCTGGTGGCCCTAGCTGGGCTGCCATCTGAGAACAAAGCGTCCTACAGGAATTCCTGCCGGGTAATGCATTGTGCAGCGGGCTCGCTGCCCGGCGGCCCCACCCCCGCCCCACCCGCCCCTCCGGGCCCACTCACGATTTGGGGGCTTGGAAGTCACCCGTCAGCACTTGAGATGGCAAGGACCCCCTTACTGGGCCCGCCCCCAAATTCCACAGCTGCTTTGATGCTCGCCTCACCTCTCCCCTTCCTGTCCTCAAAAGTGTTTGCCTCAGACCAGGGAGGGTGGCGGGAGGGGGCGCTTCCTGGCGGGCCGGCCCGCTGGGCTGAGCCGAGACTCCCAGACTGTTACAGCGGCGAAGATTTCCTTCCTGAAAAACACGCCAGCCTCTGCTTTCCGTCCCTCATGTTTCTCTCCAGGGAGAGCCTGGGCCACCTCCACTCCTCAGTCCCCAGCTGCTGTCCTTGGTGGGGTCAGGCAGCAGACCTTGGTGGCCACAGACAGGCAGGGCCACCACCAGTGGATTAGAAACAGGCAGCCCCTTCCTCTGGGTGCCCCCACAGCCGGGCAGGTGCCGGGGTTGCACACAGCCTGCAAGCTGACTCGGAGTCCAGAGCAAGGTCTCTGAGCTCCTGGGCCCCCGTTTCCTCATCTGTATATGAGGAGCTCTTTCCCTTACCCCCCATCCAATCTGTCGACAAAGCCTGTCACCTATGCCTTCACATTGCATCCTGAATCCGGCCCCTTTGCCTGACCCCCTGCTGCCACTCAGTCCCAGCCCTCCCTGGGAATTCCCCACCTCCTGCCTCGACCCCTCTTGTCCCAACCACAACCTCCTTTGCACATGGCAGGCGGCAGAACCCTATTCAAGCCAAAGTAGCCCTCTGCTCCAAACCCTTGGAAGGCCCCCACGGCACTCAGAGGGAGAGCCCTCGGACCCGGGTCCTCTCCTCCCCCACTCGCCACCTACCCCGCTCCCTCCCGCCACCCAGTGGCACGTGCCTGCCGCAGGGCTTTGCAATGGCTGCTCCCTCTTCCTGGAAGGTGCTCACGTCGGTACCACCAAGGTTTCCTCACGTCTTTTGAGGTTCTACTCAAATGTCACCATCTTCCTTCAAGCCCTTCCCTCCCTGTTTCACTGTCCTCTGGACTTGGCTTCCGTAGCGCCTTCTCCTCGCTGGAATGTCAGCGGAACACCTGCCGCTTTCCTCACGGCCGTGAGCCTGATGCCTAGAACAAAGCCCAGTCCTTAGCGGGTGCTTGATGAACAACTGCTGCACGCGAGACTGAAGCGCGCCAGTCTTAAGGGCGGTTACGAGGACTGACCGAGGAATACACGTAAGGTACTCAGACCTGTACCATAGTTCTGACCTGGCCCCGGTGCTCAGGGCATCATAATTATTATTACCCTAGGAGCAGTATTATAGCTTTGGTGGCTTTTTGATGGAAGTCCTTGATGGCCCAGCATCCATTTCCTCTTCTTTTGGTAACTCACTCCATTCCTCTGGGAATGACCCCTCCCCGACTCTTGGTCCATGTGATTTGCCAAGGCTCCGTGCCCCCTGGCTCTGGAGACGGGCCACGTCAGCCAGAGCTAGTCAGTGCCTTGCTTTCCCTTGCCCACAGCAATGGGCTCAGAGATGGTCATGATCTGAAGTCAACCAGAGGCATTTCCAATTCCTGATGGCCTCGAGGCTGAGCAGATGTAAGAGCTGGAACTCCTGCAGTCATTTCTCCACCAGGAGGAAAGTGAAGCCATCAGAGGTGAGCCATGCTGCAAGTGCAGGGTGACCGGGAGGATGCTCAGGATCTGTCGTAATCTGGGCTGAATCCACATCTGGGCTTTTTAGCTACTTATATCACTACTGCTCACTTTAGTTAAGCTAGTTCAAGGTAGATCACTTGTCACCAGAAAGTCCTGCTTGACCTAGAATCCGACGTGGACTCCTGTGGAAGTTTTCTCCCTCAACTCCCATCCTTACCTTTCTCTCCCTATCATCCTCGAAGCCTTGTTTAACTCCCCTGGTCTGGCGTTTGGCAGCCATGGGTTCCTGTCTTTATTTGATTCTGGTCTCCTCTCCTGCTACTCATCTTTTGCACTATTTGTCTGGCCCCTGGTGGCCAGGGTGCATGTTTCCTGTCCTTTTGGGGAACCAGAATTTAGGACATCTGAGTTTTGTCACATTATTCACTCATTCGCTGTGTTAATGGCACTGAAGGTTGAACATGGAGGGTGGGGCTTTCTGGTTAATCAAAGATTCTGGCTGACCGGGAGTCTCATGTGCCCCCAGCCCTCCTCCAGACCTGCTCCGCTCCCTTCTTCCCTGCTTCCTCTGTTGCACCCATCCCGCCTCCGGGTGCTCCCCGAACATGCCAACTGCCTTCCTGCATGGAGGACTTTGCAGTGGCTGTTCCCCCTGCCTGGGATGTCCTTTCCAAAGACCTTCCCACGGTGGTCTCCTTCTCATCCTTCAGTTCTCAGCTCTGTGGTCACCTTCTCTGAGAGTCCCCTCCTGACCAACCTATCCCTTTTTATCCTAATATCACCCCCTTTTTCAGCACTTGTCACTTTGGGAAATTATTTTATCCCCTTGTTCATCTGTGTCCCTTGCTGGAATATAAGCCACATGAGGTCAGGGGTCACATGAGGTCTTGTCTGTCTTACCTTTGTTTCCCTAATTCTTTCCCACTGTACCACACTGCCCTGTTTACTTCCTGAGACAGATGGTGCCTCATTGGTCCCAGCCACCCCAGTTGGAGACCTCAAGGTCATTCTTCGTGCCCACAGATAATCAGTGACAAAGCCTGACTTATTCTTCACCCCTCCCCTTTCCTCCTGCCCCATCCCGTTGTCCCTGCTTCGTTCAGGTGCTCATCACCTCATGCAGCAACTCCTAGCTGGGCCCCCGACCCCTCCCTTCCCTTCTCCATCTTCAGCTAGTCTATTACACCCATGACAGTTGCTTCATCTGGAACATTCTTTTGTTCCTTCTTTGCCTGATGTCTTGGTTGTAGGAAACAGAAGTCACTCTAGGTGTTCCAAGCAGGAGGAGACTGAATCCAAGTATTTGGGTGCTAGAAAACTGTTGGAGGGGCTGGTGGAGTCTAGGCTGAGCCTCCAGGATGATTCCAGAAAAGGTGGCAGGATAGTCCCAACTCTGCTACCATCAGGGAGTAGGGAATCATGAGGAGGCCATTGGAATTGGTCATTTGGGAACATAGCATTTCGGCTGGGATCCAGGGATCAGAGGGCAGGCACTTCAGTTGCTAGAGCTCCTGGCCAACCCCCGTGAAGCTGGAGCCTGGGCTCTGGAGCATCACTGCAGAGATACCCAGCATCTCAATGACCACACTAACCAGCAGAAAACCCACAAAGGCCCTGGATTTACCTTCCAAATCACACACAAGTGCACCTGATTAGTGGAACCCAATTTGAACCTTATTGCAAAGGAGTCTGGGAAATGTAGTTTATAAGTTTGCCAATGGCTGCATTTACCATGCAGGCTGTAGAAGGAGGTGGGAACAGACACTGGGGCCCATCAGCCATGGCCCTCGGACACAGTGGTCAACCCCTGACCCCAGGGCTTTCAGGTAAAGCTCAGGGAAGCCTTCCTGACCTATGCACCCCCTCTCATTTGCCCTCCTGGCATCCTGTGCCTTTTTTCAGAGCACAAATCACAGTTCATGGAGCTGAGTGTCTGCAGTTACTGACAAGGCCAGTTTTCCATGACACTGTCACCCACAAAGCAGGGACCCTCACTGTAACTCCGGGGAGAGGAAATCCCGGGGCAAAATACCTCTAAAACCGAAACAGTCAAAGGGAGAAATAAAGTCTAAAACCCGTTTATTGCTTACAAACAGTGGTCTGGGCCGTTTCTCTTTCCTGCTCCAGCAGAAGCAAGCAAGACCTCACAACCTCTCAGGTTCAGATAAGCCCTCGGTTGTCCAGGTCTGATACGAAGATGAACTACTTTCTCCACCCCTTAGGAACGTCTGTTGATATGCAGATGCACTAATGCCAGGCAAGATATTCTGGATATATTACAATTTTACACACACTCGTGCAAGAGTGGGGCCGGCACAGGGAAGGGGTCCCAGACTGTCAGTGTCGCTGAAGGAACCCTTCAGCCCTCCTCTCCACTCCTTTAGCGTTTCCTGCTGGACAGCCTTTCCTACAGCTCCACAGGTTATTTTGAAATGCTTCCTGTCTTGGGGCATCTGCCTATCTCTCGGAGCTCCTCGATTTTTACCTCTGTTTTCTCCAGCTGTCTGCTAGGTTGCAGTAAGGATGAGGTTTAAAAGGAAGAGGTTTAAAAAAACCAGCTTTAATCTTCCATGCCGCTGGGAGGGGGAGGACATCTAGTGGAGAAGAGAGGTCGGCTCCAATTCCAAGGAGACATGCAAGGAGGGGACACTTCCCAGGGCACCAGCCGAGGTGGCCTGGCAGCTGGAACAAGGGCCCTGACTTGTGTCCTACACTGGACATAGCAGGACCCTGAGCTTGTGGCTGTGACCCAGACGTGAGAGTTAAGCACAGGCCATGCTCAGTATTGGTGCGCTCATGTTCAGAATAAACCAGGCCCCCAAGATCACTGAGCCCTTGCTTTCCTGGTTTCTTCCTGGGTGAGTCAGAAAAGCCGTGCCCCCCACCTACCTCTCTGACCAGACCTGCCAGCCCAGTGTCTTTGATACATGGATCTCTGCATGAGGTAGAGAAGACCCTGCTTCCCTCTGGAGATTCACTGATGTCAGTGGGCTGGGCCACTGTCAGGAGAGGGAAGAAGGGGGCACAGGCATAGGGAGGAGATTGCTCCCAAGACTAGAGCCAGCAGCCCGCCACACTGTATCTTTGCCCCTCCATCCTCCTGGCTGTCCTCTGCATCTTTCCTACCAGCCAGAACATTCTGGGTTGCAAGCAACAGAAAACCAGCTGCAAGCTGGCTGCATGTGGAAATCCCTGTCTGGGGGTAAAGCTTGCTTTAAGGGGCTCAGACAGCCTAGAAACCAGTCTCCCCCTGTCTCTAGTATCTGTCTGCTTCTCTGTTGATGCACTCTCAGTGTGGTGTGATGAATGGCCCCCAGCCACTCCCGGCCGCTCGTCCTCCCAGGCTCAGATCTTTGTCTGGGCATTGCCTGACAAAGTCCTGATATTGAGCCCACGTGGAGCAGTTGGGCTGGCATTTCTACCCTGAACCGGTCTCTGGGCGACTCTGGTGTGTGTGTGGTGGGGAGCAGGGCCAGCCCAGAGCACAGGTTCTGGAGGACGCAGGACCCCTGAATGCAAACTGGGGCTTCGGAGGCACTCAGTTCATGTTTGTTGTCTGAATGAATGGATGGATGGATGACTGAGTAATGCACCTTCAGCCTCAGATGCTAAGAGGACACGGATCCTGAAGGGGTCCTTGTGCTTAGACCTGGCATGGGTGGGAGCAGGCCAGGCGACAAGAGGTCACAGACCATGCAAAGGGGCTACTGGGGAGTTGGTTTCTGTCTAGGCAGAGGGCACATGTCCCACAATAACCAGCCCTGTGCTCACTTCCCTCCGTGGTCAGCAAAATCCTCATTTGGGAGATGCCGGTGGAAGTTTGTTGAAGATGCATAGGGTGGACTGCCAGCTGCCTCTGTATATGTTCTCCTCTTTCCATGGTCAGAACTTTCCATGGAGCACGTGACCACCTTCCAAGTTTGCATCCCCACATCCCTTTAGTCAGGTTGGGCCACGGACAGGCTCGGAACCACTGTCTGTCCTACCTTCATCCCGCCGCCTGGAAGGCCGCTGCGGGGGTGGCCCTCATGGCCCAGGCAGGGGCAGTGGCACGGAAGGGTAGAGAGGCCAGGCCCCCGATGCCGTGGAGTCGCCCTGCCCGCCCCGAAAGGCCCGTGCCCAGACTGGCAGGGAGAGAGAAATGAGCTTGTATATCGCTCGCCCCACTCTTCGGGTTTCTGTCCTGCAGCTTCACTCGCACAGGGTGGACTCTGGGCCAGTGTCATGGGGGTCACAGAAGTGTCACAGAGCCGCTGCTGGCCCCTTTCCTCCCATCAGCGGGACTCTCTGTCCGGGGAATCTTTCCAACCTGACCCCAACCTCCCCACCTGACCAATGAAAGACCCTTGGGTTCTCCTGTCTGTCCCCCTCTTACTCCAGGTACCCTCCCGGCTGCAGGCACAGCTCGTGCCACGGACAGTCCCTCCCTCAGCCTGAGGCCGTGGCTCCTGAAGGTCTGCTGAGGAGCAGCCTGCTGCCTCCATGCCCGTTCCCGGCCCACCTGTGCCCTGGCATGTGCCAGGAAGCACCAAGGATTCCCCATCTCTGAAAGGGAAGGCCGGCTGCTCTGTGCAGTGAGGCCCACGGGTCTCTCCAGGCTGCCCTTCCAGAAACTCCCAGCCCCTTCCTGCCTGGCTTCCTGCCCAAGCCCTTCCTGGAAACTAGGCCCACCCCGCCCCCAGCCTAGGGCGCCAATATTTCCATGGGGTGATTTAGCTAGCCCTCCCCGGGCAGAGCCCCTCCTTTCACTCATTATATTGAAAGTTTGGAAAACAGCTTGGGGATGGTGGGAAAGAGAGTCCAGTCCGGGGCCCCGCCCCCCACCAGACCCTGAGGTCTCCAGACAGCCTGAAAGACCAGGGGAGAGCACTAGAGAGTTTCTGTTTAAATGTTCATCTATAGAAACTTATGAGTGAAGCTTTATTAGTACGTAGAATACAAATAGTGTCACAAAGTACATAAAATAAATATATGGGTATTGGTATACTTGCTGAAGAGTTTTCACTGACAGGTGGACGGACTGGTGGTTCACACTTTGGTGACCATCAGCCTAAGGCTATTTCTGCTCAGCCCATGCCCTCTGTGGGGGAACCTGGGCCTCCGTGCTGGGGGAGAGACCAGAAGGCTAGACTGTGGGTATCAAGGAAGGCTGCAGGGGCCTTTGGGCAGGAGGGAGGGGCTGGCATTGCCTGCTGGGGAACTGCAATGTGTGTGTGTGTGTGTGTTGAGGGAGGTTGGCCTAGGATCTGGGAGGCACCAGAATCACCAGAATGACTGAAATGATGGTTTGGGGCCTGGAGAATTTTGTTTTCTTTCTTGATGAGAAAGGGGCAAAGTTTATGCCTTCTGAAGCAAATGGAAACCTGGCGGTCACAGTTTGTTGTTTCAATGGGATCATTTCACTGCATGTGACAGAAACCCAACTCAGTGCCCTAAGAAAGAAAGGGAAATTGCTGGTTCATGTAACGGGAAACTAGGTAGAGCATGTAGCTTCAGGAATGGCTGGCCCCAGGTCCTCCATGTTGACTTCTTTCTCTGGAAGCTTTCTCCTTGTGCCGGCCAGACAGCTCCAGCAGCCTCAGGCTTATCATTGATTAGCTCAACGATCCGAGTGGAAGGAGAACTTCCCTTTCCCATTAGTTCCAAAAAACAAAAAACAAGGCTGACTGACCATTGGCTCAGACTCGGTCATACGCCCATCCCAGAACCACTCATGGAGACTGACTGACCAGGCACGGGTCACATGATGTACTCTCGGTGCTTGTGTGATGGGTGATGTCAACCCCCAGTACATTCTAGGGGACTCTCCTTAGGAAAAGTCTCTTCAACATGGAAGGGGAGATAAAACTGGGGCAATGTCTGCCCCATTTAACAGATGATGCCAGGGATGTCTGGCTATATTTCCAACAATGACACATTCGTTTTTCCTCCAGGAAGTTGGAGGGAAGATTGTGTCCCTCTCACATAATGACATGTTTGTGGGTTGACCGAGGGGTTTTAGCAGGGCTTCTGCAGAGGACTGGGGACAGAGCCTGGGGCGTCCATGGCTTGGGCACTGAGGCTGTGGGGCAGTGTGGTCCTCCTTGGCATCCTGGTCCTGGGGTCTAGGGATCTTGGAGGCCAGAAAATGAGAGGCCGGATAGCTGTTCAACCCAGTGGGAAGGCTCCCCTGTCACTTAGATCTGGGTTCAAATCCCAGCTCTGTCACTCAGTTGTGGGCAACTTTGAGGATTGGCTTTGCCTCTCTGAGCTTTGGTTTTACCCACAGTAAAATGGAGTGCTCTTCCCGCCCAGGGTGGTTTTAAGGACTGAGTGACATGGTGTCTGTAAAGTGCAGAGCACAGTCCCAGGCACACAGTAGGGCTGGTGACCAAGGTGATTATTGTAGGCTCTGGGCCTGGGGAGAGTTTTCTGGGAGGGGTCTGGCCAAGGCCTGGGGGCTGCCTTACTCCTGTTAGGATTGATAGCTACCTATGGCTGGCCTGAGTCAGTAGGTGGGAGGCCCCTGTGCATGTGGCTTAAAAGAGCTGGAATTCAGGGCCTAGCAGTAGGAGCTGGTATGAGGGAGCTCCTGCCTCAATCTCCTTTCCTATTGCTTCAGGGCTCACCCCTTTGAGAGAATGCCCCTCCTCATGAAGCCCCTCAGCAAGAGATACGATGGAATGGTGCTCAATGTCTGCATCACCACCTTCTGGCATCCTCCCTATACTGTGCCGGTTGGAAAGCAAGCAAACAAAACCTCTCCCAGACTCCTTTGCAGCTAGGGCTCTGGAAACAATTGAGATTTGAGCAAATATCATCTATCCCCTAACAATGACCCCTGGTGGGGGGGGGGAGTCTGGAGGGCATTTCTTGACCAGAATCCATGGGTGGAGGGAACATCAGAATTTTGAAAGGCTGTGTCATGACTGTCCATTCGGCAGGCCAGTGATGACAGCGGGCTATGTCCCCATTGGCAAGAGCTCCCGAATAGGTTGTAGAAATGACCACAGATTCTTCCCCTCGTCATATCCACAGCACTCTGCGGCACTTCCCAGCTGGAGTTTGTTTGTATCTGGGTGCAAATGTGTGACCTGCTTTGGACAATGGAACAGCAATGAGAGTGTTTCAAGCCAAGGCTTGAAAAATGCTTGAACGTTGAGGCTTGTTCACCCTTTCCTTCTGCTTTGGAGCCCAGCCTCTGGCGAAGAAGTTCAGCTAGCCTGCGGGATGGTGGGAGACATGAGATCAACTTGCCCCTGTCACCCTGGCCAATAGCCAACCAATTGCCAGATCTGTGAGTGGAGCTGTCTTTGGTCATCCAGCTACCAGCTGACTACAGACACATGAAGACGCTCAGCATGCCCACCCAGACCACAGGAATTTTGCAGCTGACGCACAGACTCATGTGCAAAATGAAAGGTTAGTGTTGAAGCCACTACGTTTTGGGGAAGTTAACTGATTCAAGGAAGCAGAAGAGTATGGGTGGTGGCACCTAACCACCAGAGATAAAGTGGGTATCTGGGCAGAGCAATAATCAGGATGGCTTGACCCCTGTGGGGTCACATTTCTGTAGTCTTTGGTGGTGGCTAATTGAGCACAGTGTCTCTGGGTTAAAATATATGGGCAGCCTAGTAAAGCCTTATTTGATCTTCATGCCTCACATTTCAAAATGTTGTATTTTCCTTTCTGTTCAACTATTTTCTAATTTCCTTTGTAATTTTTTCTTTGACACCTGGGTAATTTAGAAGTATGTTGTTAGTTATGACTTCTAACTTAATTCTGTTGTGGTGAGAGAAAATATTTGAATCCTTTTAAATGTATGAAGATGTATTTTCATGCAGAATGCCATCTGTTTTTGTAAATGTTTCAGGTATACTTGAAAAAATGTATTCAGATGTTGGGTGGAATGTTTCATAAACATTAATTAGGTCAAGTTTGTAATGTTGTTCAAGTCTTCTAAATCCGGGGGTAGCAAACTTTTTCTGTAAAAAACCAGATAGTGATGTTTTTGGCCTTGCAGGCCGTACAATCTCTGTTGTAACTACTCCACTCCCCCATTGTAATATGAAAGCCGTCATCAACAATATGCAAATAGACATGTAGCTGTTATTCTGTTGAAATTTATTTAAAAACAAGGCTAATTTCTTTGCTGATCCCTGTTCTCTATTGTTACTGTCTACTTTGTTCCGTGTTATTGAGAGAGGTATGTTGAAATCTCCAGCCATAATCATGGGTTTGTCTAGTTCTCCTCCAGCACATATCAGTGTTTACTTCATATATTTGCAGCTGTGATATTAGGTGCATTAACATTTAGGATTTTTATGTTTTCTTGATCAATTAACTCCTTTATCATTATGAAATGCTCCTTTTTATTCCTGGTAATAGTTCTCATTCTTAAATCCACTCTGTGTGATATTAGTCTAGCCAACCAAGCCTTTTTTTTTTTAAGTAGCTGCATGATGATAAAAATATTTTTCCATTATTTCATATTTCATCTACCTGTAGCCTTTATATTTAAAGTGGGTTTCTTTTGGACAACATAGGTCTTGCTTTTTTATACAATCCAACAATCTTTGCTTTTTAATTGTAATGTTAGACCATTTACATTTAATATGGTTACCGGTACAGCTGAATTTAAATCTAACATATCTTAGTTGATTTTTATCTGTCCCCTCTGTTCTTTGTTCATTTTCTTTCTTTTCCTGCCTTCTTTTTCTTCTGCCCTTCTGACATGCTGTTAATTCAGTCCAGGGTATTTTTCATTTATAAAGGTTTGATTTTGGTCTTTTTTATATCTTCGATTTCTATCTTCATGATGCTCATTTTCCTCTCCCTTCTTGAATATATTGAGTGTATTTATAAGAGCTGTCTTAATGCCACTGTCATCATTCTGTCATCTGTGTTTTCTCTGAGTCTATTTCTACTAATTAATTTTTCTCCTTGCATTTTCCTGCTTCTTTGCATGCCTGGTAATTGTTGATTGGATGCCAGACATTGTAAATGTTATGTTCTTGGGTGCTGGATTTTTGTTTGCTTGTTCTTTATTTCTTACATATTTTTTGGGCTTTGTTTTGTGATAAAATTTGGCTCTTTTGAGGCCTGCTTTTAAGCTTTGTTAGGTCCAGAACAGCCTTTGGGCTAAGGCTAATTTGGCTCCATTACAGAGTTTGGAGAACTTCCCACTCTGGCTGGTGGAAACAAACTGTATAGCTCTGTAGGATTAGGAGGAAAAGAATGGTCTGAAAAGAAGGACAAAATGGTGTTCCAATTATCTAGTGCTGTGTAAAAACAATCCCAAAAGATAGTGATGTAAAACAACTATTTTATGCTCAGATGCTGTGGGCAATACATTTGCCTTTGAAAAAGGCACAGTAGGTGTTTTCTGCTTCTGGATATCTGGGCCCTCAACTGGGATGACTTGAGTGGTTGGGGGTAACTCTGACAGCTGGAGGGATAGAATAGTTGAGGTTGGGTGCTCCATTTCCAAGCTGGCCTTTTCATTCATCTGTCTTGCACCTGGGCTGGGCAGACTGAAAGATGGGTTCAGGTATGACTGGCTACTAGAGCACCTAAATGTGGCCTTTCTGGAATGTCAGAGAGGTAGTGGACTTCTCAGGATGGTTGGACTTCTTCCATGGCGGCTCAGCTCCAGGAGCAAGCATTCCAGCAGGAAGACAGAAAGCTGTATGACCATTTATGACCTGGTTTTGAAGGTTACATAGCATCATTTCCACCATTCTTTATTAATAGAACTGATTAGCAGCTTGCCCACACTTACGTGGAAAGGCTCATAGGGAGAGAATGTATATTCGTGCTTTAAAACCATCACAAATGTTATCTTGGCCCAGAGTAGAGATGGGTGGTTACTGGTGTTTGATGATGCTAAATGAACGGATACACTGGGGGGAAAGGAGAAATGATTGGATTCAACAATGAGACCGTCACCATGAAAATTCCCCGCAGGACCTAAAAGAGCAATAGGAGGCGGGAAAGGCCACCAGTGTGGACTGTGGGGTGCTGCACACACTTCCTGAAGTAGGTAACCCAGCAGAATATAGACCTCCAACAGCCACCTCTAAGGGACTTTTGAAAAGAATTGTCTACACTCCTATCTTCCACTTCCTTACCACCTGCCCACTCGCTGGGCCTGGGAAATCTGACTTCTGCCTCCACTGTCACAGACTTCTCCAGAAAGTACTCTCATTTGCTCAGACCATCTGAAGCATGTGATGTGTGGATCCCTCCCTTCTCCTTTGACCGCTTCTATCCCTGGGACTCTCTTAAGCTCCTCCTGATTTTCTGGCTGTTCCTTCTCTGAGGCAAACTGCCCCTTCCACCACCGAAAAGTCAGTGTGCTCCGAGGACCTTCCTCAGTCCCTCTTCTCTTTTGACCCTCTCTTCTGTCCTCCCACGGTTTCTGCCCTCACCTCTTTGTCGAGCACTTTCAAATCTCTGTGTCCCCAGTGGGCTTCTCGCGTGAACTTCAGGCTCAATATTGCCTTGCCTCCTGGACATTAGAATGTCAGACGGACATCTTACACTCAGAATGTCCAGTGTGGAGTTCATGACCTCCCCCTTTCAGCATGTGGCAACATTGCCTGGATCTCTGTCTCTGTGAAGGAGCCCACCAAGTACGATATGGCTAGACCCAGAACCCCTACCACTTTGACCTCATCGCTATCATCCCGTGTCCAATCCATCCATCAATAGGTTCTACTGATCCTATATCCTCAATGACTCTCCCACGCCCATCTTCCTCTCCATCTTCCCTGCTGAGCGCTATAGTTTGAACTTCCATCAAGGTAGATTATATTGTTCCAGACTAACCCTTCTTCTGAGGATAATTAGAAAATATGGATTCACTATTTAAAAACCATGTCGTTGAAGGTCTACTGTGGCAATAAGGGATTGCAGGGCTAAGATATGGGAGAGAGGGGACACTCAGGGAAGTGTATCTGGCAGTCGGCACCATTTCCTTCTCAGGGCAATACCTGATTCTGAAAGGCTGAGAAGTTAAGAAGGAAATTGAGCTCCTGACAGACTCCTAGGCTTGGGGAGATAAAAATTGCAGTCCAGAGACTGCCAAGGAGAAGCAACCTTGATTAACACCCCAGGATCAGACCTCAAAGGGCTACACACTGGAACTAATAGTGAACCACAAGTCTCCACTTCTTACATGACAGCCTGACGCGCTCCAAAGACCCACCCCCAGCAAAAGGGATAAAAATTATTTTAAATATAACCATTTAAAGTCTCTGGGATTTATCTTAAGGACATACAGCACATGAAGAAATATTTTTTTTAAAGAAAACCTACTAAAAATCAGTAGTAGTCTATGGTACGTGCCCTAGGACCCCCTTTTCTTCCTCTACCTCCGAGCTCAGTGAGACAGAAACTACACCAGATTGCCCTCGCCAAGAGCACAGGGCTCCCTCAACCCCCAGCTCCCAGTTTAAGGGGTATCTTCCTTGGAAGGGCTTCAGATTTGCTCATCCCGCACCCAGACACCGGTGGTGAGGCTCAGTTCTGGACAAGGGAGCTGAGAAGCGGGGCTTTCTTCTTCTGTCCAGCCGCCCCTTGTGGGACAAAGACTCTGTCTGGGGTCTGGCAGCACCAGGAATACCAGGGGCCCTATTGCCTTTTCCCTAGCTTGTGGGGCGGGGAATCCAGACTGGGAGAGGCAAGCCAAGGAGACCCGGGTCCGCGGCCACTTGCCTCTGCCGAATGCTCAGCTCCGGAAACTGGGGTGTCACTCAAGAGAGAAGAATGCTCTTGTCCCCCCACCAAGCACTCTAAGCATAGCTTGGAGACTTTTCCCAGAGAGAGAAAAGCAGGTCATAAAACAGAAAACTCCAAAGGAACTGACAATGTGCAACAGTATTTGGGGAAATGCAGCCTAAGAGGACTCTCAAAACCAGGGGAAATACTGGTGACAGGCAATTATGGGGCGCTTATAGATTCGTTGGTGACATAGACTGAGGCTCGTTTGACATCTGGATAGTTTGCTGGAGAGAATCTGGAAAAGAGCTGTGAGGAGCCCACTTGGGGTCAGAACAAATCTCGAACACCGACCTTGGGAAGTATTGGTGGGTTTAGGCCAAGGTCCAAGTCAGAGGGAACACTCGCCCTCAGCCCTGACGCCAGCTGCAAGATTGGGAACCCTCTAGGTCACCCTCAGTTATGATAACTCCTCAGAAAGACTTCTAAGCAAGCTGCTCTGCTTTATGACAAGAAGAGGATACAGATTAAGATCAGTCCAAGGAAAAGGTGCAGAGGGCCCAGTCCAGGAAAAGAGGTGTAGTTGCCATAGGTCTTCCCTTGCGGCGGCAGGATATGTTACTTTCCTGGCATTGGTGTGTGATGATACACATGGAGTACTGCCAACCGGGGAGGCCCATGCGGACCCCGGTGTCCGGAGGGCTCACTGAGGCTTTCTTACATACTCATGATCGACGGACTGCCCACGAGGTTGATCCCGTCCCCAGACTGATGGACACTGCTGACCCAAAGCCCCAGCCTTAATCATGCCGCGGTTCTTCCCAGTACCGCCAGCCCTTCCCTGAGGGGGAGACAGCCCCCACACTGAGTCATGTGAGGTGGTCTGGTGGACCCAGGCCCTCAGGCAAACAGAGATGCATCTATGGCATCCCAAGGGCTTAGTGAGTACCTCCCAGACACTGAGGCCCAAGTCCTGATAATCTGGGGACAAGGTCAAATTCAGGACAGCCCTGCAGAGATTTGAAGGATCCCCTTCTCCAGGCTGAGCCACTTCAACTCCTTACAGGATGGGGTCCCCAGCCTCCACGCCATTCCAGTTGTCCTCTCCAGACTCCCTCCCTAGGTTGGCCCTGTCCCTCCCTAAGGTGGGACCTCCTATGGAGGATCTGGGAGACTGAGGGGCAGCTGGCAAGCAAATTAGGCTGCTTCCTGGAGCTTGTGGAATATGAAGGAGAGAGTAGCCCAGGAGCCCCTCAGAGAAGACGCCGGTGGTGCTGGCTCGCTCCCAGGGTGACTTCAGGGAAGATATGTCACAGCTCTTGACACCCCACGGGCTGGGCCACTCTTCAGACCACCCACAGAACCCAAACCTGTGGCCAGCATGGCAAAGCCAGGCACCTCTCCTCCCAGGGAGCATCTCACGGTGGTTTCCGTAAGTTGGTGGCGATTGCATAACTCTTACCAACTGCCATGCCGGATATATTTTGCAACCCAGCCCGGTGCCACACGTGTCGGCTGGCATGGCCAAGCCTCCCACAGAGGCCGGAGGAAGTCTGAGAGTGAAACACAACCGACAGCGCCTCCCAGGAGCCCGTCCGCCTCAGGGCACTCTCCTCTCCCTCCAGGCCTCACACACAGTCCCCTGCAGGGCACAGGGCCCCACTGGGCTCTGGTCAGAAAGGGGAGCTGGGATGTCCACAGAGCAGCCAGGACGTGTGGGCTTCAGAGAAGCCACCGCGGTGTACCAAGGCCTCTTTTTGGCGTTCAAGTGAAGAGATGTCCCAAAAGTTCCCCTGGGGAGGAGACCCTCCCCATTACCCCCTGGGCAGTATCCCACCGGGGGGGCGTGCAGCAGGAGAGGACCCTCGGGTGCATGCGGTGAGGCTCAACATCATTGGAGGAGGTATGGCAGAGAGTGGGTGCCGAGGAAGGGGCTCTGTGGCCAGTCTGAGAGGAGAGAGCGGGGGGTCCCGGGCTGACCGGAGGAGAGAGAGGAAACCCCGCCAGCCCATGCACCTCTTGCTAAGGACAGCTGTGAGGAGGTGGCCAAGGGGGCTTGAGTCTTGACTCTTTGTCCACAGTTCATTAGGCACCAGTGCTCCAGGGACTGGGGGATGATCTAGACTGTCTTGTGGCACTCCCAAAGCAAAAGCCAGGGCTCTCTGGGAAAATGGAGAGAGAGGAGCAGGGACACTCCCACCTCCAGAAAAGGGGTTTCTCAGAGTCAGAGTGTAGTGGACACTGCACCGTGGCTCACAGATCCCCGGCACATTCCACAGCTGCTGGGAAGGCTGGCCGCTGATGCCTCCCAGCCGAATCCTTCTCCAGAAATCCCTTGTAGCTAAATAGAGCTGCCTCTCCCAAGGCCAGATCCTCTTCTTGGGGACAGCCTGCATGTGTGCTTGATGACTAGGCAGGGTAGAAGTCTGAAGGCCACCTGCCTTGCCCCAACTTGAGGCAATTCTGAGGGCAGTTCAAGCCCAGAGCCCCGATGGCTGTGGCTGAGTCTTTATGGGGACTGCATTGCAGACTAACTTCTTGCTGCCCCATCCTGCTTCCCTTGTTCCCTCACAAGGTGCTGATGTTGAGGCTTCCCCAATAAACCTCTTGGAGTCTGCTCCCTGGGGACCCAACCTACGAGAGTATTTTGAACCACAGAGGAGTGGTTTTCAGCCAGCACTCAAGGGTGTAGACCAAACTAATTAATATATTTTCTATTCAAACTAGTGATTTCTTTGCTCCTTGGTGCAAGTCTATTCCAGCCAACTCTATTCTCCTGGCCACCCTTGTTGGGCAGTCTTTGGACTGCATTACACCAAAAAAAGGCACCCTCTGGTTGGAAAGAGAAGGCAGTCAGCCATTAAAGAGAAGACTTAAGGATATATCAGCACCTAATTAAGATTTTTCTAAGTAAGAGGATTACTTAGAAGAGTAGAATGGACATTGAACAGCAGAATTTTGGTTGGGTATAAACATTTGCAAATTATTTTGGAGGAGCTCGAGACCATTTTTAGAACATGGAAACCATATGACTGCCTTTTAGTTCCCAAAGCAAAGGGGATCATCTACTGAACTATTTCCAGGCCGAGCAAAAGCAGGACTAGCCATCTGCAGTTTTACTAATCCATCAGCAGGGATGATTTCATACACATGTAGGGTTGACCCATTTGCCAAGTGTCCTTCTGTTATTCATCATAGTGCTTGGGAATCCTAACCCTTCTTAAGAAAAGAGAAGGAGGATGAGATGTTGCTTTATGTAAATGAAAAATATAAGAGTGGTCTTTAGGTATGGCTTGATCCAGGGGCTTAGGTTATGTTCCTAACCCTATTTGTTTTCTTGCTCAGATTCCACTCTCAAGTAGTCTTTCCTCTTGAGCAGTAGGTTAGCTGCAACAGCTCTGATCAACACCTCCACAGTTGAAGAGCTAGGTGGGAATGTGAATCTTATTTCCAGCTGCCTAGCAAAAGTCCTGGATTCACTTTGTTTGGCCTGATTGGCTTTGCTTCAGCCAACCTTGAACCAATTACTGTGCCTTCAGAGAACTGCCGTGCCCCTATTGGTTATGTCTAAATTTCACCTGTAAAGAATTGCTGAATATCTGGTTGGGGTTAGATCCTCTCATAGATTTGGGGATTATATAAATACTGTGGTCATTCATTTGCCCTCAAGAATTCACATTCTAGTAGGATAAATGGACATGAAACAAACTTTACAAATAATCCATTATCTGATTTGATTCACACAAAGATCTTGTAAAAGGGACTGATATATATATATATATATATATATATATTAGCCTATTTGCTGATAAGGGAAAAGAGACTCAGAGAATTTAATAGCTCACATACAGCTTAATGGACCGTTAGATGCCTGATAAATCCTGATGTTGGGAGGTGTGGAGCTTCCACAGCCCTCAGCAGGCCTGGCTAGAGAGGGAGATGATGACAGCTGGGGATCCTGCATCTTGCCCCAAGGCAGGAAGAGCCCAAAGTCCTGAATGGAGCCCAGGAAGGTTTTGTTGAGGGCCCTGGGCTGCTGAGGAAGTTCCCCAAATAGTTAGAATTTCTTTGGCTTCCAGTAACAGAAAACATGGGCATTGGTGGCTTGAACATCCAAGACAGTTATTGTTTCGTGACTAGGGAGTTTAGAGATGGACATTCTTGGGTTGTTTTTTACAGTGGCTCAGAGACATCCTCCAGTAGCCCCGGGCTACCCCTTTCCGCTCCGCCAGCCTCGACAGGTTAGCCTCTGACTGTTCTATGATTGGCGCTTCAAGGTCAGGAGATGGCCTCATCAGACCCAGGAGGCCTATCTTTGCACAGCAATGTCTGAAAGCCAGATGGAGGCAGGGTGCCTTCCTTGTGCACCTTCAGAAAGAGAAAAACCTTTTCCAGAAGCACCCCAGGAGATCTCCCGTGTCTGGGCGGCCACGGCTGCGGCACATGTTCATGCCTGATAAACACAGGACTCAGATTTAGCGGCTGTAGCAAATATCCAAAAGTGGCAGTGATTTAAAAAAGGGAGATACTTATTTCTCTCTCAAGGAAGAGTCCAGGTAGGTAGTCCTAGGCTGATTTGTGTGTCCACAATGAACAGACCCCGGTTCTTTCGATCTTAGGTCTCTGTCGTCTTTAGTTTGTGGCTTCCATCTTGGATCACAGAAGTTCACTTTGCCAACTTCTTCCATCATGTCTTCCTTTCAGCCAGTTGGAAAGGGAGGAGGTACTGGAGACGCTCCACTTTCCCTTAAAGGCATGCCTCGGAAGTTCAGAGGTAACTTTTGCTCATTTCCATTGGTTCAACGTAATCACATGTCCACCCCCACGTGAGAAGGAGGCTGAAGCAATGTTGGCTCCATGCTGGACAGTCTGGTTGCTATGGGAAGAAGAAGGGAATGGATACATTAAGGAAAAATGAGCAGTCTCTGCCACAGAATGGAACTATTATCAGTATTAATGTAGACTAGACTGATCAAAGATTCACCTTTTGGGGCTGGAAGGATGAGCAGCCCCTCTTAAGTGCATGGCTTCCCAATACACAGGCAAAATTGAGATCTGGTTAGAAAAACAAATGGAGAATGACAGGCGGTGGGCGTGGTGGGCAGGATAATGGCCTCCTGAGTGTATCTAGGTCCTGATCCCATGAATGTCAACTCACAGCAAATGGGACTTTGTAGATGTGATGAAGTTAAGGATCTTGAGTTGGGAGATTATCCTGAATTCTCTGGGTGGGCTTGATGCAATCATAGCACCCGGTGTGATCCCATGGGCCTTATAGAAGGGACACAGGAGGGTCAGGTTCAGGGGAGAAGGCGCTATCATGACGGAAGCAGAGATTGCACTGATGAGTTTTGAAGAGGGAAGGGGTCACAAGCCAAAGAATAGAGCTGGTCACTAGAAGCTAAAAAAGGAAAGGATAGATTTTCCCCTCAGAGCCTCCAGAGGGAACCGCTCTACTTTAGCCCAGTGAAAGTGATTTCAAGTTTCTGACCTCCAAAACTGTAGGAGAATAGATCTGTTGCTTTAAGCCACTAAGTCTGTGGTAATTTGTTACAGTAGCAAGAGAAAACCAACATAGTAGGCAACCAGCAGGGTCCGCCACACCAGGACCAAGGAGCTGCAAGTCATCCTGATGGCTCCAGACGGAGGCTCAAGGGGGAGAGCGACGGGCGACGATGGGGATGGGGAATGGAGGCCAGTCGTTGGGGCCCTGAGCACCACCATGCACAGATATCACAAGATCTATTCAGAGTAACTATTTATTAAGAACCTACTATGTATCAGATACTTGGTATTATGCTTTGCCTTACACAGTTTCTCTGCAAATTATTATCCGTCCCATTTTATAGAGTTGGAAACTGAAGCTCAGAGCAATGAATTGTCTTATCAAAAAATGATGCAGCTGTTAAATGACAGTGTTAGAATTAGAACCCAGTCTTGCCTGACTATAAAGTCATCGTTCTTTCTATGGCACCAAGAAATTCATAAAGTTGCTGTGGCTGATATTCACCAAATTCTGAGTCCCTTGAGGTCATAATCTCCATTTAAACAGCTTCATATTTCCAGCCCCCGCACTGGGTTTGGTGGTCGATTTAACCTGTGCTAAAACCTTCCCCCCACCCTGTTTTAGTTTGTAAAAGTTTTAAAAATACAGAAAAACAGAGCAATCTAATAACTCCCCACAAGGAACATATTACTATATTGCCTTTGGATTTTTAAAAAAGCAAAAATGAAATAGTACAGATAAATTTGACGATATTTTGACCTATTCCTTTCCTTATGCTTTTTCCACATTATAAACCATACTGAACCAAACCTCCTCATCTGAAGTAATAACAAGGGAACAGAACTGCCAGGTAAAAGGGCATCGCCATTTCATCTCTCCGAGACATGCCAGATGGTTCATCTAAAGGATTCTATTCATCTTCTCTTTTTCTTTCTTTACTATTAAAATTTTTAGTCAGCGCTTTATAGATATAGATTTAGTCAAATAGTTCTGCAAGACTTTTTAGGAGAAGCAGCATTCTCCTTCCAGGTTGTCAGATGTTTTGACTTATTCTTATAACATTTACCTCCATATCTCTTACCTTTTTTCATGTTTTTATTTTCAATACAACTTCTTAAGGAATAATTTACATACAATACAACCATCATTTTTACATGAACAGATTTTTTTTATTGAGGTGCTTACAATAAAATGCACAAACCTCAGTGTACAGCTCAGTGAATTTTGACACGTGTACACACTCATGTGACCATCACCCAGATCAAGACATGACGTATCGTCACTAATTTCTTCCATATCCCTAAATAACACACTTGCCGCGCTACCTGACTATCAGCTTTAAATTATTATTATGTAAGATGAAGATTTAACCACATTTTTTTCCTGCCCCCACAATCTCCACTACATTTAGAGCATAACTTTGGCTAGGTCATTAGGATGGATAAATAAACACTATTTAAAATAAACTATGCTTATTTTTCCTTTCTTACACAACATTCCTTCTTTCCTGGAGTTACTTGGTCTTGGGTTTCTGTTCTCTTTGTTTCGTTTTCTATATATGTTCATTACTAAGTTAACCTCAGACTCTCAGCAGACTGCCTAGCTACCCCATCAGGATGTTCAGATGCCTCAAATTCTCTGTTTCAACTTCTTGGTAACAGATCCCCTCAAGCCCTTAGACGTGTTTCAATCTGGACAGCATCTTCTCCCCCTATTCAGCATGTATCTGGGGTCTGGAAATTCACTTCATTTCTTCCCTATGCTGTAGGATCTTCTGTATTCTCTGCGCCTCTTGGTTTTCTTCCTCATTATGGTGACACACATCCTCCAGCAATTTATGAAAAGGGTTTGTGGAAGACAAATTCTTTGAGAACTTGCATGTCTGGAAAATATCTTTTTTTCCCCTCATACCTGGTGGATAGTTTGGCTGGGTATAGACTTTAGGTAGGAAGTAATTTTCTTTATGTTTTTCATCCTCTTATCCCCAATTCCAGATACAGCCAGTGCTGCTACTACATATGCTTGGAGGTGTCCAGGAATCCTGATCTGAGACAGAGGTGCAGAGTCTATGGTACGTTGTGACAGCTGAAGGGAGCTTCCCAAGGCTGTCAGACACATGGGTGCTTAGAAGACAGGACCGGGCTAGAAAGAGCAGTTAGGAAGCTCTCAGGTGGAGGCGAAGGGGGACTTTTGTAGGCTGTACCAGGTAGGCATGTGAACTGGGTTGCCTCACAGAGAGGGATGTAATCAGGTAAGAGTCCTATATTGTTGCAGAGAAGGACAACAGGGAGCCTTCAGCAATTAGCACTTACTTCAGCAATCAGCTGGGTCTTTGTTCAAACAAACTGTAAAATAAGAATTACAAGACAGTTGAAGATATCTCTGACTAAATATTTTATATTACTAAGTAATTACTGATACATTTTAAAAGTGTGATAGCTTAATTGTGGTACTGTTTTAAAAGCCCTTACATTCTATAAACATATATTGAAGTATTTCCAGATAATAGTATCATATGATACCTGGGATTTGCTTCAAAATAATCCAGGGGAGAAGACGTGGGGGGGGGGGGTTCAGGCTGGCTGTCAGTTGATCATTGTTGAAGGTGGGTTAGGGGGGTATAGAGGGGAAATTAGTTGCCTATTGCTGCTGTAACAAATTACCATAAACGCAGTGGCTTAAAACACACGATTTATTATCTTATAGCTCTGTGGGTTAGAAGTCCAATGTCTCACTGAACTGCAATCAAGAGAGTATTTCATGGCTCGTGGCTCCTTTCTCCACCTCCAAAGCCAACAGCTTAGCATCTCTGATGCCTGTTCTGTTGTCACACCATCTCTAACTGTAGCCAGAAAAGGCTCCCTGCTTTTAACGATTTATATGATTAGATTGGGCCCATCTGGAAAATCCAGAATAATCTCCCCATCTCGAAGTCCTTAACCTTAGTCACATTTGCAAGGTCCCTTTTGCCATGTTAAGTAACACATTCTCTGGTTCTGCGATTAGGATGTGGACATCTTTGGGGGACGGGGTGGGAAGGGCATTATTTTGTCTATTCTGGGGCATGGGTGGGGTCATTATCTTATTCTACTCGTGTGTGTATATAAAGTATTTCACAGTGATAAAAGAGAGCTTGCTAGGTGTTGCCGACTGGAGGCTGTTATTTAGGAAGAGTTGTGAGGCAAGTCTCTCTGAAGCAGTGACGTCTGAGATGAGAACTGATGCCTGGTAGAGGCCCCATCAGTGGTCCCTGAGCCTCAGGTGAGCAACAGGGAGCAGGTGCATCTGGAGGACAGCGTGGCCATGGCTTCCTCACTGTCTCTGCCACAGGGCCACTAGGCAGCCTGGAGGAATGACTCACAGGGGGCTTCTTGTAGTGGGAAGCTCCTCAGTTCACCTTATCTGGCAAGATGGGGGTCGACAGGTGCTACCAGGATAAGCCCTCACCCCTAGGTCAGTGGCCACATTCTGGTCCCCCAGCAGCCAGACTGCTGCATGCACTGCTGGGACCCACAGAGCCCCTCTGCCTCACTCTGAGCAGAAGTGGCCTTAGGCAGGGTCCTCCGTGGGCACCAAAGGCCCAAAATGTATGTCCTGTAGCCTCTTTGTACTACAAATGGTTTTCTGGAGTTCGCTTTATACCTGATACAACTTTACACACTTTTTTATATCAACTCATTTCATCTTCACCACCTTCCCATGGAGTAGGCTAGGCGGTAGTGTCTGTCACTGTTAGATGGTCTATCAGCCAGGGTTCAGCCAAGAGAGGCGGGACCGGTGGAAGATCTAAAGTAGGACATGTATTGCAAGGAATTGGCTTCTGGGATGCTGGGGCTGGCCAGGCTAGTCTGACATCCTTAGGGCAGGTGGTCAGGAAGAATAAGCTGGAACTGGAGCTGCTATGGGCAGGCAGAATTTCTAGAAAGCCTTAATTCTGCTCTTAAGGCCCTTCAACTGATGGCATCGGGCCCACCCTGATTATCTGATTTACTTAGAAATCTACTGATTAGGGTCTGCTTTAATCCCATCTATAAAATGCTTTCACAGCAACACCTACATTAGTATGTGATTAAACAACTGAGACTATGGCTTAGCCACGTTGACACATAAGACTTCCATCACAGATGGGGAAACTGAGGCACAGGACAGTGCAATGTCTTTTGATTGAGCTCCGACAGTGAGTAAATGACAGAACCAGGACTTGAACCAAAGGATGCTGGCTCTGGAGTCCATCCTCCACACTCTTCCGCATGTCTCTTAGCCACTTGCTAGTCATGAGGTTAACCATGACCCTGGCTGCCTTCCTGTCTCATTACGAGGAGAGTAATGCATGTGCTGGGGTTGGAAGTATGTCAGACAATGTGTGGGGGCTTGGGGCAGGCAGGTGTCATGGCTGGCAGCATAGGCTGTGAAGCAAGACTCTAGACTCATGTTCTGGCTCTGCTCTTAATAGCTGTGTGGTATTATTGGGCAGCTTTCTTAACCTCTCTGTGCCTCAGTTTCCCCATCTGACTCATAGGGTGCTGTGGGGATTAATAAAGGAGCTAATAGAGTTAAGATGCTCAGAAGAGTAAGCAGTCAATAATTGTCAGCTCTTCAATTCTGGTCTAGGAGCACATTGCTCCCCAGGCCCAGCAGTTGTGGGCTCAACCCTAGGCCTCCCCAGAGCCGCATGTCTCTTAGCCCTGCAAAACTTTGGCCGTCAGGACCCGGCTGACTTTGTTCCATGGGGGTTGCCCTCCTGGAGGGTGAATGGGTGGAGGCAACTGGTCCAGCAGCAGCAGCTCAGCAGAGACGTACAACTTCTGACAGCGCACTTCACAGAGCTGGGTGCTAGCAAGGAGTGGACAGAGTGACCTGGCCCAGGTCCGTGCCACCCTGGGGTCACCAGGTGCTCCAGGTATGAGGGAAGACTGAGATGGAGGAGAAGGTCTGTGGTGGGGAAGACAGGCTCTCAGGAGGTAGGACTGGCCAGGAAACCACAGGTGCATGGGGTGTGGTGCTGCCCATGTGCAGAGGCAGCTGGGGGGGACCCCAGGCCAGGGACTCTGGTGGACTGGGCCCTAGCAGCCTTTGCTCCCACCCTTGAGTTTGGTCACTGTCATTGCCTCTCTGCTCCTGCAACCCTGTGCTCATGATTGGTCTCAGCACTGAACCACTGGACATCATTGTGGGCTTTCTCCCTGTTGTATCAGTCAGCTACTGCTGTGTAAGAAACCACCCCAACACTTGGTGGCCTCAAATGATAACCATTTATTATTGCTCACATGTCTGTAGGGGGAACTGGTTGGTTCTACTGATCTGGCCTGGGTTCAGCTAATCTTGTCTCTGTCCCTGCAGTTTTGCCAGAATGTCATATAAATGGAATCAAACAGTGTGTGGCCTTTGCGTCTGGCTTTGTTCACCCAGCATAATTGAGATTCATCCATATTGTTGTATCAGCAGTTTATCCCTTTCTATTGCTGTATTTGTTTCCTACTGCTTCTGCAACAAACCACCACAGTGGCTTAAAACAACACAAATTTATTATCTTATAGTTCTGGAGGTCAGAAGTCCTAAAATCAAGGTGTTGGCAGGCTGGCTCCTACTGGAAGCTCTGAGAGGAGAGTCCATTTCTCAGAATTGTTCAGCTTCTGGTCATCACCTGTGTTCCTCAGTTCATCAGCCTGTTCTCTGTCTTCTTCCATTCACTGCTTCCAGCATCACACAGCCTTCTCCTCTGGCTCTGACCCTCCTGCCGCCCTCTTTTAAGGACTGTTGTGATGACATCAGGCCCATCTGGATAATCCAGGATAATCCCCCTCTCCAAGATCCTTAACTTAATCACATCTGCAAAGCCCATTTTGTGCTGTTAGGTAATGCATTCACAGGTTCTGGGGACTAGATGTGGACATCGGTGGGGCCCATTATTAGCCCACTGCAGTTGCTCAGTTCATTGCCCACTTGTGCCAGTGTGTTTACCTCTTTACCAGTTGAAGGATAAGAACATGTGTTTAGATTCTGGGGCTGATCAACTTTTCTCCTAGCAGAAACTGAGAAAAACATACTGCACCTTAAGGTAAGCTCAAAAGACTTTAAAAAGAAAGAGGAAGGGAAACTCCTTTATTACATTAAAAATACTTTTTATTTTAAAAAATGACTTTATTGAGGCCTATTTACATACAATAAATTTATTTCATTTTAGATGTACTGTTATGAATTTTGGTAATTGGATAGTTATGTAGATTCCATCAGAATCAAGATCTAGAACAGTTCCATTACCCTAAACATTTTCCTTGGGCTCCTTTGCGGGAGATCTCTTCTGTAACTCAGGTGACCTCTGATCTGCTTTCCATCACTATACTTGTGCATTTTCTAGAATCTCAAATAAGTGGAATCATAAAGTATATGATCTTTTGTGTTTGACTTCTTTACTTAGCATAATGTTTTAAAAATCCATTCATGTCATTGTGTGAATTAATATTTCATTTCTTTATATGACTGAGTAATATTCCATAGTATGGATATACCAACAGTTGTTTATCTAGTCCCCAGCTGCATATATGGGTTATTTCCAGTTTGAGGCTGTTATGGATAATGAACATCTACATGGAAGTCTTTATGTGGACATATGTTTTCATTTCTTTTAGGTATATACCCAGAAGTGATTTTGCTGAGTAACATGATAAATGTATGGTTAACTTTATAAAATACTAACATACTGTTTCCCAGTGTGACTATATCACATTGTATCACCACCAGCATTATGTGAGAACTCTGGTTGCTCTATATCATCTTCAATACTTGGTCAGTCTTTTTAACTTGAGCCATTTTAGTAGACATATTTTTATACCAACTAAATATTTTTATATTTTATATAAAATATTTTTATAAAGTCCCTTCAATTTGCATTTTCCTGATGACTAATAATGTTCAGCCCTGTGTCATGTTCTCATTGCCCATTTAATGAAGTGGCTGTTCAAATTTTCTATTAAAAAAAATCAGATAGTTTGTCTGATTATTAAATTGTAGGAGCTTTCTTAAAAAATAGATTTTGGATATAAATACTTATCAGTTCTCCTAGTCTTGGGCTTAATCTAAGTTCAATATTAAGAAATTAAAAAAGGAAGGACAAATTAAACCTAGAATGTTGAAAAAAGGAAGTAAAAAGAACAGGAATCAATGAAATGAAAAATAGAAAAAAAACTAGAATCTGGTTCTTTGATGTGATCAATAAAATTGATAAACCTATGAATAACTTGATCAAAAGAAAAAAAGAAAAGATACAAATTACCAATATCAAGAGTGAAAGAAGAGATATCACGGCAGATATTACAAACACTTAAAGGATTATAAGGAAATATTACAAATATGTTTGTGTCAATATATTTGACTACCTAGATGAAACTGACAATTTCTCTGAAAGATACAAATTAATAAAACTGATCCAAGAATATAAATTTGGAATAGTTCTATATAAATTAAAGAACCTGAAGTTGTCAAAGACTTCCCACAAAGAAAACATTTAAGGAAAAAATAATATAAATCCTACACAAACTATTTCAGAAAAGAAAAGAAGAAAGAACATTTCTCAACTAATTTTCTGAGGCAAATATTACCTTGATGCCAAAACAGACAAAACATCCCAGGGAAAGAGAACTATGGGCCAAATCCCTCATGAACATAGATGCAAAAGTCTTTGACAAAATTTTAACAAATTCAATGCAGCGACATATAAAAAGGATAAGATGTCATTACCATGTGGGGCTTATCCCAGGAATGCAAAGTTGATTTAATATCAAAAAATCAATTCATGTAATCCTCTATATTAATAGAATAAGAGGGGAAAACCATATGATTATTTTGAAAGATGCAAATAAAGCATTTGACAAAATTTAACACTGATTCTCAAAAATATTATCAGCAAACTAGGCATAAAAGGGAACTTTCTTAGTCTGATGAAGGACATCAATGAAAAATCTTTAGTGACCACCATACTAAATGATGGAAGACTCAGTTCGAAGATTAGGAACAAGGCACAGATATCTGTGCTTACAACTTCTAGCCAACATGTATACTGAAGGCCCTAGCCAATGTAATAAGGCAAGAAAAAGAAATAAATAGCACAAAGGTAGAAAAGAAAGGTGTAAACTGTCTTTATGTGTTGACAACATGATTGTGTATGCAGGAAACACTAAAGAAAAACCATTAAAAAGAACTACTGGAACTAATAAATGCACATAACAAATTTTAAGAATAAAAATCAATATATAAAAATCCATGCATTTCTACATACTAGCAATGAACAAGTAGAAAATGAAATTTTTTTTATTAAGGTATCATTGTCATACAATCTTATGAAGGTTTCACATAAGCAACATTGTGGTTACTACACTACATTCACCCATATTATCAAGTCCCTCCCACGCCCCATTGCAGTCACTGTCCATCAGCATAGTGAGATGCTATAGAGTCACTATTTGTCTTCTCTGTGCTATACTGCCTTCCCTGTGATGCCCCCTACATTATGTGTATTAATCATAATGCTCCTCAATCCCCTTCTCCCTCCCTCCCCACTCCTCCTCCCCCACCCCCTCCCCTTTGGTAACCATTAGTCCCTTCTTGGAGTCTGTGAGTCTGCTGCTATTTTGTTCCTTCAGTTTTGCTTTGTTGCTATACCCCACAAATGAGTGAAATTAAGAAAATCAAATTTTTAAAGATAACTCAATGTATGATATCTTCAAAAATAAATAAACAGAAATAAGTGAAATCAATAAATTTAACAAGATATATGTAAAATCTGTCCACTCAAAACTATAAAGCCTTATATAGGGAAGTTAGAGCAAGTCTGACCAAATGGAGATGTATACCATATTCATGCAACAGAAGACATGATATTAGGCAACAATTATCCTGAAATTGATCTATACATTCAGTACAATTCCAATCAAAATCTAGGCTTTATTAAAAGAGAAATTGGCAACCAAATTAAAAAATTTATATGGAGCTGCAAAGGACCTAGAAGAGCCAAAATAATCTTGACAAGGAAGAACAGGCTCAGAATATTTATACAATCTGATTTCAATAATAACTTTTTATAAAGCTATAGCAATCAACTCAGTGTGATACTGGTGTAAGGAGAAGCCAACAGATCAATGAAAAGGAGAAGAGTCCAAAATAGACCCACGCTCATATGTTCAATTGATTTTTTACAAAAGTACCAATATTCAATGGGGGGGGGGGAATATTGCTCTTTTAAACATATGGTGCTTGAATGATTAAATATCTTCATGGAAAAAAACAAAATCCAACCCTTACCATACTAAAAAATTAACTTTAAAGTGATCGGAGATCTAAACTCAGGAGGTAAAACTCTTTAAAATCCAGGAGAAAATATAGGAAAAAACTTATGTGATACTGGGGTGGGCAAAGATTTCTTAAATAGAACACAAAAGGCGCAATATATAAAAGAAAAACAATAAAATAGACTCATCTTTGTTATTTTAAATCATATACTTTTTATACCTTCTTTATTCGGTATTTAAAAGTCCTCATTTTTTGAACAGTCTAAAGACACAATTATTGAAATTGGAAAAAGTAGAACAAATGAGGCCCAAAGTCACCAGAAGGAGAGACATAATAAAGATCAGAGAAGAAATAAATAAAATTGAGAAGAATAAAACAATAGAAAAAATCAGTGAAACCAAAAGCTGGTTCTTGGAAAAAATAAACAAAATAGATAAACCCCTAGCCAGACTCATTAAGAGAAAAAGAGAATTCACACACATACACAGAATCACAAATGAGAAAGGGAAAATAACAACGGACCCCACAGAAATACAAAGAATTATAAGAGAATATTACGAGCATCTATATGCTAACAAGCTCCAAAACCTAGAAGAAATGGACAACTTCTTAGAAAAATACAGCCTTCCAAGACTCACCAAGCAGGAAACAGAAAAACTAAACAGACCAATCACCAGCAACGAAATTGAATCCGTAATCAAAAAACTACACAAGAACAAAACCCCTGGACCTGAGGGATTCACCTCTGAATTCTACCAGACATATAGAGAAGAAATAACACCCATTCTCCTTAAAGTTTTCCAAAAAATAGAAGAGGAGGGAATACTTCCAAACTCTTTCTATGAAGCCAGCATCACTCTAATACCAAAACCGGGCAAAGACCTCACCAAAAAAGAAAATTACAGACCAATATCCCTGATGAACGTAGATGCAAAAATACTCAACAAAATATTAGCAAACCGAATTCAAAAATACATCAAGAGGATCATACACCATGATCAAGTGGGATTCATCCCAGGGATGCAAGGATGGTACAACATTTGAAAATCCATTAACATCATGCATCACATCAATAAAAAGAAGAACAAAAACCACATGATCATCTCCATAGATGCTGAAAAAGCATTTGACAAAATTCAGCATCCATTCATGATTAAAACTCTCAACAGAATGGGTATAGATGGCAAGTACCTCAACATCATAAAGGCCATATATGACAAATCCATAGCTAACATCATACTTAATAGCGAGAAGCTGAAAGCTTTTCATCTAAGATCGGGAACAAGACAGGGGTGCCCACTCTCTCCACTGTTATTCAACCTAGTACTGGAGGTCCTAGCCACGGCAATCAGACAAAGCAAAGACATACAAGGCATCCAGATTGGTAAAGAAGAAGTCAAATTGTCACTATTTGCAGATGACATGATACTGTACATAAAAAACCCTAAAGACTCCACTCCAAAACTACTAGAACTAATATCTGAATTCAGCAAAGTTGCAGGATACAAAATTAACACACAGAAATCTGTTTCTTTCCTATACACTAATGATGAACTAACAGAAAGAGAAATCAGAAAAACAATTCCATTCACAATTGCATCTAAAAGAATAAAATACCTAGGAATAAACCTAACGAAGGAAGTGAAAGACCTGTACTCTGAAAACTACAAGACACTCCTAGGAGAAATTAAGGAAGACACTGACAAATAGAAATGCATCCCATGCTCTTGGCTAGGAAGAATAAATATTGTCAAAATGGCTATACTACCTAAAGCAATCTACAGATTCAACGCAATCCCTATCAAACTACCAACAGCTTTCTTCAATGAACTCAAACAAATAATTCTAAAATTCATATGGAACCACAAAAGACCCTGAATAGCCAAAGCAATCCTGAGAAGGAGGAATCAAACAGGGGGAATTACGCTCCCTGACTTCAAGCTCTACTACAAAGCCACAGTAATCAAGACAATTTGGTACTGGCACAAAAACAGACCCACAGACCAGTGGAACAGAATAGAAAATCCAAACATTAACCCAAACATTTACAGTCAAGTAATATTTGATAAAGGAGCCTTGGATATACAATGGGGAGATGACAGCCTCTTCAGCAGCTGGTGTTGGCAAAACTAGACAGCTACATGTAAGAGAATGAAACTGTACTACTGTCTAGCCCCATACACAAAAGTAAACTCAAGGTGGATCAAAGACCTGAATGTAAGTCATGAAACCATAAAACTCTTAGAAAAAAACATAGGCAAAAATCTCTTGGACATAAACATGAGCGACTTCTTCATGAACATATCCCTCCGTGCAAGGGAAACAAAAGCAAAAATGAACAAATGGGACTATATCAAGTTGAAAAGCTTCTGTACAGCAAAGGACACCATCAGTAGAACAAAAAGACATCCTACAATATGGGAAAATATATTCATAAATGATGTATCTGATAAGGGGTTGACATCCAAAATATACAAAGAACTCACTCACCTTAACAAACAAAAAGCAAATAATCCAATTAAGAAATGGGCAGAGGACATGAATAGACACTTCTCTAAAGAAGAAATTCAGATGGCCAACAGGCACATGAAAAGATGCTCCACATCACTAATCATCAGAGAAATGCAGATTAAAACCACAATGAGATATCACCTCATACCAGTGAGGATGGCCAACATCCAAAACACTAACAACAACAAATGTTGGCGAGGATGTGGAGAAAGGGGAACCCTCCTACACTGCTGGTGGGAATGCAAATTAGTTCAGCCATTGTGGAAAGCAGTATGGAGGTTCCTCAAAAAACTCAAAATAGAAATACCATTTGACCCAGGAATCCCACTCCTAGGAATTTACCCTAAGAACACAGCAGCCCAGTTTCAAAAAGACAGATGCACCCCTATGTTTATTGCAGCACTATTTACAATAGCCAAGAAATGGAAGCAACCTAAGTGTCCATCAGTGGATGAATGGATAAAGAAGATGTGGTACATATACACAATGGAATATTATTCAGCCATAAGAAGAAAAGAGATCCTACCATTTGCAACAACATGGATGGAGCTAGAGGGTATTATGCTCAGTGAAATAAGCCAAGCCGAAAAAGACAAGTACCAAATGATTTCACTCATATGTGGAGTATAAGAACAAAGAAAAAAACTGAAGGAACAAAACAGCAGCAGACTCACAGAACCCGAGAACTGACTAATAGTTACCAAAGGGAAAGGGACTGGGGAAGAAGGGCGGGAAGGGAGGGATAAGAGGGTAAAAGGGGCATTACGATTAGCAGACATAAGGTGGGGGGGCACAGGGGGGACTGTACAGCTCAGAGAAGACAAGTAGTGATTCTCATCTCACTACACTGATGGACAGTGACTGTAATAGGGTTGGTGGGGGGGACCTGATGAAGGGGGTAGTTTAATCACCATAATATTGCTCATGTAATTGTAGGTTAATGATACCAAAATAAATTGTTAAAAATAAATGGAGGGTGACTGCTTATGGGTGCAGGGTTTCTCTTGGGGGTGATTAAAATCTTCTAAACTTAGATTATGATAATGGTTGCACACACCTGTGAACATATTAAGAACCATGATGTACCCATTTACCACTACTCTGCTTTTCCCTGTTGTAGCCTGTATCACTTCTTCACTCCTTTTATGGCCAAATAACATTCCATTGTATGGATAGACCATAGTCTGTTTATCCATTCATCAGTTGACTGGCGTTTGGGTTGTTTCCACTTTTAAGCCATCATGAACAATGTTTCTAAGAACATTAGTGCACAAGGGTTTGTGTGGACATACACTTCCATGTGTCTTGGGTACACACCTAGGAACTGTGTTGCTGGGACATATGGCAATTCTAGGCCTAACATTTCCAGTGTTCTTGCTAGCAAGCCCTGAGATGCGCTGTGGGCAGGTGCCCACTGCTGGGGTCATCTATTCTCCCCTTTTGCATGAGGGAGTTGATATCCCACTTTTCCTTTCCTGTCCCACAAGTCATTCTGTGGGCAGAGTGGGAGTTAAGCTTAGACTTCATGGAATCAAGAAGGTCACTTTATGTATGAGTGGAATCACTGAGTTGACAAGTACATGTCTCTTTGTTAGTATTGCCACCTGCTGCCAAGCCTCCTGCTCCAGCATCCCACCCATGCATCTTATAGTGCTATGGAACATGCATAAAACTTCCCAAGGAAGTGAGCCGATCCTCTGCCTGTCGGCAGCCTCATCTGCCTCACTTCCCAATCCATTAAATGTATGTGTCTCTAGGCTAATAACTATTATTCCACTTATCTTTTCTTGCATAAAAAACACTATCCCCACATTTAGTAGCTTATGACAGTTCATTATCATTACATCTTACAAAAGTGTGGGTCAGGAATTCAGACAGGATGCAGCACACCCGCTCATACTTGCCCAGTGCCATCTGGATGACTCAAGCGGCCAGAGGCTGGGGCAACTGGTGATGTTCCACATACAGCCTCTCCACCTGGTTAGCCTGGGCTTCCCCACAGCATGGTGGCCTCAGGGTAGGTGGGCTTCATACACGGCAGCTCACGACTCCCACAGGAGAGGGTTTCAAGAAACAGAGCGTAGAAACCACTAATTTGTTAAAGCCTGGGCCTGGAGACTCGTGACATTTCCACCATCTTCTCTTGGCCAAATAGTCACTGAAACCACCGACCACCCAGGAGCAGGGTGAGGGCATGTCCCTCTCGGTAACAAAGAATTTGAAAGAATTTGTGGCCACGTTTAATCTACCACAGCTCTGATTACCAGAACTTTTTCAGTTGTAAGAGGCAGAAAACCCATCTCAGACTGACTAAAAGAAAAAAAGTAGTGGGTGACAGTATTGAGTCATGTAACTGAGAAGGTCAGGGATAGATCTAGCTTCAGCCAGTCTCGGGAGTCTGGGCCCTAACCCCACATGCCCAGGACGCGTCTCTGCCCAGAAGCTGCCCAGACCCTGCAAGGCCCTGGCTGCCACCCACAGCTGGTCTCAGCCCTCACCAGGAAAGGCCTAGCGGGGAAGGTGACATTCAGGCCTGATGCATGTGAAGAAGCCATGTGGGTATCTGGGCAGAGGCAGAGCAGGTGCAAATGTCAGGGGGTGGACATGGGCCAGGTAGGTTTGAGAAACAGCAAGGGAGCCAGTTGGGCTGGAGCTGAGCAAGCAAACAGGATGGGATCAAAAGAGCTATGAGGGACCAGCTGGTGTGGGCTCCTCTGTGGCAGGAACCAAGGGTGGGTATAGGGCAGAGCACAGACGGGGCCTGACTTAAATATTCACAGGGTCCCTCTGGCTGCTATGTTCTGGATGGACAGTGGGGAAATTGGGAGGCCTCCAGTGAGGAAGCAATTACATAATGCAGCTTGGACCAGCTGTGTTCATGCTGGGCAGTGGTCAGATTTTGGAATGAGACTGAAGGTGCGTGTGTGAGGGGAGGGGAGGGCGCTCCATGGCTGTGGCTTACACCTCACCATCTTCTAGGAACTGTTGCTCTGGCTACCTCCCTGCTCCCCTGAACCTGTCTTACCCTCTCCAGTCCCTCCTGCCCACAAGGTGGCAGAGCAACTTCCAAAATGCAAACTTTTATTTTGACTGTTTATTCCTTTTTTCATTTTATTTTATTAAGTTATCATTGATATACACTCTTATGAAGGTTTCACATGAAAAACATTGTGATTACTACATTCACCCACATTATCAAGTCACCCCCATTGCAGTCACTGTCCATCAGTGTAGTAAGCTGCCAGAGTCACTACATGTCTTCTCTGAGCTACACTGTCTTCCCTGTGACTCCCCCCACACCATATGTACTAAACATAATACTCCCCTCAATCCCCTTCTCCCTCCCTCCCCACCCACCCTCCCTTCCCCTCCCCTTTGGTAACCACTAGTCCCTTCTTGGAGTCTGGGATTCTGCTGCTGTTTTGTTCCTTCAGTTTTGCTTCGCTGTTATGCTCCACAAATGAGGGAAATCATGTGGTACTTGTCTTTCTCTGTCTGGCTTATTTCACTGAGCTTAATACCCTCTAGCTCCATCCATGTTGTTGCAAATGGTAGGATTTCTTTCTTTCTTATGGCTGAATAATATTCCATTGTGTATATGTACCACATCTTCTTTATCCATTCATCTACTGATGGACACTTAGGTTGCTTCCATATCTTGGCTTTTGTAAATAGTGCTGCGATAAACATAGGGGTGCATACAAAATCAAACTTAACCCATTGAACCAAGGTAATTCAAGACCTTTTTTTTTCTTAATTTATTTCCATGTGATTCATAAAGTGTATAACTTGCCCACTGAACCCATGATTTTGTCAGTAATACAAATTGACCTTTTAGAGACAATTTGGCTTATAAAGACACAACTTGATTTAAAAAAAAAAAAGACGAGGATGAATGGTACAGCACAGCGGTGCCTGGGGGCACTCCCTGTGCACTTGGGCCTCATTCTTCATCCCAGCCAGAGGGAGATTATGCCCTTTCCAGAACATGCTGAGTCCGTTTACCCCCTGACCTTTGCACATGCTCTTTCCTCTGTCTAGATTGCACGTGTCACCTCTGTGACTTTCTTTTTGACAAGATTATTCGTCACTTATTTTTCACATTTAAATTTTTAATCCATCTGGAGTTTATTTGGGTATATAAGGGGTCCAATTTTATTTTCTTCCAGATGGATATTCACTTGTGCTAGCATCATGTATTTTATAATCTACCCTTTCCCGCTGAGCAGAAATACTCCCTTTGTCATATATATATATTCTCATGTATACTGGAATCTATTTTTGGATGCTCTAGTCTCTTCCATTTGTCTATTCCTCTGCCAGTGCCATATTGACTTGATTATAGTGGTTCTATAATATGTTCCTATTTCCAGTAAGGTGAACACCCCATATTATTCTCTCTCCAATTTTCTTTGGTTATTCTTGGAGATTTATTCTGCCACATAATCTTTGAGATCATTTTATCCAGTTTTTTTTAAAATAGTGCTGTTGGCATTCCAATTTGTGTTCCCTTGAATTTATACAGAGAATATGGGAGAATCTGACATTTTTATATTAAGGTTTCCCATTCAAGAACCTGGCATGGCTTGCCCTTTCCCAGATCTTATTTTGGAATCCTCCAGAAGGTTTAATCCCATTTGTTTCTCTACTTTTACTGCAGATGCTTCATTTCCATCAACAGCATATAGTACTGTTTCATGTTTAAAATTCTGCCATTCTTTCTTTGACTAAAACATTCCGTGCCTTACATCTGCCCGTACAGTGTAACTGCTTCATCATGGCATCCCACGCAAAGACTGTTCCACCATTTGTTTATTTAGCACTCTGAGATGGGCATTAGCTTTCCTCCAAAGTTTCTTTTTCATTCTTTTTTTGAATAGTGACCCATGAATATCTTTGCCCATGTCTCTTTTGCTCACGCGTGAGGGTTTCTCACATGCCTAAAAGAGGATTACCCAGTCGTGTGGCATTTATATCTTCAACTTTACTAGATACAACCGCACTGAATGGAAAAACAGAAAACACATCTCAGACTGACTAAAGGAAAAAACGTAGTGGGTTATATTATATATATATATATTTGCACCAATTTACATTCCAGCCAGTGGGCCAGGAGAATTGTTTCTTTGCATTCTAGCCAGCACTGGGAATTTTCTCCCCCACATTTCATGGCAAATGCCTGTTCTTCTTCATCTTTATTTTTTAATTAAAAAATTTTTTTTGGTCTTCCATTTGGGTTCTTAATTTAATCTTTATTTTTTGTATAGAATATGTGTGTGTGTGTGTGTGTGTGTGTGTGTGTGTGTGTGTGTCTATCTCCATCTCTGTATCTATCTATATCTATATGTATATCTGTATTATCTGTCCATTTAAGGTCAACAGTCATTGAAGCTTACGCAGTGGAAAGTTCTCTCCTATCCCTATCCCCAACCACCTAAACCTAGACCATGTTGGAGGTGCCAACCATTGTTAAAAGTTTGTTTTCCATCCAGAGAGATTCTATAAATATGTAAACAAATATGTATATGTTTTCTCTCCTCCACCCCATTTTAAACCTAATGTTGGCACACCACACTTACTCTTCTGTACTTTTATTTTTCCACTGATTCTATTTTGGAATCATTTGATACATGTACAGAAAGAGCTGACTACCTCCCTCCCTCTCTCTTTCTGCCTTTCCTTTCAACAGAAATATAGCATTCTAGTGTTTGGCTGTGTGACAATACTTTTAACAGTCTCTTCTAGATGAGCATCTTTTGTTTCCAATCATTTGCCATAATGTACAAGGTTGCAGTGAATTTCCTTATAAATTTCACAAGTGTAAGAGCATATCTATCAGGTAAAGTCCTATAAATGGATTTCTTGGCTCAAAGCATAAATCTGTTGGTAAATTTGATGGTGTCACACTGCCCATCCCACCCCGAGAGGAACACAATTGACGTGCCCACCACCTTATCTCCCTGACCCCTGTAGGAACATAGCATGTATTCAAATGTTTTGATGTTGCTAATACTGATAAGTGTAAAATGGTATCTCAGGGTGTTTTTAAATTTATTTTTAAATGGCTTTAGTGTGTTATAGTTTATATACTATAAAGTTTATTCATTCAAAATGTACATTTCAACGAGTTTTAGTAAATTTATGGAGTCACAACCATCATCACAATCTAATTTTAGAACATTTTGCTCATTCCAAATCTCTCAGTGTGCTTTAAATTTTCATTTCTGAGTGAGATCAAGCATATTCTCATTAATTTAACAGCCAGTTCCATTTCTTTTTCTATGAATTTTCTGTTCATACCCCTTGCACATTTTTTCCTATTGTGTTTTTTCCTTATTGATTTGTAGGTACTCTTTATATATGATGCTCCCAAACTAGGTAAATACCTCTCCTCCAAGCACCCTGGGCTTCCAGTTCTCACAACCTGGAATTAACAGAATCTCTTGATGTGCCTGAACCCCTACCACCCTGTGAGTTGCTCACAAAGAGTCACTATATGTGGTTTCACTCCATGTCCCCTACCTCCTAGCCCAGGACCTGACCCAGAGTAGATGTCTGCAAGTAAGTTTGGATCCAAATCTGTAAATACATGTTCTTCTCCCCTCAGAGTTCCTATCACTATTTGTAGTGATATATCGATTTGTGTGCTGAGTAACGTCTGATTGCTCCCTGAGGACAGGTGCCATAGCCATTTTGTTCAATACTGTATACCCAGGGTCCAAAACTGTGGCCTAGTACATTATTTAAAAGTGCTGATTGGATTTATTAGTTAACTCGTTCATTACTAAGTGGCTTATAGTACCTGGAGGGAGAAAGATAATATTGGGAATTCCACCAAAGGGTAGAGAGAAGGAAAGCCAAGCCCAACACAGTCACAGCACCCAGTATATCTGTGAGAGACCTATCCCTGGCCCAAGGGCCTGAAGGGGGTGGCTGGGGACCCTGGTGCACAGGGGGTATATGCCTGTCTCCAGGGGCTGGAGGTCAGAACTCCAGCATTATGTTACTAGGCAGGTGTGTGGGCCCAGGGTAGCTGATCTTCCAAACTTTCAAGAGAAGATGGAAAGGGAGCTCTTTATGTAAACTGTCCCAGTTCAAAATGTTGGCACCAGTTATTCATTGCATGGGCCTCTGAGACTTGGGTTGCCAATTTTCAAAGCCAGGGTCACAATTATTTTAAAATACATGCTTGCAAATAATTCTCATAATAACCCTAGAGGGAGGTTTGCAGAGGCAGAACAGTAGGAAAGTGACTTGCTTAAGGCCACCCAGCCAGGAGGGTTATGTGTGTGTGTGTGTGTGTGTGAACCCCAGAGGCTGAGCTACCCCACATTCATCTTCCAGGAGGGAATTGTGGCATTTCTGAGGTAGCAGGGAGTTAATTCTCAGAGTCCTGGGAAAGGCCCTCTTACAGGTTTGTCCCAAGCCCGCCTGGGCAGGTGAGGCTTGGCCTGGTGCCTAATTAGCCCCTTGCAGTATGGAGATGGGCTGTGGCCTTCTCTGAGCTCTAGATACCTTACCGTCCATGCCCCACACACAGCAATTAATCACCACCGCCTCATGACATGTCTGGTATAATTATCTTGTATGATGAGTGAGGTCTGGTCTGGTGGCCCAGGCCTCCCCAGAGAGGCCATGGCTCCCTGAGAATGCAGGGTGAGACCCACTCTCTGCCCCCTGGCATGGCAGGCACACATTGTGGAGGGGCCTCCATGGCCCCTCCCCCTCAGTCCCAGACCCCCCCAGGACTTGCTGGCGGGGACAGGTTGCTGGAGCCAGGCACCCCAGGACTAGGGTGAGCAAAACCTGGAGTGGGGGAAGGAGTTGTATAACCATAAATAGAAACGATCATGAGAAGGGCACACGGTCTAGGCTGCTTGCTCTTCCCGCTTCCTCCTGTCCGCATTCACTCACGCCCAGACCGACAATTGCACACAGAGGGAACAAAACACACCCTCTCCCGCAGGGAGCCTAGCATTCTGGTGGGGAGACCCAGCAGCAAGCAAATACAAATGTTTGACATTGTGCTAAGTATAACATGCTATAAAAGAAATACACAGCATAGACAGAAAATTAGAGCAGAGGAGAGCAACGTGGCTCTCTGAGGGGTGACATCTGAGCAGAGTCAGAGTACACTCTGGGTCGAGGGGACAGCAGACACAAGGGCCCTGGAGCGGGAACGTTCGGGCCTGTTCAAGGGACAAGAAGAAGGCCACTGTGGCTATAGCAGGAAAGAGGGAAGCCAGGTCTGAGCGGTCAGAAGCGCTATTACATAGTTCCAGAGGAGTCCGGTTTTTGTTCTAAATCAGTAGATACATTCTAAGAAGTGATTTCTTGTTGCCAACTAAGCTGTGTGACCTTTGCCAGTTTGCTGTATCTGTAATTTCCTGCCTATCCATCCATCCTTTCAACAAACACTTACGAAGCACCCCTTATGCGCCAGCATGGCCCTAGGGACACTGCAGCGACAAAATAAAGACCCTGCCTCTGGAGAACCCTCCTCCTGGAGGAAGGGACCTCTGCGCCAACTCTTCTGCCTGGGCGACTCCCACTCCGGAGGCAGGCTCGCCGAGACCGCGTTTGGTCGCCCGCGGCCGCCAGGTGGCACTCCGCGTCTGCGCTTGGGCGGCTGTTGGGGATCGCGGGGCCCGGACCAGGCCCGGAGGGTGAGGGGCGGCCGGCGGGGGCGGGGCCCGCGCCGCAGGTTGTGTGACTTTGGGTTTGACCTGCCAGGAGATGAGCTAATCCCGCTGTATAATAGACTCCGCGGAGATAGGGAAAATGGCTGCGGCGCTATCTGCGTCGCCATGGGGACCATCGCGCGCGCGCGCGCGCGCGGACGGGGCGCAAGCCTGGAAAAATACAGCCTTTGTCGGTGGCGCGTGTCACGGCGCGGGGATCTCAGGCGGCGGGGCTCGGGTCTCACTTACCCCAGATCTTACCAGTGCGGAAAGACTGGGGCCCTGAGGTGGCGTGGGACCACTGCGTGTCCCCAAACTCCTCGGAAGACCCCTCTTCCTTACACACGGGCACACCTCCTTTTCTGTCATAAGCACTCCTGCTACACGGCACATCCCATCCTTCCACTGTGGCTCCTATCACAGCTGCACACATCATTCTCCCCCCTCTGGCTGTCTCTTTCCCAAGTTCGTGTGTCCAGCCCTGAGCCTACACATGGGGCCAGTGACAGGCCCCAACGACTGTCCTCCCCCTTGCCCTGTTGCAGCACACCCGGGCACAGCAGGGAGATGGGTACACCAGGACACAACCACCCTCACGCAGATCCATGCACACTTAAAGGCACACACTGAGGTCAACACTGACCCCTGCACCCTCACTCCTGGCCGTCACAGGTATGCGTGCATGCACACACTTACAACATGCGTGCCCCCAAACACTGAGTAGGGTGCCACATGCAGGCACAACACAGGAGAGTCACACACCCATGCCTGAATATACACATGCACATTCGTTCTAGTGGCAGGCAGTGCCACCTCCTGTATGCACTCATGGTGGGCAGTCTTAGGCATAATATGCTCATCCACCACACTACCACACTTGTACACATGGGCTTGCACACCCATTCCACACATGTATCTACCCATCCTGAATGACTTGTATGCCCCCACGCTGACTTGCAATACCCCTTCCTCTGCGCCCTCAACCAGCCTCATCTTGGCCATCTGCAGGCACACAGCGCATACGCTCACCACACGTGGGTGCATGGGTGTGCACACGTGCACTTTCTGTAGCACACTTGTTTGACATAATCGCATGCACACTAACACCCCTGCTTGTTCAGTGCCCATCTACTGGCACACCCACATGTCCACCCAAATACTCCGGGCACATCCGAGGGCGCACACTCGGGTGCCTCCGGCAGGCAGGCAGGCAGGGCGCTCGGGCACAGGGCGCGAGGCGTGCCCCCCGCGGACAGCTATCTGCCTGCCCATCAGCGCACGGATCTGCGGTGGTAAATGATGCAGTCGATGGCGGGCGCATTTGTTGTGCGCGCTCTGAAAGGGCTCCGATAATCTGGAAGGCAGAGATAAGGAACACCATTTATTCCGCGGCACTTTGGAAACAATTCCCAGCCCTGTACAACCCCATTCTCGGGCAGCCTCCGGGAGCCGGGCAGATAACGATTGGCTATTCATTATCTTCGCCGGGAACAAAGATTAGCCGGCCGAGATGAAAAATTACCCCGGACAGTGGCGCAGCCCCGCGCGGACCCCCCTGCCCGCCGCCGCCACCCGCGCCTCCGTGCCCCGCCCGGTCAGCGGGTTCTGCGCTCACGCCCTCCCGGCCCGCCGCCTGCCGCTCTGCCTCCCTCGCTCTAGGCGGTGGCGGTGCCCGCACTGCCCAGTCCCTGTCTGTCCTCTGTCTCACTCTGTCCATCCCGCCCAGCTCACCTTTTGGGTCCCTACTTTCCCCTCATCCTTTCTAGGCCCTTTGAGTTTCCCTGGTTCTCTCCTCTGCCATCTCTATTTTTCCGCTTGTTTCCCCTCTCTTGCCTCTCTGCACCTCTCTCTCGTCTGTCTGTCTGTGTCTCTGCCTGGTCAGAACTCTCGCTGCCTTTGTTCCCATCTCTCGGACTCTTTCTGCCACTTTTTAGTTGTTTGTTTCTGTCTGTCCCTGAGTGCCCCTGACCCACCCCTCCAGCCCTCACCAGTGTCTCTGTCCCTCCACTGCTGTCACTTTAAAAAACCTGCCCTTAGGTTTCCCTGTCTCATCCTCCCTCTGTGTCTCTCTTTCTATCACTGAGCCTCCATGCCTGTCAATCTACCACCACCCCAGAAGGCCCTACATCTCCAAGCCTCACACCTCCTTTCCTCTCAAGGCCGTGTTCCTGACAGTACACCAGAGGCTGGGAGTCTCCAGCCAGCTCTGGTCAGCCCAGCCGAGCAGAGAGGTGGCAGGTGGGGTCGGGGGTGTAAGACCTGAAACCCTCCTCTGAGGAAACAAGACAGAACTAGAAAAGGCCCTGTAGACACTCAGGCCCTGCTAGGTTCATGGGGGTTTGCTCCTAGGCCCCAGGACTGGCTCCCCCATGCCCCACCCCAATGAGGCTGGGGGCCTTAGGGGCGGGTGGTCCCAGCGAGGCCACCTCATTACAGCAGTTATTCAGCATGGCGCTGGTGTCGGCAGATAAGCCTTATCAGCTCATCTCCCCCTCCCACAGACAGATAGAAAGTGCCCTCGCAAATGGCACCCTGGAGCACCACTGGCTGCCTGCCCTGCCGGTTAGGGAAGGTGAGGATGGTGGGCGATTTGGGAAAACACACATGCTGTGTGTCACCGTAGAACACACCCCTCCATACAACAGACACAGGGTAACAACGGGTAGAAAACGCACACAGTTCAAAGATACATTCACGCATACAGATGCCCACTCCCCAGATACACCGACGTAAACACCCACCCCAACATACATCAGTTCATATGTGGAGCTATACACAGATATGTAGATACATGTGGATACACTCTCTGCCCTCCCACCACCGGTTCAAAGATACTTATGGCTGTTAAAAACAGACACACACACTCATGCACACACCCCCACTCCCCCCCATTCATAAGACAGGATAACCAGACACATACTGCTACTAACCCACACAGAGACAAAAATCCACTTACAAACACTTGGAAATATCCACTTCCCATCACATGATTCGTGGACACAATCATCTCACAGATACACAGCCACAGGGACACACACTAGTTCCACAGATACACTCCCCCACATGCACTAATGGGGTCATGCTCTGAAACAGCCACACACAATACATAAGCTCTCAGGGACCCACAGGAAAAATGGACATCCAAATATACTCAGTTTTGCAGACTTCCCTTGTGTCCCAAATGCCCACAGACATACATGGGCACTCAGGACAGCTACTCTCCTGCACGCACAGAGCACACACACATGCAACATAGTCACCACGAGCTTCCAGGAAAGACTCACAGAGAGCAGTTGCCCACAGACATGTGGGTGCACCTGGGCACACTAGTTTTCCCAGGACCATGGACTTCCCAGTCCCTCCAAGGCAAAGCACTTTCTCTTTGGACCTGGGATATCCGGGCCACTTTCGCTCTCCCTGCACAGCTGGAATGGGACTCAGAGGGGCCCCACTGTGGGGTTGAATTTCCTGGTAGGGACTTTGGAAGTTCAAGGACTAGATTCTCTTAGCTCACAAATGGAGGAGCCTTCTTGGAGTGAAGACTCCAGCAAACCAACTTCTCCACCCAGCCTTCCAAAGGCAAGCTGCCTACTCCCTCCTATCAGAGGGTTCTTTTGGGATGGATCAGGGAGATGCCCCCAACTCCACTCCAAAAATGCTCTGGTCTGCCCTGGAGTTGGGGAATTGAGGGTGTATGTCTACTCTTAGCCAGATCATTCCGGAAGTGAGGGAGTTGCATGTCAGAGTGTCGAGCTACATTTGAGTGTGAGCACATGTGTATGCCGGTGTGACCCAGATCTCCTGGGGATGTCCACGCAGCCACAACTGTGTGCACTAACGTGTGCATGTTCATATGAGCGCTACTGGAAGTGGGTTGGAGAAGCAGCAGGCATCTGTGTACGTGCGTGTGTGAACGGGTGTGCCCACGGTTCACGAGGGTCCCCAGGGAGAGTCTTCAAAGAGATGTCCGGGGATGTCTGAGCATGCATCCCTGAGAGCAGGAGTGCGCGTCTGTGCGCCCTTGAGAGGGCAGGAGTGGTCAGGAGCACGGGCAAATAGGGTGTGCGGGCCCTGAGCGCCTGCCGGCCCTCGGCCTGCTGCCCGGCGGCTGGACCAGGCAGACAGGGAGCAGAGTCCCGGGCACCCTCCTGCACCCCCTGCGGCGCTCCCGCTCCCCCACCCCCACCCCAAGTGCTGTCGAAATAAAAAGCCGCGGCTGCTGCAGCCGGGAGAGGGGAGGGAGAGGCAACGGGAGCCAGAGGGAGGTAGCGGGGCCAGCGCCGCTTAAGTCTCTATCTCCTGGCTGCCTTCGCCCCCACCCCAGCCGGTCCCAGTCCGCCACCCGGCGAACAAAAGCGGGCCGCCGCGCACCATGCGGCCACTCTGCGCGCAGCCCGGGCCCTGCTGGTGAACGCGCCAGCCCACGCCGGGCCCCTGGGCCCGCCTGGCCACGCACCGCTCTGTACGCACCGCTCTGCTCCGGCCCCGTCCGCCCGGGGGCGCCGCCCGCCGCACCTCACTCGGTAAGTCTCCCCTCTTCTCCTGGTCCAGGCCCTTCCAGTCCCTACGCACTGCGCACCCGGCACCCTAGGCACGGTCCGCCTGGCCCAGTGGCCCCTGACATGTGGCTTTTGGGGCTTGTTCTGGCCCTACCGGCGGCTCGAATCCCAGGTCATAGGGGCCTAAACCTAAGGGAGGATTTGGGGAGCTGTGGACAGCAGGGCCTCCCGCCTTCCCATTTCTCGGATGGAGCCCTAGGCCGCGAGCCCCGGTTATTCCCAGAGCTTCGCAACGTGCCCCACCTCCCGGCCCCCTGAGCCGCGGTCTTTGTCTCGGCCGCCCCCCACCTCCGGACCGCTGTGGCGGATGTGTCCGAGCCGGGCCGCAGAGCGGCGGCTGCACCTGCCGGTTGGTCCCGTGCGCCGGCTTTGCGCGGCTTAACCCGGCTCGCTCCTGCGTGCGCCCCCGCACGCAGCGCCCAGCGGCCCTTTATCCTGTGCGACTCGGGTGCGGGTGGGGGAGAGCTGGGTTGAAAGTCTCCCCTTTTCCCCAAGCCGGAGTCGGAATCCGTTTAGTGGGATTTCAATAAGAATGGGGCTGCCGCGGGCTCCGGGATCTGCAGCCTGGGAGGCGTAGACAGCGGTCTGGGTCTGTCCGGACGCCGGGCATTTAGAATCCTAAAGAGGAGGCAAGGCTTGAACTCCGGGTTGCCACAACCTCTAGGGGAAAGGTCCAGCGTTCAAGGCCCCCGGGTATGACGGCCGCTCCTTTCCCGGAAAACACGGAAGGAAATTCGTTGTTTTGGAAAAAGCCACGTCTCCCGGGTGGGGAACATCTGGCGGCGAGCTCCGGGGTCTACGCGGGCACCTCGTACTGGGACTCGCTTATGAGTAGGCAGGATTCAAGAAGCGGGTAGGCTAGTGTGGCTGCCAAGGCGTCTGGACAGCGTTTCCCAGCCGGGTTGACAAATTGCAAACAAATTGCGTCTAACGAAACGGATTTACCAGTTATCGTGCCACCGGGCCGCCGAGCCGCCGGGCGCTCTGTGAAAGCCATACTGTTCACGGAGGAGAGAGAAACGTGGCCCGATGGCCTGCAGGTCTCAGCAAGGCCTCGAGGGTTGGGGGGTGGGAGGTGAGGAGGCTGTCCGGCTTGGAGATGGGGGTTAGAACCTGGTAAGGAGATACAGGATCTCCCATGCACTTTGACCCATGGCATAGTAACATCTAGGACGTTTTGCGTCGGTCTCTGTGATTCAAAAAGGCACAGAAGACGGATGGGATGGGAGAGCTAGCACAGGGAGCTGGAAGTGAACCCCAAAGTGCATTAGGGGCTGTTGGAGCTTTGGTCCCCCTATTGCAAAACCCCCTTTAGAGGGATGGCTGCGGCCTGAGCAGATCTGCGGCCTTGCTCTAGAGGGGACTTCTGAACCCCTCTGGCAAAAGCGGCCCCCACTTCCTCCTCAGTACCCCTCAAGGCACATTGCTAGTGTGTGGGGCTGGGAGGCCCCTGGATTGCAAGTTAAATATTCCTATGGAAGGCAGCCCCTAAGCAAACTGATTTCCTTGACACTCCCCTCACCCCCCTTGCAGGCCAATTAGATGCCCATAGGAAGAGGCGAGAAGAATTAGGTTACACAGAGAGCGCAAACTTACGGTCCCAGGGGGGCCGCCTCGGATGAGCAAAGTTTAAACAAAGGGCGTGGAGGGTAGGACTACGTGATATGTAGAAGAGGCAGTGGAGAGACCCAGCCCAGGCAGGTAAGGACCTCTAGAACTGGGCTTAGGATCCTTATGTCCCCAGCTGGGGTGAAAGCACCCAGGAGGCACAGACCCATGCTCCCCTGGGCAATCTCGGGTCCCTTGAAAAAGGCCATTAGAAATTTCAGTTTTTCTATTGCCCTTCCCCAAGTCCTTCGTGAAATCTTGTTCTCATGCAAGAAAAGCGACGGCTTCTTAGTGCGATCGAAAGGCAGCCGCCCGCATTTGCAACAACCCTCAGGCACACACATACACATGAAAAAGGAAACGTGTCCCTTTGAAGGTGTTCGGGTGACCCCAAAGTCCAAGGCCCTAAAGTGAAATAAACCTGTTCTCTCCAGGCGCGAGGATGGCCCCTCGCAAACTCAGCCGATCCTGGGGCTGCCTTGACCCTCCCTGGATGTTTGGGCAGAAGTGATAGGCTGGTCTCTGCTCCCTGCTGGGCGAGGCACCTGGCTAGTACCCGTTGGTTTGTCTGGCATACACATACACTCAGGAGTACGGACCCCCTTTATTGTCCAGCTGGGCGCCCTCCTGCCAGGCGCCCCGCTTTTCCCTCCCATACAGATTCGTTCCTGCGGGAGAACGCAGCAGTCCCGTGTCCAACGCAGGAGCTCCAATCGTAGTGGAGGCCTCGGCCAAGCCGGCTGCGTGCCTGCCTTTTCGAGGAACGCAACCCCAGGGCCTCAAGGGAGCTGGCAAGAGCTCCCCTTTCCCTTTTTTCTCCGTGCCCGTATTGCGGGAAGGGAGGCTGGTGCGGATCTCCCCAGGCCCCTGCTCAAGCATTGCTTAACTGCCCTGCTAAGCTCCTTTCTGCGGCGATTTTCTGAGCCGCCGAGCGGGGTAATTAAATCCCCGCCCGCGCTCCGTCGTGCGCCAGGCCCGCGGGCAGCGCAGCGCTGCCGTTCCTGCAGGGAACTCGGCTGGGCTGGTCACCTCCACCCCTGCGGTGGCCAGGACCCTGCCCCGGAGGGGCTTCAGGCTGCCCCGGAGGAGCTTGAAGCAGAGCTCACGATGTTGGAAACTACAGACCCACCCAGAACCGGGGAGAATTTGAACCGCGTCTTTGCGGGAGAAAGAATTACCTGCTTTCCCGAGGGCTCGGAGCTGCAACCCCACTGCGAGCTGAGGCGCGGATCGCGGCCGCGGGGGAAGCTTCTACTCGGCTCCGGCGTTCACTGCCCTGTGCCTGGCCAGCGGGCCGGCGGCCTCCCGCGCTGGGCCGCAGGGTTCGAGCTCGAGTGGGGTTAGCCTTGCTGGACACGGACGATCGTCCCCGAGGCTGCGGTGTCTTTGAGAAGCAAAACAGGGAAGCAAAACAGGCTCGAGGCTTCGCGGCGATCTCATTTTACGCGTTGACGAATAGTAAGCTAAAGGCAGGGAGGAGAGATAGACTTACGGAGACAGCGAGTCCGGGCCAGACCGCGCGTGGTGCGGGGAGCGAGAACCAGAAGGTACGGAGGCCGTTCACCTGCCCAGCCGGCCCCCGAGGCCCGGCACCCCCGGCCTCGCGCTCCTGCTCACGGTCCCGGCGCGCTTTACCCGGGCGGGCACCGGCCTCCTCTCCCGCAGAGTGGACTTTCGAGAAGCTCGGGCCCCGCGCGCCCCAGTGGAGCGGAGCGGGAGGCGCAGCGGGCGGCCAGGACAGGCGGGTCCCCAAGGGCCTGAGACGCGCGGGCTCCCAGCCGGATGGGGCTCTGCGTCCCCGGCCCAGCGCCTTTACCTGCGCCACAGTCTCGAACAGACGAACGGACAGCGGGATGCAGAGGCAGGAGGAGGCCTCTGGCCCGGGCCGGCGCCCGCTTGGCGCTACCCAGAGCTGGCCTGGGAGAGGGTGACGGGGCCGCGCCCGCGGAGCTGGGCCTGGCCGGGCGCCCCCCGAGCCGCGGGGACCGAGGGCTTTCCTCCCTCCTCGGATTATTAAAAAGTTCATTTCCTGGCGAATCGGGTGACGTCAGGGGCCCGGCGTCGCGGTGGCGGGGCCGCCCGGCCGGAGAAGCCGCCTCCAGTTACCCAATTACCGACTGTCAATCCCACCGCCCCTCCCCCACCCTCCCGGGGGTGGCCCGGACCCCCGCCCTCCTCCCTGCCCAGGACCCACCTGGGATCCTTCTGGACTTCTACGCCAAGAGCCATGCACCCAGTCTGGGAAGAGGGGCTGCAGGATATGGTTTATTCCCCATCACCCCCGCACCTGTCTCCGTCCCTCCCCCCAAATTTCTTTGTTCCGGACCCCCCTCCTCCACCATAGGCTCCCTTCGGGCCTCGGTCTCCCTCAGTCTCCTCCATCTGTACAATGAGAGAGAACAAGGAAATTTGTGCACTGGGCCCCCTCGACCCACAGAGCTGGATCTCTGGACTGGAGGTGTGTGGAGAGTAGTTCCAGGTGACTTAGGGGACGGAGTTCTCAGACTACCGCCTCCCTGTCCCCATGGGCCGCATTAGGGACCCCCGGGAAGAAAAAAAACATGCCTCCTCCTGCCCGGAGGCGTCTCCTTCGAGCCGGCGCCGGCGCCAGTCCGGGTCTCCACGGCCTCGCCCCAGGCAGTTCGGCCCGTTGGTCTGCTAAGGCCACGCCCGGGAAGGGGACGCCCCCTCCCCCTCTTGGAGCAGCCGGCCAGGCCACCTCCACCGGGTCAAGCGCAGTCCTAAGCGGCCTCGTGTCCGAGGCCCAGGTCCCACTGGGGCCCCGGAGTTCCTGCTGCTCACCGCTCCCGCTGTCCCGCAGCTGTCTTCCCAACCAGCGCCCGAGTTGGGGGAGGGAACAGTCTGGGTAGGTACTCGGACTCCGACTGGCCACATTCAGCGGTAAAGGAGATAGGATCCTAGAGTGGATGAGCTGGGAGCCTCGGGGAAAGAACAGCCAGGCACCCAGAGGGGGCGCGCCCCGGGATCCCGGGGAGACGGCCCCAGTTGGAAGCTAGTTACTGGGAAGAGGGCCCTTAGGTTAGGGAGATTCGGAGTGTCCGCAAGAGGGGGCTCAGCCGTCGACCCTGAGGGTGAGGGTTCCGGGGGGTGGGGGTGTTGGCAGCAGGGGCCGCCGGGAGGGCGCTGGGAGGGGGCACGCCGGCAGAGGCGGGCAGGCCCGCGGGTCAGTCCCGGAGTCCAGCGGCCCAAGAGTTGCGGGCTCGGCCAATGGGGGGGCGGAGGCTAGGCGGCGCGCGGTGCTGATTGGCTGGCGTGGGCTTCTTAGGCGTGCACGGCCCCCGCTTCATGTCTGTGCAGGAGTCGCGAGCTGGCGCCAGGGCGGCCGGAGGATGCCGAGGGGCCGGAGCCGGGCGGGCCTGAGGCCGAGGCGCGCGCTGTCCCCCGCTCCTACCCTGTGAGCCCTGCCAGTCCCCCGACGCGCGGTTTCTGAGCCCGCCATCTCCGGGGCTCCAGCCGGTGCTGTTTCCCGGAGGCCGCGCCCCCCTCCCCACAGCGCTGCGTAAGTTTGGGGTGCGAAAGCTGGCCTGGGGCCTGGGGCGCGCCAAGCTCTAAGAGGTCTCTTTGGGGGCTCAAGACTAGGGCCAGGCTGGGTTGACGACTTTGTTGTGCCTTGGTGAGAGGTCCTGATTGTGCCGCCCGGCACTGTGCGCGGGGGGCTGGTTGCCAGCCGGTGGGGCTGCGTATACGTGTTTTGGGGGGCGAAGTCAGTATGTGTGTCCGGCGCCAAGGGTAGGTGTGTGCGTGTGTCTAGGATCGTGTGCCCCAGTGGGTGCCCGGGACGCCTGCCTCCAACTTTTATTCTGTGTTTATGTGTTTGTGTACCGGCAAGGTGGGGTTCCATGTGAGTGCTACTGAGTTTGCTGGGGTAACTGGTGTCGGGACTCGTTCCTTGGTGACCCCTTGTGCACGAATGTGTGGCTCTGGGACTGGGAGTCACCATGTGAGTGTGCGTGGCTGAACCCTCTCCCCCACGTTCCTTTCGTTTCGAGCTTGGAGCTTTCCTCCCACCCGGGACTGAGCTTGGCTGGGGTGCAGCGGCGCGCGGGACGCTGCGTGGCGGGACTTCGGGGGTGTGGGGCCATGACGGCGCCCCTCACGCCCCCTTCCGTCGCGCAGGGACTCCACCACCGCCTCCGCCCAGATCCTGAGCCTCCGCCGCCGGCCATGGAGGTGGCGCCCGAGCAGCCGCGCTGGATGGCTCACCCCGCCGTGCTGAACGCCCAGCACCCCGACTCGCACCACCCGGGCCTGGCGCACAACTACATGGAGCCCGCGCAGCTGCTGCCTCCCGACGAGGTGGACGTCTTCTTCAACCACCTCGACTCGCAGGGCAACCCTTACTACGCCAACCCGGCCCACGCGCGGGCGCGCGTCTCCTACAGCCCCGCGCACGGTAAGCCCAGGGCCCGTGGGTGACCAGGACCCCAGGTGCCGCGCTCCAGGCGCGGGAGCAGAGGAGGGCCCGGCTGCCTACTTCCCGGATGTGGGATCCACAGGAATAGGAGCAGCTGAGAAATTGGGGCAGGAAAGGTGGGGGCAGCGGCTTCTTGGGGAGGGTCTGGGTCTCACAGGGTTTCTGCACATCCCCAGCTGGCTGTGGGGGTTCTCTCCAGGCCCTGTCCAGTGGGGTTCCTTCTGTGCCACTTGTCCTTCAGCTCCGGACCGACATTCCTGATTATTGCCGGTTAGGGTGTTATGTTTCTGGATTTCTCTGGGTGGTGGGTTACTGCTGATTGTCTTGTGAGTTGCGGCCCTGTGTATCCGGGTCCTGGCTCGGCCCAGCCTCTGCGCACCCTGACCCCTCTCCCCCCTCCCGCAGCCCGCTTGACCGGAGGCCAGATGTGCCGTCCACACTTGTTGCACAGTCCTGGGTTGCCCTGGCTGGATGGGGGTAAAGCGGCCCTCTCTGCAGCTGCAGCGCATCACCACAACCCCTGGACCGTGAGCCCCTTCTCCAAGACGCCGCTGCACCCCTCAGCTGCTGGAGGCCCTGGAGGGCCCCTCTCCGTGTACCCAGGGGCTGGGGCTGGGAGCGGGGGAGGCAGCGGGACCTCTGTGGCCTCCCTCACCCCCACCGCAGCCCACTCTGGCTCCCACCTCTTTGGCTTCCCACCCACACCACCCAAGGAAGTGTCTCCGGACCCTAGCACCACCGGGGCTGCCTCCCCAGCCTCCTCCTCTGCAGGGGGTAGTGCAGCCCGAGGGGAAGACAAGGATGGCGTCAAGTACCAGGTGTCCCTGACAGAGAGCATGAAGATGGAAGGCGGCAGCCCCCTGCGCCCAGGCCTGGCTGCCATGGGCACCCAACCGGCCACACACCACCCCATTCCCACCTATCCCTCCTATGTGCCGGCCGCTGCCCACGAGTACAGCAGCGGACTCTTCCACCCTGGAGGCTTCCTGGGTGGCCCTGCCTCCAGCTTCACCCCTAAGCAGCGTAGCAAAGCCCGCTCCTGCTCAGGTAAAGGGAGGTGCCAGGGACCTGGTGGATGTGGGATGGTTGCTGCTTTGGTGGGAGTGCTGTGATATGGGAGATGGGCAGTGCCAGTCTTCCTGATTTGGGGATGGGTGATGTCCCTTTCTAATAGACACCAGTAGATGTATATTAGATGTATGAGACCACAGGACAAGAGACAGGGGACCCTAAAACTTTTGCCCTTTTCTTAACTGTTGCTGAGGGTACCCAAAGTTCATGTCCCTTCCCCACTCCTCACCCCCCTTCCATGGTGGGCCCCTGCTAGACTGAGCACAGAACGGGAATCCCCCTTCCCTTCCCTGAATCTTAAGTGACAGCTCAGGCAGCCTCATGACTTAGTGTGTGAGAGAATGCAGTACGCAGTGAGAGCAGCAAGGGCAGGCGTACGTGTGTCTGTGAGCGTGCGTGTGTGCTGCGGGCACACTCCAGAGGCTCCAGACTCTTAAGAATCTGGTTCTCCAACGCAATCAGTCCAATCTTGGGATTTCAATGGCTCCAGATCTCCTTGGGAGATTTCCCCCTAAGCAAAATTCCCAGGACCTGTTCCTGCTCCCTGCCCCTTGCCCCCTGGCGTGTCCTTCACTCTCCCTCCCCGAAGGCTGGAGTGAGGCGGATGAAATTGGAAGTGCCCCTGCCCTTCTGCCACAGAAGCAGGTTGGGTCAAGCTGGTCCAAAAATCTGGCCGTGGAGCAGAAACCATGGCTAGTGTGGGCTCTTGCTGTGAACCCTCCTTCCCAATCCCTTTAAGCCAGGGAAGGAAGATTTTTTAAACTGTCACTCTCGAGTCCAGAAGCCACCTCTTCTTGCCTGTATCTTTTGACAATTTAGTTCAAACTGAATGGGGAGGATTTTCTTGGGTAACATGATGCTGAAGCAGCCACCCTGATTAATCACTACCATGGCCCTTGACACCCTCCTCAGCCCCACCTCAGGGCCCCTGTTCTGCTCAGGTCAGTTAGCTTGCCTTTAATTAATCCTTCCTCCTAAATTTGTTTTACATTCGATTGGAATTCCAGATGGCCTTTAACAAAACAAAACAAACCCAAACCAAAAAACTAACGACAACTAAAAAACAAGGTCGCAGTCTACTTAGCCTAAAAACGAAAGGGCTTATTATTTATTTTATTTTAAAGAACAACAACTTCGATCCAAGTCCAGGACTGATCTAGGGCTCCAGCAGAAGGGGGAATGTCCAGGAGAAAGAAGGAAATCACCCTGGGCTTAGGGCGCGGGAGGGGGAGCAGACCCAGGAGGTGGCAGACACAGCTGGGGAGACAGGAGAGGCAGAGCCCGAAGAGAGGCCACAGTCCTCCCGGCCCGGCCGGGGCAAGCTGGGTGACTCCGGCCACTGCCCTGCCATCCGCAAAGTTTGCTGTAAATACCCTTTTCTTGTCGCTGGGGAGACTCGCTGGGGCCCTGACCCCACTCCTCCCTCCTGCCCTCTTTCCCTGCCTTCAAGAGAGGATTCAGAGGAGGAAGATTTGGCCTCGAGAGCTATTCTCTGGACCCCGCCTCCTGTGGGGCAAACCCCCTGGGTTTCTCTTCCCTCTGGGGCTGGATCTAAATGTCACTCCCCCTAGTAGCCTGGCTGCAGACCCCTACCTGCTTGCCTCCCGCTGGCCTTTGTTGGTTAAACAGGCCCCATGTGTGTCCCTGTCCCCCTTCAGAAGGCCGGGAGTGTGTCAACTGCGGGGCCACAGCCACCCCTCTCTGGCGGCGCGACGGCACCGGCCATTACCTGTGCAATGCCTGCGGGCTCTACCACAAGATGAATGGACAGAACCGGCCTCTCATCAAGCCCAAGCGGAGACTGGTAGGCAGTGGCGCCGGGCGAGGGCAGCAGGTGGCTGGGGAGGGGCCGTGGGGCAGCGCCAGGGGAGCTAACCTGGGCAGGAGCCCAACATTAATGAAAACAGAAATAATAATAACAACAAAACCCTTCAAATGCAGATGCTCTGCTACTTGAAATTCTCTTTTATCATTAAAATCTCCTGGATGTCAGTTGGGGTCACCCTGCTTTCAGGTTAGAGTTTTTCAGGCCTGATTTCCCTCTGGGCACCCTCACCCCGTCCCGCCCAGATATCCCCAAAGTTGAGTGTCCAAGGGCCCAGCTCCCGTCCCCTGGCCTCTGCCTATAACTCTTTTTAAAAATAGGGCCATGAAGTAATTTTCCTTGTAGTGCAGGGCAGCTCGCTCTCGCTCCCAACAATCTCCTCATGCTTATTTAAATAAAACACACTCACACCAGCCACCAAAAAAACCTGCCCTTTATTATTTTTCCATGGAGTCACCTATACTGTGTATTTTCATTTGAGTGATTTTAAAAAAAGTGCCCTTTCGGATCTCCTGCCGGAGTTTCCTATCCGGACATCTGCAGCCTGAAGATAAGGAAAGTTCGTGTGTCTGTTTCCGGACTCCGCGAGTTTTTAGAGTCTGTCCTCGGCTCAGTCCTGCCTCTCGCTGGGCTGTTTTGAAATTTCTAATGCCCTCCACTCTGCAAATAATGCGTAAAATGCTAAGAATAATAAATATATTTTTTCAGGGCAAAGTGATTTATGAGGCTTAAATCGCTCTCTGCTTTGGGGGCCCCCCTTTTTTTTCCTGGCGAGAGGGCGGGGGGAGGGACCGGGTGGGGGGAGTGGGGGAGGATATGGTATTGGCTCCTGAGTCAGAGTTCCAGCTTCAGGCTGCTTACTCACGGTCAGCTCCCCACCCGTGTGGCTGCAGTCCGGCAGGCCCCTCAGGCCCGGGGCCATTCCAGCCTCCGCTGGCCCAGCCCCCCACCCAACCCCTGCTGCCTGTGGTCCTCTGGGAAGTGTTGAGGGACCAAGTTCTGGTACTGTGGGGCTGGCGCTGGTGGACCCGGGGCCGGCTTCTGCTTTGTCGGATAAGATCTTACCTTCTCTTAGGAGCCTTCAGCTCCTAACTCCAGATACCAGACACCCATTTCCGGATCACCTCTGCCCTGCGTTCTCAGAGAGACTGGGGAGCAGTTGGAACTCTGGTTGGGGGTCCAGGGTGCTGGACAGATAGACAAGCATCGTCCAATAAGCCTCCAGTGAGGGAAATGTTCTGGACTGGCCCTGTCCACCGTGGTTGTTCCAGTCCACGCTGTGGCAATTGATCCCTTGAAATGTGCCCGGTGCAATGGAAGGAACTGAATGTCTAATTTTATTAAATTATAGTTCAATTTAATTTAAATAGTCACATGTGGCTGGTGGCTACTGTATTGGGCAGTGCAGCTCCAGACTTCCCAAACATTTCCTATCCCTGCCTGGGCAGCCACAGCCCCCTGCCCTGGCCTCAGGGACGCTGACACACCCCAGGATTGTGGGTTTTCAGAAGAGTCCTGCGGGAATGCAATGACAGACCCAGAGGTTTCAGGGGGACCCATCCAGCTTCCCAAACCCTAATGAGCCCTTCTCAGAGCCTCAGTTTCCCTGTCTACAGAGTTAGATCTTTGGTGGTTGGGGGAAGGTGGCTAATTTTTTCCTTCCAGCTCCTGCAACTCTGTTGATTCTAAGATCAAGCTTCTGAGAGCTCTTTATTCTAGAGTTCTGCTCTGTTTAGGTCTCAAATTCTAAAATTCCACGGCTCTAAGATGCCTTGATTCCCCTGTGAGATTTACTGCTCCTGGGCTAAGTTTGGGGCGGCTGGGATGGGGCGATGATGGAGGGGGGAGGTCGAGGTGGAGCGTGGGAGCCCAGCCTGCTGACGCCGCCCCTCCCCTCCCAGTCGGCCGCCAGGAGAGCAGGCACCTGCTGTGCCAATTGTCAGACGACAACCACCACCTTATGGCGCCGAAACGCCAACGGGGACCCAGTCTGCAATGCCTGTGGCCTCTACTACAAGCTGCACAATGTGAGTCCGCCCCGCCCCGCCCCTCCCCGGGGACCGCTGCTCTTTGTGCCGCCAGGCGAGAGGCCCCGTCACCACCTCCAGCTTGGCGTGGCTTGGAAAGCCGCTGCTGCGCGGGGGTCAGCCCCAGTGCCAGAGGGCTTCCCATAAGAGGGGTCAAGCTGGCTGGGACTATGTCCCCCACAGCAGGGGCCAGCAGGTCTAGGGAAGAGGTCCTCCTATTTAAAACAGCAGCCTCGGGTGGGGGTGGGTTTGAGTTGTGTCGGTGGGGGACAGTGCTGGCATTTACTGGGCCTGGTGCCCTGCACCCACATTCCTCTCCAAACGCCAGCAGTGCTGGTGAGGAGACAAGAGTGGGGGGTGGGCACTTGGAAGTGGGGCCCCAGCCCAGACCCGCCTTGCCTCACGCTGAGGCGCCCAGTGGGGTGGGAGAAGTCTTGCTCTAGGAAGGGGACTCGGCCCCTGAAGGCCTGGTGGCCACCCCCAGGTTAACAGGCCGCTGACCATGAAGAAGGAAGGGATCCAGACTCGGAACAGGAAGATGTCCAACAAGTCCAAGAAGAACAAGAAAGGGGCCGAGTGCTTTGAGGAGCTGTCCAAATGTATGCAGGAGAAGTCGTCCCCCTTCAGCGCCGCTGCCCTGGCTGGACACATGGCACCCGTGGGCCACCTCCCGCCCTTCAGCCACTCGGGACACATCTTGCCCACCCCGACGCCCATCCACCCCTCCTCCAGCCTCTCCTTCGGCCACCCCCACCCGTCCAGCATGGTGACCGCCATGGGCTAGGGACAGCCCCCCTCAAATGGACAGACCAATGCCAAGGAGGGTGGCCAGCAGCGCCGGGCTGGGCACTCCCAGATGGGTGGATCAAACCCTTAGCTGCCCTCCCTTCCCTGGAGACTGACGCCACTCCTACCAGCCCAGCCAGAGCCCACGCGGCCTCACCGGTGGGCTCCGCTCAGCCCCGGCAGCCACTGTGAAGATTCTCGCTGGGGTGGGGAGGCAGCCTCCGCCCAGCTGCTGCCAGGTGGGGTTTCCAGCACAGACAGCTAACTTGATAAAGAGAGGAGGGGGTGGGGGACAAATGAAGGACACTGATTTTAGAAAGAAAGGGGACTAGGCAAGAATAATTTATTTTGCTCTGTTTCTAACAAGGACTGGGAGACCGGGAGGTCTGAGCTGCCCAAGTTCTCTGGGTCTCCCTGGGTGCCAAGCGCCCCTTGACCCACGTGCGTGCCAGGGCTAGGGGGCAGGCCTGCAGGGACCTGAGCCTGCACCTTCTCCTCTGGCTTCCTTCTCTGAAACAGCTGAACCCCAGGCTGGGCTGAGCAGTGTATAGGGGCTGCCAACCGGGAGGCTGAGCTGGTGCGTGTCCTGGCGGCCAGGCCTGGAGGGCAGAGACAATCACAGGCGGTCCTGCGCAGATTCCCAGGCCAGGGCTGGGTCACAGGAAGGAAACAACATTTTCTTGAGAGGGGAAACGTCTCCCAGATCACTCCCCTGGCTCTGAGGCCGATGCTGTTGTGACCCGTGTCCCCTTAACGAGCCTGAGCCACAGCCTGCCTCCTCTGCCAGGTGGACCCCTGTACATACATCCTTTTTCTGCTAACCCCTCAACCCCCTTCCCTCCCACTCTGAGACAAAAGAAAAAATATTAAAAAAAACTGCATAAGCTTAACTCACTGATGAGTTAGTTGTTTTATTTTTAAACTCTTTTTTGGGTCCAGTCAATTGTACGTTGCCACAGAAGCCCTTGATGTGGAAAGGAATAAAACCTGCAAACCAAGGCTGTAGCTTCGCGATTATTTTTGAAAAATTTCCTGGATCCCACAGCCCAGGAATGGGCAACAGGGGGCCAGGGGCGGGGCATTGGCTGCTCTTGGCTTCCAGGGCTAGTCTGGCAGGTGGCAAAGGCAGGAGCTGGGGGTGGGTCAGAGCCAGGGCCCAAGGAGAGGCCACGACCTGGCTGGGGTCCTGGGAGGTGCCTGGGTTCTGCTCTGCTTTTCTGTGGCTGGCTGGATCCTTCCCAAGGTACAGCTGTACATACTGTGTCCGAGCTTAGATTCTGTATGCGGGGGTGGTGGGTTGCGGTGGCCAGTGAGGGCCCCAGGGCCCGGCCCAGGAAGAGGATTGTGCTGATGTAGTGACCAAGTGCAATACGGGCAATCGCTGCAGGGGCACCGCAGCCAGGAGTAACTTATTTTGTACTAGTATCCGCATAAGAAAAGAATCGGCAGTATTTTCTGTTTTTATGTTTTATTTGGCTTGTTTTGTTTGGATTAGTGAACTAAGTTATTGTTAATTATGTACAACATTTATATATTGTCTGTAAAAATTGTATGCTCTCCTCTTATTCCTCTAAAGTGAATACTGTTAAGAATAATAAAATACTTTTTGTGAATGCCTCTGGCCTGTCTTGTGGGCTTGTGGGGCTGCCGCGCCCTGAATGTGGAAACTATCCATCAGACCAGATTGGGCCTCCTATGGCCCAGTGATGTGGACAGAAGGGCTCCTGGAATAGGGGCTGGGGCCCTGTCTCGCCAGGGCCTGAGATCCTAACCCTCCTCCCCTGAGCATCTCCCACCTGAATTTCCTTATCTGCACCTAACCGTGGGTCCTGGTGGCTGGGTGGGTATGGGCGAGGCTCAGGGAGGCTGTGGATTCATCAGCCTTTGGTCCACACATGAATCCTTTTCCTTGCAGAACCCAGCAAGAACTGACCCCACCCCACACCCCCATGCACTTCCTCCCAAGTGCAATCAGCTTTCATTTCTAAGCTATCCGATCACCAATATTCCTATTCACTGGCAAACCTGATCGCCGATGTCTTTGATCACTGATGTCATTGATTGCTGTCATCTTTAATCAACAATGTTGGTCATGACTGACAGTCCTGATCAATGATATGTCTGATCACCAGAGCCCGTGGCCATAAACATCTGATTACTAACAACGGATCACCAACACTTAATCATCAATATTTCATCAATGTCTCTGATCAGTGATATGTCTGATCGCTGACATCCACAAAATGTGATCACCAGGGTCTTCAGGGACTGTGCTTACCAGTGATACGTCTGATCGTGAATATATCTCTTGCCGCCAATGTTCCTGATCAGCATACCTATTCACTAATATTTCCATTCAATGTGTCTAACTTCTATGATAACCACTGCCTCTTTCCCCAGTATTTCTCTTCGTCATGTCTATGACCACTGGTGCCTCGTCACCATGTTCCTGATCACCAAGTGGTGGCCATCACCGTGCCCTGTCACTAATGTCCTGGGTCATCAAGAAATGTGGTCATCGATGTCATTAATCAACGTTTTTCTAACCACTGATAGATTTGGTCCCTTATATGTGATCTCCAACATCCCTGAGCACACTCTCATCCTTAATGTCCTCTTAACAATGACCTTGGTGACTTGTCTCCAAACACCAACGTCTCTAACCAACAGTGTGCCTGGTGACCAATGCCCCGATCATGGAATCCACTTACCATCCATTTTTCTCACTCTCGATATGGTCAGCAGAGACTCTGGTTGCTGATATCTTTGACTGTTCAATGCTAACATCAAGCTCTGTAGTGCCCAATATTGGTAATTTCTGGATCTTCTTATCTTCCAAGTCCCTCATGACCAATGTCCTTTTTCCCTGATTACCAGTAGCACCGATCACCAACCTCCCTGGTCGTTGTTACCACCCATGTCTCTGACCACCAAATTCTCTAACCATCACTACCTCTGACCCCTGGTAGATCACACACCACCTAATCTCTGAATGTCTCCAGTCCTTAAATCTGATCACCAGTGACTCCCTTACCCTTGGTCATCAAGGACACAAGCACCAAATGTGTCCGTCACTAATGCTCCTGTCACTCACATCCTCAGTCCCCTATGTCCCAGATCAATGACTGATATAGCCAACGAATGGTCATCCTGATCACCAGGCTCTGTGGGCACTGCCCACCAGTCCTCAGTGCATCACCACTACCCTCTGTGATCACGTGTTTGAAGGACATCATCTCCCCATGACTCTAGTGTCTCTAATTACAAGACATTCTACTTGTATGTCCCTGGTCAATGACTTTTTGTGACCCTAACTATTATCATCTCTAGTGCTTGGGTCCCTGACAACTGGGATTTCTGATTGCTAACCTCCTTGCTCCATGGCAGCCCCCCTGAGGCCACCCTTGGTCTGGGAGCCCTCCTATGCTTCTCATCCAGACTCTGCTGTACTGCAAGGTGCTTGCTCAGGGCTGGGGGCCGGCGGGGGTGTTGGGGGTGATGGTCCCCTGAAGGCCAGCACGCCTTCTGTGAAGCCCCAGATGGCCAAGCCCATCAGGATAGAGTGGGGTGCGGGGAGCATGCCCTGGGGCTCTGACTCAGGACACCTCTGCTGCTGCTGTGTCACCAGTACCCTACCCATGACCACTCCCTGTAGAACAGAAGCCTAGAGCAGGCAGGGACCAGTGCAGAGCTGGGGGATGCTCGCCCTCTCAGTCCTCCTTAGCAGCTCCCCTTCCACCCCTTCCCCAGCTCTCAGGGCTCTGGCCACCCCTCCCGCCAGCTGCGACCAGTGAGGGTGGGGAGCACCCTGCTCTCCCGCACCATGGCTCCTGGCTGCAGGACTGCGGGTCTTCATGGCCGTGCTTCAAGTGTGCCTGTGGAAGAACTCCTCTACACCAGGCACTGTTCCAGGTGGGGGCTGCCCGGAGAATAAAACAAACAAGAGCCTCTGCCCTTGAAGAGCTTACAGACTAGGCAGCCGGTACAATAATGCCTTTACCTGGCCTCTGGCAAACTGTCCTGCCTGCCTGGCCCCAAATCCAGAGCCCAGAGCCAGAACCTGCAGCCCATGGCTTCTTGTCTATAGCCCGAGCCCCGGACCTCAGGAACCAGAGCCCCTGCCCCTGGTCCGGGACTTAGAGCTTGGCCCTCTGAGCCCAGAACCTACATTGAAGGACTCTGAGGCCGGGACCCGGAGTCTGGACCTCAGAATCCAGATCTCAGAACCCAGAGCCCTGGGTGTGGACCCCCAAACTCACAACCTAGAGCCTGGCGCTCAGAACCCAGAAGTTAGTACCACGATCATGGAGCCCAGGGCCTAGAATCTAGATCCCAGGAGCTGAAATGGAGAATTCAGAGCCCAGAATGACCAGAAAGGTCTCCCCTCAGGGTCTCTGTTATGCATCCCCAGGGCTGCTCTCCTTCCTTATCTTTGGATCACCCAGCACCAGGCACTGTTGGAAGTGCGGAGAGGCAGCCAGCAAGAAGCAGGCAGATGAATGGTGGAGGGGGTGCAGGGTGGGGGTGGGGGTGGGGCAGTTGTCTGTCACGCTTGCGTCCCCATTGCTTCTCCAGGGCCTGTGGTGGGTGCTTCCTAAACGTCTGTTCGGGAGATTCATTAATTTATCCCACACATGTTTATTGGCCCCTGCTGGGTTTGTTCTGGCCTTGGGGTAGGGGATGAAACAGAAAGATCTCACTCTGGTTAATCAGCTCCCTCTGGCTGCCAGGAAACTCTTCGAGGGCAGGGGCTATTTCTGACAAAGGGCAGGGGCCAGAGCTGGGGAAGAGGAGGCTGTGGGGGCGGTGGGGCTGGTGTTGAGAGGAGAGGGGGTGACCTCCCGGAGCAGGGAGAGCACATTGGGCTATGGAGGCGCTAAGTTCAAGTCCTGGCAGTACACTCCGGAGCCACAGAACAGGGCTCAGGACTCCTGCAGCTTCTGTTCCCTCCTCCTTAAGATAATCAGCAACTAACAATGACTCCCGCTGCCCATAGTCATTGTGCAGGTAAATAGTTTCGATTCTGTGGCCTCCAAGCTCCCAGGCAGGGCAGGGCAGGGCGGGCAGGCAAGCGGCCGGCTGCCTTAGCAGGGCGATAGTGCCTTTATGATTCCGCGGGGCCTGGCGCCAGGGCGCCTGGGGTGGATCGGCTTTTGTTCCATCTGTTTGCACCCAAGTGGGACTGGCTGGCTCAGGGCCCCTTCCTCCCTTCCTCCCGCCTGCCGGGACACTCCTAGGCCCGCTTCTTATTCCCATTATCTGTTGGAAGAAATCAAACGCCACTGTAATTTTTTAGAGACCAGCTCCTTCCTTCTCCAAAATACCCTCCTGCCTACTGGTGACCACCAGGAATAGAGAAGGGAGACAGTTTTTCCAGTCCCCAGGGCCACAGAGTGGACGCTGCCCCAGGGGAATAGGATTTGGGAGGAATGCCTGCCGTCCACCTGAGCAGCAGGAAAGACCGCAAACACTGGGGGAAGGGGCGGGCCCCAAAGTAAGCGGGCCATCCGAGATGATTTTATAGTACCAGACGGTAGATCAAAAGTCCAGGGATTTTTTTCTTTTTGTAGGCAAAATGATAAAGTGATTTCAAACGTTGTCTGGAAAAACTAACAAGACCAACAGAACAAGTCAGAAAATTGGGGAAAATAAAGCACGGAGTGTGTGTGTGTGTGTGTGTGTGTGTGTGTGTGTGTGTAATGCTTTCCAATATTAAACAAGATTCTATGATGGCAATTGTTCACACCTTGTGGTTCTGCTGTAAGAATGAACAGTTCAATGGCTCAGACTCAGGTAAGCCTGAAACAGACCCTGTTATTTACAAGATAATGGATGATAAAAGAGGGATCCTGAATCAGTGCAAGGGTGGAGGGGAATTCCATCAAGTAGAGTTGGAGCACCTGGCTGGTTAGCATGTCACAGGTAAACACCCACCTCAGATCTAAACCCAGCAACCTGTGGCCTTATTCAGCCGACAGACAAGTTCTGTTTGGGTTGCATGATGTTTTGCAAAAATACAGATGAATTGCAAATGATTTGAAAAGAGGAGGTTCACTTAAAAATAGGCAGAAGGTCTGGCCCCAGGGGACTGTGTGTCTGCAGGGCCATTTCTGCATCTCTTGCCTCAGGAAGCCCTGCCTCGGTCTCCACCTGGCCCCCCATGCCCATATCTGCCTCCATCTTGGGGTCCCTGAGTTTGAGTCCTGACATCATCACACATATCCGACTATACATTCAAGTTTATTAAGGAGCTACTCTTGAAACCAGCCAGTTCAGCCCACCCAACGGGATTACCTGGTGTGGTTCCGCCACAGATAAACTGGCAGAGGGACACTAAACCTCAAGATGAAATCCAACCTTTCTAGGAACTAAAGAGGGAAAAGGAAGTTGTTGAACGTGCAGGACGTCCAAGCTTTTGCAGCAGGGAGGGAGTGGCAGGATGATTTGGAATCGTGCTCTTGAAGTGGGCTCTGAGATAATAATTCCAACTTGAATGTGAATCACTATCCCAGTAACTTTTGTAAGAACCTCTGACCCGAGATGTCCAGGATGTCTTTATTTATAAAACAGGGAACTTGGATACAATTTAAAGGCTCAATGAAAGGACATGAGGAGAGTATATACACAGGACAATTGAAAACAGGGACTGGAACAGATATTGACACACCCATGTTCTTAGCAGCATTATTCACAGTAGCCAAAAGGTGGAAGCAATCCAAGTGTCCACCAGCAGATGAATGTATAAACAAAACGTGGTCTCTCCACACAATGGAATATTATTCAGCCTTAAAAAGGAAGGAAGAGAAATTCTGACACCGGCTGCAACATGGATGAGCCTTGAGAATGTTCTGCTCAGTGAAATAAGCCAGTCACAGAAGGACACATGCTGTAGAGACCCACTTGCATGAGGTTCCTAGAGCTGTCACATTCCTAGAGACAGAAAGTAGACTGGTGGTGGCCAGGGGTTGGGGGAGGGGACGGGGAGTGAGTGTTCATAGGGACAGTTTCAGTTTTGCAAGATGATAAAAGTTCTGTGGATGGGTGGTGGGGATGGTTGCGCAACAGTGTGAACACACTCAGTGCCATTGAACTGGACATTTGAAAATGGCTAAAATGGTCAGTTTTCTGTCATGCCTATTGACCATGATAACAAAAGGAAGGGAGGGCCTATAGGAAGGAACTATAGGACACTCACTAGAAAGCCTTCCAAATGCCTCCTGAAGCTTATGCTCCTAAAAGCAAGTCATGGAGTAGAAGCATACAACAGATGACGACAGTAATTATAGTGCCTGAGGGGAAAGAATTTTCACCAAATGCTAACAAAGGTGACATCTATGTCACAGATGATTTTTACCTCTCCTCATTTTCCAAATATTCTGCAAAGAGGTTTAACAGCTTTAATGATAATTAAAAAAAATAATATTTAAAGACAATCATTGCAGATGGGGGATAATATTTGCAAAACACACAGACACAAAAGACAAAAATGCAATAGAAAATAAAAAGAGCCCCCTCGAAAAAAGAGGAAAAAACCAAAATGAACAATACCCAAAGAGGAATGTAAATAAACAGCTGGTAAACATTCCAAGGGCACAACCTCAGAAATGACTCGACCCAGGCAAATTAAACAAGGGGGGACCGTTTTCTACCTTTCCTCTCAGCGAAAATGGAAAAGACAGGCAGATGTGTAGAAGCAGCTCCTGGCACGTGCCCTTGCTGGGAATTCTGATCAAAATCCCACCTGCTCTCTGGCCTACTAACCCTTCCCCAGATGAACCTCATGGAGACACGAGGAAAAAGAAGTGAAATCGTAGATTTTTGAAAAAAGGCAAATCGCAGAACAATATATAAAGCATGACTCTTTTTTGGTTTAAAAAACATGTGTGTAGATATAGGAAAAAATCTGGGAAGACGCATACCTAATGAGTAATAGTTGTTAGTTCTGGTATTGTTAGAAACTGTGATAGACTGGGGGTGGGGCCAGGATACTTTGCTCCTTTTCTTTTTTTGCAAATGGTAGTTCTTTATTTCATTGTCCTGAGGGTACTTTTCACTTTATAATCCTGTGCCATTATGTTAATGGATTATGACTATGTGTTGCTTTTGCAAATAAAAAATAAAGGCTCATTAACAAAAACTGACTTTACTTTCTTTGCTGGCTTTTATTTCTTTGTTCCTGATTGTTCTCTCTCTCTGGAATGTTCTCCCCTGCAAATCTGCCTGGGGACTTCCTCACCCTTCCAAACCCCTGACCACCCCCACCAGTCACCCCCCCCCCCCCGGGTGGGTTACAAGCCCCTGTCCCTAACCAATCAAGGACAAGGCCTGGCTGTGAGGAAGGCAGACCTGCCACTTCCTTGCTGTGCAGCCTTGAGCAAGGGGCTTCGCTTCTCTGAATCCTGACTCCTCACCAGTAAAACAAGGCCATACCTTGCAGGGTTGTCGTGAGGATACTATAAAGAAGGCAAAGGGCCCTCTGTCCTTGGAGAGCCCCCAGCAGTAGAACCCCCCTTCTAATGCCATTTCAACCCACTGGGCTTCAGACTGAGGCCCCTGCCCTCCTTCATTCCTAGAAGCCCAGGGTGTTCTGGGATCCAGGGCAAGCTGCCTGCCTTTGCTCTTCTTTCTTCCCCCAGAGCACCTCAGGCTGCCAGGGTCCCCACACATCATCCCTCCTGGGAAGCTGGGGAAACTGAGGACCTGGCAGGGGGGGGCCTCACATTCTCTGGGAGAGGGCAAAACCGGATCACCCCACTGGCTTGTGGGCTGGAGTTGGGTGGGATCTCCTTCCTGGAAAGGGACTTGCCGGGGACCCTATCCAGCTGCTTCCTTCCACAGCCACATCTTTCCCCCCCACAGGCCCCACCCCCTGCCCACCCCATGCAGGCCCCCCGGAGAACCCTGGGAAATGTCCTCCTTGCTCTTTCTCCCTGCCCACCCCCACCCCAGGTTTGGCTATGTCGATCTGGGGGGCGGGGCTCTGCTGCAGGTTTTCCAGGAGGTGCCGTTATGCACCCCTCCCTTCCCTCAGAATTTAGGGATGGAAGGCACTTCCTACACAACCCCACATCACACCATACCATCACTGACACCATCCCATCATTCCCCGTGCTCCCTGCCCTTCCCTGCCTCACGCTGCCCAGTTCCATCCCCCTCCTGCTCTGTAGGGCCACCTCCTCCCTCACAGCCCCAGCCTCCAGCTTGTGCCCTGCAACCCATCTCTTCTGCCATAGGGATCTTTTCTAACCTTTTAATTTCAATTGTGAAATATTTCAAATATCCAAAAATTTAGCTAATTATATAACAAACCAGGCCAGCCTACCACTTATCTCCCGTATTGGTTTTCTATGTTGCATAACAAATCACACCAAACTTAGCAGCTTAAAACCACACATGTTTATTATTCTACAGCCTGTGAGTCAGGAGCCCCGGCACAGTGTAGTGGGTTCCTCTGCTTTGGGTCCCACAAGGCTGAAGTCACGGTGCTGTACGGGGCTGCATTCTCATCAGAGGCTCAGCTGGGGAGTGACCTGACCTGCTGCCGAGCTCCCTCAGGTTTCGGCTGAATTGACTGTCTTGCGGCTGTAGGATTCAGGCAGCTTGCTCCTCCAAAGCCAGCAGCAGAGACCAAGAGAGCGACCAACACAACAGAGTTATCATGTTCTGCAATCCTGAGAATGACATCCCAATGCCTTTGCCATATTCTGTTGGTTATACACAAGCCAGAAGTCCTGTCCACCCTCCAGGGTACAAACACTAGGAGGCAAGAGAATGGAAGCAGGTTATAGTCCCTCTGACACCCCGTCACCCCATCTTTAGAAGGTAAATATCACAGATACATCGAACCCTCCTAACCCTGTTCCCTTCCTTCCTCCTCAGAAGTAGCCAGCACTTCATGAATCACATACAGATTATACTATATATATATATATATATATATATATATATATATATATGAATCCTTAAGCCACAGAACATACTATTCTGCATGTTTTTACATTTTATATAAATGGACTCAGAATGGTAGATGTTTTCTGTGACTGAATTTTTTTGTTTACTGTCATGCTTGTGATATTCAATCACACTAATATATGAAGCTCTAATTCATTCCTTTTCACTGCAGTGTAATATTCTACCACTGAACTACAACACAATGGATTTGCTTGTTCTCCTGTTTTTTCACTCTAAACAAGGCAGCAGTGGCTGTTCTTGTTCCTCTGCCCACACATGAGGGTTCTCTGGGGGCATAAGCCTAGATGTGGAATTACTGAGAGAAGGGACTTGGTGTCCACACATTTATAAGGGCAAAGAATTTTCCAAGCTGATTGCTCCAATTTACATTCCCACTAGCCGGATATGGGTGTTCCAGTTGCTCCACATGCTGGCCAACACTTGGTAATGTCAAACTTCCACATTTTTACCAGTTTATTGGGTACAAAACAAAATCTCATTGTGCAGAGATTTTTCTAGGTTGTGCAACTGATTGCATCCTCCCCATTTTTCCTATCTTCTCAAGGGATCCCTAGCCCAGGATATGCAAACTCTTGGCCTGGCATCTGAACGTTGCATGGCCCTTGCGGCTCTTGGCTCTCTGCAACCCCCACCCTCCCAGTCCCAGGAGCGGTGGACAACAGAAGCGGGCTCTACTACGATGCTGAGGCCTTGCGTCTGCTGTTCCTCTGCAAGGAAACACCCTGTCATTTTGAGGCTCCTGCTATATTAAGCAATAAATAACTAGACAGGCCACTTGTGTGTTTTAAATGTTTAGACTAAAGAAGTGAATCCCTTTGGCACACTAAAAATATAAATGCAATATAATTGTACTCCTCATATGGTGGTTTCAGGGTTTAGACCGGTCTCTGGCTTGCCCCACGAGAATGCCAATAGCAATTCCCCAAGTCATGACAATTAAAAATGTCTCTGGTTGTTGCCAAATGTCCCCTGGGGAGGGAGGATTGAACATGGTTTAGAAAAAGATTAGTTCATAATGCACCCAGGACAGTGTGGCCTGAAAGCATAGCACGTTTTCAGTTGCACGTTGAACATCTTCCCACCTGGAAATATTTTTTTCCCATGACAGAGCAATTTACATCCTTTGGAAAGAGCACCCAATGTCTGAATCCAAGGTCCTTCGTGTGGGTGAGCTGGTGACCAAAGGCCAACATCCCCCTCCCAAAAGAGCGTGCTGGACCGACCCTTTCCGAGCTTTGCCCAGGTGTCAGCTGTTCTGATGGGCCATCTCAGGTGCCCCCATGGGTGGCACCTCGCCCTCAAAGTGTGTTGTAGCTACATTTACCTGTGTGTGTGTCTCTGCCCCACCTCCTACAGCCTGGGATTGCTAGTGCCCCATGCGGGCTGTGGGGAAGAGCAGGGACACAGCCGAGTGCAGCTCTGGCTCCAGCCCCCACTCAGACCTGCGCAGGGAAGACTCGTGGATCTGAATTACCAGTTGCCTAGAAGTCACCCTGTCCCTTCTCTAGCTGAGCCAGGGAAACCCGGTTGCGCGGCGGGCTCCACGTGAGCGGGCCTGTGGGTAGGACACTGGGAGGCCAGAGATGTGGGCAGCCTGACCTCCCCAGCTGGGGCCTGCAGGGACACCTTTGGAGACACCATGGCCCAGTCCCCAGGCACAGTAGGGCTGCAGGCCTCGTGGGGGGCCCGTGCTGGTGTGCACAGATGTACACCTGTGCTGCGGCGTGTGCCTGAGCTTGCGTGTGGAGGAGAGGGTGCCCTGACTACACCCCCTGAAAGAGAAGCCCCATCACTCTAAGCCCTCTTTCTGCTTCGTTTTTCTTGGTGGCATCTGTCACTACCTGACATATTCAATGTTCATTCGCTTTCACTTTCTTTCTTTCTTTTAATTGAAGTATCACTGATATATATCTTATATTGGTTTCAAGTATACAACACAGTGGTTCAGCAGTTACCCATATTATTAAATCCTCATCCCCACTCGTGCAGTTACTATCTGTCAACATAGGAAGATGTTACAGAATCATCGGCTATATTCTCCATGCTGTACTACCATCCCCACTGGATGTCAGCTCCATGAGGGCAGGGCTCTGGCCAGCATGTTCGCTCGCCTATACACCTGTAGCACCTGGAAGAGGGCCTGGCACTTGGCACGTATGTGGATAGGGGCTCAAGAAGTGTGTGGGATGGGGGGTTGGATGGGTGGGTGGAGGAATGAGGGAATGGATCAATGGGTGGATGGATAGGGCACAGATGGGAGGATGGAGGGATGGATGGGAAGATGGGAAGATGGGTGGATAGATGGATGGGGTGATGGAGGGATGGGGGATGGACGGGGGGATGGTTGAGTGGGTGGATGGGTGGTTGGGTTGGTGAATGGGTAGACGTCTGCTGGTTATGAATGTGTGACAAGCAAGCAGGCCTGATCTCTGGAAGACAATCCAGGCTTTTTGATCTATACTCTTTCCAGAAAGACTTAGGAAGTCCCACACCCCAGGAGCTATAGAGGTCTGTGGTTGGGTGGGAGGCTCCGAGTGCGGAATCCTCCTGGAGGCTTAGGACTAGTTGTTGCAGCTCGGATCAGAGCCCTGCCCAGGGCAGCTCCAGGCTGGAGTAGGCTGGGGACTAGGACACTGTGGATGAGACAAGGAGAGTGGCCGTCCTAACAAGGGGCACATTTTGGAAACTGGAGGTCCACAAATGACGCCTTTGCTTAGGCAGTAAACTCCCACTCAAGGCCAAAACAGCCTCCCAAGACCGTGTGGGCCGCCACCAGGATGTGTGTTCCTGCAGACTGGGCACCCGGTGAGCCCCCACACCATGTCTGGGAGGGTGAGCGGGATGCTGTCCTAGAGGTCCTGGTGTGGGAAAGCAGGTCTGAGCTGTGTGTGTTGGGGCCTGAGCTGCCCTGCCACCTCTGGGGACGGAGAGAGGCTGCCCACGCCTCCCACGCCTCCTGTCTGGGGCTGAGCCATCACTGAGCCTTTCAACTGCTTAGTAACCCGCCGCCCGACCAGCCCCCATCAGCCCTGCACTTTGTATGTCCATCTCTCCTACTCCTTCCACAGACCTGTCCTTCTGCCACTCCTTCACACACTGTTGGTCTGTCCTTCCATCCATCTGTCTATCCATCCTTTAAGCTTGCAAAAACATATATACAGCTTTTCCTCTAATCTAAGCTGTCCTCACAGCAACCCCATGAAGAAATTTTTATTATCACCCTCATTTTACCGATGAGATCTCTACCGAGGGAACAGAGAGGTTAAGTGACTTTCCCAAGAACACACAGTTAGTAGATGGCAAAGCTGTCTGACCTGATAAGCCGAGCTCCTAACCTCACAGTCTCTCTCTGTCCATCCATCCTGCCTTGTAGCTGTCCATCATTCAGTCCCTTTACTCACCTGTCACTGCGTCTACCCAGTGACCCATCCATCGCTGTTGACCATCCGTCCTGAAGGTAATGCAGTTAGAGAACCAGGGGGCCTAAGGGGAGAGAGGGCCTGAACTGCCCATCTGGCTGGGCCAGGGTAGACTGCAGGGGTGGGCGGGCCGCCCCGGGCCGGGCAGGGCTGCATGAGGCTGGAGGGAATTAGCCGAGTGAGACCAGGATCATCTAATTAGGAGCACTAGTGATAAGCAGATAGGATCGGGGGTGATTCGAAGCCTTTTAAAAAGCCACTCCATTAATTACAGAGACAGAGAGGGGCCTCTGGCTTCTCAGAATGCCAATTGGCTGCCTAATCAGCCTCCATCAGCTGCCCTGGGGAGGGTTCCTGGGACGCTGTGTGACCTTGGGCATGCGCTGCCCTCTCTGTGCCTGCGCCTCCCTTTGCATTGGGTCAGGCTCTCTGTGACATCACCTGGTCACCCAAAGTCTGCTGCTTCTTCCCAGGCCACAGCCCAGAGGGACACAGGACATCAGAGGCTGGAGGCCAGGGAGGCTAGGAGCCCCAAAAGGGAGGAGCTGGGCCTTCCCAGCAGCAAATGAGGACAGAGAAGCTCAGAGAGGGAAAGTGACGGCCTGTGAGTCCGGAGCCTGGGGCCCGAGCTGATGTCATGCCTGTTTACCCCTGTTCTTCCATGCAGGCCCCGTGGAGGTCCCCAGAGGCCCTGCGGTCCCACTGGTCTCTACTAACACTGTTGGTTTTAGGACCTTGAAGGACACTAGTTTGAACTCTTTGCAGAAGGAGAAATCCCCTCTGTGCTTCACTTTTGCCAGGGAGGAGCCGGGACCTGCCTCCATGTGGCTTGTCCGTCCCCATGAGTCCACCGAGCGGTCTGCTCTCTGTGCTCCGGGATGGCCCTGAACTTAGGGGACGTGATGGGGTCTCAGCCTTGGCTCTGTCCCAGCTGAATCCTAAGACCACTCCAGGGTGACTCAGCGCAGAGCAGGGCAGGGAGCTGGCCAAGCAGCTCCAGGACCAGCAGTGTCCAGAAGAAAGTTCGTGCCCGGGAGGGCAGCGAGGGGCAGCATGAGTCTCAGGCAGGGCAGCGAGAGGGGGCCTGGGTGGGGGAAGCCGTTCTAGGATTTGGGGCATCTCATCATCCTGGATCCGTTGTCTCTTAAACTGTTGTAATCACCCACACCCCATCCTGATTACACTGTTATGGGACCCTCAGGCTTCACCTGGAGCCTCACCAAGCCCCTCACCAATATCACGTCCCCCACTGCCACCAGCGCAAACATGCCACCACTCCTATCTCCATGACCACCACCACCATCGCCACCAGCACGACCATCTCCACCTCCACCAGTGGCACCGTCTCATCGGGCCCCCCACCATAACACTGCCTCCCATCACCACTACTACATCCCACCTCTGACACCACCTCCATCTCCTGAACCAGAATCACTGTTGCTATGACCACCATAACGGTCGCTGCCGCCACCAGCAGCACCACTTCCATCACTGCCCCTGTCCTGCCTCCGACATCACCTCCATCACCATCACCATCTCCACTACTTGCCTCATTCCTCTCACCGTCATCACTGTCACCATCTCAACCAGTATTCACGCTACCATGACCATCAGAACACCCGTCATTACCATCAGCACCGCTGGCATCAGTCAGCGTCACCATCACCACCACCTCTCTCATTATGACCATGTTCATCTCCTCTGTCACCACCGCCACTACCCCATCTCCCTGCTACCTCTACCTCTACACCCACCACCACCATCACCTCCAACATCAGCTTTACATCGTCACCATGGCTGCCGCGCCCACCTTCCCCATTACCACCACCTTCACCTGAGCCACTGTCATCAGTTACTGTGTAGTAAGGTGTGAAGACATTCAATGCAAGTTTCCACAATCAGCGAATGACCTGGGGGAGTAAAGATCTGGGAAGTAAGTCATCCCTGACGGTCTCAGTCTAGGGCTCCAAAGTGAATGGGTCTCAAGAGCTTGCCCGGAAGCTAATGGAATCTCATGCTATTCCAGGAAGCGCCCCCTGAATATCGCAGCCTGCAGATGGAAGGCAGAGGATTCTCACAGGATCGCCCAGAAGAGCTGCAAACCTCCGAACTGTCACCTGCCGGCTGCTGCCTCTTTCTCCCTCAGTGTGCAAAGCTCACACACTGACAGTATCTAACCTGGAACCACAGGGGTAAGGGATTCTGGAAAATCTGGGATGCACAGAAGAGGGTGGTGGTAATGCTGAGTTAGCAACAGAAAATCCAGAACATGTCTCCAAAACTGTCACCATCGCCGTCAGCACTACTGCCATAACACACTGTCACTTCCCCCAGCATATCATTCTCACCACTTCCGGCAACCCCCAGCCGCCATCACTGCCACAGTCCTAGCTACCTGCGCAGCACCAACCCGGCTCCCGCCCGCAGTCACCACCACCGTTTCTTCCAGGGCTGCCATCACGGCCGCCGTCATCTCCTGTAGCGCACTGCGGGAATGCCCACGCCCTTTTCCCTAGTAGAGTCCTGGGCCCCTCCAGCTGTCGCTGGACACTGGCAGAACCTTCCTCGGGGAGTCCCAGGCCCCACCCCACTGACACTGGCCTTGGCCATGGGACATGAGCTAGCGTGACATACCGCACATCCCAATAGAAATTTTAACAGGCATCCCACATTTCCGGCAGCCTTTATGTGCGCCCTGTCTGCCATGAGGGTGGCAAGTTCCAGATCAGAGCCACTCCCTCAGCCTGAGATCCACAGAGAGAAGACATGAGTTGGAGCCCCAGCAGCTGACCCATGGGGGCCAAAAGGTGAAGTGGGCAAGAACCAAATGTTTGTTGTGAGCTGCTGAGATGGGTTGTTACCGTAGCACAGCTGTACACCACGCAAGTTCCACTACCTCACTGCCTCCATCACCATAACAACATCACCAACACATTTACTGTCCCGCCAGCCCCGTTGCCCCTGCACAGAACGACCCCAACCACCCTACTGTTCCAATGATGCCCTGTTCATAGCCACACACCCTTCCCCGTGTCACCACGGCCACCCTCCCCACAGCCGTCATAGTCAACACCACCACGGCCATGGAGAATTGTGCAGGGCTGGCATCCTTCCCAGTTTCTATGGACAAGTCTGTCAAAAACAGGACTGAACCAAGGTGACAGAAATATGGTTACAAAAATACAGAAACACTTTCATCTGTAGCTACACCCAGGGGATCATTGTGCCATTCATATCCTCTGCTGTGTTAGGTGTGTCAGCCCGCGTGGGTGGGTGGGCGGGGGGCGCAGGGGGCAAGCCCCGCTCTCAGTAAGGTGTGTGTGGATGACAGTGCCGGCCACTCTAGGTCGGGTTTACAAGGTGTCTCCAGATCCTGCTTCGTTTCCCCTGGCATTTGGGATGCTTAGAACCTGCTGGTCCCCGCTAGGGGCCTGGAACCTATGAGAATGGAAGGAAAAGGGGGAAATGACAGAAAGGGATGAGGATTGGAAAAAGGAAGAAGAGAAAGAAGAGAGGGAGGAGAGGAGGAAAAGGAATAGTATTCTGGTTAAGACAGTGACCCAAACAGCCAAGTTCCTTACTGGCGAGGCTCGTAGGAAGTTTAACATGTTTTCCGTCTTGATGGGGTGGGGGCTGAGTGAGGGCAGGAACAGACGGTACTCGGTATTGTTAATTGCTATTTATAGATCATAGAAGTATGATTCAACAACAGAACAAGAACTCGGGAACATTTGGTTACCTCGCTCACCTTACTAGTTTCCTGGGGCCATCATAACAAATTATCACAAGCTATGGGGCTTCAAATGACAGAAATGTATCCTCTCCCCATTCTGGAGGCCAGGCGCCTGAGGAACAAGGTGTCGGCAGGGCCGCGCTCCCCCAGACGCTCTCAGGAGGGCCCCTCCCGGCCCCTTGCAGCCCCCGGTGACCTTTGGCGTCCTGTGTGCTGCATCGCTCCAATTTCTGCCTCTGTCTTCACCTTGCCTTCACCTCTGCTCCCTGCATGTCTAAGGACACTTGTCATTGGGTTTAGGATCCGCCCAGGTAATCCAGGGTGATCTCAAGACCCCTAATTTAATTACACCTGCAAAGAGCCTCTTTCCAAATGAAAGCACATTCACAGTCCTGGTGAGTAGGAGAGGGACATATCTTTTGGGGGCTGCTACTGAACCCAGTATACTCACTTATCTACAGTTATTATTAATCCTTATTTTTCTTACCAGAATTGAGTGGACTGTTTCTTTTAATCTGCTGTCTCCTGCAGCCTCAGACAGCCCTGGGGCTACATCACCCTCTCTCTCACTCACTTGCTGTGTGACCTTGAGTATGTTCCTGCCTGTCTCTGAGCCTCATTCATTCAAGAAATGTTTACTGATTGCAGGGCACTGCCCTAGGCACCGACAGACATCCCTGCCTCTTGGGGGCTCACTTCTGAGGGTCTGATGGGACCCTGGGACACAAGGAGATCAAATTCCTGTCCCCTCCTCCCTCGCTGCCTGACCCCCCACCTTGGGCCCCTCACTCCGTACCACTAACACAGCTGTTGGCTAAGTGGACATATCCCAGGAAGCCCTCCCTCTCCTCCCCTGACCACTGTCACTGACCTTTGTTGCCCACCAAGGCCTGGACCCCGTGGCTGAGCCTGCCTCTGCTCCGTGGCTCCTGGGTGCAGCCAACAGGCCCCGTGTGACCAAGCCCCGCATTCTGGGCCCACCAAGGTGGTGGCTTTGCTGGCAGGGGGCCAAGGTGCCCACCTTGCCCCACCCAGGAGCTGATGTCATAAAGGGTGGGCCTCCGTGCTGCAGGGGGGCCCGCCCCTGGCCTGGCCACACAGCTGCAGTGTCCCTCTCCAGCCCCCGACCCCTCAGAGGAGGTGTCCACTGTCCCTGAGCAGGCACTATGAAAAGGTAAACCCGCTGGGCAGAGCCACGCCCGGAGCCAGCAGATTCTGGCAGAGGGACCCGCACCGGCCGCAGCCTTCTCTGCGCTGACCCGGTGCCCACTTTGCCTTCTCACCAGCCTCTGCCCTCTTTTCCCCTTGGCATGGCTAACTATTACCAAGTGCTGGGGGTCCAGTCCAGCGCCTCCCCAGAGGACATCAAGAAGGCCTACCGCAAGCTGGCCTTGCGCTGGCACCCTGACAAGAACCCCAACAACAAGGAGGAGGCCGAGAAGAAGTTCAAGCAGGTGTCCGAGGCCTACGAGGTCCTGTCTGACGCCAAGAAGCGCTCTCTGTATGACCACGCAGGCTGTGACAGCTGGCGGGCCGGGGGCGGGGCCAGCACCCCCTACAACAGCCCCTTCGACAGCGGCTACATCTTCCGCAACCCTGAGGACATCTTCCGCGAGTTTTTCAGTGGCCTGGACCCTGTCTCCTTTGTCTTCTGGGACACCCCGTTCAACAGTGCCCACGCTGGCCGCAGTCACCGGGGTCACGGCCTGCGAGGGGCCTTCTCGGCCACCTTCGGTGAGTTCCCGGCCTTCATGGAGGCCGTCTCATCCTTCGACACGCTGGGCCGTGGAGGCAGGGGCACTGGCCCCCCCACCCCCTTGTCCACCTCCTTTGGGGCCTATGGTTCTGGCAGCTCGGCCTTCAAGTCGGTGGTGTCGTCCACCGCAATGGTCAACGGACACAAGGTCACCACCAAGCGCATCGTGGAGAACGGGCAGGAGCGTGTGGAGGTGGAGGAGGACGGGCAGCTCAGGTCGGTGACCATCAACGGCAAGGAGCAGCTCCGACGGGCGGAGGGCAAGCAAGCCCAGGCCCCCACCCTCCCTGCAGCCATGCCCAGGGGCAAATGCAGCTGGTGGCTGAAATAAATGTGCCAGCGAGTTCATGGAGACAGCCTTGTGGAGTGGCAGGGGCGGAGCCTCTGAAGGGACCTTGCTTAGGGGACATGGCTGGGCATGGGACGGCCTGCCGACCAGCATGTGCGTTCAGACCTGTGGATCTTGCCTCCAAAATCCAATGTTAGGCGGGGAGGGTGGGGGGGTGCACAGAAGGGGTTCTGCGGGTGGTTTGTTCTCTCTGCACCATCTGGGTTGATGAATACCATGACCGTATGCCCGCCTCAGTCCATCCCCATGCCTCCATGCCCACCACCCACTCTCCGGTGTGGAGCTCCTGGCTCCAGCTCCGCCCCCACAGTGGCTCTTCACGTGGCTACGTGGCCACACTGGGCTCCCCACCTGCCTTGCTTTATTTAAAGCTTTGCTGGCTCCCTCCGTTCTCACATGAAGACCGCAGGCCTCAACCTCCTGGGGCCCCAGTGGCCTGGCCCATGCCCTCCTTCCTGGCCTCACCTTCCCCCCTCCCTCACTCTCTGAGCTGCAGCCCTACTGGCCTCCCCTCTCTCCCCCACTGCACCACTTGCGTTGCAGCCTCAGGGCCTTTGCACACACAGTTCTTCCTGGTGACCACCCACTCACCTTTCGGCCTTTGCTCAGACGTCACTTCCCCAACACCTCCCTTTGGACCTAGCTCTCCACCTACCCTACTCTGCTGTCTCAAAGCCCCCTCACCTGCCTCTCCCTGGCCCTCGTGTGTTATCAATGTGACTAACTGAAACACGTGTGCTTCCCCAGCCACGCCGCAGGTCCTGGGGAGCAGGGCTGTGCCTGCCTCACCCCTTTCTGTCCCCAGAGTCTAGAGCAATGCCTGGCCTGAGGGCCAGGGCATACATTTCTTGGAAGAATGAATGTCACTGGGTGCAGTGTGTTGTGCATGTGTGTGAGTGTCGAGGGATGTGTGCTGATCCCACACAGGCCGACCGTCTAGGAAGAAGTGGGCACAGGAACAGGAGCTGGGAGCTGGGCTTGCGTGGGACCCAGAGCCAGTTGGGCGTGGACACTTCTGCCTGCCTCTTAGTGCCTGCGGCCGGGTCCCAGGGTGGGTGGCTCTCAGAGTCTGGGCCAGCTCTTGGCAGAGCCCGAGTGGCGGGTACCACAAGCTGGGGTGGTGGTGGGCATCCTTTGAGCAGTTCTGTGGGCTGTGGGCTGTAGGCTGTGGGCAGGGGGCGAGTGGGAGAGGAGGGAGGGAGTTCACAGGTGCACGAGGCAGCTGCAGGCAGGCAAGTCCATGGACACACGTGAGGACCCCTGGCAGGTGTTCTAAGGACTGGGACCTGCTGCGTGATTTGCCAAATGACCCTGGAAGTAATGCCACATGGGGGAAACTGTGGCCTGAGGGTCACATGTGGCCAAGGTGCACACATTTCTGTCTGTATATGTGTAGCATGTAGAAGTATAGGATAGTTTGATTGTAGCCTGTCACCCCAGCCGGCTGGAAACTCCGCACGAACAGGACCTGTTTAACTCTGTTGATCCTCAGAACCCGGCCCAGGGTTTGGATGTAGTAGATTCTCGATAAATATTTATTGTGTGACGGTGTTTATATGGGTGCGTGTGTACGTTTGTCCGGGAGCCTGGGTGAAGGCTCTACAGAGCTCTGTCTTCAGCACTGTGTCCTCAGTATCGGCACCAAGGATTTAAAGGATCCACGAAAGGCGCAGGCCTCCCATTCTGAGACGCTCAGCTGGATCCAGGGCTGTTGCCCCAGTTAGAAATAAGATGACCAGCCTTTGAAACTGGAGTGAATATAGTTATTTAAAGAGAAGAAGGAAGTCAGGCTGGGGAGACCCGGCTGAGTCAGGAGTGTGTAAGCACGTTCCTGGAGGTCTTGGTGGACCACAAGCTTTGTGGGACCAGAAGGTGTTAAGGAGAAAGTGCCTTGGAAGTGTCATGTGCTCTCAGGGAGGGGTTAGCTCTTCCCTTTAGACTCTCTAATCTCACTCTGTGCTCAGCTCCAGGCCTTGTTCTGGGAGAGGGGCAGCAGCAGCCTGGGGCTGGTCCAGAGGAGGTGGCTAGGGTGGGAAGGAGGTTGGAGACTTTATCCTGGGAGGAGCTTGGGAGAGTCAGCTTGGAGAAAGGCAGCCTCATGGGCTCCAGTTGCTCTTCCCAAGTCTCTGTAGGGCTACCTTAGGCCAGGAGAACAGGTGAATCTGAAGCCCAAAGATCAGGCCTGGGACGCTGCAGACAGACAGAGGTCATGGGGAGCAGGTCCCAGCTTTATGAAACAGGAGCCTTCTCCAAGTCCCAGCAAGCAGACCACCCTCGGGGAGTGAGCTGCCCGTATGGGAGGCAGGCCAGCGCTGAAGGCGGGGGATGTGTTCTGATTACCCGCAGGCCTCCTGAGTGCCAGACTTCTAAAAATATTTTTTAAGTGTATTTTTACTTTGAAACGATCTGAAACTTACAGACGTGTCAGGTACTCTTAATTCAATGTGATTCAGGAAATCTGTATTGCACAATTATCATGTGCCAGGCACAGGTCCTGGGGTACAGCCGTGGGCAGGAGAGATCCCTTCCCTCGGGGTGCTGACATTTTGTTGGGGGAGCCGGGTAACCAGCAGGTGTATGGAGTATTGTCCCTGGTTACTACTAGTAATTGATAGTTATTACTGCTAGTAATGAGTGCTAGTGAGGAAATGCAGTCATGCAAGCTGATGGAGAAGGGTGGGGTCGAGGGCCTGGGCAGGGGGGGTTTTAAGTCAGTGCGCCAAGGAAGGCCTATCTGATGAGGCGACATCTATCAGAAGCTGGAATGAAGGTGAAATCGCAGAGTATGTGGCTATCCGAGGAAAAGCATTCTGGCAGAGGGAACAGCAAATGCAAAGAGCCTGAGGCAGGAGCAGGCCTGCCCCATGTGAGGAACAGCCAAGAGGCCAGTGAGGTGGATGCATGTAGTTCTATGTAATGCCCGCAACCCTCCCGGACTGGGGTCTTGACCCTTGTTACACAAGAGGAAACTGAGGCACAGAGAGGAGACAGTTACGTGGCTGGCACAGGGCTGAGCCAGAATTTCATTCAGGGTATTGACTCCAAAGGATTTGTATTTAAAATAATAAATAATAATAACAATATAATAGCATCAACAGCCAAAGGGGTGTGTGTGCATGTGTGTATGTGAAGGATGAGCATGCTGGTAATTTCCTGTTCTTTGGGGACTGGCGTGGAGCTAGAGACGGAGGTGACAGCATGTCTGGCTTCCACGCTGGGAAGAGGGGAGTGTGGGCACAGCCAGGAAAGGTGCTATGAGTGCCAGTTGGGCTAGTACCTGATCCGATTTTGCTCACCTAAGCATCTCAACTCCTCACTCAGTGCCTGGCATGAAACAGGTGTCCAATAAATGATGTGAAATGGAAGAAGGTGGGAGTACACTGACGCAGGGAACAGCAAGAACCGAGGGGCATGCTCAGAGGACAGACTCTGGAGCTCAGGATGAGAGAAGATGCTGGGAGGTCCTGAACCTACAGGGGAAGGTGGGGCCTCGTGAAAGACCAACATTGGGAGGGATTCATCCCCTCCAGATGCAGAGCTGGGACAAGGCACATCCATGGATAGCAGCAGGGGTAGGGGAGAGGGCCAGAAGCCCAGAGGTGGGCCTGGGTGCCTTTCTCCAAGGGGAGCTTCCTCTAGGAAGCTGAGGGACATCACCCCAAGATCTCTAGGGGTTGCAAAGTCCCCTGGGTGCTGCAAGTGCCCCGGCCAAAGGGAGATAGGTGATCTGGCCGTCTGCCACACCTCCAGCTCAGCTCCGTCTCTGGCTTCCTGGCTCCTGCCTCCCGGAGCCCCTGGGACAGACCAGCAGCTGGAGGTCCCCTAACCACATTACCCAGGGAGCAGGAGAGCCCCACGACTCACAGAAGGTCAAACGCCAGCCCCCAGTCCTGCGATGGGACTAACTTCATCAAAGCGCCCACTACAGCATTAACCACCTGACCTCTGCCCCTGTCGACCTGCTAATTTCACCAATTACTGGCCAACCGCGGCTGCGTCAAGTGGGCCTGCTTAGCTCCGACAGCTGCTGGGCAAATCCAATTACTGTCCCACAGCCCGGGCGGTCGCACAGTCCTGGGACTGGGTGCACAGCAGAGATCTGGGTGCTCACAAGGCATTGGCGTTCCCAAATGCCCCCAGGACCCCGGGGCCGGGCCGCTGTCTGTGCCGCCTCTCACCGAGCCTCACACCCAGATGGTGCCTTCCCTCTGCAGCGCACACCGATCGTGGCATTCTCGTGTTCACACTCCTGGCGTGGCTCCCTAACAAGGCAGCTAACGGCCCGGCTAAGCATGCGACTGTCCTCGACTACATCACTGAGTCCTCATCTCAGCCCTTAGTTCCACTGCAAATGGAGAAACTGAAGCCCAAGCCGGTCAAGGTGCTGCCAGGGTCACATGCCCAGCTCAGTCCCACGCCCTGAACCCGCCCCACCAGGCACTGTCTGCGCCGGACCCTTTCAGCATCCATGTCTTCATGTGCTGTTTCTCTGACCTTGACCACCCTTCTCATTGCCTTTTGGCTTGTTAAATCCATCCCTGGAGACCTCCCTCTGGTCACCTCCTTGGGAAGGCCTTGCCACACTGCACGGGAGCAGGACATCCTGGCCAAGGAACTTCACCGGGAGCCCCTCTGGGCCTGGCCATGTGCTGGATGTAGAGAATGCTAAGCGGAGAAGAAGTGCGGGGCCCCGCAGAGCCCCCATGACCCAGCACACATACCCTGGCTTGGGACTCGGTGGGGTCCAGCTCTGTCCCACTTCTTAGTCAGGAGCGCCCTGAGGGTGGGGGTTACGTTGAGGCCCCTCTGCTGGCCAGGCCCCAGGATGGGTCCTGCGCCAAGGGGGCTCCTGAGGGGTGGAGGGCCCCTCTTTCAGAGTGAAGCTCCCAACCCCTGCGGCTACCGCTCCGACCCCCCTACTGCTCACCTGGACACGGCACCAGCCTCTTCCTCAGCCTCCTCACCTCCTCCCTTCCTCTCCTTCAGCCTGTCCTCATCTCCATGGCCAGAAGGATCTTGTGAGAAATATAACAGTTTTGCAAGACTTTCAAAGTGAAATCCAAAGTCCTCACCTGGCCTACAGGCCCTGTGTCACCTGGCCCCACGACCTCCCTGGCTTCCTCCCTGCCTGCTCTGCTCCAGCCCCACAGGCCTCCCCATCGTCCTGCACACACACACAGCACACTCCTGCCCCAGGACTTCTGCGCTGTCTGTCCTCTACCTGGAACACTCCTCCCAGGCCTCCACACAGCCCCTTCTCCCCTCACTTCCTTTCAGGACTTTGTTCACCACTGCTCCTGGGCCCCCACATCCTGCTGGGGCCCCTGGCTGTCTGAGAAAACCCAAATCCTCTGGGGAGGGAGGAGCGGGGTCCCCTTCACAAGATGGCACCCCAGCACTTCCCAGCATTAGGATTCAGTGACATTGGAGCATTTTACAAGTTAGGGCACCAAAGGCCAGGGGCAGGATGCCGCTTGATTTGCAGACCAGATGGGGAGCCGGGTCTGCCCCATCTGTGCTGTGAGCAGCCTGGGGCTTGGCTGGCCAGTGTTGACCCTACAGGGGTGTTTTCCACCAGGGTCTGGTTTCTGTGCGGAAAACAGCAGGGGGCAATATTCTCAGCCCTACTGAGTCCCCACTAGGCACATGCCTGCACTCTCTCCAGAGACTTGCAGTGACCCCAAGAGAGAGGTATGGCTATTTGCCCCATTTTACAGATGGGGAAACTGAGGCTCAGAGGGTAGAGACTTGGCCAAGGTCACACAGCCACACTGGAAGCAGGTTCTGCCCTCCTCATCCTCTCCCCCTGCACCCGGGGCCTGGGGTGGGGTGGGTGGGGCCCAGGCAGCCTCCTGCCTGCCCTCCCTCCCTTTGGCCAGTCGATGTTATCGCAGCTGATTTAATTTCAAAGACGGATTGAGCTGTGGCGGGAGGGAGAGTGGCTAATCGCAGCCGCCATCTGCCCCGTTGTCATGGGGATGGGCTCCCAGCAATTGTGCAGGGGCTGGACCCAGATAAGGGCACCAGAGTGGGCTGGAGGGGACTGCAGTGGGCAGGGCGGGGATGGGCAGGCCGGCAGCGGAGCAGGGTGAGACACCACCGGAAGGAGAGGCCCAGAGGCGCAAGGGAAGCAGGATCACAGAGACACAAGGGCACAGAGATGCCAAGGGGCTCGGGGAGAAAGCTTGAGGGGCACAGCCTAGGGGCCAAGCCAGGGGCTGCGGCAAGGGGGTAACAAAGATGCCTTGCCCACCCCCTGCCCTCCTGAACACTGACCCCTGCCCAGCCCTGCCAGGGCCTCCCAGAGCAGCCCTCCCACTGGGGCAGGGTCTCGCGGCACACCCAGACCTCTCTAGCCTGCCCCCTCTGCCACAGTGGGGTCACAGACCTCAGGGTCCCTGCCTGGCCGGGCGAAGCTGGGACCCCAGCTGCTTCCACGCAAGGGCGGCCGGGCCCTTGGTCTGGCTCAGGACGATCATACCATCAGACCTCGCTGAGTCGGCACAGCTTCATCTTGGAACGGGAGGGAAATGCCGAGCACCTACGATGTCCTTTCTCCATCAGACATCGCCCCGCCACCGGACAGCCCTGCCCGTTGCCCAGGACGGGAATTTGGAAAGAGAGTTCCCATTGTAACCCACTCAACAAGGATTTATCCCTCAGCTGGGCGCCAGACTTTGGAAGGTGCGGGGACAAGTCAAGGCTCTGCTCCACCAGCGGCACCATGTCCTGCCTCCCCGGGCTCAGGGCCTGGCAGGCCTCAGGGCACCTGGGCCCTGCCCTCACAGCTTGAGCCCTAGCTCATTCCAGGCCTGGTCTGTGCGCCTCTACAGATGTGGGCCCTTCTCGGAGAACTCTTCCCTGCTTGATGGCTGAGGGAGCACACACCCAGCACTCCCCCGGCCCCCCCCCCGCCCCCAGCCCGCTGCCCATAGGGACCCACCCCATCATGGCCCTCCCCTCACAAGTGCCCGGTCCTGCCTCGCCCGCATCAGACCAGCCTGGGGGGGCGCCGCCCTCTCGCCACTCTGACCAGCGCCCAGCTCCAAAGGGAGTGCACACCGGGGCCTCAGGAACGCAGACGGCTACCTCGGCAGCAGGCTCAGACCTCAGATCTGTACACCCACCCTGTGCCGGGAGCCCCGACTCTGGGCTCCCAAGACCTGACTCCTGCCTGGGCCTCCTCCCTGCGCTGCAGGCCGCCCACACCAGGCAGCCCCAGGCTGCCCCAGGGACGGCTGCGTGCTCCTCTGACCCATCACCCCCTGCCCTGGCCCTAGAAAGGCCCCTTGTTTCTCTCCAGGGGGCATGATGACCATTTCTGATTCGTTCCAGAGTCATTTGTTGTCAGTAGTCTAAAGTCCAGACGCGCCATGGTGGCTCACGGGAAAATACTAAAATCCCCTCGGACTTCAGGACAAACTTCCCGCTGTGCCCTCAGCCTCCAAACTCCTCTTAAAGACCCGGGACAAGGTGCCAACACCCACCGAGACCCCAGGTTCCCAGCCTCATCCTTTACCACCTCCACCTCCCTCTTTATTCACAGTGGGTGGCTTATGTATGTATGTATGCATGTATGTATTTACAACTGGGGTCAAATACGTATAACACAGAGTTTATCATCGTAAGCATTTTCAAGTGTGCGGCTCGGTGGCATTAAGCACGTCCATGTTGTTGTGCAGGGACCCACGCCGCCATCCCCAGAACCTTTTCATCTCCCAAACTGAAACCCTGTCCCCATGAAACCCTCCTCCCTCCTCCTCCTCCAGCCCCCGGCTGCCTCCACTCGGCTCTGTCTCTCTGACTTCAGTGACCGCTCTGGGGACCTCATGGAATCGTCTGGTATCTGTCCTGTTGGACTTGTATTTATTGCTTGGACCCCAGCAAGCGAGCCCTGCTCTCTCTTGACCTCAGTGGCAGGAGTTTTCAACCCACAGCATGTGGCGTGGCTGTGGCCAGGCTGAGCTCCCCCCCCCCACCAGAGGGTGGGACAGGGTTAGAAGCAGTATTTGGGGACAGCTTTGACCACTTACATACACAGCAATCTGCAGGGACAAGGTTGTCTGAAAAATTTGACATTTATTTTGCACCTGTACTTATTGTAACCAATTAAAAATGTATAGAGATGATAAACTAAAAAAACCCCATAGACACTCTCCAGAATTCCAAAATGGGTCTCCCTGGGCTAAAATCAGGCTGCTGGCTGAATTGCAGTCCTTCTACAGGGCCTCTGAGGCTACCTGCTGCCCTTGGCTTGTGGCCATCTCAGCAGCCAGAGTGGAGCATCTCCAAGTCTGACTCTGGCCCTCCTGCCTCCCTCCTATAAGGACCCTTGTGATGACATCAGGCCCACTGATCCAGGATGAGCTTCTGCAGAGCCCCTTTGGACGTCCCCATGGTTCTGGGGCTCTGGACATCCTTAGGGGACATTATTCAGCCCCCCCCAGGCCCTACAGAAATAACAGGGGACAGCAGGGCTGGTAAGAGGCCAGCTCACAGCCACCCAGTTCTACACAGGCCTCCTGCCTGGGAAGGACCCTTGAATGCCTGGGCCCCTGGGCCGGGACCTGGCCCTAATGCTTGTCCCCTGAAGGGTAGCTCAATGGAGGGAGGATGGGGACGAGACCAGGAGGCGGCAGCTGGGAGCCGGGGCTAACGCAGGGGCCCTGTGTAAGTGGTGAGGCCGGGAGGCAGCTGGCAGGGCTCAGGACCTGCTTAGCCCCATTTACTGGAGACCCCAGGCCTGTCCCCCCGTGTCTGGGACTTGTTTCCTCATCTGGCAGAGCTGTCCCCCTGCCTGGTGCTGGAGCACTCCCGGCTGGTCACTCTGCTTGCACAGAGCCCCTGACACCTCGTCCAGCTAGAGGCGTTAGTTGCCCCTTCGACTGACCCCTGTGAATGGTCAAGGCGCAGGTCCCTGGGGAAGGCCCAGCATGCGGCGCAGAGCCAGTCCCGGGGAGGGTGTCCCAGGATGCTAATAGATTGTAGGACCTCCATGAATGGTCAAGGCCCAGGTCCCTGGGGAAGGCCCAGCATGCAGCGCAGAGCCGGTCCCGGGGAGGGTGTCCCAGGATGCTAACAGACTGTAGGACCTCCATGAATGGTCAAGGCGCAGGTCCCTGGGGAAGGCCCAGCATGCGGCGCAGAGCCGGTCCCGGGGAGGGTGTCCCAGGATGCTAATAGATTGTAGGACCTCCACAAGGCTTTGTTTTCAGTAAAGTTTTGATCATAGCTTCTGTCGGCATCTCAGGGGGGTCTTGGGCCCACCCAAGGCTGAGCGTGACCTCAGATGACATCTCCGGGCCCCCCTCCCTCTCTCCCCACCGCCAGGGCTGCCTGGCCCCCGCCCCTGCACCTGGCACTCCCTGGCTTGGTCGGCTTCAGCATGTGGAATGGGCCTCCCCTCCACGGGGCCCGGGAGGCATGGGAGCTGCACAGTTCTGGGCCAGGGCCGCCCTGCCAACTGCATTGCGCTGTCACACTCCAAAGCAGGAACCTGGCACCACCAGCCACTTGAGCCCCCAGGCGCCGTGGTTACGCCTGCGGTCACCCAAGCAGCCGGTCAGGAAACCCCTAGGGTCGTGGGGTTCTAGGGTGGCAGCAAGGGTATATACAAGCCATCCCTCCTCCAGACGTTCAGGCCGCCTTGGCCACCCCAAGCCCTCGCCGAACCCACACACCCCTCCCCATTGCCACACCTCCGCCCGGAGCTCCTACCCGCAGGGAGTCGTTCCACTCTTCTCCATCAAGGCCACGTGGAGCTCTCTTCTTACGGCCATGATCCATCCACCCCGTTTCTCCTTCCTTTGGGACCACAGGAATTGTCCTTTCTGCGTGTGAGCTCCTGAACGTCTTATCCCCTGGCATTTGCGTTGTCCATGCCTTGAGGGCAGGGATGCTTTCTGCTCTGTCTGCAGCTCGCCCAGCATGGGCAGAGCCCACTGGAGGCGTGCCGGTGCCTGCTGAGTGGGCAGAGCATTGCCCCGCGCGGCTGGAGGAGTCAGGGCTGGTGGCGCAGGGACCCTGTGGCTATGGGAGTACGGGGAACGGGCTGGGCCTGGGCCCCGTCCGCCCTCTGCCGGTCCTGCTGCGCCCTCCCACAGCCGCGCTGCCACGTGGCCCTCCACCCTCGTGGCCCCGGGCCTGGGCCTGCGACAGAGTCCCTTTAGGAATGGAAAGTGTTAATTGCAAGAGACTGATTCCCATACTTGTTTTAAATTGGCGTTTAATTTACAAGCTAATTATTAACGAGGCTTACCGATTGCCTGCCGGTTGCTGTCTGGGAAAGGCCGACTCCAGCAGTCGTCCTTCGCGGCACCTGTACTTCTCGCGGAGCTGGGTCGGGAGCGCCGTCTCTGCTCGCGTTTGCTCAGCCGCTGGCTTTGCTGCGCATGGTCTGGGTCTTCTCCCGCAGGCCCGGCTGACTCAGTGATGTTGGTGCTGCTCAGATCGAGGGGCTGCCCTGGGGGTGGCAGTCCCCCCGTTCCTCATGTAGCCATGGCCGGCCCGGCCACTGCCTCCACAGCCTTACTCCTGCCTTGGGCTTCAGACCGTGAGTCTGCTGGGCCATGTCCTGAGTGCTTCTCCATGGATGGCCCGTGCGTGGGCTTGGCATCTTCCTCCCTGAATCTGACTTCCATCCGGTGTCCCCTCTCGTGGGTGGTCCCTCTGGCCACCCAGTTGCAGACCCAGGCACCCATGAATCATCCTGAGCTCCCTCTCAGGCTGCATCTTGTGGATTTTTCCTCTCTGTGCCTTCTGCCACTACCCTGGTCTAAGTCTTCACAATCCCTCACCTGTAGGAGTTGAGGAAGCAAGCCAGGGGAGAGCATTCCCTGCCTAGCACAGCAAGCGCAAAGGCCCTGAGGCAGCAGAACTCTCTGAAAGGCAAAGACATCTTTGAGCTGGATGGAGTGAGAAGTGGGAGAGGAGGCCGCAGAAGGCTAGATCATATGCAAAGACTTGCAGGGTGGGCCCTCCTAAGGGCTGTGTTCTTTGCTGGGTAGGTGGGAGGCCATGGGAAATTTCAGGGCAGAGGAGGGGCCAACTTACATTTATGAGGGATCACTCTGGCTGCTGCATGGAGGAGACTATGGGGCTGTAAGGGTGCAGACAAGGAGCCCAGAAAGGAGGCTGTGGCCACTCTCTGGGTGAGAGAAGATGGTGACTTGCATCAGAGGGCAGTCATGGAGGTGGTATGATTGGTAGAGTATAACTGAAACATAAAACTGGCGAGCTGTGCTGGTGGATTGGATGCAGGGGTGAGAGAAAGGAGTCAAGGGTGACTCCAAAGTTTCTGGAGTGAGAAATGGAGCTGCCGTTCAATGAGATAGGCCAGCACGGGGGTGTCAGGGAAAATCTAGAGTGCAGTGTGGGCCATATTGAGTTTAACATACATGCTACACAGCTAAATAAGAGATGCCCAGTAACCACTTGGAGACATTATCTGGGGTTCAGAGAAAGACCAGGGCCTGGAGGAGAAAGTGAAGATCTATCCATGCATGCAATGATATTTAAAGGTTTGAGAATGGCTGAGAGCCCCAGGGGAGTGAGTAGAGATGGAGGAAGTCCATGCACTTTCAGAGGCCAGAGAGAGGAGGAGGAACTGGCAGAGGAGAGTGAGAAGGAGTGGGCACCATCTCAGTTCAAACACTCTGTCTCCTTCCGCTACAGTCAGAGTCATCTGCTTACAAGGGACAGAAGCCAGTTCCAGCTGATGCAAGTCAAGAGGAGGAAGGAGCACTGTGGAATGGGTACAGGCTGAGTGCAAGGAAAAAGGAACCCCAAAACCTGGGGGAAGGCCAGGAAGGGGCAGCTCCGGGGAGATCAAGGGTGGTCTCTTTGGGTTCCTGCTATTGGACTAGATCACTTCTGACAGTGCTCCATTCTTGTGAAAATCTGTCCAAACACATATTGGCCAATGTAGTGGAGAAGGGTGGGCACCATCCTTACCAGCATCCCCTCAACCACCACCGGCACCATCGCCATCACTACTGAGCACCACTTCCATATTGCCGCCACCACCATCACCTCCACCAGCATGTCTGCTGTCACCACTGATGGCAGACCACCCTCCCTGCCATCGCCAGCACCCAAACACCGTCACTAGACACTCACCACTACTTCATATATTATATGTGTGCCTGCTACCAGGCAGGGAGAGAGGTGGGTTTGGCTGATGACGTGATGAGCAAGGATCATTCTCCCCTGCAAGTGGATTACAGCCCAGCGAGGGAGAGAGATTTCAATCAAGGAGTCACAGGGGAAATTGTAAGACTCCAGCTCAAGAGGTGCCACAAGAGACAGACAAGATGTTGGGAGGGTCTCAAAGGGGGTTTGATCCAGATAGGAAGATGAGAGAAGGCTGCTCTGAGATCAGACAGGCAAGGGTGAGTTCATCAGGGGCAGGGGAAAGTGCACCAGGCAGAGACACCTGCATGTGCAAAGTCTCGGCGGCAGGAGGGACATGAGAGCAGCAGGGAATGGAGGAAGGCCAGTGTGGCTGGAGGGTGAGGGCAAGGGATGTGGTGGCAGGGACAAGATGGGGTCACTGGGCCTGGCACAAGTATAGCAATGGGAAGTCACAGAAGAGTTTGAAGCAGGAAGGTGGTATCGGATTTGGATTGTGAAAAGACCATTTTTCACCAGTGTGAGGAGAGGATGACAGGGGGCCAGCATGGCAGCAGGGAGACCAGTTAGGAGGACGACACAGTCATCCAGGCAGGAGGTGACAGCCCACCTGGAGGGCTGGAGAAACGAAGGGTGAGATGGAGAAAAGAAGGATTCATCAGCTAGCTGAGAAGTAAGATATCAAAGACCTCATGGTAGACTAGGTATCTGATTAAAGGAAAGGGGGCTGCTGGGGCAGACCCCCAGGTTTTTGGCCTCAATATCAGAATGAATTGTGGGGCCATTCCTTGGGACTGGGAAATTAATAGAGGTCCACATTGTGAGGAAGAGCAAAAGTTCAGATTTGGACTTGCTAGGTAGGAGGGGCCTTTGAGACCCCAGAAATATTTCAAATAGGCAGTTAGATCCATGGGTCTGGACTGGTTGGGGAGCTCAGGTCAGTCAATTCACTTCTGGGGGTCATTTGCAGCCAAGGAGTAAAAGCAGGGAGCGAGAGGGAGATGACAGGACCGCAAACCTCCACCCTTGGTGCCAGAACCAGTAGGCTCAGCCTTCCGACGACGCGGGGCAGGGGCCTCCAGAGGGGCGGGCAGGAGGGACACCGGAGCATGTAGGACTTCCCAGCCAGGAGAGGACTGATCGACTATGCTGACCACTGCTAAGAGGGTTGAGAATGATGGAGGTGGTCTAAGGAACGGTCATAGGTTTGGGCAGCATGGAGGACACTGTAGACCTTAGCGAAAACCATTTCTATGGAGTGATGGGGGCAGAGGTCAGACTGGAAAAAGAGTAGCGGTTGAGCAAATGGATGAAGATGACCCTCTTTTAAGTCATTGGCTGTAAGAGGCAGTAGAGATGAGGGGAGTAGCTAGACTGGAATGAGTTAAATTATGCTGAGGTAACAACTCCCAAATCACTGTGGCTTATCCCAATAAATGTGTATTTCAAGGTCACATTATGTGCCTACTTCTGGTCCATGGGAGCCTCTGCTCCACACAGTCATTCAGGGACACAGGCCAATAGTCTCCACCAATTTGTAGTGGCCTTATCTGGGGCAGCCGCCTCTGCAGTTGCCATGGCAGGGAAAAAGAGACGGGACAATCTTTTTTTCTTTCAAATGTTTATTATGAAGGCTGTTAATCATGTGTAAAATTGGAGAGAGTAGTATCATAAGTCTCCTTACGCCCACTGCCCAGCTTCAACAATTACCAGCATATGACCAATTTTAATTTATCTATATCCTTGTCCACTCCACAAACCATGGATTATTTTTTTAGCATAATTAATCTACAATTACTTGAGCAACATTATGGTTACTAGACTCCCCCCATCATCAGGTCCCCACCACATACTCCATTACAGTCACTGTCCATCAGCGTAGTGAGATGCTATAGAATCACTACTTGTCTTCTCTGAATTGTACAGCCCTCCCCGTGGCCCCCCTACAATATGTCTGCTAATCATAATACCCCCTTTTTCCTCCTTATCCCTCCCTTCCCACCCATCTTCCCCACTCCCTTTCCTTTTGGTAGTTAGTCCATTCTTGGGTTCTGTGAGTCTGCTGCTGTTTTGTTCCTTCAGTTTTTTTCTTTGTTCTTATACTCCACAGATGAGTGAAATCATTTGACACTTGTCTTTTTCCACCTGGCTTATTTCACAGAGCATAATACCCTCTGGCTCCATCCATGTTGTTGCAAATGGTAGGATTTGTTTTCTTCTTATGGCTGAATAATATTCCATTGTGTATATGTACCACATCTTCTTTATCCATTCATCTACTGATGGACACTTAGGTTGCTTCCATATCTTGGCTATTGTAAATAGTGCTGCGATAAACCTAGGGGTGCATATGTCTTTTTCAAACCGGGCTGCTGCATTCTTAGGGTAAATTCCTAGGAGTGGAATTCCTGGGTCAAATGGTATTTCTATTTTGAGTTTTTTGAGGAACCTCCATACTGCTTTCCACAATGGTTGAACTAATTTGCATTCCCACCAGCAGTGTAGGAGGGTTCCCCTTTCTCCACATCCTCACCAACATTTGTTGTTGTTTGTCTTTTGGATGGTGGCCATCCTTACTACTGTGAGGTGATATCTCATTGTGGTTTTAATTTCCATTTCTCCATGATTAGCGATGTGGAATATCTTTTCATGTGCCTGTTGGCCATCTGAATTTCTTCTTTGGAGAAGTGTCTGTTCAGATCCTCTGCCCATTTTTTAATTGGATTATTTGCTTTTTGTTTGTTGAGGTGCATGAGTTCTTTATATATTTTGGATGTCAACCCTTTATCTGATATGTCATTTATGAATATATTCTCCCATATTGTAGGATGCCTTTTTGTTCTATTGATGGTGTCCTTTGCTGTACAGAAGCTTTTCAGCTTGACATAGTCCCACTTGTTCATTTTTGTTTTTGTTTCCCTTGCCCAGGGAGATATATTCATGAAGAAGCTGCTCATGTTTATGTCCAAGAGATTTTTGCCTATGTTTTTTTCTAAGAGTTTTATAGTTTCATGACTTACATTCAGGTCTTTGATCCATTTCAAATTTACTTTTGTGTATGGAGTTAGACAATGATCCAGTTTCATTCTCTTACACGTAGCTGTCCAGTTTCGCCAACATCAACTGTTGAAGATGCTGTCATTTCCTCATTGTATATCCATGGCTCCTTTATCATATATTAATTGACCATATATGTTTGGGTTAATATCTGGACTTTCTACTCTGGTCTGTGGGTCTGTTCTTGTGCCAGTACCAAATTGTCTTGATCACTGTGGCTTTGTAGTAGAGCTTGAAGTTGGGAAGCGAGATCCCCCCAGCTTTATTGTTCCTTCTCAGGATTGCTTTGACTATTCGGGGTCTTTTCTGGTTCCATATGAATTTCAGAACTATCTGTTCCAGTTCATTGAAGAATGCTGTCAGTATTTTGATAGAGATTGCATTGAATCTGTAGATTGCTTTAGGCAGGATGGCCATTTTGACAATATTAATTCTTCCTAGCCAAGAGCATGGGATGAGTTTCCATTTGTTAGTGTCCTCTTTAATTTCTCTTAAGAGTGTCTTGTAGTTTTCAGGGTATATGTCTTTCACTTCCTTGGTTAGGTTTATTCCTAGGTATTTTATTATTTTTGATGCAATTGTGAATGGAATTGTTTTCTTGATTTCTCTTTCTGCTAGTTCATCATTAGTGTATAGGAAAGCAACAGATTTCTGTGTATTAATTTTATATCCTGCAACTTTGCTGAATTCAGATATTAGATGTAGTAGTTTTGGAGTGGAGTCTTTAGGGTTTTCTATGTACAATATCATGTCATCTGCAAATAGTGACAATTTGACTTCTTCTTTACCAATCTGGATGCCTTGTATGTCTTTGTTTTGTCTGATTGCCGTGGCTAGGACCTCCAGTACTGTTGAATAACAGTGGAGAGAGTGGGCATCCTTGTCTTGTTCCCGATCTTAGATGAAAAGCTTTCAGCTTCTCGCTGTTAAGTATGATGTTGGCAGTGGGTTTGTCATATATGGCCTTTATGATGTTGAGGTACTTGCCCTCTATACCCATTTTGTTGAGAGTTTTTATCATGAATGGATGCTGAATTTTGTCGAAAGCTTTTTCAGCATCTGTGGAGATGATCATGTGGTTTTTGTTCTTCTTTTTGTTGATGTGATGGATGATGTTGATGGATTTTCGAATGTTGTACCATCCTTGCATCCCTGGGATGAATCCCACTTGATCATGGTGTATGATCCTCTTGATGTATTTTTGAATTTGGCTTGCTAATATTTTGTTGAGTATTTTTGCATCTATGTTCATGAGGGATATTAGTCTGTAATTTTCTTTTTTTGTGATGTCTTTGCCCGGTTTTGGTATTAGAGTGATGCTGGCTTCATAGAATGAGTTTGGAAGTATTCCCTCCTCTTCTATTTTTTGGAAAAGTTTAAGGGGAATGGGTGCTATATCTTCTCTATATGACTGATAAAATTCAGCAGTGAATCCATCCGGCCCAGGGTTTTTGTTTTTTGATTACCAATTCAATTTTGTTGCTGGTAATTGGTCTGTTTAGATTTTCTGTTTCTTCCTTGGTCAGTCTTGGAAGGTTGTATTTTTCTGGGACCATGGACTATTTTTAAGCAAATCTCTGGTATCATATTTTTTTCTCCATAAAGATATGATACAGACTTAAAAGACACAACCACAATACCTTTATCACATCTAAAAAGCAATAGCTCTTAATATCATCATCAAGAACTTAGTATTATTTGAATTTCCCTAATTATTTTTGATTTGTTCAAAACAGCTTTCAAACAAGATCCACACATTGCGTTTGACTGATACGTCTTTAGGCTCTTAAATT
>JAQQAC010002837.1:75536046-75673427 GCA_029783875.1 Phataginus tricuspis | reverse complement strand
AGCTAACAGAAAGAGAAATCAGAAAAACAATTCCATTCACAATTGCACCTAAAAGAATAAAATACCTAGGAATAAACCTAACGAAGGAAGTGAAAGACCTGTACTCTGAAAACTACAAGACACTCCTAGGAGAAATTAAGGAAGACACTAACAAATGGAAATGCATCCCATGCTCTTGGCTAGGAAGAATAAATATTGTCAAAATGGCTATACTACCTAAAGCAATCTACAGATTCAATGCAATCCCTATCAAACTACCAACAGCTTTCTTCAATGAACTCAAACAAATAATTCTAAAATTCATATGGAACCAGAAAAGACCCCGAATAGCCAAAACAATCCTGAGAAGGAGGAATCAAACAGGGGGAATTACGCTCCCTGACTTCAAGCTCTACTACAAAGCCACAGTAATCAAGACAATTTGGTACTGGCACAAAAACAGACCCACAGACCAGTGGAACACAATAGAAAATCCAAACATTAACCCAAACACCTACAGTCAACTAATATTTGATAAAGGAGCCCTGGATATACAATGGGGAGAGGACAGCCTCTTCAGCAGCTGGTGTTGGAAAAACTGGACAGCTACATGTAAGAGAATGAAACTGGACTACTGTCTAACCCCATACACAAAGGTAAACTCAAGGTGGATCAAAGACCTGAATGTAAATCATGAAACCATAAAACTCTTAGAGAAAAACATAGGCAAAAATCTCTTGGACATAAACATGAGCGACTTCTTCATGAACATATCCCCCCGGGCAAGGGAAACAAAAGCAAAAATGAACAAATGGGACTATATCAAGTTGAAAAGCTTCTGTACAGCAAAGGACACCATTAGTAGAACAAAAAGACATCCTACAATATGGGAAAATATATTCATAAATGATGTATCTGATAAGGGGTTGACATCCAAAATATACAAAGAACTCACTCACCTTAACAAACAAAAAGCAAATAATCCAATTAAGAAATGGGCAGAGGACATGAATAGACACTTCTCTAAAGAAGAAATTCAGATGGCCAACAGGCACATGAAAAGATGCTCTACATTGCTGGTCGTCAGAGAAATGCAGATTAAAACCACAATGAGATATCACCTCACACCAGTGAGGATGGCCAACATCCAAAACACAAACAACAACAAATGTTGGCGAGGATTTGGAGAAAAGGGAACCCTCCTACATTGCTGGTGGGAATGCAAATTAGTTCAACCATTGTGGAAAGCAGTATGGAGGTTCCTCAAAAAACTCAAAATAGAAATACCATTTGACCCAGGAATCCCACTCCTAGGAATTTACCCCAAGAATGCAGCAGCCCAGTCTCAAAAAGACAGATGCACCCCTATGTTTATTGCAGCACTATTTACAATAGCCAAGAAATGGAAGCAATCTAAGTGCCCATCAGTAGATGAATGGATTAAGAAGATGTGGTACATATACACAATGGAATATTACTCAGCCATAAGAAAAAAACAAATCCTACCATTTGCAACAACATGGATGGAGCTGGAGGGTATTATGCTCAGTGAAATAAGCCAAGCCGAAAAAGACAAGTATCAAATGATCTCACTCATATGTGGAGTATAAGAACAAAGGAAAAAAAAAACAACTGAAGGAACAAAACAGCAGCAGACTCACAGAACCCAAGAACGGACTAATAGTTACCAAAGGGAAAGGGACTGGGGAAGAAGGGCGGGAAGGGAGGGATAAGAGGGTAAAAGGGGCATTACGATTGGCAGACATAGGGTGGGGGGGCACAGAGAGGACTGTACAACTCAGAGAAGACAAGTAGTGATTCTCATCTCAGTACGCTGATGGACAGTGACTGTAATAGGGTTGGTGGGGGGGACCTGATGAAGGGGGTAGTTTAATCATCACAATATTGCTCATGTAATTGTAGGTTAATGATACTGAAATAAAATAAATTGTAAAAAACAAAAACAAAAACAAAAACAAGAGTCTCCCAGTGGGTCTTTCTGTGTCCTCCTTTGCCTCTTGACTCCATATAGCAGCCAAAGTGTCCCATGAACAGGTAAATTAGACCAGGGGATTTCTTGCTTAAAACCTTCCAAAGGCTTCCCAATCAACCTTGGATAAAATCCAGACTCTTTATGCTGGCCCATAGGCTCTGAAAGACGTAGTTTGCTGCCCACCTCTTGGTTCCCATCTCCCACCAGACTCACTGCTCTCTAGCTACATTGCACGCCTTCTGGAGTTTCTAATGAATTGCTCTCCTGCTCACCACAGGACCCTTGCACATGCTGTTCCCTCTTCCTAGAATGTTCTTCAACCCCTAACGTCTATGTATTCTTCAGGGTTCAGCTAAAATATCCTCTGTGTAAGGACCCCTGCCCCCACCCTAGCTTCATGGTGGCTGCTATCATTCGTAATAATATTTGGGTGTGCTTACATGTGTGCCTCTCTCACTAGGCTGGGATGCCCTTGAGGGTAGGGGTGTGTAGGGGGTGGGGGTATGTGTTTGCTAACTTCTGTTCCCTCAATACCAAAAACAGCACTGGGTTTATGAAAACACTTGTTGAAAAAAATAAATGTGTGAGTGCACTCATGTTGGCTCCATCTCTAGATCTACACTCCTGCTTCAGTGTCCTTCAGACAAGCTTTTAAATTATGCCTTGCCCCTGTCTCCTCCTGTATACATGGAAATAATAATGGACTCCCTGCCTGGGTTTGGAAAATTGAATGAACATGGATAAAGTGTTTAGAACACCACACATACTAAGGGCTGCATAAATGTTTGCTATTTTGCTTCTCCTGCTCACGAGTCTGCTTTAGTGGCACAGATGTCCTCCCTCACCCTGGGCTGCGTGGCCAGATGCTTCCCCCCCCCGGGGCCTGGGCCTTCTCCCTACACCCAGCTTCTGGAAGGTGGAGCCTGTGCCCATCACCATCCCTCCCCAAGCATGCCTCCTTGCTGTGAATCACGTCCTAAAACATCTCCTGAGCCCCTCTGGGGTGCCCCTTCCCCTCTGTAGGTGTGGTCCCCAAAGCCTGAGGTGGGTCCACCTAAATGCACCTAAGCTCAGCGCCGTGGCCGACACGACGCATCCCTCGGTGTTTGCTGTATTTTTAGAATGATATTTAATAAAAATTCAACTTACTTATTTTAAAAATGTAAATGACAGAAAAATTAAATAGTCACTCCCAAGTCCCACCATCTAAAATAAATGTCATCAACCTTGGAGGGGACATAATCCCACACCTCCTGCAAATCCCCAGAGAGGACAGAAGACGGACACAGAGCTGGGTTACTGGTGTAGAAATGGATCACATTATGCCAGCAGTTTAACAATGTTAAGGGGTTGTGTTCAATTTCACTTGGATTTAATCAGAGAGAAAAAAGCTTGACAAGTCCCTGCAGGTCTAGAAGTAGCACCGAATGTCATGCTGGTCTCCTCTCCTGGTGACATCATGCTCAGGCCTGGGGCAGGCTGCACAAGCACCCTCATTATCCCAGTGAGGCACAGGACACAGGCCCTATCAGTTGAGATTTGGGGTGACCCAAGGCCTGGGGCATGCTGGGAAATCCCTTTTGGGGAAAGGCATGAACTCCTTTCCTCACACCCCAACCATGAAGAGACAGGCCCAGCCCTCAGTGGGCCTGGGGAGCTGGGCCACAGCAGGCCTCCCACTTGGGAATGCAGCAGGCGACTGCATATTGTGAGCCAGACAAGAGAGAGCTCTGCGGAAGGCTCAGACTGTGGCCAAGCTGCCCCAGGGGCCTGAGATCTGCAGATCTGCCTGGTGGGGTGGATAGAGCCCACAGGAGTCACTGGCCCGCCCTGACAGGAAGGTGCAGTGCAGAAGGTCAGAGTCCCGCAGCAAGGCCACGCTGTGCTAGGATCAGCTTCTGGAATGCTGGGGGGCCCTGCAGGGCCTCAGTGTCTGGTGAGGGGACACCACGTGCTTGTGTGAGTGGAGCTGGTCATCGTCCAATCAGCGAATCAGAAGGCGGCCATCCATTGTGCAATGGACGGGGAGCACCCAGGATCCGGCCTGAGCAGGTCTGTGGCTCCTGCTGTAACCAGTGGCCCAGATTCCCGCATTTCCGGCCTCTGTTGTGCTGACTCCTGTCCTGTCTGCCTCCAGCTCCACAGGAGGGTTCCCTGGGTCCACTGACAGAGGAGAAAAAATGGAGAAATGCAGAACAGGTCGTGAAGGGAGGTGACAATATCAGTTCCAGCTTCAGGGCCAGGTGTAGCAGGAGGGACCGTGGCACATTCCACTAATTCCTGTATTAGAATCCAACCGGGATGTAAGCTGGCTGCCACCTTGGGTGGGGACTCTAGGAGGCCCCATGTGGAGCTGAGGAAGACTGTAGGAACTGGGTCTTTGGTTTTCTCTGTCAGAGGCTCTGACCTCTGGGCCTGGCTGACTCTGGAGGTGCTGCCTCCCTTGCCTGGGGTCGGCTGATCCCGAGAGGGAGGGAGAGAGAAAGAGAGAGAGAGAGAGACAGATTGAGTAAAGGCTCGCTTTTCACATGCAAACCAACCAATTCAGAGCCCACACCCGCAAACACCACCCCTTGGGCTCTCTTACATCCAGGGCCACTAGGACCCCCTCACCCCCAATCATCCAGGGCCAGGTACCAGACAACTAGTACAACAAGCCGTATGCCCCAGAGCTGCCGAAATTATTCAAACCAGCCAATCCTGAGCCTGAGGAACTGGCCTCACCTGTTCATTCCGAGGAAACCACAGTAAAGGCTCTTGCCCACGGCCCCTTGACTCCCAACTTCCCGGGGTGGTCCCCGATACTGTGGGATGCCCCTCTTCTGGGAACTGCCAGTAACCATCTCTGCAATGGCAGTTGTCCCCTGATTAGTCAACCTTACTGAACCCCCAATTTTCTCTTGAAACACCCGACTTGAAACCAGGGACAGTAGTGGACACCTCTGCAGTGCATGCAGTCCTCCAGATGGGGCTTATTCCAGCCGCAGCACTGTGGTGACCGTCACCCATGCCTCCCACCAGCTGTGCGGCAGCCTGGCTTGCCCAGCCAGGGCTTCTCTGACACGGCGTGAGAACCACCCACAGCACCTGCTTGGCGCTCGTGAACACGAACCAAGGAGCACGGGGACTGAGGGGAGACCCCTAACCAGCAGGGTGGGGGCCCGTGGCTCTCTGTCCCATGTTGTCTGAGGAGGGGACAGTTGTCAGCACACTCCTGGAGGCTGCTCAGATGGCCCCAGGGGAGTCAGCACCCCATGGACGGCGGCTTGACGACACCTCCCACCCACTGTCTTTTCCTCCCCCGCTGAGGCTCCCTGTTCCCTGGGACCGCTTCCCCTGTACTCCTGTACGCACACAAACCCTGTCTCTCAGGCTCCACTCTCTGCCTTTCCTAAGGTCTGTGCTGAGATGGGCCAAGCTTGTGTCCAGAGGACTTAAGGGCTCCTTCCATGGGGGTCCCCCAGGGGGCCCCTCCCATAAACTGGGGCAACCACAGCTGTGAGGATCCAGATGTTTACCGGCCAGGGTCCTGGCAGGAAAGAGGTGATGCTCAAACTAGATGGAAGGGCTTAATGAGGGACTATTTCACAAGGACCATTTCAGGCAAGGTGAGGTTAGAGACAGCAGGAGGCCACTGGCCCATGAGGGCGAACTGGCCCGGCTGGGCCCTGGCGGCTTCCAGAATGTCTGACAGAGATGGGGACAACCAAGGCTGTGCCCACCTGAAATGCGGGGTCCTGGACTGCCTCATGCCTGGGCGTCCTCAGTCTGTACTGCCTCTTGGCTTTAGAACCCCACCCCAAGCCTGTACAAACTCTTACCTGCAGCCCTTCCTGCCTGAGCAACCTCAGGCCTCTACTACCTCTCCCAGGATCACCTCTTTCTGTGCCATCCCGCACTGCAGGCAGAGAAGGGTGGTTCAGAAAGGGCACCCAGGTAGCCCCCAAAAGCCAGTGACAGCAGCTGGGATGAGGCAGGTGCAGACCCCATTCTATCTGACTCAGGCTGGGCCTGGGCCACTCCCTGTCTTTGCCCAGCCTGGGTCCCCTGCCCAGCCCGGCCACTCTGCACAGACCTTATCTTGGCCATCCATCGAGGGCCACCTGGACCAACCGGTCCTGCCAGAAACTGGATCTGGCCATAAAGGCCCCTCCCTGGATGTGCGTGAGATAAACCCCCACCTTTCCCTGGCCTTTCCTGCTCGCTGGAGCCAGAGGGCCAAGGCCTCAGGGTGCAGGCGGCTCTCCCTCCCCTGCCTCTCCCCTGTAAGAGGCAAGGGTGACTCTGGGCTGGGACTGGCACACAGTTCAACAGACTGCCCAAGGCATGTTCCTCTCCCCACCAACCTCCTCAGTCTGAGCTGGGGACAGCCTGGCTCAGCCACCCGAGCTGAGGCGAGGAAGGGTAGGGCTCACTGGGTGGGGTCACTGCCATGAACTCCCAATTTTTCTATATTCACAAGGGAAACTGAGTCCAGAAAGGCTCTCATCTCTGTTTGTGAAGGCGGCTAATACCCCTTCCACCAGGACTCTGCTTTTCCTTCATGTAATTCTCTGGACAGAGACACCTCACAGGGGTGAGAGCTCTGCTCCATGGCCTTATGTGGGCATAAGGCCCCAGTAGATGTTGTTATTATTCCCATCTTCCAGATGAGGAAACTGCGGTCAGCTGCCCAGGTCATGCAGCCCAAGGTCACAAATGGCTGAGCTGGGAACGGAATTCCCATCTGCTTGCAAGCCATGCTCTTGGGCAGACTTCTAATGTTTCACCACAATAAACACGCATGCCCACTCATCCTGTTCATTCCTTTTACAGAACAATTCCTACAGGCAAACTCCAAGGCCCCCACAGAATTCATATGGATAAACTGTGGGCCAGCAGCGGTGCCTCGGCATTCACCATGGAGAGCAGAGGAGCCCTGGCGACAGCATGTTGTCAGCCTGCTCGCCCGCGTGAGCAGTGGGAAACAGTATCTGTTGTTCCATTTGCATATCCTGGTCTCCAGGCATCTTGTCTGTGCAGGTTGCTCATTCCTGTATCTTCTGGTGCGAATTCCAGTCCTGCATTCTTTGCAGGCAAAGACAAGGGCTGGGAAGCCTCGGGTTCCCGCTGCAGGCTCCTTGTCCGCAAAGGAGGAGAGTGGTGCTCCCAGCGAGGACGCCAGTGACCCTGGCTGGGGACACCAGCTCCTCCAGGCCTGATTCCACCTACAGGAATGTGTCTCCTCCCAGGCGTTGCCCCAGGCCTGACTCCTGATACAGGCAGTAAATAACTTTCCATTTGATCACCTCTGTGTTGGTGAATTTCTTGCTCTGGGGGACGTGGGCATGTCCCCAGTCAAGGCCCCACCCAGCTCCCACAGGAAGGGCCGGCGTAGGTGGGTAGAGGGGACCGGGAGGGAATCTGGCATCTGGACCATCTGTGCCGTTGCCGCCGCTTCCCTCTGAACGAGGTGCTTACACGCTCTGTGCATCGGCCTCCGGCTCCCTGTGGGGCCGGAAGCACCATCCCAGTCATCCATCCCCCCTGCCTTGCATCCAGCTCTCAAAGCACAGATGGGAAGACTGAGGCCAGCATGGGCAGGGACTGGGTGGCGATGACCACAGCGCCTGCAGAGGGGCCTCCGGGCTGGTCTGGCGGGACTGGGCGAGCGGGAGGGAGGGGCTCTCCCCAAACGTGCTCCGCACCCCACAGTGGGAGGAACTTCACCCTCTGCTCCCCAGCCTCCAGGCCCTTGGATGCGCCAAGGCCCAGAGGAGCCCAGCATCTTGAGCAGGTCGCCCAGCATCGGGGAGACAGGTTCCGGGCGGGAAGATAAAGCGAGTCTTCCCCGTCTGCCTGGCCTGATTTGGGACAGAGACTCCCCTTCCCAGCTGCCGGGGCGGAGGCGCAGGGCCGGAGCGGAGCGCGCAGCCAGCGGGCCATCTGCATGACAAAGCGCGGCCGGCGGCGGAGGGAGGGGCGCCGGCCGAAGCGCAGCGCCCCCCCGCAGGCCGCAGCTGCCTCGCTAAGCCTCCGCCCTGCGGCCCCGAGATTTGGGGGGCGGGGGCGGCACGCGAGCCCCGGCGCTCAGCTGTGTTTGCTCTGGGGGCGCCACGCGGGGCGGCGGGGCCGGGGCGCGGGACAAAGGCCCGGATCTGACCGACCCCGCAGGTGGCGCGGGGGGAGGGGAGGACGCGTCGCGGAGCGAGCGCGGGGGGAGGCGCGGGCCGCCGCGGCGTCGGGGCACACGGGCCGCAGCCAGTCCCGGTACCCAGGACCCCGGGCCCCCGGGCCAGCGACCCGGCGTGCGGTTGGGGCCCCGGGATCACCTCCTTCCCTGGAACCCAAAATGACCAACCACGGTAGCATCCCTCCGTCCTCGCTTGCTGGAGGCCACAGGCCGCTAGAGGCCATTTGTCCTCACTTCCATCTACACTTGCGCCCTGTGACTCAGAGTCCCAGGATGTGCCGCCCAAAGTCTCCGCCTTGGCGGGCTCTCTCCCCAGCTGCGTGTGTCCATCCACAAGCAGCCTTTCTCCACCTTCCCCATCCCAGGTAAGGCTCTCTCTCTCCTCTCCCCGTCTCTCTCTCTCTCTCTCTCTCTCTCCTCTCTCTCTCTCTTCTCCCCGTCTCTCTCTCTCTCTCTCTCACTCTCTCTCTCTCTCTCCTCTCCCCGTCTCTCTCTCTCTCTCTCTCTCTCTCCGTCTCTCTCCTGGCTCTACCTTCCAAATCCACCCAGATTCTGCCCTGCTTTCTGCCCTGCTTCTCCCAGCCCCACAGCTGCCCCTGGACCAGCCTGGGCTATACAGGAGCCTCCCCCCAACAGCAGCCAGGAGGGATTCTACCAGCACCAAGGTCCCACCTCGCCCCTCCCGTGCGCTCACCCAGAGACCAGCGTGGTCCTCCCAGCAGCCTGCACCTGCTCTCCTCCCAGCCCCCACCTCCCTGCCTCTATGATGTGAATCTCTCCACTCCAGCTACAGGCCCCTTACTGTTCCTTGCACTGCTGGGCCTCAGGGCCTTTCCACCGGCTGTTCCCGCTGCTTGGATCACACATCCCCCTGGCCTCTCTCATTTCCTTTAGGCCTTCACTCAAATGCCACCCCTTCAGTAAGGCCCTCTTTGCCTGCTTGATCTAACGTGTCAACCCTCCATCTCACCTCTTCTTGTCTCCCTCTCTGCCCTGTTTTCCTCCTTGGCACTTCTTGCTGCCTGGCATTCTGCATGGGCACTCACCCATGTTACTCATTCAGCGGCTGCCGTGGGTTGTAAGAATTTGTTGTTCACTGCTGTGGCCCCTCTGAAACCTAGGGCCCTGGTACACAGAAGGTGCTCCGTAAATATTTGTTGAATGAATGAATAAATAAAAGCATTTAGCCCTCCATGGCAACACCATAAAGAAGGCACTGTTATCCCCATTTTATGGGTGAAAGCACAGATGCACAGAAAGAGCAAGCAATCTGCCCGAGGTCACACAGCTAGAAAGTATGGGAGGCAGGATTTGAATCCAGGCCCTCACTCCTTAGTGGGGTCTCAAGCTAGAGGCCCACAGGTGATTTGGGCTCCCAGAAAGGTTTTCTATGGCATAAACAGTTTTAGAAAAAGTTGACTCAATTGTGGTCATTGAAAAAATCTGGAGGTTTTATGTAAAAACCAAAACATCCAGATTTTCTTGCAAAATCAGAACTCCTGGCCACACTGGGAGCTCAGTCTCACAGGCAACCATAGGCTAGAGCTGAGCAGCAGCCATTCCTCAGACAGGCTGTGGGCTGCTCCACTGCTCCAGTCTCCACAGGCTGCTTCCCAGGGGGCCCTGTAGACCCTCGCCCTGCCCAGGCCTCCCTCCCCTGAGCCTTCACTCCTCTGGGCCTTTGCCCTTGCTGGTCCCTCTGCTTGGAATCCTCACAATTCTTTGCCTAGCTGCCTGCTTCAGAGTCTTAACCCACATGTCACCGCCTCCAAGAAGCCCTCTCTGATTACTCTGGCTAATGATCATTATTTGAAATTTCTTCATTAATCTCTTTGGTGCCGGTGTACTTCCCATCTCCCCCAGGAGAACGGCAGCTTTAGGAGGGCAGGGCTGTGGTCAGCCTGCCGTGCCCATCTAGGACAGTGCCTGTACCTGCAGGCACTGGGTGCTTACCTGTTGGCCGACCTAATGAAGAGCGAATGAATGAGTGAAGGACCTTGTTGTAAGTACTTCTGGGGCATCGAATCCTTACATTTGTGCACAGTGGCCCTCTGCAACAGTTCACAGGGATCAGTGGGACGAGGTCACATGTCTCTTGCTTGAGGGACAAACGTCAGTAGTTTCTGTGACAATCTTGAAAGCCTTGGGGAACCCTCCCTCCTCCCCAGCCCTCATCTGCCCAGCTTCCTAGGGTTTCTTGGCACAGCACCAGGGCTTGTCGTCTTCTGGGTTAGCTGAGCTGCCCTGCGTCAGGAGGGCCTGGTGTTCCAGATGCAGCCCTGCACCTCCTTGCCCATCGGCTTGGCTTCCCCATGCACCTCCCAACGGGCAGCCTTTCTGGAGTAGAAGGGTCTGTGGGTGGGCTGACTGGCATGCAGGCTGAGTTCCAGGCTGGGCTCCATCCATTTCTCCCTATGTGACCCTGAACAACTTAACTCACCTCTCTGAGCCCATCTCCCCCTCTATGAGCTGGGACCATGGCCCTCCTTGAGACTTCTGGGAACCCTTGGAGCCCTCCCTCACTGGCTGCCCAGGTACAAGAGCAGGTGGACGGGACTTCTGCAGTCCACCTCATGACTGTCACTCTTCTGTGTGGGCCAGTCGACTGTCTGGGACCCTGTGTGCTGTGTGTGCACAGTCTTAGGTGACTGTGTGACTGTATGTGTGAGAGTGTGGCTATGAGTGACTGTGCACCTGTGTGTGACGGTGGGGGGTCAGGTGCCTGGAGGGGCCTAGCCAGTCCTCACTGGCCAGGGCAGGGTGGGTGGGATCAGGCTCGCCCGCCCCTCCAGGCAGGCCTCGAGGCTGGCGTCCCCTGGGTCCCAGCTGACCGGGGCTGGCTGGTCAGCCTGAGCCAGAAGGGACTGGTTGGTGTGGGGAAAGGGAGCTATACCCCAGGGCAGTCCTTTCCCAGCGCCTGGTGCTGCTGCTCTGGGTCCCAGGACCAGGGCTCGGGCTGGAGGCTGGACCGTGGCATCAGTCGCCTCCAACCCAGGAGCCTCTGTCCTGACCATCTTACTGATGAGGTCCCCTGTCTGAGCTGGGGCCAGAGCCCTCACACTGACCCCATCCCTGCCTCGTCCTCCACCACTACGGATGCAGGTGATTTGGGCTCCTTGTCCTCCACATCTGCATCAAGGTCTGCACCCACATGGCTGTTCCCACTGGAGCGCGTGCCTGGTGAGAGCAGGGGTCTCTCGCGTCTGCTGGTGCCATGTGGCCACAGGGCTCAGTACATTCATTCAACAGGTGCCCGGCTCCTCAGTGTTTGCCCATCGCACGAGGGAACGGAAGATGTGGCCACTTCTATCCCTTGGGGTGTGGCCTCAGAACTTGTCCCTGGGCGCCAGGTGCGGCCTGAGCTCCCTGCCTCCAGCTTCCAGAGGGGCTCTGCGGGATGCACCGACCCTCCTTCCAGCCCCGGCTCTTGGCTTCCGGAGCCATTTCTGATCTTTAGCCTCAGAACCAAATGAATCTGCTTCCTCCTGCCAAAAATCCAGGCTCGATGGGCGGGGTCTGCCATGCAGTTCCTGAGGGCCCCAGGCCCACCGAGCAGACGGATTCCTGGCAGCCTGCACCTGCCAGAGAACTAAGGCTCCAGAGGGAACTCCGTCTCCCCACTGGGCTCTCTGGGGCTGCTTGCCTGAGGAATGCCTCCCTCGGCTTGTCACTGGTCCAGAAAAGGACGTGGCTTGTCAGTGGGGGCAAGGCTAAGTCCCTAGGGAAAAGATGTCCTCCCTTCCTGCTCCACAGGAGCCAGGAAGAGACCCAAGAGGCAGCCGTGGCTCCTGGGCAGAGCAGAAGCAGAAGCAGCCAGGGGAGCAAGCCAGCCCCAGGGGGCTGCCTGCCTGGACCTGTTTCTAGAAGTGTCAGTCCTGGGATAGAGGCACAGAGACAGAGATAGAAAAACAGGGAGAGAGAGACACACATACATAGTCACACACGCCCTCGGGAGTCAGCTGGGGGCAGGAGTGGGTCAGGCAGTCTGTGGTCTGCTCAAATCTGGGCTCAGAATGCAAATTGTTGACCCCAGTCTGGCCTGGCTACAGGTGTCAACCCCCAAACTGTTTCGTGTGTGTGTGTGTGCACATATGTGTGCCTGCAGGTGCAGAAAGCCTCCATGTGGACTGGCCCGTCTGCAGGGCCTGGCCGTGAGAGCCCCTGGGCAGGCCCACGAGGATGAGGGGTGCAGCTTACCGCCTGTCTCCGGTGTGTGTGTCCCAGGTGGATGAGGGGCAACCTGTGGGTGTCTGTGACCATGTTTGGGCGTCCCTGGGCAGTGTGTGTGATGGCCACACCACAGCCAGCCCAGGACCCTAGTGAGCACCTAATCCCAGAGTCCCCACACTGCGGAGACCCCCGCCCTGGCTTCAGCTCTGGACCCCGAGCCCAGAGCGCTGGCCTGCCCACCCGGGTGCTTTTGTCCGTTTCTGAAGTGACAAGAGACATACAAAAGGGCTTTTAATTAAATCAAAGGAGGGGGAAACAGGCCAGCCGGGCCACTATTATGTTACCAAACGTGAAAATGAAAACTTATTTTTAAAGCTCTGGTATTAATTTGAGATTATTCAGATAGTTAATTAAAAGTGCAGCATGTGTTAAATATTATTTCAACAAAGATTATCATCGGGCCTCCATGTAATGTGATCCGAGGGCTTGGGGAGCTTTATGCAAATGATCTGCAGCCGGGAGGAAGGGCCCGCAGCTGCCTGGTGGCAGGCAGGACGGCAGGGCTCTGGCAGGTCCACTCGCTCCCCTCAGGTCTGGTTCTTGCCGACACAGAGGGAGTCTCAGCCAGGCCCCCGTGTCCAAGCCCTGGGTGAGCAAGGAGGCCATCAGGCCCGGCCTGGGCCGGCCAGCTAGGAGCAGGACCCCCAAAAGTCCTCCAGATGGCACTTGGAGCCTCCAGAGGACGCTGGCTGCACTCCTGTGCCTCATAGACCCCCACATGTGTGCTTGTGAGGGGTGCACAGGGTGCATGCAGGTAACGTCTGCACGAGCACCATCTGGTGCCCACGTACCGTTGCACACAGGACACGCACTTCAGCACGTGCCTGCGCTACAGCGTGCTGTGTGCACCTGGGCACTGGGTGCCCACAGCCAGCCATGAGCAGGTGGTGTTGCCTCGGCGCCTCGGTTTCTCGATCTGTCACATGGGAGTAATCGCAGGGCAGGCCTCAGAGGAGGATAAGAAGTGGGCTAACAGTCAAGGGGCTTTTAGACAAGCACTGTCCTGTACAAACAGAGCACAAGCTAAAAACGAGAGCCCTGCATGTAGTTCGAAATTGGAAGTAGCTGCGTTTGAAAAAATAGAAGGGAAATTCATTTTTATTTTTGGTTTAACCTAGTATATCCCAAATATCCTTTCAAAATGTGATCAATAGAAAAAAATCACTCATGTGATAGTTTAGATCCTGTTTCTCATACTAAGTTTTTGCAGTCCCGTGTGGATTGGACAGGCGGCCGATTCCAATTCGGGCTGGTCACATTTCAAGTGGATTTCACAGGCTTTGAACCTGGTAAAGGCCCTGCAAGTGTGGGCCAGTCCTCAGGGGTCTGCAAGCGGCCTTCTCCAAGGAAGACTCCCCGTGGGCCCGGATAGGGAGCCGGGGCCTCCGGGATTCGCTGCTGCGGAGGCAGGGGTAGCCCAGAGCCCAGTAGGCCGGTGACCAGCCTTTCATGCCTGGCTAACCCCTCTGCGCTCCTTTCCCGGTGTCCTTAACTGTGTCCTTGCTCCGGTTGTACGTCCCCAAACAGCCTTACACACACGCAGGTGTGCCCACAGTCTGAGAGCACGTTGGGGCACAGCGCGACGCGCGGCTGGACCCCGGACCGACGCTGCGCCCGGGCTCCGCCGAGCGCGCCTGGCAGGCTGCGGAGGCGCGGGCCGCTCCTGCCCTCTCTCGGCGACCGGCGGCAGCGCAGGGCTCGCTCACCCCCGGGGGCCCCGCAGGTTCTGTCCCTGCCAGGCGGAATCGCCATGTGCGCAGGGCCAGGCTCCACCGCATCCAGATGATGCCCACAGCGGGCTGCGAGGCAGGCAGCCCTAGCTGTTTTCCGGATGGGAGAGCAGAGGCCCAGAGAGGGCCAGAGACCTGCCCAGGGTCACACAGCAGGACTACAAGGAGGGATGCCAGCTAATGTTGGAACCCAGGTGTTAAGCATACTTCTGTGAGCCCTCCTGGGTTCGAATCTTGGCTCGGCCCTTCATGGCCATGTGCCCTGAGACTGGTGACACATCTCTGAACCTCAGAGTTCCTCCTCTGTGAGTCGGGGATCATGATAACCCTACTTAGGGTTGCTGTGAGGCCTAAATAGGAAGATGTCTCCAAGATTCTCAGATGGCTCACTCATGTTCCCGGCACACAGTAAGTACCCAATAAGTCCATGAGAGCCAACGCCGCACACCACGCCATGCCTGCCTCGGGGCCTTTGCACCTGCCTTATCCTGGGTCTTGGACTGGATGGGTCCTCTTCATCCTCAGTGTCAGTTCAAACGCATCCCTGAGGAAAGCCCTCCCCGATCCTCCCTTCGTCCTGTCGCCTTGCTTTGCACCCTCAGAGCCATCGCCCCCACCTGACACAGCCCTGAGGGTGCATGAGTCTTCTTGTCTCTCATCCACCTTCCCCATTGGACTGGCAGTCCCAGAGGGCAGGGCCCTGCTCGTCCTGGCCACTTTCATCCCTGGCCTAGCACGGTGCCCGGCCCGAAGGGGCTGCCTGAAAAGAATGCGCTGATTGCAAGGGTAAACGTGCCAAGTCAAGTGGGAGTGCAAAGAGGGACGGCCACCTTGGAACAGTCTGGCAGGTCCTTCTGAAGGTAAACATGACCTGGCCACACAGCTCAAACATTCTGCAACTAGGTATTTACTCAAGAGAAATAAAAACTTATGCGTACTCCAAAATCCATAAATGAATGTTTGTGGCAGCTTTATTCCTAATCACCCCAAACTGGAAACCACCCAGCTGTCCCTCAGCTGGTGAATAAACAGTGGTCCATTCACGTCAGGGAATACAACGCAGCAATAAGGGGGACCAACCGTGATACCGACCACCCGGTTGGGCCCACAAGCATATCGCCAAGTGAAGGAGCCTTTCTCTAAAGGCTGCATGCAGCATGATGCCATTTAGGACACAGTCCAGACACTGCACAACTATGGGGACAGAAAGTAGACCAGAGGCTGCCAGGTCCAGGTGGTGGGTGCTACAAGAGGCCTGAGGATGGGGGTAAGGGGGTGGCAACTGTTCCATAGCGTCACACAGAAGAACAGTGCATCTCAAAGGGTGATTTTGAATGTGTGCAACAAACAAACATTTTAAGAAGCAGAGCTGTACGCTTCCAGAATCATGGAGCACCTTGGTTCCCCTGCCTTCTGGGTTCAAAGAAGGGGCAGGTGAGGAGTTCTGACAGGCTGAGCTTGGGTCTCCCCAAGTGGGGAAACGAGGAGGGGCCCATCTCCCTGCCTCCCGAAGCAGGGCCACTTTGACCGCCATCTACCCCCGTGTTAGACTGTTCTGGTCCGCACGGCTGGGGGGTCCAGGCGGCGGCTCCACCAAGGGTGTGGAGGCCCCACTGCAGAGCCTGCAGAGTTCCAGCCGCTGCTCTTCCTTCTTATTTCTTGAGCTGGTGTTGGTGGATGGAAGTTCACTGTGTCATACCCTAAGCATTGTTTGCATGTTTGAACTATTTCCTTAATAAACATGATAAATAAGAAAATAACTTAAAAAGGAGAACAAAGTGCTTTCCACCGCAGTGATTTCCATCAGCCTGTCCTGCAGCCTTGCGAGGAGGTATCACTCCGCCCACTGGCCAGAGGAGCCAACTGAGGCTCTGCGGGTCAGCCAGCTGCTGCACAGGGGCGGCAGCGGCAGGAGCCGAGAGGCCTGCCTGTGTTTCTGGGTGCTGTCCCTCCTGCACAGCTCGTCCTGCCCCTCAGCCCCCAGGGAGTGGGTGTCGGTTCCCCGCCTGGCAAGGCTCAGGCTGTAACCAAATGGGGGTTGCCCCGGATCACCAGCTGGGAGGCAGCGAGGATGGTCTCGGAGCATGTATTGATTTGTTAAGCAGTTTTACTGGCGTTATTTACATGCCACAGAGCTGCCCCCTCAAAGTGTACGATGCAGTGGCTTTAGTATATTTAGAATTGTGCAACCCTCCCCACAATCTAAGTCTCGAACATTTTGTCCCCTCAAAAGGGAACGCCATACGTGCTAGCAGTCTCTCCCAGCAGCCCCCTCCCCAGCGCCCGGCGCCCACATGGACACTTTCTGCATCTATGGGTTTGCTTATACTGGGCATTTTGCATCAGGTGGAATCATAGGCTGTGTGACCTTGTGTGGCCGGCTCCTTTCCCTGAGCAGCGTGTCTTTAAGGCTCCTCCAGGTTGCAGCCTGTGTCAGCCCGTCGTTCCTTTTTATGGCTGAATTGTATTCCATTGTAGGGCGAGGTGGAGCAACATTTGTTGATCCATGTATCCACTGATAGACGTTTGGATCTTTTCCACTCTTTGCCTTTTCTGAATTATGCAGCTGGGCACATTCATGATTGGGGTTTTGTATGGACGTGTTTCCAGTTCTCTCGGGTAAATACCTAAGAGTGGGGTTGCTGGGTCACATGGGAACTCAGTGTTTTGTTTGTTTTTAACAGCTTTATTGAGATATAATGCACATACCATACAATTCACTCTGTTAAAGCATACACTTCACTAGCTTTCAGTATTCACGCAGGTGTCTGTCTCTCACCACCATCAGTCTGAGAACACGTCCACCACCCCCAAAGGGAGCCCTGTGCCCCCGAGCTCTCACCCTCCTCCTCCCATCCCCTCCAGCGCCCTGCGACGGCTCCTCTGTGCCCTGTCTCTGTGCTCTCGCCTCCTCCGGGCTTTCCTACAGATGGAGTCACACGCTCTGCGGTTGTCGTGCCCGCTTCATCTACTCAGCACGCTGCTCTCAAGGCTCATCCATGTGCCAGGCACCGTACTTCAGTCTTTTTTATTGTTAATATTATTATCACCAAATAACATTCAGTTATTCTGTGGGATGTCCAGACGCACCACACTTTATCTGTAAACATTGGGTTGCTTCCACTTTGGGGCAGTAACTTTGTGTTTGACTTTTAAAGAAACACCCAAACTGCTTTCCAAGTGGCTGCCATGGAGCATGTTGTGAGCACCTACCGTGGGCCCCTTTCCTTTTCACCTTTACCCAGCCAGGCAGGTCCTAATATTAATTTCATTTTTCTGGGGCACAGAGAGGGTAAGACACTTTCTCCAGGCCTCACTGGATCCCAGCTCTGCCTATGCTGTTAAGAGCAGGGCTGCTGTGGTTGGGGTTGGGGTCTGGAGTCAGCCCCTTGCTCACGTGAGCACTGGGGTATGTGGTGGCCCCACGATTTCTCCCATTATCTGGTGTCCCCGCAGGTCCAGCTGCTCCAGCTGTAGTGTGAGCCGGTAGGGGCTTGCCCGTGGGCGGGCTGTGCTCGCTCAGAGGCTGTACAGGCCAGGACTCTGAGCTCACGCTGCCTGAGTCTGGGCCCGGGCAGGGTGCAGGCCTGGAGAAGGCGGAGGCAGTGATGGGGATGCCACACGGGCTCCTGAGGCACAGAAGGAGGAGCCTGCGAGAAGCATCCAGGCGTCCATCCTGGGCTGCCCTGGTGCCTCTCCCCGGATGTGGCCCATGGTTCCCAGACATGGTGGTGTAGAGGGCGGGCAGGGACCTTGGGTTTCTGGCAGGGCAGCGGCTCTCCCAGCCCTCCTGAGCACCCCTCGCCAAGGCACAGGATGTTCTGAGCTGCCCCAGGGCCCTGGCAAGCATTCAGGAAACCTTGAGGCAATTATTGGTCAAAGGGATCAATGAACAAATGAGCCAAAGCCAGTAGCCCACAGCAGCCTGGGGGCATTTCAGGGCTCACCCGGGGGCCCGGCTTTTTAGAGACGACAGTCCTGCTCTGCGTGGCTTTCCTCAGTTCTGGGGGTGAGATGCCACCTGGGAGCCCTGTCCTGGCACTGCCCCCAAGTCTATATAGTTGTCCCAGGGCCATGGGGACAGGGGGGCTGCAGGTCTGGGAAGCAGAACCAGGACCTCCGAGAGTGGCTGTGGCCTGGCCCTGGCGCTACGTTGTCGTGACTTCCCCAGAGTCTTGTTTCCTCTCAGCCATCGGTCAAAGGCAGGTGGACTTGGGGGTGTGGCTGCCATGGGGCCTGGCCTAACTCCAGGGGACCCAGCTCAGCACCTGGGCCAAGTCCAGATCCTGACCAAATGGGGTCTGCAGGTGGGCTGGGGAAGGGTGGTCTGAGGCTAGGAGGGCAGCCCAGCCCCTCAGTCCTTTCGCGATGGGGAGATAGGCCGAGGCCACCAGGCCGCCCAGGGGGAATGTGCCGGCCCCTCTGCTCATAAACCTGCTCTTCCTCCTCCCTATGTGTGCCGGGAGGTCATCCAGAGGTCACCTGCAGGAAAAGCTGGCACACGAGGCATGATGGTCAGGTCCAGGCCAACCTGGGCAGGTGGGCTCTTGGGTGGGGTCCATGGCATAGTGCAGTGGGTCTCAGGCATAACCGGTCAAGGGCTCAAGTCCAAATTCTTGGGGATCCCGGAGTCCCCACCCAGAGGTTGCACAGAACATGGCCCCTGAGGGCTCAGGGTTTGCAAAGACCTCAGAGGACCCTGGGCAGAGCTGCCAGCTTCCTCCCAGCTCCTGCTGTCCACACGGCCCTGAGGTCAGAGCTGCCCCAGCTGTAGCGTGAGCCGGTAGGGGCTTGCCCGTGGGCAGGCTGTGCTCACTTAGAGGCTGTATGGGCCAGGACTCCAAGCTCTACCCGGTCATGCTGCCTGTGTCTGGGCCCAAGGAGGGTGCAGGCCTGGAGAGGGCGGAGGTGGTGATGGGGACCCCTCAGTGTGCCCTGCCAGGTACAAGGCCTGAGGATGCCACACTGGCTCCTGGGGCACAGGTGTGGGTGGGCTCACTCGCTGTCCCCTCCTGTCCTGGCTGGTGCTCTGCCCCTCCCAGGACTGAGCAGGCCTGAAGGTGGTCTTCGGGCAGATGGGCCTTGGCAGGCACCAGGAGCTGCCACTTGCTGGAGTCTGCATATGTGGCTGTGCTGGGGGGACCCCCAGAGAAGGGCACAGAGTGGTGGTCTACGGGAGCCTGGGCTGCAGAGGAAAGGAGCCCTTCCTGGGCCCCAGCACACATTTCCTCTGCAGGGAAGGCCTGTGTTTTTCCAGGGGGCTCAGCTCTGCTCAGGTGGCAGGAGGAGGTCTGAGGCTCTGAAGGGCCCCACTGGGCTATCCAGATAGCAGGCTCCACTGGGACTGGCGGGCCCTGGGCCTCACCCTCCCTGCTATGGAGCAGGGACCTGGAGGCCTCGTCAAAGGGGGCTAACGCCCTCCGAGGTCCACGGCACCATTGACCAGCCAGGATCCCGAGGCTGAGAGAGGCCCCAACTCGGAGAAGAGCAAGCTGGGCCCATCTGGGCTGGTGACGGGTGCGCAGAGGCCTGGAGGCTGCCCCCGGGACTGCACAGGCGCCTCTCCCGTGGAGGCAGTGGGCCCAGACCCTGACAGCCCCCTGCCCCCAGCCCCCTGCCAGGGCTCACTCTCTTCCCAGCAGGGGCTATTCTCCTGTGTGCAGTGAGGAAGGAAATTGCAAATTAATCTTTATTTCCATCTTGGAAGAAAACCTTAATTCTCTGCATTGAAACGACCCTCATCATCCCAGGGAATCAATTATGGGCTTTAATTGCAGTCAGTCCCAGCCAATGGGAGCCGGCCAGACCCGCGGCCCGGCACTGGGGGCCTCCCCTCCCTGACTTCTGTCTCTCTCTGCCTGTGTGGCCCCTCCTCCAGGAGCCTTGAGCAATACGGGACTCCATGTCTCAGGTCTACTTATTTCTCTCTGTCTCTCTTGGTGTCTGTCTCTTTCACGCTTTCTTTCCCTCTGTGTGTCTCTGCCCCTCACTGCGTCTCTGTCTCTGTCCTTCAGCTGCCCACCCCCACCAGCACGTGGCTCAGGCGTGAACCCCCTGGTCTGACAAGCCCCATGGAGGCTGCTGGCCCCCAAGGCTCCTCCTGCAATCTGTCTCTGGCCCCAGAGCTGCAGCTTTGAGGATGCAGGCTGAGGATGGGATGAATTACTGGCCTGTCCCTGTCCCCCAGGGTCTCCTCTCGCTGTCCGCAGCTCACCCATAGCCTACCACCTCCAGGCCCTCTGGTTATCAACGGATCTCTCCGGGAACATTTCCAGGCCAGAGTCACAACTGAACTGTGTGCCTGGGGATTTGGTGGGGGTCACAAAATGGGGTGGGACAGTGGGACCCAAAGGATCTGGGGTCCGAGAGACACTGGGTCTTCAGAGCAGGGTCTGCTCCATATTGACCTGGGGGCAGGGTCCAGGAGGGACCCAGGGGAGCCACAGGAGAGTGTCAGGGCATCACCTTCAGGGCCAGCCTTTTGGCTACAGACTCTGGACTGACCAGAGAGCTGGTCTTCAGGAAAAGGTCAAGTGGCTGTTAGCAATAAGGCGCCTGCCTGACCCCTATTATGGCCCCATGCCTTTGTGCCTCACAGAACTCTGTCCCTTGTTCATCTTTATTTGTGCCTAATCTACCAAATACAGTCTCTTGAACAAATTTAAAGCATAAAAGGTAAAGCTCTTGTGCCCTTTTCCACCACAGCCCTCTTAGGGGCAGCCACTGGTTGTCGGTTTGGAGCACATCCTTGCTGCCTTTTTGTACACAGATACGTCTACTTGCATTCACAGAGTGCACATAGTATTGCTTTAAGGAATCTATTTTAGGTAGAAAATATATCAGTCTGTGTGTATCCCTTTGCAACGACCTTTCCCCTGTTTGGGGGATCTATCCACAGGATACTTGGAATTCATTCCCTCTACCTGCTGTAGAGTATTTCAGCCTGTCTGGCTGCGCACCCCATACTGATGACATGTGGCTTGTTTTCCCTGCTCTTCCTCTGTGTGCACACACGAGTGTGTGGTCGTGACCACAGGGCACTAACATTTTAAATTTATTAGATGCAGCAGCTCGCTCTCTAGAGTAGCTGTGCAGATATGCACTCCTGATAACACGAAGGAGAGTTCCCATCACCCCACCTCTTCACCGACACTTGACATCACCAAACTTACCTTCTTACCAGTTTGATCAATGCAAAACAGCATGTTTTGGTTGTTTCAATTTGTTTGGGGAGGAAGACCATGGCTGCCTGTGATGTGGGGGCATGGTGTCCTTGGTCTTGGGGGAGGTGACACAGAGGGGCCCAGGGACAGGGTGAGGAAGGAATGACAGTGGACAAGGTGAGGGGATGACAAAGCCACCAGGTGACCCTCGCCTCAGTGCACACATCCTTGCAGCCGCCCCAAGCAGTGATGGCAGGATCCCGGTTTCCCGAAGCGACTGACTCAGAGGTCATGGCGGTCAGCATGGGCGGGCCAGGGGCTCAGGTTGTCCGGACTCTAAAGCCCTCTAGGCCTCGCTCAGGCCTGGGTGTGACAGACACACGTGTGTGCAGCCTCACACATACACACCACAACCTGCACATGGGTTCGCCAAAACCCATGTACACAGGTTCACGGCCACAGTGTGCACAGTTCACCCACACCTGTTCTCTCCAGAGTCACCTGCACATGCCTTGGCCTACATGGGGGCACGGGCATGGGCACACAGCCTGGCACGGAGCTGGGGCCAGACCACCTGAACAGGAGTCTCGCGCTCGCACATGCATGTGCATACGAGTGCCTGACCTCGCCCCCGCCCCACTCCTGTACACACTCGGTTGTGTGCAGACGCCCCCAAACACTCTGGACCCTTCAGGACACACCCCCAGTTGGGCTTGAGACCCATACACAGATGACCCCTGCAGATTGTCCGGAACACACCGCTCCCAGGTTCCCAGGATCAGCGGCCAGGCCCTCCTGTACAGCCCCCCTCTGGGCAGGTCCTGCTCTTCGCTCAGGGCTCTGGGTAGTTTCCAAACTGCACTCACCACCTTTGCCTGGGAGGGGAGTGGGGGAGGAGGGGCGGGCTGAGGGCCGGGCCCCAGAGGAGGCTGTGTCTCCTCCCTCTCCAACTCAAGGGCCTTCCTCTGTGACCCCTGGGGGCTCCTCTCCCCCCCATGGAGGCCTAGACACTGACTCCAAGTCCGCTCCGGCCCCCAGTGCACGGCCTGCCTCAGCCAAGGACGGCCACCAGATGAGACTCCTCCTGCTGGTGAGCTCGCTGCGAGGGCTGGCACCCAGCAACCTCCTGACAGATTCTCTCTGCACTTATGGGGCACCTGCTGTGTGCCAGGCTCTATCTGGGGACTCTGGAACCCAGCAGCGACACAGAGCCAGCCCCCGCTGCCAGGAGGCTTGGACTTTTGTGGGGTGCCCCCCGGTGACCAGGGAAACTAATGAGAAACACCTTACAGGTAACGAAACTGGGGCCACATGGGAGGGGGAGGGGGAACTCTTCCCCCACCTCCGCCCCCACCGAGGTCGGTGGCCTAGGTGCTGCTGGCTCGCTCCCTGCTGATGTTCCTGAGACCATCCATCCCCCAGGGCCCTCTTGCCTGGAGCCCTTGTCTCAGGGATGAGGGGTCCGACCGGGGACACTTCCGGGGAAGTCTTGGCTTTCCTGAGAGGCGGGAGCAGGGGTGGCCGAGGCGGTTTGACGGGATGGTGTGGCTGCCCTGGGCTGGGTTGGTGGCAGCAGGATGGGGAGCAGTGGTCAGATTCCCGCTGCCTGGGAGGAAGACCCAGGGACTGGCTGGTGTGACATGGTGGGCGAGGCGGGGGAGCAGGGCTGCCTGTGGGTGGAGTTGGGGTCCCTGGACACTGGACATGCCCATGGCACCTCGAGCTGGGGGCCCGAGGGGCTGTGCATGGAGTTCCGGGGAGACATGCTGGCCTGGGATGTGGATGTGAGGCTTCAGTAAAGGCACTGAGATGGGAGGAGGAGACGGAGCAGGAAGGGAGGTGTGCCTCCCAGAGAGGCTGTTGGCTGGACCTGAGGTCTCAGGGCTGAGGGCTGCAGGCAGCTGGACGGGGGAGGCGGGGTCCCGGGAGGGGGATGCGGGCCAGCCAGACTGGATGTGACGCAGGCGGTGGGCACGAGGTGGGGCCGGGAGATCCCGGTCATCCCAGAGGCCTCTGACGTCAGGCCAAGGAGCTGCGTTTGCCTCCGGGCCACTGGGGGCAGAGGACTGACCTGGTCAGATGACCAGGAGCCCCGGGCAGGGTGGGGGCGGCAGGCCGCAGGCATGGTGGCACCAAGTGGGGGACTGGGATGGCTGAGATGGGGAACATGCCAGGTCCTGTTAGGCGGAGCCTGCGGCTCCGGGAGAGAGGTCAGCAGGGAGCACAGGGCAGCAGGAGCTGCGGGGCAGCCCACCCCCCGAGGCTGTGTAAGCCTGGGGCTCTGACGGTGATGGCACTGGGAGCGGAGGCCAGCCGAGAGTGTGGCCTGTCCCTGAAGGTCAAGGCCACTGCGGCCAGGAATGGTAACAGCAGCACTGACGGGTCCAGCTCCGCTTGTGGGGACGTGCTCCACTCCTCAGGCCTCAACAGGGACCACCTACCTTACCCTCAGCAGCCCATGGTGCCCAGGGAGCGTGGGGCACCCAGTATGTGTGCCGGTGCTGGGGTTGGCTGTGAACAAATGGAGCTGATGTTCACATGGGCGACCTGAACACTAAGTGAGGTAAATAAGCAAGATATTCCGGGTGTCAGAGGGTATAGATGTCAGGAGGAGCACAACAGCAGAGCGGGGGTTGGGAGGGTGACCCCAGGCAGGGCCTCACCAAGGGGGAGGGAGCAGCTGGGGCTATCTGGGGTCAGTGGGAATGGCAGGTGCAAAGGCCCTGAGGCAACAGGCTGGTGGGCTGGAGCAGGTGGGTGGGGGGAGGGTAATGGGACAGGAGGTCAGGGAGGTCACAGAGCAGGTCATGCAGGGCCTTGGAGGTCACAGGGAAGACTTTGGCTTTTACTCTGAGAGGTGGGCCCCTGGGAGTGACTTGATCTGACAGGTGCACAAGGCCCCCTGGCTGGTGTGAGGGTGGTCAGGAGCCTGGGCACAGGCTGGTGACAGCTGGAGGGGCTGTGAAGATCCAAGTGAGAGAGGTGGGCACCTGGCTCGGCAGTGGGGTGAGGGGAGATGGACTCTGGGTGCCTCTGAGGGTGGTGCCGTGGGAACTGCTAATGGGTCAGGCAAGGATGTGAGGGAGAGGGGTCACAGGGCCTCTGTCATTTGTCACCAGCTTTCAGCTGGGAACTCGAAGGCACATGAAGTAGTTCCAGGTCACAGCTAGTAAGTGGCAACAATAGGTACTTTTACGTGAAATCTGCCATTCGAAAATGCTAGCAAATTTTTTTTTTAATGTAAGGGCCCCATGGAACAAATGAGAGCCTGCTCCTAGCTGTGCAGCCCCGCGGTCTCAGCGGGGCAGCCATGAGAATCGGTCCAGATCCAGGGTACCACGCCCTGCAGGGCTGCTGAGGGCGGCTGGGCAGAGGCAGCTGGTTCAGTGTCCCAGACCAGGGCTAATTGTAGGGGCGGGTGGGGGAAAAAGAAGGTGCAGTCGGTCCCCTGGAGGGACCTCCTAAGGTCCCACAGCTAGGATGTGAGTACTGGCCATGGGAAAAGACTCTTAGGCAGTACTGAGGATCCATGTGTACATATGGGCCCGTGTGTCTGTGCAACTGAGCCCAGGACCCGGGGCATGTCCCAGACTGGCAGCTGACTGATCCTGTGCACCCTGAGTCATACACAACCCCAGCTCCTACAGGCTTCAGCATCAAAGGGAATTTACTGCCTTGCATAATGAGAGGTGGGCTTCAGGCACAGTTGGGTCCAGGTGCTCAGCTGGTGCCTTTGGGGGTCTGTCTCTCTCCATCTCTCTATTGATCTTCCTCAGTGTAGATGCCACTCCATTGTGGTGTAGACTTCACAGCCTTCGTGGTGACAAGATGGTCACTGCAGCTTCAAGTTCACATCCGCCAGCTCAAGAGCTCCAGCCAGAAAACAGGGCCTGGGTCCCAATGGCTCCAGCAAAAGAGCCCAGTGATGTGCCCAGCCCCTGCCACTTCCACATTTTGGAGGGGCCCAGCAGGTCAGGAGGCAGCCTGCCTGGGGTCCTGGAGCCAGTGAGACCTGAGCTTCCATGTGAGACCTGCTGTGAGCCTGTCCCCTCCCTGAGCATCCACCCCACAGCTGTGGAGTAGGAAGGATCGCAGGGTACACAGGGGAGGGCAATGAGATGCAGAAGGTGTCCCGGGGGGCTGATGGCACCAGCTGGGCAGGGCCTGGGCTCTGGCCCCCTGCAGGCCTCGTGTTAAGTCCCCACCCCCCACCTCCTCCCAGGTGACCTTGTGTGAGTCCTCGGGGAGACCCGAGACGGCAACCACACATTCCCACCGGGGCCAGAGCCAGAAGGGGAGCTGGGTGGGGAGCTCGGGTCTGGCTGACAAATCTCACTCCTGGGGCAGGTGCCCAGAGGCCTGACTAAACTACCAGCTGCCCACCCTGGGCTCAGAGCCAGGCCTCCAATGGCCCCAACTGACTCCCAGCAGGCTGTGTGACCTCGGGCCTGTCACTTGGCCTCTCTGGGCATCAGCAACTGAGGAGATGAGGGTGCATGTGCCATAAGCTGCATCAGGCCTGTCACACGTGAGTGAGGGTCCCCACCACCCCCACCCTGCTCTGTAACAGCCCCTGCCACCTTCTAGTCCCGGTAGCTGCTTTCAGGGGCCAGCTTTGCCTGGAAGAAGGAGCCGGTGACAGATGTGGTGGGAAGCCGGGGTAAAGGCCCAGCGGGGACAGGCCTGCCTCACGAGGGGCCCTGAGAAGGCTGGGACAGGGGTGGCGGGCGGGGCTGCTGGCCTGGGGCAGACCCTGCGAAGTGCCTCCAGGGTGGCCTGCCCTCCCTCCCCAAGCCCAGCCGCGGTGGTGAGAGCTTCAGGCGGGGAGGAGAGTTGGGTGGGGCGCCCCCAGTCCCCTGTCCCCTGCCCCCTGCCCGGAACCAGCAGCCTCAGTGTTTCCACCCGAGATGTGGGCACCCCTGGGACTGGGCCTCCTCCCACCCCCTTCCGGCCACCGGGAGATGCTTGTCTATTTTATCAGTGGCACCCTGTCACTGTGACAACCGTCTCCCCTTATCAGCAGCCCACCCGGCTGTCCATGGGGTGTGGGTGGCCCCAGGCGGCCAACATGTCCACATGTGCTCGCAGACCCCCAAACCCTCCCCGACTCAGTTTCCCCTTTGTGAGGGGAGTCCAGCCCATCCATAAACCAGGGAAGGACAGGGCAGGTCTGCCCCCAGACGGCCGGAACTCTTCCCTGGGCCGGGTGTCCTGCCTGACTACCGCTGTCCTTCGGGTCTTCCTCCCTCTCCGGCCCAAGGAAGCCATCTGTGAGGGGAGCCCGGAGAGAGGAGGGGGCTTGTCTGAGGTCCCCCAGGGAGGCAGACTCGAACCTGGGCCTCACCAGACAGAGGGAGCAGTGAGGGCAAAGGCCTGGAGAGCATGGGGACCCTCCCTTAGGGGAGAAGGAGCAGGGTAAGGTGGCGGCCGTGGTCAGATCGGACCAGCCCGGGGGAAGCTCAAGGCAGAGCTGCTGGGGTGGGTGTATTTCTGTCTACACTGCTGGACCCTGAGAACCGGAGAGATGCTGCTGATTGGGGGCTATCTCTGCCCCATCGTGCGGCTCCACCAGATTGGGGGGCACGTTGCTTCATCTCACACCAGGCCCCTTACACAACAGCCCTGCCTGGTGCCCACCAGCCCGCCTGCCACCCAGAGCAGACCAGCTCGCTGCTGCTGGTACCTGCCCGAGGCCCTGCTGGGCTGGCATCCCTGCCCCACGGGGCATCCTAAGCCATGTCCGTCGCCCCGGGCCCACGTGCGCTCCTGCCCCGCACCGCACAGCACCCCGGCCTCCTCCCTCCCTCTCTAGGTGGTCCATCTCCTGTGTCCTTTGGGGTGGCATTCCTCCCTGACTCCTGAGTCTGTCCTGGGCCCTTTCCCTTCTCCCTTTCACTCCCTCCTCGTGGTCTGGAAAGCGCCTTTGTCCTCTTCTGTTCCGCGTGTGTGCCGACAGCCACGGTCTCTCCAGCCCAGACTGCTCGCCTGAACCCCACGCCCGCTTTCTCACAGGCTGCGGAGTGTGGCTTCACAGGGGACTTGTCAAGGTGTTCTGCCCAAACCCGCCCCTGCTGCGGGGCTCCCGTCTCTGGGCGCACACTGTGCCCCGTGGCGCGGGAGAGGACTTCAGGCACCCTGGGTCCCCTCCCTCAGCTCCCTCGCACTGCCCGTCAGTGCCAAGGCCAGGACTGTAGCTCCTGACCCTTCCCATCCGCCTCCCGCTCCCTCTCTACTGAGCCGCCCAGCTGGCCTTGGTGATGGCGCCTCCTTCCTGGCCAATCACTTGGCGCTTTTCCCCTCGGGCCTGTCCTCTAAGCAGCTCCTCCCCACTCAGATCTGGGCAGGTTGGTGCTGACGGGGGAGGAGCTGGAGGCAGAGGTGCAGGTGATGGTCTCGGGGTGCTGGAGACCACTTGGGCCTAGGGTAAGGAGCTGGCTTGTGGGGTCCTGTCAGGTCATGAGCTGGGAGGGTATAGGATGGGTCAGGAATCTGGTTTCTGTGGCGGGCCTGGGCCTCAGCTCTGAGCCCTTGGGAAATCTGGGCTTCCAAGGCCTCTCCTTGGAGCTCTGGGCAAAGGCCTGCTTCCTGCCCCAGGAACCTTCCCATAACTGGGGGCCCCTGTCGCCTCCTGGAGGGACCTTAAGAAGCGGGGTGAGGAGGGTCTTCTTAGAGGCTGCAGGGTGGGGCTGTGAGGTGTGACTGTGACTGGGGCAGGTCCGGTGGAGAAGGCAGGGAGGGTGGGAGCAGTGCTAACTGCCCACCCCTCTGCCCTGCCCTTGGGTCAGCCAGCTGCCCAGCAGTGGTCTGGGCTGGGCTGGGCTGGGCACTGCTTCAGGGGGCCGGGATCCCAGGGCCACAGGGGGTGGCAGGGGGGAGCAGGCAGCCAAGTTCAGCCGTGAAGGTGAAGAGATGGGTGTGGAGACAGAGAGGGACAGAGCCCTGGAGGGAGGAAAGGGAGCTGGGGGCGCCGGGCGGCAGGGCTGGCAGGGCGGCTGCACGTGGCCCTCACACCCATTGGCACCCTGGCTTGGCCCGGTGAGCATGGCTTAGACAGTGTGCCCACGACAGCCACCTTGCTGGTCACCTGTCCCGACCTGGTGGGCTCAGTGGGCTTGGGGAGTTGACAGGCCCACCTGGGAGGGAGCAGGTGTGCAGGTCGGGGGAGCAGAGGTTCTGCTGGAGTGGGACGGGTGGCAGTTAGCAGCCCACGGCCCCTCTGGCCTGGTGACTGTGCAGAAAGCCTACAGCTCAGGGCTGAGGCTGCGGGGCGCCCCTGGAGGTGCGAGGTGGGTGGCTGAACCTGCCTTCTCACCCCGCCTCCACGGGTCGGCCTGGGTTCCCAGCTGGCCCTTATCTAGAGCCCCAGCTGTGGCCGCAGGAAGTGGCCGTTTCTCTCTGCTGTGCTGTCTCCTCACCAGTGGTAACATGGGCAGGGGGGCCTAGGATTGGGCAATACCTCATCCTGGGAGACACACAGGGTGCCTGCCCTCTGACCTGCTGGCCCAGATTTGGGGGACAGCCCATCTTGCCGGATGGCTGCGCTGAGGCACGGGGGTCGCAGGCCACCCAATAAGCGGTAGGGGAAGAGGGCGGGGATGTGGAGTCCAGGCTGCCCCCACCACTGCATCCAGTGAGCGCTGGGCTGCGACCCAGGGCCTGGCACACAGGAGGTGATCAACACCTGTGCACAGTCGATTTGGGCCTCTTCCCAAGTTATCCCTGTTCCCAAGCCCCATCCCCCTATCTGGATCCCCAAACTTCCCAAACGTCCTCTTCCTCCTCTCAGGCCTCAGCCTGCACTGCCCCTCCCTGGCCCCACTGACCCATCAACAACTAATGCTGAGCATCTTCCTTCAACCCACGAGGTGTCTGTCCCCGGGGGTGGAGGGCGGTGGCGGAGCCTGACCTCCCGGCCCGGAGATTCACTGTAGGAGTGTCCAGAGCTGGCAGGAACTGGGGACCGGAGGGGTCTTGTGAAACCCCATCAGACACGCTCTGCCTGCCTTTGCCCTTCGGGACTCTGCAGGGAGCCCTCTAGGTCTGCGGCCCTGCCTGGCGGCTCCACAGCTGCCCCGTTACCTCCCTGCCCCCACCACTGGCGCCCTGCGGAGGGAATGGGGCTCTGCAGCAGACCCCTGCGAGCCCAGAGGTGGGGTCGGCTGGCCCAAGGAGCACATGGTGCCCCCACCCCCAGCATCCCTAGCTGCCCTGGGGCTGGCTGAGCTGGGTTAATTAATGGTTCGACTCTGTTATCAGCCAAGTGCTAATTACTCTTTTTAATCAGGGCTGCCTGTGTGGAGGCTCCTGGAGGCCCAGCAGGGGCTGGGGGAGACTGCGAGCCAGGACTCACCCCTCCCCACACAGAACCACCACGCACTCCGGCTCGAGCCTCACTCCTGCTGTCCCCTCTGCCGAACGTCACCTTCCCGCCCTGGCAAACTCCTACTCTTTCTTCAAGACCTTGCACAGGTGGCCCCTTGGTGAGACGCCTCCCCTCACCCCAGACATGGCCATGGAGGACAGACATGGCTGAACTCGGAGCTGGGAGGCTATGGGCAGGGCTGGCGGGCCTCGGCCTCCAGAAGGGAACCTGGAAATGTTGAACTCTGTGCAGAGGCTGCGGAGGCCCAGGCCCAGGTCACCCCAGGGTGAGCCGGCACACAGAGGGTCCCGGGCCACCAAAGGGGCTCTGGGTCTGTGGAACAAGGGTGATGAGCCACCTTCCCATTCCAGCACATTCTGGGGAAGAGGCCCCACCAACTTCCTTACCACCCGGTACACACTGGACCCCAACAGCCCTCTTCTTCACCCAGCCCCACACAGATGCACCCGAGACCCAGCTTGACAGACCGGGCCTCCCTCAGCCCGACACACACCCGGACCCCGACAGGCCTGGGGCACGCGCACACACACAGGTGTGCTGCACGACCTGGGCAGGAGGCCTGGGAGAACAGAAGCTACCCCTTCTGCTGCCCCTGCCCCCAGAGCTTCCCGTTTGCCAGACTTTATCTATCAAAAATATATTAACCCAGACGCCTGTTTCCATCGAAGTCCCGATGCCAGGGACATTTCCAGATAAGCCTTATCTCGTTGCTGGTGCATGAGCTCTGCTGGTCGGGGGCCTGCCAATCACGGCTGCCCCTCCTGCCCCAGCCGTGGCACGACTCCTGCCCAGGATGTCATTCTGGGTGGGCAGGCAGGCGGTGGGGCCAGGCGGAGCACTGCTCCTCACCCGCCCCCTGGCCCCAAGGCAGACTCCAGGGGCACCTCTTTCCAAGGACACAGCCAAGGCACTGGGGCGACGGGAGGGCTCTGGAGCCACCTGGAACCCAGGTTCAAATCCCAACTCTACTTGAGGCAATGGCTGGGGCGGGCGGAGCTCAGTCCTGCCACCCAACCCCCACATCTAAAATGGGAAGGGTGCTTCCGGGCACCCCTGTGGATGGATGAACGGATGCAATGAGTGCATGCGTGCGACGGTGGCTGCGGTGGGCTTGGCCCTCTGCGACACAGGGGCCGGGACTGGCCAGGGAGGCAGGGGAAGGGGAACACTGCCATCGAGGAAGCTGGGCATGGGCGCCCACCCCACCCACCCACCCGCCTGCGCTTCCCCTTCCGAGGCTGTGCCTGGCCCGACCTGGCTAATGCCAGGCCTGACAGGGGCCCCTCCTGGGCGGTCGGCCACGCTGAGCAGTCTGCCTGGCCGCACTCTCTGGGAGGTCCGAGGCTTCTGTGAGCCACACACAGGTGGCCCCTCCTTGCAGCCCAGCCAGGGCGGCTGCCTCTCCTCCTTTCCCGGGCTGTGAGGAGGGCTGTCTTCAGGCGAGACGTGAGGTGGGCAGAAAGGTGTGGGTGGGTCTGGGGACCCTCCCAGAGGTCCCAGGAAAATGGCCAATTTGGGGCAGTGCGGCACCCCTTCTGAGCAGTTTGCAGGCCTGTTGCCCCGTAGTGGTGAGCTGCTGTCTGCTGGCCCCATGCCCAGGGACTCTGGGAACACGATGGCCAGCAGTGTGCCCAGGTCACTGAGCAACCCTATAAAGCACCTGAATTTGTTCTCATTTTGTACATGGGGACACTGAGGCACAGAGGTTAGGGCACTTGTCTGAGGTCGCAGAGCAGAGGGGCTGCGGTCTGAACTAAGGCAGCGGCTCCAGCTCACCTGCGTCCACCAGTCGCCTCCCCGTGAACCTGCCCCCAGAGCTAGTTCGTTCTCACCAAGCCCCCTCCATGGCTGACAGTGGCTCTGCTCGGGCATGTTACTCATTTGAAGGGAGGGACAGTGATGTATCCAAGGTCACACAGCCCACGTGGAGCAGGGACCTGAGGCTGAGCCCAGGGCTCTTCTCCATCCCAACTTGCAGGGAGGGATTGGCTTCTCACCCCTTGGTCAGGGGGAGCCAGCCGCCCCTGCCTCCGTTTCCCACACACTGAGCACGAGGATAGGTGGTTTCCTCACCTAAGGGGCACGTCCTGGGAGACCCCACTCCAAAGGGCTGAGCAGCCACGGGAAGTGGCTGGCCTGGGGCCTGGCACCCAGCAGGTGCTGGGGGGCTGCGGGACCGCGGGACCTCTGCCCCTCGCCCGCTGCCTCCCTGTGATATGGTCTGTAGGGCAGTGGTGGCGGCCAGACAAGAGAGGGGCCCAGAGCCTGTCCTGCCTCGCGGTGGGATGTGGGTCAGGCAAGGGGCACCACGTTGTCATAGTGGTGATGGTGGCGGTGGGTCTCCAAGCTGGGGTGTGGTCCCGGTGGGGAATACGAGCTGCGGGGACGCCAGCTCCCCGGCAGCGGCCCCGCTTGGGGCGCCAGCGCGCTCTCCCTATTCATTCCCAACCTGGGGGAAGTTGGGGCCTGGTCTCCCTGCCCACCCAGCCCTCAGTGCTCACCCTGGGCTTCTGCCCCTGGCCTGGCCTGGCGGCTGGGTCCCTGCCGGGGCCCCACACAGACTGCCTGGCCTGCAGGCTGCTCCCTTGTCCTCCCTGCCCGTGGCTCAGGGCTTAACAACCCTGCATCACTGGGCTGCAACTGCCCCTGTTGATATTCTTGATGCCATTTTTAAAAATGAAAGCATAATGCACGGATAACCAGGATAAATAGGAGGCCTCTGCACCCGTCTGGGGCTTAGAACATCTGTTCATTACACCGATGTCTTTAAAAGCTCCGATTTCCCCTCAGTTGGCCTGTTCTGCCATCTCATCCTTTTCTGAGAATCAACAGCTTTGCTGCGGGCAGGGTGGCCTGTGGGTTCGGGGGGCAGAGGAGCAAGTCCAGGCCTTCCTGGGCCCGAGGGGCCGTGCCCACTCTCCCCGGCCCGCAGACTGCTCACGCGCCCTCACCCCGCACGGGGGGCAGTGTGGGCCCCAAACCTGAGGGCAGGGCCTCGGGATTCCGGATGTCTGTGGGGATGGAGGAGCCTCTAGCCTGCCTCTGCCCCCAAACCCTGGCACTCAGCTGCCCCGAGGACCCCCATATGCTCCCGCAGGGCCCAGGAGCCACCCAGCCTGGCCTAGGGGCCCACTGGGCTCTGGGGTCAGGCTCCTCCCCAGGCCTGCTCTCGGAAGGGGCCCCCGCGATTCCGGATACTGCTCCTGAGAGCAGACCCCTGATGACACCAGAGGGGAGGCCAGCAAGGTGGGCAGGCACCACAGCACGTTTATTTACAGTTGGCAAGGGCCAGGCCACTTGGGGGAAGGGTGGGACCCGGCCCTCATGCAGCCACCAGCTGGGCAGCCTGGGAGGTACTGGCCACCAGCTCTCTAGCCTTGCCTGTTCCTACCTGGCTGTGGGTGCGGTGGGCACCCACTATACCCCGGCGGGAGGGTGAGGGGTGAAAGGACGGATCTTCCCGGTGACACTGGCGCCCCCACCCCCCACCTCAGGCTTCTCACAGGCTGAGTGCCGGGCCCGGGGGCCTGCTGCCTGCAGGGCCTGGGGAGAGACCAGGGGAGGTCGAGGCACATCTGGCTGGGTGTTTGGCACTGTGGCCCAGCCCAGGCTGGGGCAGGTGGCCCTGCAGGAGCTCACCGGGGCTCTCAGGGAGACTGGACCATGCGCTTGTGGGTGTCAAAGACGTAACGCTTGAAAGACAGGCTGAGTGCCACGTGCTGGGCTGGCTCGGGATGCTCAGTGCCCTCCTCCTGCTTGGCCGCCTCCACTCGGCCGGCCCGGCCCCGCTTCTTGAGCATGGGTGTCAGGATCTTCTTGGTCTCGGGGCTGAGGCCGCCTGCAAGACATAAAGAGAAAGCCTTTCACTCTGCAACCCTAGATGGGCACTCGTGCTGGCCCAGGTCCAAGTCCCTTCGGGTTTCAGCAACTCCCTCACATTCTCCTGGGGCGAGCCAGGACCCCAGCGCCACCCTTCTGCCTCCCTCCGTGGGGTCTGCGGTCCACTCTGCCTCCGAAAACCCGGCATTCCCACCCCTCCCCGACCATGCTAGTCCACACCCATCCAGCATGGAGCTCAGCAGGCCCCGCCCGGGATCTCCTGCTCACCCACCAGCCCTGCACTCAGGCCCTATGGGGTCAGCCCCGTGTTGGTGGCCATGCCCTCCCCCTGCTCTAAATGGCCCTGCTGCTTCCCGTGTGCTCACACTAACACCATACCCTGCTGGGCCTAGGTATTCTCCATGTGCCCCTGAAGAGCCACTCTCCCCTCTCTGTGCCTGGGAGGCTGACCCCGGCAGTGACATTAAGGGCTCCCGCGCCCTCTGGCTTCTGGCTGGGAAGCCCCAGCAGATCAGATGGCAGGAGAGAGAGGTCAGGGTGTTGGTCCCCACCTCCTCTGGCTGGAACTCCTGTTGGGGGTCCTGCCTGGGCTCCGGCAGACGCTGTCCGCCTAACACCAGGGAGTGACCCGCGGCCTCCCACATCTTACTGGCTCCTTTCAATGCCCATGCCTCATACAGACCTTCCCTCCACCCCCTCCACCCAGAGGGCTGAGCGGAGATGTGCTTTCTGCTGACACCCTGATGCCACCTCTGCCAGCCATCAGCACTGCTTTTGTGCTTACCCCGTAACCTGAGGAGCACATGACGATTCCTGGGCTCCCGGTCACGCAGTGAGCCTCTGCGTATGCTGTTCCTTCTGTCTGGAACACCCTTCCCCTCCTTGCCACCAGAGGAAGGTCCTTTGGTCCTTTAACACCAGGCTGCAGCCTCCCTTTGCGGGGCTTGTCTTTATGAGGAGTCTGCCTGGTGGCTGCGCAGCGCAGCCTCTTTGCAGACGGCAGGCCTGGGCGACACCGCTCGGCTGGCCCCAGGCAGAGGGGCCAAGGCCCAGGCTCCAGCAGGTTGTGGCCAGGCCCCAGACACTCTGCACTCGCGGAGTGCCCTAGAAGAAGCCCCTTGCTCTCTGTGAGCCCCGCAGCCCTGCTGGGGCTCCTGGCGGGAGCAGGCAGGCACGGCTGTGGTGACGGTAAGCTGAAGGGGCTGGGAGACTGCCCTGGGGCTGGGAGGACAGTTCGTATTCTAGAGAGTGTTAAGTGCCCATATCCTGCTTGCTAAAGAGGGTCCTGGCAGGCCTTTGCGTCCCCCCCCACCCCAGAAGGCACTGGCTCCTAATTTGCACAGAGGGGCTGCAGTGGCCAGTGGACCTAGAAGCTGGGTGTCCAGAGCTGCAGCAAGTTGGGGTGGGCGTGAGGCAAAGAACCGCCCTCCCTGCACAGCCTGGCACCTGGAGGGCACCCTCCCTGGCCCCAGTTGTGTCTCCCTGAGGGAAGCCAGCATGAGGCTCAGGCATTAGGCTTGTGTTGGGAAGACTATGGCCTGTGGGGTCTCCACCAGAGGGCAGCGCTGGGTGGCAGGGGCGGCCGGGTTATTTCTGGCTTAGACCAGGTACTCAGTACATGTTTGCTGAGAGGCTCAACATTTCACAGATGAGAAAATGGGAGTCCCAGGAGGCCAGTGACTTGCTCCAGGCCTGATGGTGAGTTGGGAGGAGTCAAGATTTGAACTCTGGGCCCACATCCGGCGGCAAATGCATGCTAGTGCCTCCAGCCCACCACTGGGGCTTGGGGGTGACCACCTTAAGCAGACTCCTGGAAATGGTTCTGCAGGGGAATATAGGCTGTGAGGGCATCTTCCACCATCCCTATGCCTCCTGGACACTTAAAAGTGTGATTGGGAGGCTGGTTCAAGGGACAACTGTAGTTTCTCAGGGACGGCCTCGCCCACTGCCCGGCTCTTCTCCCTCCCCACAGGCAGAGAGGCAAGAATGTCAGCTACCTCCATCCTGCCCCCTGGGATGCCATACACACAGGAGATGGTGGTGGGGCTCAGGACGCTGTGGGCCTGGGATCTGTACGGGGAGCTGCCCTCCTGCTGGGCAGCAGGGTGTCTAATCGCTGGCTCCCCACCCAGCTGGTTTGTGCACATGGGGGATGGGCCATGTGGCTTGGGAATGGCTCTGGGCCAGCCCCCGCAAGCAAGCGCCAGGCCTGGAGGTATCTGACTCCCCGAATCGGAGCCCCAGTCTTCCTTCTGCAAACAGAGAAGGTGGCTGGCACCAGACCCTGACAAATGGCATGGGCCGCCTGTCTCCCTCTGGTGCCAGGAGGTCTGATGGCTATAGAGGTGTGGGGCTCCCGGGCGTCTGCGCCGCGCTGGGGAGACAGGCGTGGCCCAATCGGCTGCCCATCTTGCCCACGATGGTTCTCATTACACGCAGGGCCTAACTCGCACTGCCTGAAGCAGCAGAGCCGGAAAACCTCGCTGGCACTGGTGAAGAGGTGGCCACTTAACTGCTCTTCTGAGACGGTCAGACTCCTTACGGGTGGCCCGGACACAACAGCCCCCAGAGCGGACCGACCCGGAGACGAGTCCACCGGGGATGCTGAGATGTTTGGATGTGGGGCACATGTCAGTGGGAGCTGCTTTGTTTGACAGTGGCCTTTCCCCTTGGCCAAGTGGCAAACGGAGAGAAGCAAAGGACAGGTCACAGTGTCAGGTGGCCCGAGCTACTGCCCACACCAGCTGGACTCTGAGTCACCCACCCTGCCCTCAGGCCTTTCGGAGAACACTTCAGAACTGGAAGATAATGGCGATCAGGGCCTGGCCCCACGGAGTTTACTAGTCTGAACAGGGGTAGATAGTAAACAAGCCAGCAAGATGACCCAGATAGCCACCAGGGCAAATAAGGAAACAAAACAGCTGTGTCGCCAGGGGGGGGGGCAGGAGGGTCGCGTGGGCTGAGGTCAGGCTTTTCTGAGGAAGAGTGCCTGGATGGGGGTCAGGTGACAGGGACCAGCCACATGAGACCCCGACAAGGGTCCGCAGGCAAAGGGAATTTGAATGCCAAGTCCTGGGTGGGATCGAGCCTGACGCTCCACTATGGATGCGCTGGTGGGGCTGTAGGGCCGGGGGTCCAGGGTGACCACAGCTTACCCCGTCCACAGGGTGCCCCATGTGCCAGGTGCTGTGGGAGTCCAAACCAGGGAGGGTCCCAGGGACCTGCAGGAGCCGTGCACCAACTCAGGGTGCCAGCTGCCCACCTGCGTGTCCACCAGTGGTTCTGGAGCACCTCCCTGGGGGTCCCAGGGGACAGAGGCAGGCAGGACACCCTGCTGTCGTGGAGCTGCCATCCCCTCTTAGGGACCACCCTCTGGGAGGCCACGCGGCGGTGTGTGATCCTCTGGGATAGCTCCTGGCAACACCTGGAGTCACGAGGAGCATGTCTGGAGCTCTGTCCCCTTCCCATGTGAACGGGCCTGCATTGTGCCTGACGGCCCCCTCGCTCCAACACACTGGGCGCTCCACCTTGGGCCTGTGCACCCTGATCCCTCCACCCAGGACTTCCCGCAGCTCCTGGGTCCACCTCCTTCGAATCACAGGGCCAGTGTCACCTCCTGGTGAGGCCCTTTCTGATCACCTCCAGCCCTGCTGCCTGGCCCCGCTGGCCCAGCTCTGTTGCTCCGAGGGCTGTTACCACCTTCTGACATGGGTGGTAAGTTCCTCGTTTTGCTGTTTCACGGCTGCCCCTGCTAACATATAAGCTCCACCACGGCAGGGGCTTTTGTCCATCTGCCCCCTGCTGCAGGCCCACACCTAGAACAACCCCTGGCTCATGGTAGGTGCTCCAAAAATATTGCTGAATGAGTCAGTACCGGCTGAGGCCCTGCTGGGTGAGCACAGCTGCGAGGTCCCCGATGCCACACCCCAGGAATTCAGTCCTAATCAGCAACCTGAGATCTGTGAACAGAGGTATAGCCACGCACGGAGGCCCTTAATCCTCACAACGCAGCGTGGAGGAAACTGAGGCCTGGCAGAGCGAGTCACTGGAGAGGCAGATGGACTCACGAGGCCACCTGACTCCAAGGTCTGCTCGCCATGGGGGAGGCGGTGGCCATTGAGTTACTAGGGCCTGAGGCCGAGGAGAGGGTGGCCAGGACAAGGAGCAGCAGGCCTTGCGCTGCTGTGGCAGTTTGTCCAGGGATATGAAAAGTGACATCTGAGAAGAGTTTAAAGTTCCACAAGGGCAGACTTATATTATGATGTTAATTGAAGGAACACTGGAATCAAAATTTTTGGAAGAGTTCTTCTCCAGTTCTGGGATGCAGAAAAGACTAAAAGGCTACCCATTAGGCTGTCAGGGGCCAGCAGCATGGTCACAAGCAATGCTTTCTTCTTCCCTGTACTCTGTTCCTCAAGGTTTCCACCGTGACCTTGGTCGCTCACAGGGCCGTCTACTACAGGGTCCCTGGCGTGGCTCCTGCACTCAGGCCCAAACCCAGGGGAGGCATGGTGCCCACCCAGTGCAGCCAGGCTGCTGAGTCCGTGGGCACCTGGGGAGACCACGGGGAGGGGAAGGGGTCCGAGGGGGCGGGCAGGGGAGGGAGAGGAGGTGGCTGTCATCTTGGACCAGATCTATCACCACCTCCTGGTTAAGGCTCACTGGGCTGCCGCGGGCCAGGAAGCTCACTGCCCTAGGCCAGTGGTGCGTCTCTGCAGCTCTCTGGCTCTGCCTGGTGGAGGACAGGCCCAAGAAGAGCCTGTGTGGAGGCAGGTGGTGCTCACAGCTCCTTCATGGGCATTGGAGTCCATGGTCTTGCAGTAAGAGCAGCAAACCAAGAGGCTCTGGCTTAGGGATTGGCGGTCTCCAACCTCCTGCAGGTCCAAGCCCTGCCCTTCATTCTTGCCACCTGCCTTGCGTGGGAGGACTCCGAGGCTCTCCCCAGGGGACTGCAGTGCTGGCCTGCCAGTCCTGTCCCCAGTTGGGGAGAGGCTGCTCTAAGGCACACGTGGAGCATCTGGGCTTGGTCCCGCCGGCGGGACGGTCACCCTCTTACTTGGCATCCCAGGCCCTGGACATCCAGCATGTGCCTTCCCCTGCACCTCACCTCAACCCCACCCTGACCCCACCAATGCCCTGCCCCCACTATGTGACAGGCTCCGTGCTCCAGCCAGGAGAAACCCAGGGGTGCCTCAGGCTGCGAGCCCCTTTGTCTGGAGTGCTCTCCCTGCCTTTTCTGTGTGGCTATCCAGCTCAGCCACGGTCTCCCTGGGGAGGCTTCCCCTCCCCTGCCCCCGAGGCCTGTGATCGGGGACTGCCTCTCCAGTGCCGACCACAGGGCCCGGCACACAGGCTCAGGGAGGGTTTGCTAGATGGAAGGAAAGGAAGGGAATGAGTCCAGTCTTGCCCCAGTGTGCAGGGCAGCAGAGGAAGGGGAACACTCCAAAGCAGCTGGGGCCTCCAGGACTGGGAAATAGCTGTGTGTACGCCAGGGCCCTGAGCGGAGCCCAGGCTCAAACAGCAGGACCCCTGCCTGTGTGACCTGCAGCCTGGCTCCTGACCCAGAAGGATGGCATGAGGGCTAATGAGCTGCACAGGTCAAGTCCACGCTGCAGCCATCGCCCACAGGGCCCCAGCAGATGCCCTGCCTTCTCCCCGGATCTCGTGATGCTTAGAGCCCGGCCTGCTCCACCCCTAAACCCAGACCCCAGGACACAGAGGGCGGGTCCGAGCTGAGACCCCAGGATGCAGGGGCGGGTCCGAGCTGAGACCCCAGGATGCAGGGGGCGGGCTGGCACAAGCCTGGGGGTGACACTGCTCCCCACGGCTCTCCTTGGGGACACTCTCCCAGGGCCGGGCTGGCCTTTCTCACTGAGCGCCAGCCCCACACAAAGGCACAATGGGCTGGAGGCTGCTGGGTCTTGGCTGGGGCCGGGGTAATCAGGGAAGAATGCAGGAAGCACAACTGTTTCCCAAGCCCTGGCCGCGGGTGCCGCCCCGACATGGCCATCAAAGGCCGGCAAATTGCCTCCAATTGCTGGCGTCGCTTTCATGTTGGGGGCCAGGCTGCGAGAGGGGCCTCTGTGCTGGTGGGCGGCTTGCACCCCCCAGTGGGAACTGAGCCCTTGCAAGCAGCTTGGGGTCACTGGCCCCCTCAGTGGCCTCATGGGGCTGTAGCCAAGTCCAGCCACTCCAGTATGTCCCCTCCTGGAACAGCAGCTCTGGGGAGAGCCGAGGTGAGAGGGCAGAGAGGTGGGCAAGGGGTGGGCCCTTCTGGAGGCTGGCGTCCTGGTGACGGCGGTTGGGCTGGGGAGCTCAGAGGGACATGCCTGGTGGCCGGGCTGCATGGCCACAGAGGGCCTTGAATTCAGCTCAAGTCCGGACTGGATGCTTGGCCTGTGAGCAGGAGGGGACCTCTCTTGTGGCTTTTCCCTGGGAACCCAAGGTCCCTCAAGCAGGGTGGCTCCAGTATCAAACTTCAGCTGGGGGACGGGGTGTCTGCCCACCTGCCCCTGGTTAGGAAGCTGCCTGCATAGGTCACAGTCGGTTATGTGACGTGTGGGCAGCACAGAAGTGCCCGACACCTCTGATGTGGGTGTAGGATGCACTGCTGTGGGTGAGGCTAGAGGTGTGCGTGGCGGGAAGGAGGCTACCTAGGGGTTGCAGGGGAGCAGAAACGGAGGAGACTCCAGGGTGGAAGCAGCTGTAACTCAGGGAAGGGCCCGAGCTCAGTACGCACAGGGCTGTTAACTGCCACCGCTCCTGCAGGTGACCAGCTGAGGCGCACTGAAGCACAACTTGCCCCTAGGCCCTCGGTAGTCAGTGGTGGGGCTGAGGTTGGAGCCCAGGCCCCTCTGCCCACCAGTGGACCAGGGCAGCATGGCCCTGTTTGAGCTTAGTTCTGACAAGCTGGCCAGCCCAGAGAGGCCCACGCGGTGCTGGGAGGGCCGGGCTGCTGCAGAGTCAGGGTGAGTGCGGCTCGGCAGAGGAAAGTGAGACTGGCCAGGGAGGGACGGCCCTGACACCAGTTGCGCCCCCTGAACTCATCTTTGCGGGGGTGATGGCGACTCTGGAATTCTCCAGCCGACTCTTTGTCAGGCCTGGTTTTCCACACTCATCCTTGGGAGCTGTAGCCTTTCCCACAGCCGCCTGGTCTCCCCTTTCTCTTCCTGCTATGGATCCCGTATGTAAACAAAGATGCAATTTGCTTTAAAAAGATAAGGTGATTAAGTTTTTATCAGACACAGTACTCTGCTGTCCCTGCAACAAAGGGAATTAGGGGAAGGCGTGCGACAGAATAGGCCCTTTATTGGAACCGCGTTCTTTCTGAGGTCCTCCAGCGCGCACTCGACAGGCTCCACGCAGCCCCTTTGATTGGGTGGAGGCGAGGCGATGGGCGCCCGCACTCCCATTTTGATGTCTTAATGTTGCCTAATTCCTCCTTTAATTTATATTAAGCTTCTTAGCAGCAATGATGAATTCTTCAAAAACAAAAAAGGACCCTTTGCAGAAATCTTTCCCACACTGTGTAAATTGAAATTATAATGTAGTCAAGGCTTTGGAGATTGGGGGGGTGCGCGGGTAGGGAAAACCAGTGCATTAAGTGGAAGGAAGGACTCTGTGTTAAGGCAAAAAACAAAACTATTCAGACATAGGAAATGACTGGGTCTCAAGACTCAGGTGGAAGCTCAGTCATCAGAGGGGCAGCCCTGGTGGAGAAGAGGTGCTTGTCACAAGCGGGCCAGCACGTGCTGTCTACTCAACATGCAATGCCGGCTCCTGCCCGCCCCTCACAGGGAGGCCCAGGGCAGCTGTGACACTCACCTGGGGGGGGGGGCACCGTACCCTGAATTGGCTCTGGGCGGGGGTCACTGAGGCTGGCAGTGGGGCAACCAGGGGCTCACCACCTCCCATCCTGGGGCCACGCCTGGTGTGCCCCTGGAAGCCCAGGCAGGGCTCGAACCCTCACCCGAGTTTGCAGAGCTGTGTGGGGACGTGCCTGGCATCTCTGGTGGCTCACCTGAGGGCTCCTTCCCCCAGTGCCCCCGCAGGCCTGGAGGAGTAGGCTCTGGCATGGGGGCTCAGGCACTGGCCTCCCGGCTGGGCCACCCGGCTGCTCTCCTCCAGCTCCCTCTTCTGACCCACCCTTGGGTACGTTGCCAAAGAAATCCTTCCAGAACAAAAACCTCCTCATCTCTCCCAGCTCAGAAATCTCAGGCCATTCCGCAGGCAGATGTCTGAGTCCTCCAACCAGTCCCTCACCAACTGCCTCCTGAAGAACCTGCACTTTCTCACCCCCCCACCTCACCCCTGCACAGACCCCCCAGCTCAGTCCTGCCCAGGCCCGACCACTGAGCCCTGTTCTGGCTGTGTACGGTGCACAGCCTGGGGTGCCCATGACACTGTTCTGCCTGGCAAATGCCCCTCCTCCCTCAGACTCTGAGCGAAAGGCTCAGAATCAGTTCAGGCCTCTGTGATGCCTTCCAGGCCCCCCTTCCCCAGGGGGACTGAGGCCCTCCACACTGCCCCACGTCCAGACACTGTGTCCCAAGGAGACAAGGTGCAGCCTACAGCATGGCTAACAGCTCTAGTAAGGGCACTACTGTTAACCTCAGCCCAGCTACACTCTGTCCTGTCTGCCAGTGGGCTAGACCCTGACAGCTGGCTCTCTTCCAAAGGTGGTGCAACCCCTCCTGCCCCAGAGGGTCAGACCTCATCCACCCGCCTGCCTGGCTCCTAATCAACCCCCGAGAGCCAGGCAGCCAAGACACAGGAGGCTTGGGGAGAGGGGAGCATCTGACTGCCGACCGCTGGTGAGGTGGCAGGAATGCACCAGGCCTCTCATCCACCATGCCCAGCCCACCTGGACCTACAGGTCTGCTCCTTGGCATCTAGGGCACCTGGACCCTCGCCCCATCCCTTGTTCACACTTGATATCAGCAAAGGTGGGAACAGCTGTGTGGGCGGCCACCTGCCAGTTGAGTGGGGAAGGGCCAGATGCTCCAGGAATGGGGCAGGGGGGCGAGGGCAGGAGCCTAGGGACTGCAGCCTGGGGATGGAGCTCAGCTGCCCTGAGAGGCAGTTTTCGGAAGGTGAGCTGGGCAGCATGCTCCAGGCCTTTCTGGCTGGCTCCCTTGGCGGTGGTTTGACAGCCTCTGCTGGGTAAGACAGGCAGCTAGGTGAGGTGGGCTGCGTGGGTCCATGGCTGGGCAGGAGACTGGCAGGTCACCTCTGCCACCACCATGATAGCGACGGCTTCGCTAGCACTCTCCTCAACTGGCTGCCCAGCCAAATGGGCAGATGGCATCTCATTCAAGCCTTTGGACATCCCGTAAGTCACTTTCCAGGCAGGTGAGATGGCTGCCCAGGTCACAGAGCTGGTATATGGTGAGCAGTGATTTGCATTTAGGCCTGGGGCTCTAGAGCTGTCCACCCTGCGGCAGGCCTGGAAGTCTGGCTATGGGCTTGGCTACCCCAGGGCCCTGAGGCTTCTCACTGGGGACAAAGCAGCAGGGCCGGCAATGCTGTGGCCGGAGGGTGGGGGGGCACATGGGGGCTGAAGCTATTCTGAAGGTGGGGAGGAGATGGCAAAGGACAAGGGTATGGGCACACCAGGTGCACCCTGACCCAGGCAGCATGGCACCTCCCAGCCCAGGGCAGCATGGGCTGGACCAGTGGGTGAACTTGCCAGAGACTTGCAGGCACGGGGCCTCGGGGATGTCTGTGTTCTGGGTCCCAGCAGGAGGACCTCTGGGCCTCGGCCACTGCCCAGATGCCAAAGGTGGCCTAGGTGGCAGAGAAGGGGGTCTGAAGTGGAAAGAACATCTGTGTGAGGCCAGCCTGGCCTGAAGTACCCCAGAGATGGGCACCAGCCAGTTGTCTGTGATCACAAAAGGGACCCCAGTGGTAGTTCTGAGTAACACTCGCACACCTTTAGCACGTGCCAGGCCCTGTTGCAAGCGCTTCTGTACATAGTGCTCCTCAATTCCAGCACCATCTCCTGGGGACTGACTCGATTTATGCACAAGGAAACCGAGGCAGGGAGACAGTCAGTAACAAGCCCAAGGTCACACAGTGAAGCCGGTGAGCCAGGCTCAGACTCACGGGCTGGCTTCGGAGCCGGGCTCCCCTCTGCCACGCCACAGCCTGATGCCAAGGGGCCACCCTCAGGCACTGGTCCTGACCCCCACGACGACCTCTAGCACAGGTGCATGTGAGCTCACTTCCCTGACCACCTGTGGCTCTCTGCAGGCAGAGACTAGATCTCAGAGCCTGGCACAGGGCCCGGCCCAGGAGGGATGAGGAGGGCACCCTGTGTGCCTCAGCTCGCCCCGGGAGTGCACAGTAGGTATGCCATCACTCAGACTGGACACTGAGGCCTGCGGACGCAAACATCTCACCCAAGGTCACACAGTGCAGAGAAGTGATCACAAGTCCTCGTTACTACAGGGAGCCCAAGTTCTTTCCAGGAAGCTGGAGGAGGGGTCGTCTCTCCTCTCTCAGACGGCACCGTGGAGTGCCACCTTTCTGCTGGCGCTGTGGGCGAGCCCGCTCTGCCTGATGTGCATACACGCGCACACATGTCTCTGGAGCAAGAGACCCCAGGAGGGCAGAAGCCATGCCTTGGGTAGGTCCTGTCCAGCTCCTGGAACATGCTGGCCACTGAGTCAGTCTGGGGCAATTGCCAGAGGACAGTGACCAGGCGGGGTGGGGGACCCCACAGACAGGCTTCAGCGAGAACTCTGCGGGCAGGGGTGGGGTGTGGTGCTGACAGACACAGAGAGCCGGATGCCAGGCCGCGTGACACGGTGGCTTCACCGCCTGCTCTGAGCTTTGGTTCCCTCCTCCGCCAGGATGAGGGGCGGGAGTGCCACATGCCACCGGCTCTGCCTCCAGGAGGCTGCCCTTCCCGACCCACACTGAACTGTCCCCCCTGCAGGTGCCCCTCCATGGACGGCCCCTGGAGCTGGCAGCGGGGGAGGGGCTTGGGGCCTGGTGGCCCCAGTGGAGACAGTCCCCCCACCACTAAGGGAGCCGAATTTTAATACTCCAAACACTCACTAAATGTGTACACTCTTTAAGAGCAGTTAATCTTCAATTAAAATACCTAGAGCAGAAACTAAGATAACTGGTTTAAAAGGTAGAGCTTATTGACAATAAAAGTCTTCTTCATATTGCTTTCCTTTAAAAAAATTCCACATATTAAAAATGTCATTTTTATGACTTGGGAAAAAAAACCTCATCCAGAATAATGAAGGCGAACAATGGCTAGGGAAGCAGTCATCTTCCAGGGCCCATATGTGGCACCCTGATTACCGTATCAGCCCCGTTTGCAGGGCGGAGGGAGAGGCAGGTGGCCGGCAGGCGCCAGCGCTGGATGTCCTCTCCGGTTGATGGGGAGGGCGGGGGGTGAGTTTCCGGGGTCCCTCCCGACACTCCTAATTTGACAGCTGAAGCTGAAGGTTCCGATGGCTCACCCCCTCCCTGACCCCCGAAGGCTGCCACTGTAGGAGCACAGGGCTGCCCACCCCTCCACACAGGCACCTCCCAGAGGCAGGTCCCAGGCTGGGCGGGTGGCTCTCAGGCCCAGGGAGGCAGGTGTGTGTGGGGGGCTGACCCCTCACCTGCCAATACCCAGCGTGCCCTCCGAGGCTGGTCGGGCCATGACTACACATACAGGGTCCATTTGACAGCCATCTGCCATGTGCCGCTGAGCCTCAGGCCCGGGGTTGGCTCCTTCCAGTTTAGCCCTCATGCCCCTGGGACCACACAGGTCCCCGATGCCCAGCGCAGGGTGTGGTACAAGTAGGTGCCCGTAAGTGGCGTCACTGCCTCGTTCTCACCACATCCCAGTCCTTCTCCCCTGCACCATCCACTGTGATTCCCTCCTGGCTCACTGCCCACCGCTACCAGCCCTGGGGCCCAGTGCAGGCCCAGTGGGGCTGGAGCACCCCTGGGCTCAGCTGCTGAGGGGCTGGTGTGGACCCTCGCCGCTGGTGTGTGTCCTCCTTCCAAAACACTATCTGTAGTTCTGCCCTGGGCAGGTTTTCCTCTCTGTGGCCATGGGGCCCAGATCCTTCGTTGTAGCTTGGTGGGGTTATTTCACATCTTGGGGAGCATGCAGGCCTCAGCTGGGAATAGTTTCCAGCGAGGTACTCCTGGCCGGGTTCCTAGGGCTCAGGGCGGGCTAGCCCAAGGCAGGAGAGGCACCAGTGGACCTGAGCTGGTGTTGCGGGTGTCTCTCTGCCAGCGTGAACGCAGGGGGCTCCTGTCTGGGAAGCACAGTGTGTGCACCAAAGACCAGCCATCATCACGACCCACTTGTGGGCTTTGGCCCCGCAGCCAGCATGGGAGGTCATGGGGTCAGGAGCCTGGGCTCTGTTTGGTACCTGGGCTCTGCCCCTAAATCTCAGTTTCCATGTCTGTGAAATGGGTCAAACAACACCTCTGCTCTAGCTGGGAGGAGGGAACAGCTCAGTATAGAGCTGGCACCAGAAGGGCTGCACTGCCTTCCCCAGCCCTGGACACAATGGCTTCTTCCTCTACATTTCTTTCAAATGCAGTTTGTGGAAACCTTAAACTTCAAGTGCCTGGGCACCTAGTACCAAGGTGTGAGCTGCCTCCCCTGCTCCCCGCACACAGACAGGGGTCTGTGCCTGCACGGTCCCTGTGGGGTGGGAGGGCAGGGGCTGGGGCGGCTGAGTGGGGCTGAGGAAGCCCTGTCCTGTGAAGACCAGGAGACAGCACATGCTGGCACAGCCCTTGGGAGAGGGGCCGGGCCCACCCCCTCCCCGTGCAGTCATGGTGACCCCACCCCAGCCAGGACACACAGACCTGTGGAGACCAAGTCTCCTGCACCTGAGCCACCAGGAGGCTTGCCTCTAGCCTTCCAACAACGTGTCACGTGGGCACCACTGCCTGCCAGTGTAGTGGAGGGACACTGAGAACTGAAGAGCATGGCCTGGGCACTTGGAGAGCAAGGGGGCCTCCGTTACTCTGCCAGGCTCTGCAAGAGGCCCACAGCCATGCTGGTTGGAGCGCTGGGTTAGACAGGGCTGCAGGGTGGTGGGGATGTGGCCTAACATCTCAAGGTTGGTGGCACTTTTGGGGGCCACTGGGGAGGCCACCTCAACCCAGGAAGGGCGGGAGCTCTCCTGCCTCTTGGGAAGATGGAGGGAGCTGGAGTCGTGGGGACATCTCCACAGCTTGGGGCTAGACACGGTTTCCTTTCTGGCCTTTTAGAAGCAATGAGTATGCCAGCAGCCCCTGTCCCCAGAGCGGAAGAGAAGTCCCGTGGCCTGCTCAGGTCATGCACTCAGCACATCCATTTATGTGGTAACATTCCCTGAGCACCTACTGTGTGTCAGTACCCCAGCTGCCCTCACACCCCGGGGGGAGACAGGCTGTTCAGCCAAGTGAAGACGCCGGATGTCAGAGCTGAGGAGCTTGGCAGGAGACAGGTAACCCTCCTCCTTTGCACATGGTGGCCAGGGAAGGTCCTGTGGGTGAGGTGGCAGCTGGACAGAGGCTTGGAAGGTGCAGGAGCCGCAGGGAAGGATGTCCACACTGAGAGGCCATGAGGAGGGCGCAGGGACAGGGACTGGCAGGGACGCCGGAGGCGCTGGTAAGGCCGTGGGTGGGTGAGCACGGGGCGTTGCATGGGCCCCAGGAAGACTTGGAGCAGGCTGGTATGCTGCCTGTTGGCAGGGCCCCTAGCTGCTGAGCGGAACGAGGTGGCCAGGGGAGGCTACAGCAGGTGCGGAGCATATGCAACTGGTGAGCAGAGGTGTGGCTGGGCTTCCTGCCAATTCCAGGGTGCCCCCTCTAGAGGCCAGCCAGCCAGGGACTCCCCACTTGGATGCTGAGCCCAGTGAACTAACGCCCTGCTTAGGTTTCTTTCTTTTTTTTTTCATTAAGGTATCATTGATATACACTCTTATGAAGGTTTCACATGAAAAACAATGTGGTTACTACATTCACCCACATTATTGAGCCCTGCCTCCATACCCCACTGCAGTCACTGTCCATCAGTGTAGTAAGATGCCACGGAGTCACTACTTGTCTTCTCTATGCTACACTGTCTTCCCCATGACCCCTCCACACCATGTGTACTAATCATAATACCCCTCAATCCCCTTCTCACTCCCTCCCCACCCCCCCCAACACCCCTGTCCTTTGGTAACCGCTAGTCCCTTCTTGGAATCTGTGAGTCTGCTGCTGTTTTGTTCCTTCAGTTTTGCTTCATTGTTATAGTCCACAAATGAGGGAAATCATCTGGTATTTGTCTTTCTCTGCCTGACTTATTTCACTGAGCATAATACGCTCTAGCTCCATCCATGTTGTTGCAAATAGTAGGATTTCTTTCTTTCTTATGGCTGAATAGTATTCCATTGTGTATATGTACCACATCTTCTTAATCCATTCATCTACTGATAGACGCTTAGGTTGCTTCCATATCTTGGCTATTGTAAATAGTGCTGCAATAAACATAGGGGTGCATCTGTCTTTTTGAAACTGGGCTGCTGCATTCTTGGGGTAAATTCCTAGGAGTGGGATTCCTGGGTCATATGGTATTTCTATTTTGAGTTTTTTGAGGAACCTCCATACTGCTTTCCACAATGGTTGAACTAATTTGCATTCCCACCATGTTCCTAGTCTTTTTGATGTTGGCCATCCTAACTGGTGAGAGGTGATATCTCATTGTGGTTTTAATTTGCATTTTCCTGATAATTAGTGATGTGGAGCATCTTTCATGTGCTTGTTAGACATCTGAATTTCTTCTTTGGAGAAATGTTGTCTGTTCATATCCTCAGCCCATTTTTTAATTGGGTTATTTGCTTTTTGGGTGTTGAGGTGTGTAAGTTTTTTTTATATATTTTGGATGTTAACCCCTTGTCGGATATGTTATTTATGAATATATTCTCCCATACTGTAGGATGCCTTTTTGTTCTGCTGATGGTGTCCTTCTGTTTCCCCTGCCCGAGATGCGTTCAGGAAGAAGTTGCTCATGTTTATATTCAAGAGATTTTGCCTATGTTTTCTTCTAAGACTTTTATGGTTTCATGACTTACATTCAGGTCTTTGATCCATTTCGAGTTTATTTGTGTGTATGGGGATAGACAATAATCTAGTTTCATTCTCTTGCATGTAGCTGTCCAGTTTTGCCAACACTAGCTGTTGAAGAGGTCGTTTCCCCATTGTATGTCCATGGCTCCTTTATCATATATTAATTGACCATATATGCTTGGGTTCATTTCTGGGCTCTCTAGTCTGTTCCATTGATCTATGGGTCTGTTCTTGTGCCAGTACCAAATTGTCTTGATTACTGTGGCTTTGTAGTAGAGCTTGAAGTCGGGGAGTGTAATTCCCCCAGCTTTATTCTTCCTTCTCAGGATTGCTGTGACTATTCGGGGTCTTTTGTGGTTCCATATGAATTTTAGAATGATTTTCTCTAGTTTGTTGAAGAATGCTGTTGGTATTTTGATAGGAATTGCATTGAATCTGTAGATTGCTTTAGGCAGGATGGCCATTTTGACAATATTAATTCTTCCTATCCATGAGCATGGGATGTGTTTCCATTTATTGGTATCTTCTTTAATTTCTCTCATGAGTGTCTTGTAGTTTTCAGGGTATAAGTCTTTCACTTCCTTGGTTAGGTTTATTCCTAGGTATTTTATTGTTTTTGATGCAATTGTGAATGGAATTGTTTTCCTGATTCTCTTTCTTCTAGTTTATCATTAGTGTATAGGAATGCAACAGATTTCTGTGTATTAATTTGGTATCCTGCAACTTTGCTGAATTCAGATATTAGATCTAGTAGTTTTGGAGTAGATTCTTTAGGACTTTTTATGTACAATATCATGTCATCTGCAAATAGTGATGGTTTAACTTCTTCCTTACCAATCTAGATGTCTTTTATTTCTTTGTATTGTCTGACTGCTGTGTCTAGGACCTCCAGAACTATGTTGAATAAAAGTGTGAGGAGTGGGTATCCTTGTCTTGTTCCCAATCTTAAAGGAAAAGCTTTCAGCTTTCGCTGTTAAGTATAATGTTGGCTGAGGGTTTGTCATATATGGCCTTTATTATGTTGAGGTACTTGCCCTCTATACACATTTTGTTGAGAGTTTTTATCATGAATGGATGTTGAATTTTGTCGAATGCTTTTTCAGCATCTATGGAGATGATCATGTGGTTTTTGTCCTTTTTGTTGATGTGGTGGATGATGTTGATGGGTTTTTGAATATTGTACCATCCTTGCATTCCTGGGATGAATCTTACTTGATCATGATGGATGATCTTTCTGATGCATTTTTGAATTCAGTTTGCTAATATTTTATTGAGAATTTTTTGTATCTATGTTCATTAGGAATATTGGTCTGTAACTTTCTTTTTTTGTGGTATCTTGGCCTGGTTTTGGTATTAGAGTGATGCTGGCCTCATAGAATGAGTTTGGAAGTATTCCCTCCTCTTCTATTTTTTGGAAAACTTTAGGGAGGATGGGTATTAGGTCTTCATTAAATGTTTGATAAAATTTAGTGGTGAAGCTATGTGGTCCAGGGGTTTTGTTCTTAAGTCATTTTTTGAATACCAATTCAATTTCATTACTGATAATTGGTCTGTTCTGCTTAGGTTTCTTAATTTGACAGAAGCTTTTCACATGTTGTTCCTCCTCTGGCAGTCTAAGCTCTAACCACCTCTCTACCTCCCAAAATACACAGACAAAGGAGCAAAAGGTCCCAGGGGTCCCCCTGCATCTACCTATGGCTCCAGTCATCCACTCCCCTTTCCTGTGTCATCCACGGCTCCCTCTTACTCAGGGGTCAAGTCAAAACTGCACAGCCTCACAAGGAGGCTGCCAGCCCAAGCCTGGGTGTTTCCCACATGCGTGCTGCAGGCTTCCTGGTGTTTCTTCCTCCACTGCACCTCCTCCTTCCTCCTGTCTGTCCCACACTCATTTTTCCTGCCATCTCTGTGTGAAGCTGCTTCCTCTACAGAACAAGAGTTTGCTGAATAAACAGGGCAGCAGAAGAAGGAATGGAGGAAAGCTAGAGGCCTCCCCACAATAGCACAGAGCTGCACATGTGAACCAGAATGGCCCACGCAGCTCTTTTCCTGGGCATCAGCTCAGGTCCCTACACAGGATGACCCTTCCAAGTCCCCCACTTTGGTCCAAACATGACCTTGAATTGCCAAGACAATGTAAATTACATCTGGAGTTCTCTGAGGAGGTGGGAAAGCCCTGACTACCTTTTCACGAGGCAGGTACTTCTACAGGACATGGAAAACTACAATGGTATGAGGAAAATGTAGAACCAGAGCTTCTCTTTTAAAGTGAAGTTATTTGGGGTATAGTGTTCCAACTGTACCTGGCCTCCCTTCATCTAGGAAAAAATCCAAGTTGACAGACAGAACCCTGCTTGCACCCACCCCCTCGGCCACCCTGCCGACCTGACTCCATCTTTGGCTCTTTGAGCTCCCCCGGTGTGGTAAAGAGGGTGTGGCTGGAGCCACAAGGGCCCAGGCTATTCTCGGGCTTGCTGTATGCTGTCTCATGGGGTGGGCAGCTCACCTGTTTTCTCATCTGTAAAATGGGCACAAATCCCTACAGCACACAGTCGATGGGAGGATTAATGTCAGATGAAGGGATGACATGGGAGAAGCTCCACAAACGCGTGGCCTTCTCTCCTCACTGGCGGCCCCAATGACACAGGCAGACAGTGGTGGCCCTAAGAGGTGCCTGGTCAGAGTCCTCATGGGCTCTGGGCTCAAGACGCTGGCAGAGCCTGTCTTAGTAATGAGAGGCATGTGTGGTGCTCGCCCAGCGCCTGCCTGGCACTGGGTGAGCCTCCCCGGAAGTCGGCATTGTCCCTGCTGCGTGGCCGGTGGCTGTAAGTGCAGGCACCCTGTGCGGCCCTGGCTGCTCTGCCAGCTCGGTGCAGGGTGCTGCCCTCAGGCCCAGGGCCAGCCACCCAGGTCAGCTCAACTGGGCTCCAGATTCTGAAGTGACTGTGTCTGGACGCGCACCAGGCCCGAAGCTTGGCTCAGGCCACATCAGATAGTTGGCAGGAGACAGGGCTTTTGGGGTTAAAACAACACTCCTCACTCCTGAGGTCAAGCACGCCATGCTCCCTGTCAGGGTGGGTCCGTGAAATCACTGTGTCGAATGAAAACCAAAAGCCCTCGCAATCTTCCTGTAACTGGACCGTGTTTCTAAGCTGGGGCCTCCTGCAACCAGGCGGCCAACCCCTTCCATGGGCTTGGTGCCCAAGGGCCCAGGGTGGCCACCCCTAGGGGCACAGCTTTGGCACCGACTGCTGTGTGGCTGAAGATGGCCAAGTGAGCTCTCTGGGCTGGTCCTCATCTGGCAGCTGAGGCTGAGCAGAAGAATATCTGTGTCCCAGATGGCTGGGAGTGTGCCAGGCAGGACCAGACGGGGAATGCTACACGGTGGGGTTCAATGTCCTCCATGTCCCCCGGGTGACTGCCCATCCCCCATCAAAACACCTGCCTGGGTGGAGGGCAGGGATTCACCCATGTCTCCCCCGGACTGTGAGGTCCTCAGGCAAGTCAGTCATCAGGGTGGTGCTAAATCCCCACACCTCTCTGCAGATAGGGGTTACAAACGCCGCAGCCCACCGCTCTTCTGCGACGCCCCATCTCCTGCCTCCGTTCCCACGACTGCAGGCAATGGGCACAGCTCCTGCTGGCTCCCCTGCACAGAGGCCTTCCCTGTCTCTCTGCCCAGCTGACTTGTCCTTTAAAAGGCAGCTCAAGCTGACTGTCCTCTTCTGGTTCCATGTGCCATGGAATGGGTCCCAGAATGTGAGGGTTCTGATGGAGCACACCATGAGGAAGGGAGGATGCAGGCCATCCCCAAGCTCCCATCCTAGGGATACAGAGAGTGGGTGCTCCGGCCGGGAGGCCTGGAGACTGTATGGCAGAACAGCAGCTCGGGATGACCTCTGCTCTGTCAGAAAACTGGAGTGCATGCTCCCTCCTGACCTCCACTTTACATCTTCTAGACTGGGTTTCACAGAGCACCGGGCACGGGCGCCCAGAAACAGCAGGGCTGGTCTCTGCTAGACGCACCAGCTGCACCCTGTGAAAACACGTGGTCTGTGTGCAGAAGGCCTGGCTTGCTGAGGGGCTGCACTGGGGAGCTGGGGCCCTCACGTAGCCACGGTCCCACTGAGCTCAGGGAGGCCTGGGCCAGGCTGGCCCCTGTAGGAGCGCAGTGAGCCCTGAGGTAGGAGGTGGGGCAGGCACACAGCTGGCCTGGGCACTCGGAGTGAGACCTCGAGAACCCCACCCGCGGTGTCGGCCACGGGCCGAGCCCTCTGCTGGCTGCTGAGGACCGTGGCGAGTGAGGCCACACCTGCCCTCTGGCAGCTCCCAGGCAAGGACAGTGTGAGTGGAGCACGGAGGAGGGTGTGAGGGAGAGCCCGGGAGAGGGGCCACGGCACACGAGGGCCGGCCGAGGCAAGGCAGGGGAGACGGTGGCCTAGGGGGTGCGGGCCAGGTGCGCAGCGACCGTGCTGGCCACCTGGGGCTGACGCCAGGCCTCTGGGGCTCTCCCAAAGGACAGGACCACACCGGAAACAAAACACAAGGAAGAAGCTATGACTGGGAGCAGGGGGAAGAAAACGGAGCTCAGAGAAAGGACTTCCTTGCTTGGGTTGTCGCCTTGAAAGGATTCCAGAGCCAAAGCAATGGATGGTTTAGAATGAGTACCTACTGTGCCCGACTCGGGCAGGACAAGCTGGAGGCGGGGAAGGGCCCTGGCAGGCCTGCGGGCTCTCTGGCCTGGTCCCTGCTGCTACTCCTCCCTGGCATCCCTGCCACTGGCCACTGGGCATAGCTGGGCCAAGCCAGCCTTCCCGCCCCAACTCTGGATCAGCTCCAGGCTCTTGAACCCGGCTCGGCAGCCCCCCAGGGTCCCAGTGGGTCTTCTCCTAGCTTCAGCCACGCTGCTGGTGCCCCCCCGTGCCCCCATGCCATCCTCTGGCTTCTCCAGCTAAGCTGGGCCCTTCTCAGGCGTCCGCCGGCTTGTCCTCATGGAGCCTCCTCTGCGGCTGTGAGCTCCTGAGGGGTGGGACGTAAGGGTCCATCTCCTGCCCAGGCCCCAGCAGGGGGCGGCCCACGCATTTGCCAACACATGTGTACCGAGTGTGCTGACAGGGCCCGTCCTAAGGGGCTTACAGCGGGCACCCCCGGTGGTCTGGGTGGACAGCCAGCCAACGGCATCAGAAGCGCCCATGCACTCGGGTGACTATGCGCATATGCTCTTCTCAAGGTGCTCTTATATTAATCCACTTAGCCACAACAACCCTGTAGTAAGTTTTATTATTTCCCCCAACTTAGACATAGAGGAAACTGAGGCCCAGAGAGGTGAAATCATTTGCCCAAGAACACCCAGCTAAGTAAGGGGTGGAGCTGGAATCATGACCCACTTGGGCTTGGGGACCCAGTTCTCACCATTTGACAAAGCGCCTCTTACAAGGGCCACAGGGAAGAGCAGGGCGCTGTGGGCGAGAAGATAGTAGGCGAGCAGCTTACAGAGACGGGGAAAACAAGGAAGGGGCCCTGGGTGACCTTTTAAGCCAAGACCGGAGGAGGTACACGAGGAAGCCATGCGAAGAGGAGAGGGAACAGTACAGTGGGCAGAGGGAATGGTGTGTGCAAAGGCCCTGAGCAGGGGACAAGTAGAGCTGGTGTGGCAGGGACAGAAGGCGAGGCGCCACTGGAGGGTCACTCAGGCCTCAGTGGACTCTGAATGAGTACGTGAGTAAATGCATTCTAGACAGTTAGAGAAGGGAGCTGTGGACAGAAGGGGTCAGCGATGTCCTCTCCCAGATTTCTTCTTGGGGACAATGACCGGAAGCGAGTCGATCATTCAGAACTGTCTCTGATGCTGTCATCATCACAGGCCATGGAGAGGCCTCCCATCCCACCTCAAGGGAGGACCGTGGACTGTGGCTGAGCCTCTGAGGCAGGGTCAAGCCCAACCACTGGCAGCGGAGCTGGGAAAGCTAATGGCCTCAAGGCCTGGCAGGGGCCCGACAGGAAGCCATCTGCCATGAGGATCCTCTGCCCAGTGGTTGGCACAGGGGTGGGCTGGGCCAAGCTGACAGGCGCAGTGCAGAGGCTGGGAGCACTGGGTGGGCCACCCTGAGGCCTGGAGGGGGCTTCCAGAGGGCCCAGGAGTGTGGGGGTGCGAGGGCAAAGTGCAGAGGCCCAGGGCATTACTCACTGCCCCCAAGTGACCCCTGGGCTAGCTGTGTTTGGTGGTGAGCATAACAGGGAGGGGAGAATGTGGGAGTGTCCACCTGTCACCTTGTGCAGTTTTCAGGAATCCCAGGTCCTGGGGTGACAGTCTGGGGGGCCTCTGTGCAAAGACTGAGCTGATCCAGAGCCCCCGCCTCCCAGACCCACTCCACTAACCCCCTAGCCACCTGGCCTCATGCGCCTTGAGCCTCCAGGCACTGCTCATGACCTCCCTCAGCCCAGATGGCTGCCCTAAGGCCTCTCCCAATCCCACAGCTGGAAGAGGCCAGCCAGGGCGTGCTCTCCCAGGAAGTCCTCTCTGCTGTGTGGACGAGCCCCCCCCACAGAAGCCTCTTGGACAGGCCTGGGCCTCCTGCGTGTGCCTGGATCCTGTAGGCCCCTATGGCTGGGCAGCCTCAGGCTGGCTCCAGGGCTCTCAGTGTCTCCACAGAACGGGGCAGTGGTCCCTGCCCAGGGGGTGGGGGAATGGCACGTGGGGTGCGGGTGCTGAGCAGGGGCCTTCCCCCAGCCCCTCTCAGAGCCGACAGGAGGGTTTCCATGGTGCCGGTGGGGCCCTGTCCGGTCTGACTGTGGTCTGGGTCTGACGTCAGGTGGAAGTGACTCGGGACTGCCTCCCCTAACGCTCTGGGTGAAATGAGGAGAAACCGGTGGCGGTCTCCAGTTCCAGGCTGGCATTCGGTTTCCCCAGCCCGGAGAGACATGTCACATGCCCTGCCACACAGCACCTCCAACTCAGCCACTCTGAAGAGGCTTTTGCCTTTTTCTTTTGCAGCTGCAGCCATGAGGACTGTCAGGACACATGGACACTTTCATCGAAGGCAAACTCTGGCATGTGTGGGGTCAGAGCTGCTGCCTCTTTCCTAAGCAGAACCAGACCCTGAACCAAGCCACCCACAGTGCCCCCTTCCCCACAGCAAGATCCAGCATCAGGGAAGGAGGAGGGGCACCCAGGAGAGTGGCTGGGCTACCCTTGGCCCCTGGGCCAGGCGCTTGTCCCTTCCCCCTGGATCCCTCACCTGGGCCCTGTGACAGCCCGTGAGGACGGCGTGTGTGAAGCCCTGGGTTGCGCCTGCTCCGGCGGGAGCACCTGGAAAGCAGTCCCCCACCGCCAGGGAGGGTGGGTGCTGGCCTCGGAGGAGAGCCTGAGACGGCTGCTGAAATGAGCAACCCAGATCTGGGGGTGTCCCAGCCTGGCCTCACTGCCCCCAGCTCCCCACGAAGCTCGCTTCCCTGTTAGATCAGTTGTGGTGTGTGTCATCACACAGCCCCTCTGCCTCTCTCAGCGACACCAGATCCCAAATGCAGCTGCCCACAGGGCTGGGGGAGGAGTGGGCTGGGGCCTGCAGGGGACTGGAGGGCAGTGCCCAATGGCTCGTGCATGGGGACGGGCTTAGAATGGGCAGTGCGTCCTGCTTTTCATGAGAACTGGAAATCTGGCTCGTATGGCATCCCTTCTCTCTCTGATCTAAATTTCACCTGCTCCCTGAAGGCCACCTGAGTCCCCTTCAGCCACCAAACCTCTCGGATGATCTGCCCAGGATTTCCTAAGCCTCTTCCCAGCATTGCGATTTTTGACACACCCATTGCCACCACCTCTACGGCTTGCTAGGTATTTCTTTAAATGAGCGTATCAATTCAATCAGAAGTGTTATACACTATCATAAGTGGAACTCAGTATCCCTTGTCACCAACAGAGCACATGTTAAAACAGGCTCGTGACGTAGGCCCGTTTGTACACTGCCCTGAATCCTTGTGGGCACCTCAGGGAAGATGCCCGCTCAGGGTACTGCTCCCAGAGCTGCCTCCTGGGCCCTCCTTCCCTAGCCTGCTCTCCGACTAACCTGCCCGTCAGTGCCACCTCCCCGGGCTCAGCCTCCCTGCTGTGTCCCCCTGCCCAGGCACAGGTCACGGAGTTGCAGGCTGGGCTGGAGGGCAGCCTCAGAGCCTGGCTGGGACCCTGCATGAGGCCCTCGTGCTCACCAAGTTTGGCCTGTGACTTCAGTGGAAAGGAACCCCAAAGCCAGAGGCAGGGCGTGTGAAACAGCCAGTGCGCGGTGCACGCAAATGGCAGCGACCACTGCCATGGGGGGCTGATGTGTGGCAAGCCTCACTGAGATGCTGGCCTGCAAACCTACAGCTGCAGCCATGATCTGGCTGTCTGGGGGCCAAATGTGGCCCCTGGAGGTGCCCTACCAGGGCAGACTGTGGACCAGTTGCCAGCAATTAAAACTGTGGACCTGCATTCCCAGGGCGTGTGTCTGCCCCTGCAGATGGGGCGCTGGGTCTCCCGTGCTGCCTGCCTGGCCCTGGCAGCACCATGCACTGGGCCTGCTCGAAAGCTGTCAGGCTAGGTCTTGTCGGAGGTCTAAGCACCAGCAGCCCTAGGATGGTGGGCCCTGCCTGGAGAGCCTGGAGGACTCCAGACTGCCTGCCATGCCTTGGACAGCCCAGGGAGATGCCAGGAATGATGGCGCTGGGCGGGGAGCTGTGCCCTTCTCTGATCGCTGAGCACTCTGGGGCTTGGGGGGTCAGGGTGGTAGGAGGAGGACCTGTCTGTACTACTCCTACTGCTCCTCCCCGCATTCACACAGACCCCAGGGAGCCCGTGCTTGGCGGAAGGGGCTGCGGATGTCCCCAGGCCCACTGGAGAGGGATGCTGGTGGGCAAGGCTCCTTGGGCCAGGCTGAGTCCCAAGTATCCCCCTCGCTGCCACGTCCGCTTGGCCTCTGAGTCTGCTCTGGTCTGCTGCTTGTTTTTCTGCCCTTCCATCCTCCTGGAGCCTGGACCCCCAATCACCTCTGACCCAGCCCCCACAAGCAGCCCATGAGATCTGGGGGCTCCGTCTGGCTCCTGGTGAAGACGCTGCGTCCCTCAGGGGGAACCTGACCTCTTCAGATGTTGTGGGCTCCATGCCGCAGCCCGCGCTCCCGGTGGCCCACCTGCCTCGGACAGCGGCACCCTCTCCCCTGAGCAGAGCCGTGCTCCTGCCTGAATGTCCTCCCCCAGGCCAGCTCCCCTGCCGTCTTCAAGGCTGAGCTCAGTCCAACTCCTCCAAGGAGGCCTCCTCCTTAATGAGGCCTTTCTGCTGCTTCTCTCTGGGCTCACAGGTGGAGGCGCCAGGCCCTCCTTCCCAGGGCTCACACTCTCACCAGGGACAAAAAGGAAAATGCCAGCCTGAGAATGGAAACCAGCTTCCGTGGCATTTCTGAAATATCTGAAGGACTGAATCACCTTCAAACTTAGGATGTTTGGCGTGCAATCCTGAATTTCTAGTTTGTCTTGAAAAGCCGGAGGACCTATCCTTATTCCCACGCTGGGTGGAGTGGGAGCAGGCCTGCCCCGCACCAAGGCCCCCCAGCTGCTCCATCGCCACCTGGTGCCGCTGTCTTTACACGAGACTGGCTCCCCTCAGCCCTACAGTCCCAGCACCTCCGGCTGGGGGCCTGGTGCAAGGCTGGGAAGGGCAGGGTCCCCCAGGAGCTGGCTGGTGTCTGCTGCACTAGGCTCAGCCCAGGTGTGGCGGCCTGAAAGGGCACATGCCATCGCCCTCTGTTCTCCCCCAGGAAGTGAGCGCAAGCCGAGAGCTCAGACGGTAACCCAGACGGCCGGGATCCAAACCCTGGCTCGAGCTCAGGCCAGCTGCGTGACTGCAAGCATGACATCTGGCTCTCTGTGCCTCGGGCTCCTCATCTGAAAATTGGGGACAGCAAGAGAACCTCCTTTGTAGGGTTGCTGTAGGCCTATACAACGTGAGCACTTAGACCGTGTCCGGCACAAAGCCAGGTCTGACCCATGGTAACCACTTTTATTACCACACCACCGTCGCCAGCAGCTGTGGGTATCTGAATGTGCCCCCGACCCAGCACACATTACAAATACCCGCCGAAGACTTCTTTGCACCAGGCCCTCTAGGTGGGGGGATACAGCAGCGTACGGGTTGTTTGCAAGGGGAACAGAACTTTAACCAATAAATAAACGCAGGAGACAATTTCTGACAGTAAGTGATATGAAGTAAGCACAAGGTGACAGAGAAGGATGGCCCAGTCTGGGGCTACTTTGGACGGGTGGTCAGGGAAGCTGGGCTGAGGCCTCACAGACAAGCAGGAGCTGGCCACAAAGATCTGAGGGGAGAGTGCGAGAGGGGACTTCACTCAGGACCTTCGTGGGGCAGGAAGGGGCCTGAGGTCAGTGGCGGTGGGGGTGGCGACCTTCACCCGGTCAGCCGAGGTAGCCTGGCCTCTGAGGGAGGTAGGCGCTGCCCCGGTCCGGACCCCCTGCCAGCTTTCTTCTGTGGGCACCCGTGAGCTGGGTCAAACGTCCCTCCTGCGCAGGCTGGGGTGGGGAGTGGGCGACAGGAGCGGGATGGGTAGGAGCTGGTTTTCCTTCACTTTCTCTCCTTCAGGTTCAGCCTAGTGCTGCCATGAGGATATGGAGGGAGGAAGGGCGGGAGCTAAGAGTGGCAGGAATTCATGAGCTCGGGGTGCAGGCTGCCGTGGGTGGGGGGTGGGGAAGGGGGCTCCTTTTGCCAAATCAATATTTAATTTTTTTAAAAGGCGGCTACAAAGCTATGATTAAGCTCAGGGCCCTAAAACAAGCCCATAAAATCGAAAAATATTTATCTGGAAGGGTGGCAAGTCCAATAAAAGTTTTACGAATGTTTTATAACTGCCCTGTCAGGAAGCTGGCCTCTCACTCACCTCCCTCCTGTGAGAAAAACAACACACACACAAACACACACTCACAGGCACAGACACACGCTCCCTGGCACCCGCGCTCCCTGGCACCCGCGCTCCCTGGCACCCACATACAGACACACACAGACTCAGACACACAGCCCCTACCAGCTCCTGCTGGTGGCATGTGCTGTCCTCTCAGGAGGGCATGGGGCTGTCAGGAAGGGGGCTGCGCTGCCACCCCGAGCCTGCATCGGTCTGCAGGGACCTGCATCCGCACCCTGGGCACCCGGTCTTCTCCCCTGCTGTGTTCTGACTTGGCTAAGGCGTCTGCCCTCGGCAGGCACAGGCCCCAGGTCTTCCTGTTGTTTCTGTGTTCATGGCGGGCCAGCTAGGACCCCATTTCTCCAGGAGAGCTATCTCAAGGTCCAGGAATTTGAAGGAAGCCTTCTGATTTGGGCCTTGTATCCCTCTCTTCCGACAGCCCAGAGGGTATACATACCAGGAGGCCAAACACTGCCAGGGCTTTATTCTTCAAAACAGGCTGGGAGGTAGGTGCTAGGACACTCACAGGGACACATGCTCAGGCCTGTTTCTAGTGGCTTCTCTAGTCCTGAGGTTGGGGACAAAGTCCACACCAGGCCCTAGTATGAGTTAGCCTCACGACCTCTCTCACCATCCACCTCTGTCCCTGAGTCAGCCATGTGGCCTTCTCACCCTTCTGTTCAGTGCCTTTCCTGCCTCAGGGCCTTTGCACAGACCCCTCCTGGCCACCCTAGTGAATGCTGAATCACAGTCAATGTCTCGCTACAATGCTGCTTCTACAGAAGTGCATCCAGGCCCCACGAAGCCACTCTTTCCCTGCCAGACCCGTCTTCTTCCTTCACAGCGCCCATCTGTCTGGAAGCACGTGCTACTGTGGGGCTGTCTGACTACCCCTTCTGTGGAGCTCCAGGAGGGCAGGGACAGAGCAGTTTCTCCTGCTCTGAGCCCTTACCTGAGCCAGGGGTGTAGCACAGGGGAGGGAACAACTTGTGAACAAGCCTTGGACGCCAGAGCTGGGAGCGCAGGCGGCTCCCCCAAAGCCCGCACTGGTCCTGGGCTGGCTCCAACTGCCAGGCTTGACATTGACTGGGCCGCAGGGAACTCAGCCTTCCATTGCCTGCAGTGCACCCTCGCCTCAGAGAAGTCACCCACTGCCTGGGGCACACCCAGCCCCACAGGCTGGCTTCCAGCCACCAGCAATTCCCTTTCTAACAATAACAAAGGTGAGCAGTCAGAGGGCGGGAGCGCTAACAACACACCAGGCACTCCACAGGTCTTCCAGGCCCCCAGTTCACTCGATCTCCACACCCCCCCCCTTCAGGAAGGTACTGCATCTGGCTCTAGCTCTGTGAAATGACGGCCCGGGGGCTCAGGAAGCAAGGATTAGAACCCACAGCCAAGTGACGGATGGGAAGTGGCCTCTGGTAGAAATTGGAAAGAGTAAACCAGGCGCCCAATTTCCAATTAAACACCCCAGTTTCCCTTCACCTTCAGCAAGAGCCCATGAGGTTCCCAGCTCCACCCTGTTGGTCAGGCTGGAAGGATTCCCACAAAGGCCTGATGTTTAGGGCCAGTCCTGGGCCTCCAAGAAATCGGGCTGCATGCCAGCTTCTGGGTGCAGAGAAAGCTGCTCAGAAAACCCGGCGACTGCATCCTTCAGTTGGCTAGAAGCTTAAGTGGGGTGAGGCCCAGGTGGGTGGGGAGAGGCTGGCAGGTTTGAGCAGCCCCGCCACCTGCCAGGCCCTGCAGATGCATGCCCTTCCCAGGGCCACCTGGAAAAACACTGTCACTGCTCTGCAGAGGGGCAACGTGGCGACAGGCCGCCTGCCCTCAGACGGCAAGAGGCGCACACACAGCGGCACATGCAGGCTCTGGTGGCACCCAGCAGGCGACGGAGTCGAGGGGAACCGCTGGCTGGAACGGCAAGTTCTCCAGTGAAGGCAGCAAGTGCTCCAATGGCGCTTGTTCAGCGTGAGACCAAGCGTGTAAGAGCTCAGACACACAGAAGCCGTCGGATGGCTTGTGGCTGAGTCCTATGCAGGGACAGCACAAGCTGCATGTGGACACGGGGCCCCTGGCCCAGGGGAGGATGTCACCTCCAGGGACAGCAGTGGGGGCACTTTACTGGGAACATTCTGTTTCTTAAAGAGACAGAGTGTGAGAGGTTTGACGCATGTGACAGAACAGTCACGTCCATCTGATCTTGCCAGCTACAGGCTTGTTTGTTCCGTCTGAAACAGGCAAAGATTTTCAGGATTAGAAACAAATTTTATTTTGTTTAACAAAATCAAATACTGAGCAACAGGAGAAAGAGGAGCAGGGAACGTAAGGCCACCAACGGTGTCCTGGTGTCTCTGCTAAGCACTGTCCTTAGTGCCTCAGTGTCTTCATGTGTCCCCTGGGATAATGACGCCTATCTCAGTCAGGTCACGAGAGCTGGCTGGGCTGGGGGGCACCCGGAGTGCCAGACAACCCCAGTGTCTGGGAATGCCAGCTGGAGTCGGGCCAGGTCTTTGGCACCTGCTCCCGCTGGTTACCCGCTGCTCCCCATGCATGCTGGCCTGAGACGCAGAAGCCACAGGACTCATTCCGGGCTACCCAGGAAAAGAGTCATGGTGCTGTGGTGGAGAAGCAGTGGGTGTCATGGGGCAGCTCACCTGGGGTCAGGGAAGGGTGCCCAGAGGAAGCTCTGTGACCCCAAGGAAGATACTTCCTTGGACCTCAGTTTCCCTTTTGTTCATGGCCTTTTAAGTAGATCCCAGGCCACAGGCCTCTGTTGCTGCCAGGGCGCACACCCCTTCTTCCTGGGGACCCCATTCTCACTATGGCCATGGTGAGAGGCCCCTGGGCAGATGGTTTCTGTCCATTGCGCTGTGTTTATGTTAATTGCAGATATTTTAAATGTATTGTGTTACTCCATCCATCTTTGTGAACGGTCCGTCTTGTAAAATTCTTTTAATGATGTTATTTTTTCTTGCCTATCTTTATCATCTACAATTATTTATAATATCATTGTCTTTGTTTCAAACACTGGGTATAAACATTGTTGTAACAGTTCTTCGATGGGGTTCATATAATTTTTACAATTGCTTTGAAATGCTTCAATGGCCAAAGGGGGAGGAGGTTGGTCATTCCTTTGGGGAAAAAAAGACACCCCAAAGTGCTCTCTGCTCTGGGTGAAGGTACTCCTCCTCCAGGATGGCTTCCAGGAGAGGCTGGCCTTATCAGGGGCGGGTCCCCTGAAAACTGAGGGCAGCCCTGCAGCATGGGGGCTGGCAGCAGCTAGCTGGCTGCTGGATTAGGTTTCAGGGCCGCCTTCCCCATAGACATCAGGGCAAGACCCACAAAGGCCGCCGTCGGGGTAAGACGCCAGTGAGAAAGATGGATGGCTTGTTTTCATTTTTATAGGGAGTGTCTGAAACCTCAGCTCTCACCCCTCACCTCTCTTTAACTCTCTTTTCTCCCAACTGAGCTGTTTCCTAGTCTCCTAGGCGGCCGGCTGGCCTGCTATGTGGGACAGAACGAGCAGGACGCCCATGACTGCATGGGCAGAGCCACCCTAGCCTTGGGGTCATTGGGGGCTGTCCACAGCTGCCCCCAGCAGAGCTGGCTTCTGGCCTCCCTGTGGGGCTGAAATGGGGACAGCTCCTTGGAGGACTCCATGGTCTGAGCTGGGCCAGCAGCTGGCCTGGAGCTCAGGGGACAGAGAGAGGGCTGCCTGCACCTCTTGCCCCTGTTTTCTAAGGTCACTGTGAACTCTCAGGGGCCCCCATGGCGGTGTGCCAACCCTGGACCACCCGTACCATCACTGTGGTCAAGCACATGGCAGATCCTGACCTCCTCTGCCTCAGTGCCCTCAGGGGCTTCCCAGTGCCCATGGTGAGCTGGCCAGCCCACCTCCCAGCCTCCCACCAAGCCCCGTGGCTCCCTCTGCCTGGCTGTGCCAGCCCACCTGCTTCCTCTGGAGGTGCCGAGCCCTCGGGGTGTGGGGCAGACCCATCACACATGGTCCCTGCCCTCAGAGGGCCCACAGGTCCTCCTATGTCTCGCAGAGGGTGACACATCCTTTAAAGCTCTGAGAAGCGCCTTTTGCTCAGTGTCACGCAGATCTCCCCCACAGCCCCAGCCAGCGGAGGGCAATGACATGCTGCCCGTGACACAGCTGGCCTGCCTGGGGACTGAGCCCTGCGGACATGCCCTGGGCCTGGGCTTTGGGACCAGGACTCGGCATGGGGCCGGGCACGGAGGGATTTGTGTTGGGTGAGAGCAAGGGGGTCTCGGTGCCTCTGGACTGGGAGACGGTGTGCCACGGTCTGAACAGCAGCACCTCCTGCCTGCACAGGACGCTGGGGAGGTGAGCTGACACCATGGGCATCTGAGGGCCCGGCTCTAAGAGGCACCCAGAGCCTAGGGCAGGAGCGTGAGGCAAGGAATGACGGCAGATGCGCAGACCCAGGCCGGGCTGTGGGCGGCTCTCTTCTCCACTCATCTCCTCCTTCCAAGCCTCTTTAGAGAGACTTGGGGGTGGCAAAATGGTCGGCCTTACTAGCTATCAGACAAGTGGGAATAAAGACTTCACGACGTCATTTTCCATATATCAAATTAGCAAAGATAAATACCACATGGGTAGTCTGGGTTGGTGAGGTGGCGGGCAGACAGACACCTTCATCCCACGCTCATACACAAAATGTGGCGATACTCTTAGAAATCACTCTGCCAGAGCCTTTCAAGAGCATTTAAAATATTTACAGTATTTTCTTTTTGAAAATCAGAACAATTCACCTTCTGAGAATCCATGTTAAGAACAATACCCTGTAATTAAACAGGGATTCACACACAAAGATGTTCCCGGCAATGTCATTCACAACAGAGGGAAGCCGGGCATGCAGCGGAGGCCTAAGTGACCCGCGGGGCGGCCTTGGGGATGACTACTGTCACAACAGCATTAAAACGCGGCCACGGAATGACAACAACGACTGCAGCATAGGGTCGGGGGCTGTGCTGTGCCCTCAGAGCTCGGGGCAACCCCCACAGGGCGACCCACTGCCCCCACTTTACAGATGAGGAAACTAAGGCTTGGACGAGCCCCATCACTTGCCCGTGATTATACACCTGGGAAGTAATGGTACTGGGACTTGGAGTCCAGAGTCCAACCGTACTGCTTAACCCTCCTTCAAGACTAGAGTTAACCCGAAAAAGAGAAAAAAAAAAGCTTGTGTAACAATATTAACTGAAAAGAATCAGAACTCAAGACTCTATATTCTATATCATCTCGACTACATAAAAGGAAACCTTTGCAGAGAAAAGGCAGAATCATCTGAGAATCCACCTAAGAACAATACCCTATAATTAAACAAAGATTTATACACAAAGATGTTCCTAGCAATGTTATTACAATGTTATAATAGAGGGAAGCTGGACATGCGACAGAGGCCAAAGTAACGTGGGTTGGCTCAGGTGAAAATATTAACGGTGGGACTTTGGGACTGTTTTCCTTTCTTTAACATGCACATTTCCTTGAATGAGCATTTCTACTACTTTCAGGTTATAAAAATCCAGTTTGTGGTTTTGTTTCAAACCACCTAAAACCTCTCGTTTGGAAAGAGACACCTGGGGTCAGGCCACCGGCCCTGTAGGTGGATATGGCCCTGCTGGGTCAGGAAGAGCCTAGTGGGGTGTCCGGGAGCCAAGAATAGCTGTTGGCCAGCAGGGCCAGGGCCCGCCCCAAACTGGGTGCAGAACAATAACCTATTCCTGCCACAGGTTCTGTGGGAAAGTCTTTCCTGTTTCCCAGGAAGCAGGAATATTGCCCACTCTGCTGACTTCTGAGGCCTGGGTTGGCCGGGGCAAATGCTAACATCCTGTTTTTCCACCTCATACCCAGTGTGCCAGGGCTAATGAGAATGAATGACACTCCCCTCACGGTCAGGCAGGTCACTGTGACGGGGCAAAGAGAAGGTGTACCACAGCTGAGGGGCACGGGCCCTCCACAGCCTGCCACGCGTGCCCCTGACAGAACAACTTACCCAGGGCTTCCTGCGGGGACACAGGGAGACAGTCCGGGCCCTCAGTTAGAGGCACCCAGGCAGACGGGGAAGGGGCCCCAACAGTCCAGAGGGCCCAGGGAGAGGCTGGCCCGGGTGCCAAGGGGCCCTGCAGAGGGCAGCTCCCACCATCCTGAGGCTGAGCAAAGTCAGGGGTAGGGAAGGCTGCTCCAAGGTAAGGACAGCCTGGCCCAGTGACTGGGTGCGCCTGCTTGCAAACAATACCTGCCACATCAGCTGCTTCTTATAACAGCCCCTGGTCCTCCCTGGGGCAGTAGGATCCCCTCTTGGTGCCAGGATGAGCTACGATGCAGGCCTGGCATGTCTCCAGCCATGGTACTGGTTTGGGGATGGGTGCGGGGTTCCAGCACTTTGGTGGGCTACTGGGAGAGGGGCTCTGTCTCCACTACACTTGCAACTGGGAAAACCACCCATGGGAGAGCCTGCCAGGGGGCAGCCACCTGCAGGAGGCCACTGGGACTGAGTTGTGCCTGGAACACAGCACCACCGCTGGACTTTCTCAGGCCCGTGACTCAACTGAGTTAAGGTTCTACTACATGTACCAGAGATTTCAACTAGTCCACTTCTTAGTCCCACCCAGTGACCATCTGGAGCACCACAGGGGCACGCCACTCATTCAGTCATTCGACGAGTAATTACACGTGCAGAGGTGGGCAAAGATGGACCCCTCGAATTGCTCCCAGCTCAGGACTACAACAGGGGAGACAGAGCTGGGATTCAGAGCTCTCTGTGTGGTGAGTGGAGAGGCGGCTGTGGCACTGTAGGCGGCAGGCAGGGGCGGAGGATCGGAGGGGACATCTGAGCTGAGCACAGGCAGAAGAATGAGGGAAAGCCACTGTGGGTCCCTGGAGGGCTGGAGGATGGCAGGTGGCTGAGAGGGGCAGAGGGCGGGAGTGGCAGAGCAGGTTGGGAAGGAGCTGAGCGCCGTGCTGCTCAAGACAAGAGAGGACAGTCACGGCAGCTTCCTGAGTGCTAGTGCCTGGCTGGCTCCACGACAAGCGGGTTTGCGCCCAGGGTGAGAGGGACAGTGGGCCAGGACGAGTAAGCAGGGTTACGGAAGCCGCAAGAAATGAAGGGCTTTCCAAAGCGCCAGGTGCTGGAAGAAGTCATCTGAGGATTAGTCCCTTACCAATCCCCAGAGACACACAAACACTACACTTGAGATCTTATCTTATGCTTGATTCCCCAAGTGGTGGCAGCCCCTGCCCAGAGGAGGGGGAAGAAACTCTGATTTGAACATGTACAAGGACCCAGGCACTTCCTATTCTCACTTACCCATCTCAGCCCTGAATGGGGGAAGCTCCCCTTGGTCAAGTAGGAAAACTGAGGACGTTCCTTTAGCTGCCCCGGAGGTGGGTCAGGCCCAAAGTGGACCATCTGGAATTCGCCTTGGGCTGACTCTGAGCTCAGGGCTGCCGGAGCTGCTAGGCAAACAGGCGAACTGCCAGAGGCAGAGGGCACAGGGCGGAGAGCCAGGACCGTGGGGAGAGACGGCTGGGCTCTGACCTCAGTCTGGGGCTCCAGAGCTGTGTGGCTTTGGGCGGGTTGCTTTCTCTCTCTGTGCTTGTTTCCTCATTTGTAAAATGGACATTTCAATAACTAAGTATGATAGCATCTTCCTTTGGGTAAGAAAAAAGACATTTATTTAATGCAAAATACAGAAGAGTGCGTGGCACGTAGTAATGACTGCCTGTTTTTCATGCCTTTTTCTTTTTCTGACTCTGATCATTCACCACATCACAGACGCTGAAGAACCCACGTGTCTTGGCCAACTTCTGTCATGCCCTTACTCCGTGTGCATTTATTCAGCCCCTGCTACTGCCTGGCACTGGGGTGGGGGTCTCCCTGAGTCCTCCCACATCTGCTGATGCAAATTAAAGGAATCTACATGAGAGTGAGGAACTGTACACTGACAGAATGGTTCAAATTCAAAGACTGATGCATGAGCAATGCATGTGGAAGTTCCAGGATGACTCTGCATGTCAGCTGTGACGGCAAGAATCTGGGAACATGCAGGCACCCAACAGGAGGGAGACGGGGAAGGAACCGTGGGCCGGTCACACAGAACACAGCACCATAGAACCTTGGGGAGCAAGGGGAGGGCGGCTGCCCGCCACCACAAGAGCTCCTTGCGAAGGGCTGCCCTGAGGGGGGCAGCAGTGTGGGCTGGGGTGCAGGGCTGCCACATCGGAAAGGCTCACAAACAACGCTGTCACTGACGGCACGTCTTCCCCACGCCCAGCTCCCGGCTGGGCGCTCCACGTGCACGGACTCAGGCTGTGCTCTCCATGGCACCCTGCAGTGAGCTCTGGCCTCTCCTCCAGATGAGGCCCAAGCCCAGCAAGGGAGGGTGGCTGCCCCGGGCGTCACAGCCAGCGACGAGGAGGCTGACTTAACCTCTCAGTCCTGACCCCATGCTCTTTCTGCCCACACCTGGGAAGTCCTGGGACGGGATGTACTCCCAAGCCCACTGGGGCGCCCCGGACCGAGGAGATGGCGCGAGACACTTTGTCTCCCAGATTTTTAAGCTTTCTCTCTAATGTGACCTTTATAATGAGTGAGAACTGGCTTAAGATAAACACATGACACCTGGATCTTTCTGGTCACCTCATCCAGAAGTGCCCCATCCCAAGGATGGCAGGCTGGATGGACAGCCAGTAGGGCTCATGGCAGGTGGCAGCCCCAACCTCTGAGCCCTAAACACCAGGCCACAGGAGCCCCACTAGGAGCCATGGGTCCCTGACTCACTGGCAGGTGGCGGTAGCACTCTGGCTCAGGGCTCAGCCCTTGGTGGGTTCCTGGGGACAGGAGCTGCCCGAGCGAGCCAATGGCCATCCGCAGCTCACCAAACTCAGTGGGAGCCATGGTCCAGTGACAAGGCCCCACGGGGGCTGAGGGCGAGAGCAGGGTGAGCCCAGAGCCCATGCGCTGGGCAGCAGGTGTGCTCCCCAGCCCTTGCCCGCCTGGCCCCTCCACTTGTGGAACTGTACACTCTGCTGCCTTCAGGATCAAGGTGGTGGCCTTGCAGTCAGACAACCCAGGGTCCAAACCCCAGCTCCTCCTCCACTGCGCAGCTAACGTGACCTGTGCAGGGCCTCCCTGAGACATGCGTGCCGTGGGGACCAAGTGAGATGCCAGTCATGAACCCCATGCAGAGGGAAGGCTCTGCAATGGCTCCTGTCGGCACTGTGACCGGTGTTGGGGACATCATCCCTCTCCTCCTGCCCCCCAGCCCACCTGCTGCTAGGAAGGAGCCCAGGGCAAGCTCAAACCTTGGGGAGCCTTGTGTGAATGCCGACCTCACATGTACGACCCCCAGCGCCTGCGTGGGCGACCCGTGTAAGCCTGGGCGGTCCGGCTCCCTTTCCTCCTGACCACAGGCTCTCTCAGGAAGGCTGCCGGGCAGTGCAGCTGCCAAGTCAGAGGGTCATCCAAGCGTAAGAGTGGGGGCAAGCGATTTAACCTACTAACATTCCCAACTTGGAGCGCTGCATAAAAACTAAATAACATACTTCGTGTGAAGCAGCGAGGACAGCCTGGGCACAGCAGGGGCTGAATGCTGGCGAGCAGCGGGGGCTGTACCAGCTGCACTCTGCCCTGCCCTCCTGGCTCTCCTGCACCCCAGCATTCAGCCAGCCACACACCCTGCAGATGACCGTGACCACCCAGCCTCCCTGAATCATGCGAGATGTGTCTGTTAATGTGGTGGACTCAAAACACAGGAGAACTGATGCCCAGGGAGGCTTCTGCTCCTCGCACATGTCTCTGAAGGCCTGGGGCTTGGGGGCACAGGACCAGCTGCTGTGGCAGTCCTGGGTCCCGGGGACTAAGACACAAGACTGCGCAGAACTGCCTGAGCCAAGATGGCTCCGCGACAGGATGCAGGGCTGGCTCCTGATTTCTGGGACCTTCTCTCAGGTCTTTAAGACTGCTGGCTGTTGGCTGCATTGTGGCTTTCTGGAGAGATGGACACAGAAGTTCCACTACCGGCCCCCCACCCTGAGATGTTAAAACAAATAATCAGTTTCCTCTGATGACTTCATTTAGGCAGCAGAAATCCATATGGGAAAATACACATTTTCCCTAAAGCCACAAACTGTTAAAACAAAACAAAAATAAAAACTAGTAAGTTTTCAGAGATTCCGTAACAAAGAGAAATATTTCCCAAAGAAGTTTCACTCAACTTGTATAAGAATCGAGGTAAAGGTGTGTTTCTGGAACATGCCAGGCTGGAAAAAGCCTCCTCCTCCTCCGAAGGCTGCGGGGTCCAGATCTCAGGGGCCTCCCACCACCCCAGTGCCCAGAGAACATTCCAGAAGATGAGGCCTCAGGGAGGAAGTGGGCACATGCCCCCCAGCCCCACGCTGAGTGGGCTGTAATATGAGGCATCCCTGCGGTGCCCTGCTGGCTATGGGGCACCCGGAGGGTGGGGGACAGAGACGGGGTCTGCTCAGGATACCCCCTGAGCACCCCTCCTTATTCTGCCCCAGCAGCTCTGAGTGACTGCGGCCCCATCCATCCACCCTGCCTCTGCCTTGCTCTCTACATGCACACTGCCCGGCCTTGGGGCCTTCCGTCTTGCCCTGTCCAACTGGCTGCCAGGGGAAGTCTTCTGTGTCCTTCCCTACACGCTGCCTGCCACAGCTCCCACCATCTACCTAGACCAGGGAATCTCAACCTGGGGGCGGTTTTGCCCTCCCCGGGCGTGTGGCAGTACCTAGAGAAGTTTCTGCTGTCGTGATGGGAGAGGGAGGCTGGGGGTCACTACTGGCCCAGTGATCAGAAGCTAGGCATGCTGCTGGATACTACAGGGCAAGGGACAGTCCCCCCACCCACCGAACGGCCCAGCCTACCGTGCACAGAACAGCCCCCCATCCCCGGAACGACCCAGCCCCCCCATGTAAGCAGGGCCGAGGCTGGGGAGCCCTGGCCTGACAAAGCCCAAGTGCCAAGTGTGGGGTTCAGAGCCTCCGACCTGGAATTGAAGGTGCACAGTGAGGAGGCTCCCCGAGGGCCCAATTGTGCTTGACTCCACAAAAGCCTTTTGTTTGGAAAAAAAGAGTTCCATTGCTTTAAAAAAGTGTTCTAAAACCACCATATTAAACATACCAAATTAAATGAGTTAGTAACATATAAAACATTTAGAACAATGTCCTACCCATTAGAATAAGCAACAAATATGCCACACTCTTTCTAGCCTTTGTGCATTAGCACACTCTGTTCCCTCTGTCCTGAATGCCTTTGCTCCCTTTCTCTACCTGGAGAACACCCCTCACCTTCAAGGACAGCTCAGGACTCCTGCATCTGTGAAAGCTTCCACCCCTTTCTGGAAGGGGGCAGTTCCTCCATCCTCTCCATCCCCATGGCCCGCAGGGTCCCTAGCATGGTGCTTGTTACTTTCTGTAGTCATGGCTGCTAGACTGGTGCCCTCCTGGAGGGGTGGGAACCAATTCCCTGTGTTCAGGTCTGAGGCTAGTCACAGAACAGGGCCACCGTTAGCATGGAGGGGAGGGAGAGAGAGACCTCAGCAGGCTTTGGGAGGTAGCAGCTCCTCCCCCAACAGGCCCTGGCTTAGCCCCATGGGACTGCAGGGGAGGGGGACAGGACACCCTGGATCTGGTGCCACAGAGCCAGCTCTGCCTCACTGCTACCAGACCCTGGCCTTAACCTTGACTTCCAAAGGGACCTACTGGTGCCCTTACTCCATGCAGGCCACAGAGGCTTGGGGTACAGCTACCAAGCCGTGGGGCCCGTAGGGGCACATGCAGATGTGTGTGGGCAAGACTGTAGCTCTATAGTCAACCTTCAAATGGTTCAGCACACACAGAAAACAACTGAATCCACAGGAGCATGAGTGTCCAATGCACTATTCTTTCAACTTTTCTGTATGTTTGGATTTATTAAAAAACCCGGAGGGAGAAACCCTCAAAATAACCCATCTTACAGATGAGGAAACTGGGGCTTAGAAGGATTAAAATTCCAGCCAGGGCTCCAGCTGACTGGCTGACTCCAGAGCTCTGGCTGTTTGTAAGTACTTGCTTCCAGCTGCCCCACGAGGGCAGAAAATGTCAAGGGTGCACAAACGGCTGCCCTGCCAGTGCCTTTCAGTAAAAGCCAATTTGGTCCTGGCAGGGGCCACCTGGAGGCAGCCGGCTAAGGACTCAGATGAAATCCCAAGGACAGGTTGTTGAGATTGCCCGAGAACCAGCCCCCAACAGAGTCTGTGGTGGTGACCGGGTGGCTAAGTGGGTGGGGAGAACATATTTTAAAGGAAAACAAAACCAGTTTCATTTCAAATCCCAGAGGGAGCACGCAGCCCAACAGCCCATTGTCTGCAGGCCTATTTATGGCAACACAATACCCACAACCTCAGCACTCCCTTGTGGCCCCTCCCACCGGCACCACGACGAGTCTTCACTCTTTCTCCTTGCTGGGCTTCCAGAAGCCTTTCAGCTGAACGGCATCCATGAGAAACCAATGCCCGCTTCCACTGGGGGCTCTGGGGTCTGCTGGGCTGGGCAGCTCTGGGCCTCAGTGTACCCTCCAGGGAAGTGGGATGAGGGCTGCAGTGGGAGGAAGCGGCAGGGCTTCAAGGACCTGTACTGACACGGACACAGCAGTCTTTATTTGAGAACTGGGTGATTTCGTGTAAAAACCAGATTCTCAGGGTCTCTGGAAAAACTGGAAGATCTGATCACATTGTGGCTGCGCTGCAGCCCAGCAATCCCTGGGTGGAGCTGAGCGGTGGCTACCCATGGGGCTGCATGTGGCGCCACGGTCCACAGCCTCGCCTGGAGGTGGGGGCCCCCATGAGACCTCGGCCCCATCCCCCGCTAGCTTCCTGTGCCCAGCTGTCCCTGATGTACCAATCTTTTCTGCCTCAGAGTGTGACTCAGACCCCCTTCTTGCTGGGACACTCCCCCAACTCTGCCACAAAGACTCCTCCTCACCTCGCAGGGCCTGGCAACACGGCTGCCTTGGGAAGCCTGGCTGACCCCAGCCGTCGCGCCAGGCACTCTGATGGCACCACGCACCTTCCTCCACAGCCTGATGTGTGGCCTTGGACGATGGTCTGTAGACCATCTGTCTTCCCAGCGGCTAACGACTAAATTGTGTCTCCACGCAAATCCACACGTTGAAGTCCTAACCCCACCATATCTCAGATGTGACTGTATTTGGAGATAGGGCCCTTAAAGAGGTGACAAGGTAAGATGGGGCCACTAGAGTGGCCCTAATCCAACCCGACTGGCGTCCTTACAAGAAGAGGAGTCAGGACCCAGATGTGCACGGAGGGATGATCACATGAGGACACAGGGAGAAGGCAGCCGTCTGCAGCCAAGGAGAGAGGCCTCAGAGGCACCAACCCTGCCAGCACCCTGATTCGTCAGCAGAACTGAGAAGGTAAACAGTGGTTGTTTAAGCCACCCATCCTGTGGCCCTGGTTATGGCAGCCCCAGCAGATTCCTACCCTCACCACATTGCCTACCCCGCCAGAACAGGTCACACAGGCTTTTGGCCACCATGGTCCTTCTAGAACCTAGCACAGGCATGACACATAACAGGGACCCAGAAACCTACTGCTGAATAGGCGGATGATCAGCAGGGAGCTCCTGGAGCAGAGGCTTCTTCAGGCCTGTGGGCCCAGAACCCAGAGCTGCATTCGATGCAGATGAGATAGTATCAGCAAAGAAAGGCTGGCTGGAGGAAGGCTGAGCACGCCTGGGCCAGGTGACCTCATGTCCTGGTCCCCTGCCATCTCTGACCTTGCAAAGTGAGGCGTGCCTCAGTTAATAGGGGTCCCTAGCCATGGCTGGGCTTGACCCAGTCCTCCTCTTCCTCCTGCCTGGGCACTGGAGTTGGTCTGGGTTTCTCCTATGCAAAACCCAGCCTCCCTGGGCTGCTGGGCGGATAGAGGCGTCTGCCTGCGTGGGACATGCTACCTGGTGCCAAGCATTTGCATGCTGCACTAGCTCCACCCCGGGCCCTGCCTGCCGCCTCCTGGGATGGCTGCTGCCCTTGCTGGGGGCCCTCATGCTATGGACTCCCAGGCTGACCACACTCCCTCTGGTCCTTGGCTCACACAGCTTTAGAACAATGTCCCTACCCATGTGTCTAGCCTTGGAGTCACTGGTCTGTGGAGGTCTCAACTGGCTCAGGGAAACCGGTCCCCAAGGAACACTGGAGGGGTGTCCCCAACTCCTACAGCATGGCCCATATTTCTGGCACCTGGAGCTGCAGGGACTCAGCCCTGAGAGCTCTGCCACAGAAGCCCCATCCCGCCCGCCGCCTAGTCAGCAGAGGCACATGGCTCGGGCCTGCCCTGGACCAGCCACAGGACCACAGCTCACCAGTTACCTGCTCAGGCCGAGCAGGCACCTAGGGGAGAAGTTTATGATTTGGCTCTGTTTTCAATCAGGAGGGAAATGCAAAATGCCTTTCTGGGTCAATAAATTAGAGGAGTCCTAGTGGAAGGCCAATCTCTGCTTGGAAGGTAGATGGTTAATCTCCCATGGGGCAGCCTGCTGTGAATGAACAGGGCTTCAGCAGCGTTAACCTCCCACCTCCCTCCTATGGGAGACCCTCTATTGCGGGACCCCCAATAGACACGTGGGCTGCCCCAGGTGAAGGCGGGTGCCCGGTGGGTAAGACCCCAGACACATTTCACGGAGTCTATCACAGGTCGGATACAGTGGTCAGTCACAGGTTGGCAGGAATTAGTGACCCGACCCCCACTTCCTCCCTGGAAATCAGAATTACGCACCCTGCGGCAGCCCCTGCAGCCCTGGCCTGGCCTGCCCACCCTCCTAAACTAGGCACTGAGAGCCGGTGATCAGAAGGGATGGTGCTGCCCTGCTGGGTGCTTAGGCTAAGACCGGGTGCCCCAGGACCCTCCTCCCAGAGCCAATGTTTGGGACTTACTCCTGAGGCCCGGGCTCTGTTCGCATCTCACACCACTCCAGGGCCTGGCACCTGAAAAGCCTGATAAATAACAGATGAAAGATGTGAATGGAGGCAGTGGGCCACCCCTCAGGAGACCTGGGACAGAGGCGGTGCTGTGGGCCTGCTGCTCTAGCACCTGCGGGCTCTGGGTAGTTGGCCTGAACCTGAATCCTTGGGCAGAGGGCTGGTGAGGCTCTCAGAGAAGCTGGCAGGGCCTCTGTGCCCTTGCTCCTGGTGGCCACTGCGCATCTGCCTGGGGACTGGAGATCGGCAGAGACTCTGGGCTCTTACTAGTTGTGCAGCTGTAAGGACCTCAGTTTTCCCACCTGTGGAATGGGAATGGGCCCATGATTAAATGGAGACAGTCTCTCCTTCCCAACCCCAGCCTCCTCCAATAGGAGCAATCTCGGCAGTGCTGTGGGGCCAGAGAGGAGCTCTGGGTGGTGGCTGGGGAGGTGGGTGCACCAGACTGGGGAAGGGGTCTGGTTCAGGCTTGAAGAATGGCACAGGAGGAGGCCTTGGGAGAAGGCAAGGTGTGAATTCCCACGTCCTTGGGGCAGGTACAGAGAATAGAGCTCAGAGCAGGTAGGCAGGGCCAGGGCCTGAACCCCCATCCATGGCTTCTCCCACTATCTCTTCCCTCCCCCCCCACTGGTCTGCTGGACTGGCCACTGGCCACAGGGTTCTAGAGAACATCACACACCTGGTCTGGCTCCCCACACACCTCCTCCTCCTCTGCCCTCCCAGTTGCCGCACGGGTAGCAGTTCCTCTGGGAAGGGAAGTCTGCCCTGACTATCTCCTGGGACAGACACCCTCCCTGCCTGGTTCCTGGCCATCCATGCATGGATAGCTGCCATGCTGGCTGCAGGCTGCTGGTCTGTGCTTCATCTCTCCCCTCCCACGGGGAAGGCCTGGGGCAGGACTCTGTTGGGATGCTCTTGGCATCCCCAGCCCTGAGCCTTCACTGGCATGTGTAGAGCGGCAAGGACTGGCCCCCTCTCCTTTCAAGTCCTCTTTAAAGAACTAGGGGCTCCAAAGCCATGTCACCAGGAGCCAGCTGTGCTGAGGGGGTCCGATAACGCTGGAGACTGGCTGAGTTGGAAGAGCTTCTGGGGAGGCCCACAGCACACTGAGCACAGGCTCCTTGCCCCCCGCAGGCCTGGGTTCCTCCATTTGCTACTCTAGTCGTTCGTTCCACTGAACTTTATTTACTCATTTGTGCAAGCAACATTTCCCATTCCCTGGAAAGCCATCCCTTCTGGTGTAGCTTGGCCGGGGATGGCACACTGAGGCCCTGAACCCCTGGGAGTGGGCTCAGGGGGCAGAAGCTGAAGCCAGGGTGGCCCAGGGGCTCCATCAGATTGCCCACCAGAGGCGAGTAGGCGTGACTCTCTCGACAGCAAGCCAGTCTCCTGGGGTCCACCTAGCTCCTCCCCAGCCCACTGGCAGGGTTCTCACAAGCCTTCTCCTCAGGGCCCGCCGAGCAGAATGACCGCAGCGGGAGGGAGAGAGGTGCACTTCCAAACCTCACTGCCAGCCCGCGCATGAGGAGCCAAGGCCGCTGAACTCCCATCCCAGCTCCGAGGCCGACCGTTCTGCCACACTCAGCAGCTGTGCTGCTCACTGGCCAGGCCTTGGTGTCCTCGTCTGGGAAAGGGGGGTCCTCTGCGTGCTGTGGGTCTAGGTAAGAGCCCACCATTCCGGGGGCTTCCTAGGGCCCTCCTCTGACCATGGTCGTGGCTCTTGAGTGCGGCTCATCCTGAAGGACAGTAAACTGAAGTTCCCTCTGGTTTGCTGGGAGGACAGTTCTACAGATTTCTTTCCTTCTTTTCTCAGCTGCCTATAAATCCATCTGGAACTGGCCGTAACTAAAAGATTATTAAAGGTCACCAAAATAGGATGGTCCTAAATACAAATCAGCAGGACCCGATCTGTCTCAGGGTGTGATTGAGAATCTGGCCACCTCACAAGATCAAGTTCCTGGACTCTGGGCAGGTGAGGCAGGGCCCATGGATGCAAGGAGGTCCTTGCCATGGCCGCCGAAGGTGGCGGTTCCCAGCCACTGCTGCTCTGGCTTCTCCCTGGAGAGCATGGGCTTCCATGGACAGTTTCCGTGGCTGTGAGTTGTGTGGCCACCTGACGAGGGCCAGCGATGCACACCACACTAGGATGGCCATGTGGGGTGCCACGAAGCGGTACACAGGGCCTAAAGTTTTCCATGATGAGGCTATAAGCTCCACAGGCGCTGCGGGCCATCCACTCCGTCCTGCTAAAACAGACCACATGGAATCCTCCCTAAATTGGCAGGTGGGAGACAGGCCACGTACCATAAATTTGGGCCACCCAAAAAGATTTCCAGGTCTATCAAGGTACACATCACAGCCTACTGGGTGACTTTAGGTTTATGAGGCATTCCTTCAAAGATAAAATCACACACATATGTTCTCCTTCTCTCCTAGAGTTAGTAAGAAGTGACTCTTAGCTGTCACGAGGGGACAAGTTCATCCATCTTCTCACACTTGACTTTTCTCCGGTTGGAAGTCATCAAGGAGTTTGTTTACCCCTGCAGAGTAGGATGTGTGGGCTCACAGCCGCTGTAGTCCAGGCTGCCTCTCAGGGTGGGAGCTGGTGCCTGGGGCCTAGTTACAGAGTAGAGGGGAGAGCACAGGACGGCAGCTGCCGGGGAAGCAGTGGGAGCCCAGGCCAGGCCTCCACACCGACTGGCTCCCAAGCCTCCAATTCCACACGGGCCCTGAGTGCCCTGCTCGCCGAAGCCCTGGCTGCTTGCTGGGGGCTGACAGGGGTGTGCAGACGCTGCACACCCAGACACACCGTGGGCAAGGTGCTCAGCCCCTCGGTTCCCCACGCCCCACCTGGGACAGAGATAAGGAGACCCAGCTCACGGGGAGGGCACGTGGCACGGAAGAGGCAGCCAGAGCACAGTGATGCTACGACACAGCAGGGAGGTCTGTCTGGAGGACTCTCATCTCTGCCTGGCAACGACCTCCAACTACTCTCCCTCTGCCAGCAATGCTACCCAGGGGGTTCGTGACTCCTCACGGGGCCCCCAGCCTCCCGGCCTCCCAGATGAAGGTGACTTTTGGAAGGGAGCATTTATGTAAATGTGGGGCTCTGCAACCTTTTACTTGGCCCCACAACTTTCTGGGAAGGCTCCTTGGGTGTCAGATGTCAGGCCGGGCCAGACCTCTAGTCCCTCTGACCTCCCAGAATATCTTCTGGGGAAGCAGTGAGCCTAGTGTCAGGACCACTGTCTTAGAGGCCAGCATCTGTGACTCTATAAAATGCTCTGTTTCTATATTACGAACTTGAAGACCAAGTACACTTCCTGAAATTCAAGTAGGAGTTACGAGTCTCCATTGGCCAAACCCAGTCTAAAGTCATGTTTAGTTCACACTTTTCGTTTTTAATCAGGAAATTTTACTTAAAAATTAAATCAGATGAAATTCAATTCCTGGGCCTACACTGTCATGTCTCAGGAGTCAGGAGGACCAAGAGGCAGTTCTCCAGGTTGCCACAGCCCCCACCAGTCCCTATTGTCTGACACCTGGCTTCTTCAACACCTGCTTGGCCCTGCTGGCATCTGGCCTTGCCCCCCCGAGAGAGCACCCAGGCAGGGGGTCAGGATGGGGGCACCCCAGGGAGCTCCTGTCTGCCCTCCCTAGCCAGGTCACCTTGCAGAGCTAGCAGCAAAGCCATAGCCCCATTTGAACCCAGCCCCACCTGCCATCTGTGGGCTGGGATGGGCCTTCGAAGCCACTGCCTGCTCTGGAGCATGAAACTGTGCAGCACCAAGCCCTGGGCTTGTCCACCCTCATGCTTCCAACTTGCGCCGGCCATGCTCTCCCCTCCTCCGCCTGGCACTGGATGTCTCAGGCTTACTGAAGACTCTTTTACAATTAAGGCACTTCAAAAATGTTAAAAGTGAGTCTTTATGGGAGGAATCCGCAGGAAGAGACAAGCAGGAGGTGGGGGTAGGGAGTGGGGGTGGCTGGGATGAAGGAATCTGACCATTTATATTTAATAAAAAGCTTAAAAGCCACAAACAGGAAGCAGACCTATTAACAAGGCAACACTGGCCTAACAAAGGAATGTGACCTCCGGCTGACTGAAGCAGGGGCACTACAGCCCCCGCCCTGTGCCGCCCCCACGCCTGGGGCCCCCAGACGGGCCTCCTCCTACATTCCGGCCTGTTTGGAATACCCCAACTGGAGTCTGCCTTGGGCATGAGGAAGGGGGCAAGGGGAGGGCTGGCATGAGCCTCTCTGTCCCCAAAGAAGGAAACTGAAGGGCCCCCCCTTCCCTCTGCCTGGACTAGAGGGACCCCAGTAGCCTCACGGAGGGTAGAGCGGGGTGCAGTCCCTCCCCCCATGCAGCTCTGCTCAGCCCTGCCAGTGCCCTGTGCTCTCCTTCCCAGACAGAGCCCACAGGTGCAGGCCCAGGGCCCTGGGGACCCAGCTCTGCACACCAGCCTGCCGGCCCGCTCCCTGGGGCCTGGAGCAGGGCCTGTGGACCCCCGTCTGGCTGAGGCTGACCAGGGGCAGCTGTGGAGGAGCTTGAAGCCTGCTGTCATGGCTGGAGGCTCCCACGGCAGGGGTGGGGGGATCACTTTGCCTGCCCTGAGGGAGTCTGTACATCTGTGACACGGCTTGGCCCCACCTGGACAAAGGCCTTGGGGTGCAGTCACCCATGTGCCGCAGGGAAGCAGGCCTTTGGGGATCACAGCCATCTCTCACAGGAGAGTAGACGCCACACACGGCCCTCCGGGCTTCAGGAAGGGTTTGTGAGCCAAGGGCCCTTGGCTGGGCTCCCAGGAAAGTGGAGGGCGCTGACTTGGCTGGGGAGTTGCCGGGGTGCTGGGGTTCCACTTCCTACTGGGAGCAGGGCACCACTCTATCTGGAGGCTTCACTTAAGAAGCTACACACCAAGATCACGTTGCTGACTAGATCCAACCTCCCTATAGCTTTCCAGCCCTCACGGAATAAAACCACCCCTGCAGAGCACAGCAGCGCTGACGTCAAGTCGGCAGTGGTTATGGGGCTTCACTGTAAATTCTTCAGCTTTGCTGCATGTTTGAAAATTGTCGGCACACAATGCTGAGAGCTCATGGTGCACTGTGTAAATGCACGAACACAGACACATCTGTCCTTAGCCTACGCACAGCCCTGACCGGCGGCCCCCACATCTCCCTGCTCGCACCTCTTCTGCCGAACCACCACCTTGAAATGCACCCAAGCTTGTCCTTACCTCTGGGTCTTGGCAGTCGTCTCCCCCAGCCTGCAGAATGTTCTTCCCCTAGGTATGGGGGGGCTCACTCCCACGCTTCCACCTCTACTAACTGTTCCCTCTTCAGAGAGGGCTTCCCGATCGCCCAGCCCAGAACGCCACACTGAGGAATCCTCACCCGGCCCTGCTTTATTTTTCCACGCAGCACATGGTCTAACTTACCAGGTGTGCTCCCCTTGTCCCTGTCCCTTGCCGACAGCAGGACATCAGGAAAATGGGTGTGGGGAAGGGCACACGTGGCAGAAGGCATGGAGGGACTGAAGAAATCCATGAAGCCCAACAGCAAATAGACACCCCCGAGCCCACAGGGGACAAGACCCAGCTCTGACCCAGCAGAGGCCCGCAGCTGCCGTCCGCTGGGCAGGGAAGGAGGGGGCAGCTCATTCTGGGGAGCCCTTCGAGTGACCAGGGCAGTGTGTGGCCCTCAGCAGTCTCTCTCACCAAGTCTCTTCCTCTAAGCCACCTGCTGGATTAGGACTGGTCCCCATTTCACAGACAGGACAGGTGACAGATCCAGGGTCCCCCCAGGTGGTAACAGTGGAGCAGGAGCTCAGGCTCACACCTTGGGCCAGGATCCTCTGGGATACCATAAGCTGGTCAGCGGCACACCATATGGGCCGAGGTCTGTGCATTATCAGGGGCAGACCTGGAACCCTGAGCCGAGGGGCACCAGCCCTCCCCTCTCCTGTTGACATCCTGCACGACGCCCACAGGCAAGAGGAAATAACCACACTCACCAGGGATGTGGATCTTAAACTTGCCACTCTGGCCGAAGGCACTGTCAATGGTCCCCAGCTCCCCTGTGGACAGGTGCACCTTGAGCCCCACGAAGAGCTGGATGTTTGTTTCCTTCTTGAACAGGGAGCGGCCGATCACGCTGTAGTCGTCCATCACCTGTTTCCACACACCCGGCCCCGGTGGGGAGACGGCATCAGTGTGTGCTGGAAAAGCGGTCACACACCCTCCCTGGCTGCCTGCCCCTCCTCCAGGCGATGGAATGCACCTGAGCCACTGTGGTGGCCAGCCCCTCACCCCCACCACCACTGACCACTAGCAACACGTGCGGAGTCGAGCCGTGTGCTCGCTGCTGTGAGCACCCTGTGCCCCAGCACACTCAGCCCCGGGGCAGCAATGGGAGGGAGGCACCCTCTCCCCACTTAACAGATGCAGAAATGGGGGCACCAGAGTCTGGCCATCTGTCCAAGGTCGCAGAGCCCACAGGGCAGAGGGAGCTGGGAACCCGCACCTGCCTGCCCTGCACCTGCCTCTGCATGGCCACCATGTCTGCCTGTCTCTGAGCTCGTCTGAGGACAGATGGCAGCACCACCTGCATGGAAGCTTCCACAGTACCCAGACCACCAAGAGGACGTCCACTCCTGAGCCGCACCTGGGCTTTCTAGAACCCGCCTCCACCTCTCCGGCTTCCCTTCCCACGAGGAGTCTCTGGGGACCTGGTCTCATCCCACCATCCCATCCTGCCACACACACACACTTCAGCCACAGCCTTACTCCCTCTGCCCAGAGCTGCCCTCCTGGCCTGGCCCACGTCTACACCACAGCCCCACGGCCCCTCCTCCGTGATGCCCTCCCACCTCTGTCCCAGCAGAAGTCCCCTCCCCCTGATCCTGCTGTCTGTGGCCAGGCCTTCTGTTGCAGAGCTCACATCTCCTCACCTCTCTGTGGAGGCCCAGGCCGAGAGGAGAGACACATGTGTGCATGAAAAAGTTGATGTGGTATGGCCCTGATTCCACCACGAGCCGTGTCCACCTTACACCCTGTCCCCGCAGACTGAGTGTGGGCAAGGCTGAAGTGTCACTCTCCCCCTCCTGAAGCCTCTCGAAGCTCAGGTCCTCCCGATGGGGAAAACAGCAGGGCCAGGAGCCCCCCCCTCCCCGCCACCCACCAGCTGGCCTGCCCTGCCCTGTCTGGCTTCTCTTGAGGGCCTATGCTAGGAAGGTGCTGGGCCTCTGTGTAAAACAGAGAAAGAGGGATGTGCACACAGACGTGTTAGAGAGCAGAGCCTCCCAGATGACCTCAGAGGGGCTCACAGTTTCTTCCTGAGATTTGCTGCTATTTCAGAGCAGGGCCCAGGCTCCTCCTGGCCTCCAGCGTGCTGGGTCCTACATGGTGCCATAGGAGAAAGGGGAGAGGCTCCCCCTGCCTCCAGGCCCCATGCGCCAGCCTGGGTGCTGCGTGCGGCCAGGTCGAGCCTGAGCAGACACAGCGTGGGCAGCGGCACTAAGGCAGAAGTGCTGCCAGCAGGGGGCCTGCTCCCGGTGCTCCCTGGGGAGGCTGAGACTTGGGGGACCCTGTGAGCTGGGCTGTCCTCAGCCTCAGAAACATCTAATTTCTTCCCAAGACACCAAGATTTGGCCGAGGGCCTCAGATGGATTGTTTTGAAAAGCAGAAACGGTCCCATTTACTCTAAAAACCTTTTGGAAAAACATATCCTATTCTATTTGATTCATAGCGCCAGATAAAAGGTACTTGCATTCCTCTTCTCCCCAGTGATGGATGAACTGGATACAAATAATGATAAGAATAATCATTTCCACTTGCACAGCTCTTTATAATTCACAAGTCTCATCCCCACATGTGAACTCTTCCTTGTCCTTCTGGACTTGGCTCCGACAGAGCTCCCCTCGTGGGCCAGGCCTGCTGTGGGCTCTGCCCGGTCCGTCCCAGGACACTGCTCCGCCTTTCTCCCAGAGAGAGAGAGAGAGAGAGAGAGAGAGAGAGAGAGTGTGTGTGTGTGTGTGTCTGTGTGTCTGTGTGTGTGTGTGTGTCTGTGTGTGTGTGTGTGTGTCTCCATCTATTCATATTCGCAGCCCAGCCTGGTAGAGCAGGTGCCCAGGACGTTTGCCTCAACTGACCAAATGCCTCTGAACTAGCCACTGCATGTTCCCACTACTGCAGGTGCCCTGCGCCACCTGAGCTCAGCCTCTGTTGCTGACAGGGCACCTGTCCTTGGGAGAGAGTACACCTCAGCTGACCAGGACATTCATGGGGTCCCACTGAGCCCCCAAGCGCCCTTGTCTGCCTGGGGTTTTCATTCCTACCTCAGAGACGACAGAGCTGAGCTCGGACATGAGAGGTAAGCTGGCAGCAGTCACCCGGGCCAGCAGCATAGTGGAAACCCAAACCCAGGTCTGCCGGGCTCTGCAAAGCCCCTGAGGAACCGTGAAAGAGCAAGACAAGGCTGACTCACTCCAAGTGGGAGAAGCAGGGCACGCTTGGTGCTACCTAGGATGGTGGGTCCCAGGCCTTCCCTGCCTGTGACAAATCCGGCTGAGACATAAGAACTGCCCCCAGCATTGTGGCTGGCCGAGGAGTGAATCCTTGCGGCAGGAGCTTACAACCTAGAACCACCCTATAAAAGGAACAAATAGGTGATGCAGGCAGTTGCTCAAGTACCTCCTAATGTTCCTCTCTTCCTATAAACAGTGAGTGCCTACCATGTGCTGGGTATGTAGCTGAGAGTAAACCAAAGCTCCTGCCTCGAAGGGCTCACGCATATCCTTGTGGAAGTTACTGCTGACATTTCCCTCCACACCACGGCCTTTGGACTGCTTGCCAGCAGAGACAGGGTGCCCCCAGTCAAGGCCACAGCTCACTCCACCCTGTATTGCGCTGGCTCAAATGAGACCCTGTCCTCTCTCTTGTCTTCAGAACCGATTGCTCCCTGACATTATGTCACATCATCACAGCTTTATCTGTCACTCTTTTACTGCGTCCAACCAGAAGACGAGGTCCAGGAAGGCAGAAACAGGGATGGATGCAAACAGGAACGCATACCTAACTGGGTTGGTATATTTGCGATGCTTACTGATGCCTGTGGTCCTTGGTCTTTAAGCTCCGTTGAGGAATGATGGGTATGTAATAGCACACCTGTGTTTTAAGGTATAACTTGGCAAGTTTAGATATATGTATATACCCACAAAACCATCAATGTGATCAAGCTAATGAATATGCCCATCACCCCCTGAATTTCCACATGCCCCTTCATCAGGCCCACCCTCCCCTCTCCTCTCCCCGCCAGGCTCCTCCCCACTCTGCACCCCCACCCCTGCTCAGGGCCCCACCCAATCCTCCCAGGCTCAGCTGGGGCACATCCTCCTTCAGGCAGCACCCCCACATGGCAGACACCTCCTGTCCCCTCTGGCCCTCCTGTCCCAATAGCTTGGCCACTCTGTTTCCTCTCCAGGTAGCCTGAGATTTCTGGCCACATGGCCTGTACCCCATATAGCCCTGACTCCCAGTGGGTCCCAGTAAATGTGCATATGACATGGAGGTAGGGAAGGAGAAGCTGGTGAGAAAAGGTGGCTCTTGGTTCTTTGGGGTAAATCTCTCTAGTAGATGTATGACTGGGGGACACGCTTCATCAAGAGTGACCCCATACCAGCCCTGGGCCTGTCCTCCTGCATGCTGGGGGCTGGCTGTCTCTGCCACCAGAACACAGTCAGCCTGTACCCAGCCTTCCGGTAGACCTGGCAGCTGGGCCTCACAGGGATTTGAGCCCTAGGGTGGCAGGGGTGCTACCTATTAGCAAAAAAGGCCTTTCACAAGACTTTCTACTGCATTTCTCCCCTGCCCCTCCTTTCTTTTGCTTATAAACTATTAACTTAAAAAGCTAAATGCCACAGAGACAGTGAAGGATCCATCTTTCCCTGAGCCAGGGCCTCACAATGAGGGCAGACTAATTTTATTAACTTCGGGGAAACTTCAAAAAGCTTCGGGGCTTTCATGGTGGACAGTGACGACCCCAGAGTTGGTTTAAGTGCTACATAAACAAAAGCCCAGGGCCGGGGAAGCTGAGGGCTCAGCGCTTTGTGTTTATGTTCTCATCTGACGGGGCGGCCGGCGTGCGGGCCGGTGGGCCCTGTCATCCTGCCAGTGTGCGGTGCCCCGCAGTTCACTGACCTACATTACCACAATATTTTTTTAAGCATCCGGGATAAGGTGAGGAGGGAATGGGCTTTTTCTGACCCTTTGAGGAAGGGGCCTACAGGGCTCCCTCTTGCTTGCTGGCCTCATGGTCTCCCTGGGGCTGGGCTGGCAGCTTAGAAAGGATTTCAAGTTCAAAGGAAGCATCTCTGTCACTCCTGTGGTGTTTCATGGCTTGGCCAGCACTGATTGGGTGCAGCGGCCCCTCCCGTTAACTCCTGGCTCTTCAATTCCGTTTGTGGGCTCAGGCAGTGAAGGTGGGAGGCTGGCCTGCAGCACACTGACAGGGGCCTGGTGCGGTCTTGGGAGTGTGGGGGACTCCCCTTCCTAGCAGACCACACCACCGTTTTACAGCAGCCTGGGGGGTCCTTCTAGGAGCACATGACAGCCTGGCCCAGCACTATGGACCTGGGCTGGGGGCTGCCAGACGCAGAACGCACTAAAGACAAGTGAGGCAAACCGCTGATTCCCCGGGGCCTCCTCAGCTTTCTCATGCACAAAATGACGTTGGAGGGAGAGTGAGCTTTCCTGTCAAGAGGTAAGTTACTTTCCAGAAAATTCCAAGTAACCAGCCCGTCAGATGAGAACACCAACTGCCCCAACCAGAAGGCAGGAGCTGACCTAAACCCCCTTCTGCATCCCCAGAACACAGGCCCTCCAGAAATTACTGGGGGTGAGGGTGTGGATGGGAAGAGGGGCTCAGCAAAGATCTGGAGCATGAAACCTCATTTAACTCAACATCTGCTTAAAGACGGACAGCAGCTCTTCCTGCTGGAGCTTCAGGAGGAAGACCGGGCACCACCCTTTGTCATGGGTATCAAAAGTGAGGGCACTGGGCGAAATGCCTTGTCTTGGCCCCATTAATCTCTGGAATGTGCGTGTGAGCCCAGTGGTTGGACTCTTCTCCAAATTCTAGGCTCTTCTAGCGAGGGGAGAGAGGCCCCAGAGATCAGACACCAGCACATCCAAGGAGGAGAAACCTTTGGAGAACAGTTGGAGGTTTTTCATTTTGAAATTGATCACTGTGACGTCAAACCAAAGGCAAAGCATGTGGGATTTGCTAAGGGGGCCTTGGACCTTGGGAACAATGCCGAGCCTGCGCCAGAATGGTCACAACAATAGTTCTGAGTGGGGACTTTCACTGTTTGCATGAATAATTGGCTTCATTTATTAGCCTTCAGTCGTTGGAGGGTGAGTCCCCGAAGAGCAGTCACTGGCTGCACATGGAAGTCCAGGTCCTTGCTTACATGCCAGGCGAGTCCCCACTGTCCCTGGCCTTTGAGCAGGGACTTGGCTGCTGGCGCCGTAATTATGTCATTACATGTGTGTGTCTCTCTCAGGGCCTGGCTCCCGCGAGGAGGCTTGGGAATTGCCCAAGTTCTGAAGCCATTATTCTCATTCTAATTGGAGAAGGGGTACCCAGGGAAGAGGGGCGGCAGGCTGCGAAATGGAGCCCCGAAGCGGCTCGCCTGCTGTGAGGAGCACCAAGACAAGAAAAGGCCGGGAAGGCCTAGTCCTGGGGCTGCCCCTTCCAGCTCTATGACCTGGGGCAAGGGACTTTTCTGACCCTCTGGGAGAGGCTGCTGTTAGGATTAGGAGTGCTGGTGTTGGGAAGAATACCTAACATATACCCAGAGATCACAAGATACAGAGAGCTCTCTAATCTGCTGGAGAAACACATCGACACGTAGTCCACACAGACCACATTTGGGGGCTGCCCTGGTCGCTGGTTCGTCCATCTTCCCCTCATGGATGAGGCCCCCCACAATGGGGTGTTAACTCGTCCAGGCACCTGAAAGCCACCAGATCCACGACTTCGAAGAGCCCCAGGATGACACTGCTGTTCGGGTATCATCCATCTTTGCTTGGAGTAAGAAACATTTCCCAAGACACCGCCTGTTCCTCCCTCCCTGTGCAGGGCAGCGGCCCGGGTGGTGGGAGAGCAGGGCCCCGGGGCAGCCTGCAGGGTGGGGCCTCTCCCCCACCGGCCACAGCCAGGCCCTGGATAGGCCGAGTCATTTCCCTGAGCCTCTGTGTTCTGTGAAAACGGGACAAATGTGTCCACCTCCAAGGCTGCTGTGAGAAACAAGAGATGCGATTTCTGGTGTGAAGGTCAGCCACCCTAACCCCCTGGTGGACGCCCAGCACAGGAAACCAGCCTTCAGTTCCTTGCACTATGTCGAGAACATTTCAGAGGCCCAGGGAGGGTCCAGGGCAGGCCAGGCTCGGGCATCGCCAAGGGCAGCCACCTAACAGCTGCTGCCCGCCTCTGCCCACCAGCAGCTCTCCGGCTGGCGGAGCTGTCTTCCTCAAACCTGGGCCTGCCGACCACTGAGCAGGCGCCCTGCTCACACTAACAGGCCCTGCCTCCCAGCGCCCCCCACCCCCATGACCTCCTACCTGCTCTGCCCCCTTTCCTGTTTCTGGTCTCCGTCATCCAGGCACCAATGTAAGTAAAGCTCCTGTCTGTCAGTGGCTGATAAGGAGGTAACAAGGTCCAGCTCCCAAAGGCCGATACATTTTCAGGTTAAAAAGGGGAAACTTTAACATTTTAGTGAGCACTTAGTTTATGCCGGGCCCTGCACTTGGCCCTTTGCACGTGTGGTCACATCAACTCCCACCATGGTTTCTTTAAAAAAGAAACAGATTCCAGGGGGTAAGAAGGTAGGAGGAGAGTGATGTGTCCATGGCCAAGCTGAGCAATGCCTGCTCAGTGCATTGGTCTCCACAGCCAGCTCCTTCCAAGTCAAGCTGCTGTGATCCTGTGTCTATATGCTAACACAAAAGCAGTTTTCAAAGGGAGGCTATCAGGCACTTTGGCAGCCGAGTGAGACTCTTATATATTAGATGCTGACATGTGGAATGGAGGAGAGAGGCCAAGGGCTGGGCCAGGGCCAGAACACCAGGGCGGTCATCTTATCTGCTCCCTAAGGAGAGCACCTTCTCGACCTCTGCTTCAGGGGGAACCTCTATGTCCTCCAGTGGCCTGGGAGCTGACACAGCCTTCAGCCGGCTAGACTGGGGCATGGGGGAGCAAGGGCAGCAGGGCGGGCCAAGTGGCCAGCTGGACTGCAGAGCTGCTTCAACCTGGGGCCCCCCAAACCGGCCAGATGATCCCTGCTCTGGAAGGACAGTGAGGAGACCAAACTTATCAGAGGCAGTTGCTGGCTGGCCAGCATGCTCCCCAGTGCCCCGGGCATGTTTAACAAGCCATCAGCGGTGGAGCAGGGCAAGCCAGGAGCAGGGAGGCAGTGCCACTCCAAACTTCAAAGGCAGCCAGCACTCCTGGCAGCATCTGCATGTTTACACGAGGCCTGGCTACTGCCGCGGGCTCTTCTGGCCCAGCCTAGAGGCCTTCTCTGTAGCGCCAGTAGGTGCCAAATCCAGGATGGCGGGCCTGATCCCACCATGGAGAAGGAGGGAGTGCCAGCTTCTGGGTACCACCCCAGCTGAGAACCTGCACATCCATGCCATGAGGAGAGTCCAAGTAAACATCAATGAGGACAGTCACTGCTAAGAGGAGCCTGCTCTGTGCCAGGTGCAGCACTCAGCATTTTACATGGATTCTCCCCTCCTTAGAACACCTATGAAGTAGGCGGCACGTCCCCCATTTTTCCTGTAAGGAAACTGAGGGGAGGTCTTCAGGAGACCCTGAGACCTGGCGGCTGAAGCCTGAGCTCCCTGGGCCCACCTTGGCCTGGGCCTGCAGATACTGCCAGGCCTGCCCTCTCCACGTCCCCAGCCCTTGTCTCAAGGAGGCACCTGCTGGCCCTGCCTGCTGCCTTCCCGGCCTGCCACACCCTGGGACCCAACCTCACAATTAGTGGCAGGCCAGCCGTGGTACCCAAGGTGTGAGTATTGTCTCTATCCTGGTGTGAAGTGGGCCAAAAGAGATTTTTGAGTAAGAGCTGGCAGGACCACCTTTGTTTTGTAGAAAATGATTTGGGTGGAGCTGTGCAAGCCACCAGATAAGGGGGTGAGGAGGCCCCCTGGGGTGTGGCGCCAGGCGGAGGTGTGAAATGAACACTCATTGTCCTTAGCACTGGCCGCATCTGCCCCATCTTCTTCATGAAATGGCCCCACAGAGTAAGTGACAGTGATACCGGCACTACCAACCAACCTGGGGACTTGGGGCTCACGGTGAGACTGGGACTGCAGAAGGCTCGGGAGAGGGGCAGGGGTGGGGGCCTGGAGGGGACGGCCTCTCTGCAAGCTGCTCCAGCTGGCCCTGCTCAAAGGGTTTCTCTGGCACCAGTGGCACGGAGCCCAGCCGCCTCCAGCCTCCCACCTGAGTTTTCCTCCTGCTCAGGGAGGAAGGGCCCCTGCCTGCCTCTTGGCACTCCCTTCCCTGGTCTGCCAGTTGTGGACGCCCTGAGCTGAGGGCTCTTTCCCAAATAGCCAGACCCAGGCACTGTGTGGCCTCTGCAGAAACTGCCTAGACTGGGATCCCCCTGGCGTCTGACCAGTGATGAGGCACAGCCCAAAGGTCACCAGCTTTCTGTGCTTTTCCCTGACCAGACCACCTCCTCCCACTTCAGCAGAGTGCCTTGCTCCCCTCCTGGTCCCTGCAGCCCTCTGTGTGCCTCTGACCAAGGCACCACTCTGCCCCCCTCTAGGAAGACCACGTCTCCTGTGAGACCAAGAGCGACTGGTCTGAATACACACGTGGCTGAGAGACAGAGACCTCTGCGACATGGCCCAGCGGCTCCCAGCCTCAGCTTCAAAATACTCTTCACCCTTCATCATTTTCATCAGATATTTGCACATCTGTGTATTATTTACCCAATAGTTTTCTTTAAATACAAATGCTTAAATATGTATGCATAAACTTCACATGGTACCCTAAGGGGAAAACAAGAGTGCTTTGCCATAAACGGAGGACAGTGATGTTATGTAAAAGCAGATATGAGGGAAAAAAAATGAATTGAATCCTAGTTACATACTGTTGCTAATGGAAGGATCTGAATTTTGGCCCTGTTTTCTGTTTGTTCAAAAGGCTAGGGAGAACTTGACAATGCACATTTCAGAGCTGGACAGGCCCACTAGACAGCAGGTAAGGACAAAGAGGCATAGAACAATAGCTACCCTTGGTTTCTAGATAGATACAAACCCTCACATTCCTCAAATAGGGAATCTACACTTTTTCCTCTGTCTGTGGAACCCTTACAGAAATGAAACATTCAGCAATAGTCATTTGAAAAGAATTGGTAGCACACCTATGATGTGTTGTTCTCAACACTGGGGATATAATAGCAAATCAGAAAGACAAAAATCCCTGTCCTCATGAGCTTAGATTCTAGTCATGCCTGTAGCCACAGAGAAAACCCGAGTAGACTTTTAAAGCAGAAATCATAAACCGTTAAAATTAGGGATGAAGAATTTATAGATATGACATAGATACATACATATAGTGTTGGTGTGTTCATTCATCATTCATACATTTTCTGCTCAGGAATCAGCAAGCAGTAAATTGCTGTTCATTTGGTTAAGGCCATTTCTCATATGCTTACATAAAGTTGAGTCCCTTAGTAATAACCTTTTTCTCTTTTTTGGTTTTCTTTCAGCCCTTTGATTACATTGCACAGTAAGTTGTAGATTCCTTCGAAGGTGACTTTAACACTCCTCTGTTAGTTCTCCTTGAATTTCGAATAGGTTTTGTTTTTATATGTTTGGTGTGCACAAGTTTGTGACACCTTTTATCATTATGTCCCCTTTATCTTGGTTAGTATTTTTAACCTTAAATTCTACCTTGTCTGAAATTAATATTACCACTCCTGCTTTTTGTTCACAGCCACCTGACATCTTTCTGTCCATTCTTTTAGTCCCAGCCTTCACCACTTTAAGTGCATTTTATTCCAATCTATCGGTCTCCATATTTAAATAGGAGAATTTGGCCATTCACATTTAGTATACTGACTGACAGTTAATCTTGTTTCTTTTGTTTTTGTTATTATTTAGGAACACTCTTACTGCTTTCCCCATTTTTGTTGGTTTAATCAAATTCATTTCTATTTTTCCTTTTTGAAAGTGGAAGTCCTGCTATACTCTTCTATCCCATTCAGCTTCTTTCCCTTTCTCTGTGTTGGTAAGCTTACACTTATTTCTGTATTTTTACTTGAAAACAGGACACCAAGCACTTCCCTCACCACTGCATGCTCTAACTCCATCCCCCAAGCCCTCTCCTCAGGAAGATTAGCCTTTTAGGACATGCTCACTTCCCCTTCCTCCCTGCCCTCAAATGAGACTTCTGGAGCATCTGTATTAAACACAGCCCCCTCCCCCAGGGCCTACTTCTTAAGGAGTCCAGAGAGGATTGAGCACTGTAGCTGTCGACGGCAATTAGACTTTTCCTTGCAGGACGATTTTCCTTGCAGGACGATCAGTTTATCTAGAGTCCTACTTACCAGTCAGGGTGGATAAACGATAGCTAGAGGCCCAAATTCTGTCCACTATCTGCTTTTGTATGGACTTTAAGCTAAGAATGATTTTTACATTTTCCAATGGGCTGAAAAACATCAAAAGAAGATGGATATTGCATGACGTTATGAAAACTATAAGAAATTCAAATTTCCGTGTCCATAAAAAGAAGTTTTACTGGCACCCTGCCATGCCCACTCATTCCCATCTTGCCTGTGGCTGCTCTTGTGCCACGGTGGCAGATCTTAGCAGTCGCCACGGAAACTCAGGGGCTGCTGGGTGCGTGACCAGTCTCTGGGATAGCCCCATAGCATCTCACCCAACCAGACATTTATTTATCTTTATTACCAGTGCATACCCACCATGTCAAAACAGGAAAAGCAGACTTTGAATATTACACTTGAAAGGCTCAGTGGGGTGTGGATTATTATTTCATTGAATTATATGGCAAAGCCCTGTGTTTGTACTGGCTGTCCTAATAGAATACAGTGTCCACTGACATCACAATATTCCTGCTCATAGAAAAGCAATGGTCAGAAAAATGAGGAGATTTAAAGCAGTATATCTCAACACAGCAGAGTTTCTTCCCAAAAATAAAAAATAAGAATGAGGCTACAATGAAAGTAAGTCTCCAAGCGGCTCATTCATTAGCCAAGCAAAGAAAGCCTTACTAGTGGTAAGTTAATTAAATTGTATTTGATGGCAGCGGCTGAAAAAAGCTATCAGAGAAAACAAGCTCATTTAAGATGATTAGATTTGGGACAAGCCCAGTTGCCTGGATGTGGCCTGTGGACCACAGATGTTCTAGGGGACCTAATGAGCAAACCCACAGCTGCAGGCAGCCTGGGCTCCTCCAGCGTGAGAGGTGAAGCAGAATCGGAAGAAAGAGGAAACCTGGGGAGAACTGGCCTCTTCTGTGTGTGCCATGCACTGTCCTCAGCATTTTGTGTTTACCTCATCCTGGTATTTTCTTTCTAAAGCTTACTACCACCTGAGAGTATCCACCATTCCTTGTCAGTCTCCCCTTGAAGGTGAGAACTCTGTCCACTTTGTTGTATCTCCAGTAAACAGCCTGGCACACACAGTAAACATCTGAATATATGAATGAATGATGTCTTTTTGGCTGTGGGCTCAGAAGGCCTAGATTCTTCAGTCCTCGCAGGCGGGCAGTGTCTGTTCAGCATGTGTCTACAGAGGTATCTTGCCACTGCAGGGTATATTGGAGGTAAGCTCCCAGAAAATTGCCCTTGCTTACAGAGCAGATGCAGTGAGCTTGCCCAGCGTCGCAGAGCAAGGGCTGGGGGCTGGTTCACCACAGTGGTGAGGATCCTGCTCAGGAGTCTGGATTTAACCTTATCAAGATGGCTTGGCCCTCCGGAGACTTCTTTGCATGGAGGCACGCCCAGGAAGCCGGGTGGTAGCGGTGATATGTCCAGGAGTTTGCAGAGGCAGCCAAGCACAGCTGGAGAAAGATCAGCACAGGGCACTCCCTGCCCTGGACAGCCACACCCATGGGCCAACCTGACGCTAAGCTCCCTCCCCAAACTTGCCACTTCTACCAGCCCTCAGTGGCTCCTGACTGGGACCAGGAGAATAATGAAGTCCTGGGGAAAAGATGGAATATCATTCTGGCCTCAAGCTCCAGGATTCATTATTCTGTGTCTAAGAACTTGAAAATTACTAATAGGACTAGCAAGCACAGAGCAGGAGCCAAGCACTGATCCTGGAACCTCCCAAGCGCTCCCCATCTGCCTTCACCTTAGCCCATGGTACTGTGCTGTGAGAGTGCCCGGCACAGGGCAGTCTCAGGACCTGCCCACGTTGCCATACTAGGTCTGCACAATGGCCCAGTCTGCCACACGGCCCAGGCTGTGGCCAGTCCAGCAACCTGAAAACCTCTGGGCACTCTGGGTCCTGCCCCAGGCGAACAGGGTCACCCCGTGGAACAAGCCAGCCTTCTACTCACGAGCTGCAGTACACAAAACCTTCCTCCTCACCCAAGCCAGAGTCGGCTCTTACCAACGAAGCTGTAGGCTATAGTGGCTCTTTTCAAACAGCCCTGTGAGCTCAAGACTGTTTGCCCCTCAAATGAATGAGGATGTGGAGATAAAATAACTGGCAAAGGCATACGGTTATTACATGGCACAGCCAGGGTTGGAGCCCAGTCCAGGTGATCCCCAAGTTCAGCGCCTTACCAACCTTATAGGGATAGGAAAGTCTCCAACCAAGGAGAAATCCAGTTTTCAAGAGCAAAGTCCCTCAACTCACTGGGCAGGAATCCATCTGACATGGTGGAAAGAAAAGGGCTCAGAGGTCTGTCAGTCCTAGGTTCAAGCCCTGACTTTACCACCCTGTGAGTCTGGACAGGCCACTTCACATGTCTTAGGCTGGTTTCCAGTCTGGCTGCCTTTGGGAAGGGGCCCTGGTGGCCTGGTTCAGAGATAGAAAAAAACTAGCTTTCCCTGAGAAACTTCTTGTCTGATTGGAATTATTTTTTTACCATGTGCATATATTACTTTTCCTAAATACTTTCACGTATTTTTTTGGAGAAAGTATCTATTTAATTTTAAAAAGTGATGCGTATTAATTTTTTAAAGTACATTAGAAAAGTAACACCCACCTCCTTAGGTTTTCATAAGAATTCAAAATAATGTATGCAGCTAGTAAGGGTCTACAGTAGGTGCTGAATAAGTAGAGGAGGTCCGAGGTGAGGAGGCAGGAGGCAGAAGCAGGCTCATTCCTGCCCCGGACCCAGAGGGCCGCAGCCCACAGCCAGCCCCGGGCATCAGGACAGGAGGCCATTCCATAGAGCTCTGGGGGCAGGCAGGGGCCTGGGCACCCCCGCCCTCTTCCTCCCTGCAGGACCTCACTCACAGGATGCCTCCACAGTCAGACCTGCTGCCCCACGGCCTGTCCCAGTTAGAGGGAGCCTGAATCTGCTCCGGATGCCTGTGTGAGACCTGCTGACTGCTAGTCTGGGGCTCTCGTGCCTCTGGGTCCGGCCTCCCTGGGCTGAGCAGGAAAAGGCTGCTGGCTCTGGGGATGCCCCCAATGACGCCCCCTGGGTGGGTACGCCCCTGGTCCCTCCCCTTAGGAGGCAGGAGTCATTTCGGCAGTATGTTTACTTGCTCCTCATAACCATACTCCCGTTCTCATTGGACACAACTGCTGCCCCACCACTGACAGGCCTGCATGGGGCAATTAGATCCATGAACACACTCAGTGGGACATTACTCCATGACAGATATTTCACCATAGAATAATTATACTCCATAATACCACTAATAAATCAAGCTAGACAAACGACCAACGTGCACTCTATCACCTTCACCTTCAGTTAGCATCTCGGGGCTGGCCTAGGGATGCTGGAGCCTCCGAGCAGGCTCCGAGCAACCCTGGGAGCTCAGGCATATGCTGCTGCTCAGAAGTAACCAACGTTCCTGGAGGGGCAGTGCCCTTACCAGTGAACAGCACAGGTGGGATGCAGACCCTGCTCCAGGATCTGCGCCCAGTGGCAACACAGAGAGACGACCACACCTGGCTGAACTGGCAGGGATGAGTCTCTGGAGCGAGGACCCTGACTCCGAGGCCTGAGTGGGTAAGGAAGGGGCTCCTGATTACCCACTGGAGGGTGGAGGGCAGAGGACAGATCTGGGTACAGGGCAGGGGGACAGGGCCTGAGCACCAGGAAGAACTCTGAGACGAGGAGGGTAGGGGAGGCTCTGCAGTGACAGAACTTCACAGGAAAAAACCTGGCAATCTGCAAGGGCGAGGGTAGGGGGGCTGCAAAAAGAAACCCCACCACATCTGGTGCTGAAGGCCCTAGACACCTGGTCTGAGCCCCTGCTCAGTCCAGATCAGGAACCCTGCTGGAGTCTGCACTGACTCAGGCAGGGCTGGCCCAGGAAGGGTGACCCGCACCACACCGTCTGAGAACAGAAGGGCAGCCAGTGCCTGCAGAGACCCTCGGAGTCAGCCAGGGCCCAGGCGAGTCCCAGTCCACCCGCAGCCATCCCTGCCCCACACGGGCTCACACGCAGGGAGCCAGCCAGCACAGTGAGGTCTGGGCGCTCATCCACCCTTCACTCGAGGCCCAGTAGTTAAGGATTCCCACTCAGACCTGCAAGGACAGTGACGGCAGGGGTGGGGCCCCGATGGGAGAAGGAGATTCCAGGACTTTGGGACCTCGTATAGGTAGGTTCTCAGGCCACCACACCAGTCCACCATAAGGAGAGACCTGAAAACTAGCCTGGTTCACCCACATTGCTTAAGACTTGAGTTCAGTGACACCTGTGTCCTACCTCCGCCTGCTGTGCCACCTTCCTGCACCTCCCCGCCTCTTGCTCTCTGGTGCTCCTTGCTACCAGTAGCCCCAACTCCCCCATCCCACAGGCCAAGAATAAACTTGGCCTGGCCGGTACTGACCAGCCATGCCCTCTCCCTTGACTTGATGGGCTTGGGGCAGACACTGCCAGCAGCCACCCTGCCTGGTGGAGCCTCAGCCCCAGTCAGGGCCTAGCCATCGGAAGCTCAGGGGGGCCACTCACACTGCCGGCTTCTGGCCCAGGTGCCGTGAAGCTGAAACTGGCTCATGTGAGAGGCCAGGCCTGCTCTGCCCCACGCAGGCTGTGCCCACCACCTAAGTTAGTGCAGGGCAAGGGCAGCAGGGAGGAGGGTGGTGGCAGTGGGGCTCCCTACCTGGGTTTAGGCCCCAGCTCTATGCCTGGTGGGCTAAGAGAACTTGGGTCACTTGACCGCGCTGGGCTCAGGTTCCTTGTCTAAAAATTTCCTTCGTTGGTACCAGAAGGTCTCTGAGGCTTTCCTAGTTCTCATCACAGACACCAAACAGTGTTCAGCCTGGCCACTCAAGTCCAGCAGAGAGAGGGAGAGGCAGCTTACCCGCTCCACAAGGCCCTGCTTGTGCTTCAGCTTGTACACTTTCAGCCCGGGCAGGAAGCTCTCGGTGTAGTTCTTGTCCTCCAGCCCGTGGAGCAGGACACCATGGAAGGCCAGCCGGCACGTGTTGGCGTGAATGTCCGCATCCAGCCTGGAGCCGATCACCAGGCACAGCCGAGGGCAGGTGACAGGCTTCTCAAACTCCACGAGGGCCCACTGCTGCTGGGGGCAGGGGCCTCCTGGGGCCTGGGCCTCCTTCTTGTCAGCCTCACCACTGTCTGTCACTGCAGGTGCCAAGTCCCTGCACAGGTACTGCTCCTGGAAGAGGTATTCTCGAGAGAAGTCGAAGGAGTCCAGCACCGGCTCATGGTCGAAGAAGTCGGGGGCGGGGCTGAAGAACATCAACCGGCCCATGACTGTCTCGTGGCCCACCGTGATGTGGAACTTGGCCTTGGTCTGCAGGGGCCCCCGGAAATACGGAATCTTCTCCACAGAGATGAGGGCTGCATGGACTGTGTGCAGGGACTCAGGGGCACACACCAGCCCACGCTCCAGCAGCTTGGGGTCAAACTGGGTGACACAGATGCCCAGCCGGTCTCCCTGCATGGCTGAGGTAACAGGCATGTGGAACATCTGCATGGACTTGACCTTCTTCACCACCTGGTCAGGAGCAAGAGAGGAAGCCATGAAACCAACAAGCCTGGAGGCTGGGGGGAGGGGCTCCAGCTGGAAAATTCTCTGTCCCAGTGCCATCAACACTCACCTGGTCCTGAGCTCTCTACAGGTCAGATGCCCCTGGACCGAGCAGGCTCCACCCACAAACACTCCCGGGTCCACAAAGCACCCTAGTCCAAGAGGTGGGCAGTGCCCACAGCAGCTGCATTGACGCTACCTCCGTTCCCTCTGTCCTTCCAGGGCCTGCTCCCCACCAGGCTCCATTCTGGCACTTCCTTGCCTCAAGCCCTCTGAATAGGTTTGCCACCCCATGCAGAATGGCCCCCCAGTTCTGCCTCCTGCAGAGCTGTGCCCAGGCCCAATGCCACGGCTCAAGTATGTCTGCCCAGACCCACAATGGGCAGGATTTGTCCCTCTCTCCCTGGAGCTCTGGCAGCCCCCCTGAATCACACACGGCCTGCCTAGTCTGTGCCCAGCTGCTGGCTAGCCTGTGGGCATCTCTGGAGCAGGGCTACAGTTCATTCATCAGACGGAGCCCCCACGGGCCTACTGTGGGCCAGGCACTGTTCTAGGGGTAGGGACAGAGTGGGCCCTGTTTTTGAAAAGCTTCATATCCAGAAACAGCAACAAAATTACAAATATATTAACTGAATACATGTTACTATATGTAAAATTTTATGTGTGTAAATATATATAACCAATATTGTTATATACAGTTGACCCTTAGAAAACATGGGGGGTTAGCGACAAAAATCCCGTGCATAGTTGAAAATCCAAGTATAACTTTTGATTCCCCAAAACTTAACTGCTAATAGCCTACTGTTGGCCAGAAGCCTCATCAGTAACATAAATGGTCGATTAACACAAATTTTATATGTTATATATATTAGATACTGTATTCTTACAATAAGGTAAGCCAGAGAAGAGAAAATGCTTTTTCAAATTGTTTCAAGCCTCCAAAAAGTGTTCTGATGTATTAATTGAAAAAAAATCTGTGTGTAAGTGGATGCACACAATTCAGACCCATGCTGTTCAAGGGTCACCTGTAACATGTACATTATACATAACATGCCACACAGTAGGCCTCGGTGGGGGGCACTGGCTTCTTCAGATGGGTGGTCAGGGAAGACCTCTGCAGAGGTGATGTCTGAGCTAAGACCTGATCATAAGAAGCAGTTGTGTGAAGGTCCAGAAAAGATAGTTCTAAACAGGGGAACCAATTAGTGCAAAGGCCTCAAGACTGGAAGAGGCTTGGTGGGTTTGAGAAAGAAGCAAAGAGACGAGAGGGCACGCAGAAGTCACCGAGGAGTCTAGGCAAAGGAGTAACCTTATCTTATCTGTGTCTAAACTACCACGCTGACTACTACCCTGGGCAGAGTTTTGCACCCACAGTGTGTAAATCAGGAACAGACATAGAAAAGGCTCTAATAAACGTTCATGAAATGAACAAACGGATGTTCCTATTGCTGTCTCAGAGATGAGATGAAATCATGTTCCTGGATCTCCACTTAGCAGCAGAGAAACATGTAATGTATTTCAGAAAACTTGCCATCAAAAATTGTTAAACTCAAGACAATTTTGACCTCTGGGTCACAAGCATCCCAGCCTGCAGATTCTGGGTGTGCAGACGGCTCATTGTCTCCCTGGACAGAAGAATGCTGGGCTGATACCAGGCACAGGAGCCCAAGTCCCTTCCTGGAGAGCCATAATACTCAAGTGTTTGTTTAAAGATCATTAACTACCTAACCATGAGGTCAGGGGGCAGAGAAAGTGAGAAGCACAGTGTCAAAAGCCACAGCCAAGATCAATCAAAGAGAAACATAAAACATCTCCAAAATGGCCCGTGAGGGCGGTGGGAAACTAAAATGTTCGGGAAGGCTTCGCAGAGTGACTGAGAATGTTAGCTTACACTAAGGCCTGCCCAGGGGGGAAGGACCCGAATTACAGCTCCCCCCCGCCGGCAGCAGCCCCTTGAACTGTCCTCTGTCCCCACCTTGCCCGTCTCCCGCTCCCCGGCCAGGTTTCTAAAACATGTCTGATGCAATTCTTTGGCACCAACTTCCACATGGGCTCCTATCTTCTACATCATGATTTTCAAACCTTTTGGGTGTAGTTGTGAGCAGGAAGACCCTCTGAACAACGGAAACTCTACGGGGTATCGGTCTCCCCCCACAATGAGTACAGCTGCTCGGGGTGTGGGGCTCTCGCATCTCCCGGCACCCCCTCTGGTGCCCCGGCAGGGCCTCCCACTTGCCTGGCTCCTCCTGGTGGCCTCCCCTGGGACCTCGTCCACAAGGCCCCACTCCACAGCTCTTCCTGCCCCGTGTTCTCCACACAGCCCGTGGACGCTCGAGCAATTCCCCTCTGCACTGTGGCTCTGTATGTCTCTGTGCTTTGCCTGGGAGGTTCCTTCTCCCTGGAACTTCTTCCACCTGGCAGATGCCTGTTTATTCCTAAAACCCCAACTCTTGGGACATGTCCTAAAGGGCTCCCCTGCCTACTCTGGGCAGAGCTGGTTGCTGACCTCGGGTTACTCTGAACCTGACTTACTGTATTGTCATCACTGGTTTACAGCTCTGTCAGTCATATAGGAGTCCATGTGGAAGTTGGTGCCAAAGAAGTGTGTGTCGTGAATTTACTGTTTTAAAACACAATACAGCAAATATCCACAGCCTGATTGTCCCCCCTGAGGACTAAAACATTAACAATAACATCTGTCTCCCTCTGCGTCCCTTCCCCGCCTCCTTCTCTGCCTGGAGGCCACCACTCTCTTGAATTTTCAACATGTAGCATTGCCTTTCTTTTATATATACATGCATATATGATTGCAGAGACTTACTACATATGTAGTACATACTCCTAATCAATAATTTGCTGTTCTGTGTGTCTGGAGCTTTGCACCTGTGCCCACTGCCCACACCTGCAGCGCATCTGTTGCTGATGCTGTATACCGCACAACACATGCAGACCACAACCCAGTCTATCAGGGTACACTGGTCACATCTAGTTTTTCCTTGGAAAATGGCACAATGAGTTCCCTCAGATGACAAATCCTGCCTGGAGCACAGTGCAGGGAGGAGTCGTGGAGGACACAGGCTCTGGAGAAGAACTGCCAGGTCAGCGGGTGGGTGAGTGAGTACGTGCTCAGTTCCACTTGACAACGTCCCAGTGCATACTTCCCCCAACAGGGCCAGGCACACCCAACAGGTCCACTCCTCTTCAACATCTGGCATCGTCAGATTGCTTAGGTTTGCCCATCAGATTTGTACTATCTCCCCTTCTAAATCCTGAGGACGAGTCGTGTTCTACCTGCTCCTGCACCCCCAGTACCCAGCACAGGGAGCTGCTGACAGACCCTGCTTGTGGCCGACCCACTTAAAGACCAGCCCGTCTGAAGTGAACGATGCATCTGAATCTTGAAGAGAAATGCCTCCTCATGAGGAAAGCACCCCTGGCAAGGCATGAGCCGTGGTTCCAGGCCTGCCGGGCCTGAGTGAGACCCTGCTGATGAGTTCCCATTGCGAGAGGGTGGCCGGGGCCTCATGTCACCTGCATGGCACTCACCCACATCAAGCCCACCGCCGAGCAGCCTTTATTCAAAGCATGCTCCCTTTTCAACAGGGCTTGTGTTCTCAGGACTGAAATAATGAAGATGCCTTAAGAGGGCCCCGTGAAGAGCAGAGAGACAAATTACTGTGCAAATTAAGACATTAAGGGCCTGGACAGGAAATTGTGAACCAGATAAAGATGGGGACAGGCGGCATGGCACTACTGTGGGCTCACAGTGCGCACACAGACAGCATCACCACGAGTCGTTGCCAAGCCCACACTCTACCAAGATACACTTTAGGAACACAAGGTCCCATCTAGGACACCAAAAACATGGAAAAGTAGACAGCTGGACCACCTCAAGGATGGGAAAAAAGCAGGCTTTCCTTTAATTTTCTAGCCAACTTTGAGGGATGCTATTTATTCAACAACCTGCTCACCAAATATTTACGAATATCCATGTCGCATAGTGGAGACACCATATATACATTCACTCGACAAATATTTATTAGTTTCTCTCATGTACCAGGCCCAGGTCCTGGAATGATATAGAGGCAAGCAGAATAGACACAGTTCTGGTCCTATGGAGTCTATTGCTTAGTTGGGGTATAGACAATGAATAAATGGAGAATTACAAAACCATGAGGAGACTCTATGGGGGAGAGTAACTGAGGGACTCTCTCATAATTCTTCCTGGGTGGTCAGGGAGGGCTTCCCTGAGGAGGGAGCACTGAAGCTGAGACCAGATGGAGGAGAAGGAACCAGCCCCAGGGGCTCCAGGCAGAGGGGAGAACAGAGCAGCCCAGAGGCCCTGAGGTGGGAAGGACGTGGCCTGTTTGAGGGACTGAGAGGCGGTGGACTGGCTGGCAGGGAGCAAACCAGGGGGAGTGGCTTCAGCTTGGAAATGGGCCAGCCACCTTCACCATGGGAAGGACAACAGAAGCCACCGGTGGTAGTGGTGGCCTGGGGTTGAGTAGAGGAACGACAGCTTCTAATGTGCACTTTTAAAAGATCTCGTTGGCCCGATAGAGAAGACACAGGGGGTGGAGAAATAAAGGCAGCAGGAATCTAGTGAGGAAGACACTCAGAGGTTTTTCTGCATAGCATGATAGATGTGGTGACAGGCTGGATGTGCAGCTGGGGGGAGACGGCAGGCAGAATGATCTACGGTCTCCAGTTTGAGGAGCAGCCTCATGCCAAGATGGGACAGCAGGTGCCTGGAAAAGGCAGCAGGCTGCAATGGGCACAGATGTAGGGCTCCCGAGGACGTGGAGGTTGGAGGTGGTGATGGGAGAAGGTGTCTTACACACCTGACTGCTTCCTGGCCTCTGTGCCTGGATGCCTGAGACCTCAGCCCTGGCCTGTCCTCCTCAGTGTCAACACCAGGCTTCTAGACGCCCAGGAGGGAGACTGCGCATTCTGTCCCAATGTCCTGTTCTCTGGAGCCGGTACCCAGCCATCAGGCGAGGGAGCAGGCTTCATCTCAGAATGGGCCCAGCACCCGGTCCTCCTGCTGTACCCTGCATACCCTGCCGGCCCTTTGGCTTTAATGGCTGCCCTGTCTGCTGGGGTCTGTTCTCCGCAGTAGACTGCAGCGTACATAATATGTGACCCTGGAGTTTCGCCTCCCCACAGCTGGCTTCTCGTCTCACTCTGTGGATGCCGACCTCCTTACCAGGACTCCCTGGCACGGCCCCTGGGATTCCTCTGACTTGGTTTGCTACGACTCCCCGCACTTCAGTCGCGCGAGCCTTCCTGCTTCCTAAACATTCCAGGCGGTCTCCGCCTCAGGCCTCTGCGCCTGCCAGGGCCTCTGACTGGGGGTCTCTTTCCCCGTATGTCCCTACTTCCTTCATGTCTCTGCTTAAACGTGTCCTTATCAGAGGCCATCCCCAACCCTAATACCCCATCCCTTCCTTCTTTTCTATTTTATTTTTCTTCATAGCACTCATGCCCCCCGTTCAGTAAATATTTGTTTACTGACCATCTCTCCCACACCGAAATGTAACTTCCATGAGGACGAGGGCTTTGTTTTCACTTTTGTTCTTCCCATTTCTGTCTCCAGTGCCTGGCACAGTGTCTGACATATATAAGACCTCAATGCACACTTGTGGAGTGAACGAACAGGGCCACAGATGGGTGCAACATCACCCCTGCCCTCGGGGAGTTCCAGGCCAGGCCTGGGATCTGTACATTCTTAAGGGCATCTGGAGCTACAGACCCACACTGTGGGTGCAGGGCTGGCCCCGAACTGGCGGGGCAGTCAGAGCTCCCAGACAATGCCCAGGGTAAGGAGCCTTCCAAGCAGCAGCAGAGCAAGGCTGAGGCTTGTAGGGGCCCCAGGTTTCCCTGGCGAGGTGCAGTTAGAATGGGGCAGAGGAGGGAGGGTGCCACTGCTAAACACCACCTGAGTGGGATGGGAAGGCCCTCTGCTTGGGACCACCAGGCAGCCCATTCCCCAAGCTCGCCTGCCCATTGGGTTCGGCTGGCTGCAGAGTCCTTCCCTCCTGTCCTTCCATCTCTCTGGCACCAAGTACTTTTGGGGAAGGGAAGGACCCAGGGAGGGAGGGAGGAAGGAATCAAGCAGGCAAACAATTCTTAGAACTCAAGTTCATGCTTGCTAAGCAGTTTGGCCCTTTCCGATTAACAAAGAAGCTTTACCACCATCTAGGCCAGTTATTCTTCATAAAAACCCTACAAGGCAGGTCAATATTTTTACATTCAATTTTATGGATGAGGAAACAGAGGTTTTTGATGTCTCCAAGGTCACAAAGCAAATACGCTGAGACTTGGGACAATAAACGCTGGGACTGCAAGGCAGGCCTTGATATCTCCTGACCAGCTGAGTAGAAACCATGCTGCGGGCTGCCTGGGGCTGGAGGTAGAGTGGCCCTGCCCTGCCCGGTGCTCAGGGTCAGATAGCCAGGGACTGTGGGTCTGCATGACTGACTGTGGATACCCACAGGGTGAGCCCAGAAAGCTGGCTCCAGGGAAGGAGCAGGGGAAGACCCCACTGTGCGAGGAGTCCTTCTCAGGTGTTCAAGGAAGCTGAAGACAGTCAGGCCTGCTCAGGACTGAGGCCTGGTGGGGGCAGGGGCAGCCAGCTCCTTCTGACTTAGGCCACTGCGGCTGCCCTGGCCAAGGTCAGTGACAGACCCCTACGGCCAAGCCCAGTGGACGGCTTCAGACCTGACTTCTCAGCTGCTCTGCTCCTTCCCAGGCACCCTTGCTGTCTGCCTTTGGGTAGCAAAGGAGAGACACTCAGGAAATGTTTGCTGATTGAGCAGATGAAAGAGCAAACGAGCACCCACTCTGTCTGCTCCCAGGCCTGACGCTCAGATACTCTTTGTGGTCTTCTGATCTGCAACATAACTTTCCAGCATTCTCAGAACAATGCAGGGCACTGCTCAGAATGACCTGCTCTCTCCTTCTGATGCTACTGAAAACCTCCAAAGGATGTGACTAGAAGTGGGCTCATGAAGCCCTCATCTCTGCTCCCCCATAGTACCTGGCGTGGAATCATGGGCACCCAACTAACATTCACATGGACTTCATTGTTCTATCATGTGACCTGCACAGAAGGTAAAGGAGAGGGACCTCAGCATCTGTTGGATACCTAGCACACAAGGAAGCCCTATAGACTTGGCTCCGGATCCTTCTTGTGACAACCTTTTAGGTGGCTAACTATGATCTCATTTTACAGACAAAATGACTGAGGCCCCAGAGGATAAGACATTTATCCAGAGCATCCAGATCTGCCCACCATGAAAGCCCGTATTCTTTCAGTATACCATGCCATACAAACACATGCACCCCACTGCAGGAGTCCACGATGAAATGCAGTCACACAGGGAGTTTTGCTCACTTGCTGCGAGTGCTTGGACAGCGATCCTTCTGTGGGGAAAGAAACGGACGGGCCCGACACCATCAAGACAAATCACAAAGGAACAGCAGAGGCTGGGGGGTCCTCCTTGCATTCTACAGATCAACAGGTGCTGGAAAGAAGTGGGCAACAGCCCATGCTTGGCAGTCTTTCTGATGTGCAGAGACTTTTGTAATAATGGTACTGGCTGTAATGAGATTGGACCTCTATTACCCATTTTTGTTCCATTAATGAGCCTGGAAGCTCCCGGCTGTGCCAAAGGCGAGGGTCGGGGCCTTGCAACTTCATCATTACTTAATAAAATGTAAATCGGAGAGGAAAAGAAACACACAAGGTTTGACACTAATAGGCTTACAGCAGGATCAGTTACTTCAATTCAAAGAGGTTCAGACCGGAGGGGGAAAAATGAAATAAGCTTTTAAAGATCAGTCTAGGTTTGGCTCCATCAGACCTAACCAATTTTGTTTAATAAGGTTTCAATTTGGCTGCTCTTATTTCTCCCTCGTCTTCAAGCTAGGCCGGGTACAGATAAGACATCACGCCCTCCCCGCCTAATGCATTAATTGCATCTCACACAAAAAGCCAAACTCAGGTCTGTGCACAAGGAGGCTGGGGGGACCCAGGGGACTGCCAGTGCCTCCCCTGCCCGCTCAGACCCCAGCTGCCCTGGCACTGCCTCTGGGGCTGCGAGAAGGGAATGTCAGTTTAGCCTTGGGGACTGAATTCCCACCCACTCATTTTTTAGAGAAATGAAAAACATTCAGAAAGGTACAGGGGATCACATGACACAACTACCTGTGTTCCCACCATCTGGAATTGACCACACAGACTGCCACCCACACTTGTCTTGACATCGAGTTGAAGACCTCTAGTCCTGTTCCCCTCCCTTGACTCCCCTGTAGCCATGACCTTCATGAATCCCTTGTGTGTCCTCCTATGATGTACGTTTACACCCATGTATGTAAACTGGACAGATACTTATTATAAAGCGGTCCTGTATTATTGTTTAACTCGAGTACTTGCCTCCTGTTTTTGACATGTATTCATATTGGGATATGTCCACCTATGTACATCAGCTTTTCTTTTTGACTGCTGCATAGTATTTCTTTATACAAGAACTCCACCTTCTCTTTATCCATGCCCTTACGATTGGACACAGGGGTTGCTATGTTTTGTTACCAGAAATGATGCTGTGGCCATCATCCTGTATGCATCAGCTTGTACACATGCACAGTGTTGGCATCTGGATGGACAACTGTGGCATGGGGACAACATGTTTTCAATTTCACTAGGTCTCACCCATTGCTTTCTGAGGTGGACAGCTTATATCCCCACCAGCAGAGCAAGAAAGGTCTCTTGTCGGACCCTCACTAGCACCTGGTACTGCAAGCTTTTAAAGTATTGCCAGGCTGAGAGATTAGGCATGAGGTCCCACTACTGTCTTAACGTGTGCTTCCTCAATTACTGGGGATGAGCTCCTTGGGAGCTCTGCTGCTTCCGGTTCCCCCCCCCCGAGATAAAGGGGTGTAAGCTCCCTACCCACAGGCCCTGACAGGTCCCAGGGGCTTCATGGGCATGCTCTCAAGCTTCTGGAGAAAGGAAAGCGATGAGGATGTGCAGAGCTGGGCAGGCTCCTTGCCGTTGTCCTACCTCTGCTCCTGGACTCCCTGCCCCCTGGGCCCGGAGCCAGGAACTAAGCTGGGGCCTGGCAGCACGTGAGGTCCTCCTACCACCCCTGGCCCTGTCCAGGCTGTGCTGGTGACCAGAGGGGGTCTTCTTCTCTATACAAAAATTCCACTGGGGCCTCAACAAAAGACCAATTGTCCCCTGGGGAGAGAGGGGAGGGAGCCAGGGAGACCTTCCTCTCAGGGCTCCTGCCTAGAAATAAGAACCCCCCCCTATGGAAAGGGCAAGAGAATCTTCAGAAGCTGGAACCCACAGACACCTACAGACCCAGTCCACGGTCAGGGATGGGGTGGAAGGGGGTTTGCCTGTCTGGTGTCTGTCTGCTCCCCACCCCTGCACCCAGGCCAGGCACCATTCCTGGTGATCAGACACGCCCCTGGACCCACATGCATCTTCCCCTCCTGCGCACCTCTCCCACCCTACCCTCCCTAAGCCCTTCTGCCCAGGTCACCTGCCCAGAGTCTCAGAGCACCAACAATGTTCCTCAAGGCCTTCACAGCACTTTTGCACAATTCCCACCACGTGCCCATGTGTTTGATGGTTTTCTGTGGGGCTTCCGTGCCGGGCAGACAGCTGCCCATGGGTAGGCTGGGTTTATTTCGCTCACCGTGGATCCCCTGCTGGGTGCTGGACACATGGTGGGCACCTGGGGAGCAAGGGAATGGATTTGCTTTCCCACCACATGGCCCAGTGAAGGCTCCTGCCCCTCCATGGCAACCTCACAAACAAACCCTGGTTATTAACCTCCCGGTCGCTGCAACAATGGAGAACCGTAAAAGTGACAAGGGGCCTGCCAGGAAGCTTTATGCTCCTCCTCCCAGCCACCCTCCATGCATTTGTCATCCCATAAAACTTTAAATTGAATTACACCAATGTTTGATTCTTCTGTTTTCCATACAACTGGAGCTTTAATTGTTTTTAACGACACCCCTGGGCTTTTGGGGGGTTAAGGAATCCTTGGGAGGCAAGCCAAGGGAGTCAGCTCTGCCTTTGGGGCTGGGCCCAGAAGAGGTACCACTGAGGAGCAGTGAGCGCAGCCCTACCTGTGTGTCCTGGGCCTTTGATCTCAAAGGAGTGGGTCCCAGATAGACAGAATAGTGCCCCAGGCCCAGGCTCCACTTTCCTTCACTGGGCTTGTACAGAGACACCTTGCTCCCTGCATGGGTGCTCTCCACCTCCCTGTGGCTCCCTGCTCTGGAGGGGACACACCAGGCCCTCCATTCTAGCTCTGAGCTTTATGCAAGTTTCATGATGTTCCCAAGCCTCAGTTTTTTCACCAGCAGAATGGGGCTAATACATGTAGGTCACAGTGGCACGTGCCTGGTACCTGGCAGAGCCCTTGGTGAGTGCCAGGTCCTCAGTGAACGTGGTGGCCCCAGCCCCCACTCACTGTCCACACCTCAGCCCCTGGCTTCTGCCTCCTTCTTTGAGTTCCCATGGCCCATAAGCAGCAAAGCCTGGAGTTGGCCTGTTCCCATCCACAGTTCTTTCTGTTCCCTGGGCCTCATTTCTCGCTCAGACTCTCCCAAGAGCCACCGCTTCCCTCCCCCATCCCCCATAGTGTGTCTGCCAGGCCACCTGCCTGGTATAGAGCCCGGGTCATATAATGCTCTTGCTTTAAGCAGGTGTCCAGTGCTCACTCCCCAGATGGTGCTCAGCTCAGTGTTCCTTGCCAGCCCAGTCTCCTCCTGTCTGCACAGGGATCTCTAGAACTTTTGGCTGGGCCTCCACATGCCCCATATGCTGTTCCAGCTTGTTATCCACACTGAATGCCCTCCTGCCTACCTTTCACAGGGGGGCATTCTTCAAGGCCCATTTCCAATGTTACTGCCTGCATCTCCTCAACTGGGCTTAACCCAACACATTCTCATGGCACCTGCTATAAGGCAGCCCCCACACATGACACTGGGGATCGGGGAAGCCTTGCCCTTGCCCTCTGTGATGCCACACTCACTGGCAGAGGCCGGTGTGTGACGTATCATTTAGAACTGTGCTGAGTGCCCTGAGAGAGGTGCTCAGGGGGCCACCAGGGAGAAGGTGACATCTGAACTGAGTTTTAAAGGACACCACCATGCAAACGAGATCAGGAGCGAAGGGGCAGGGGGAGAGCACAGGGAGGTGGCAGGCTCGTCCGGGCAGAGGCCCCCTGACTAAAGTCTGGTCCACCCCACACTCTGCACATGGGGAAACAGAGGTGACTCTGGCTGAGGCAGTTGGCAGAATGGAAGGCACTCTCTCATTTCCCCTGGAGCCTGTGGAAACAGCCAGGCCACCTGCCCTGCCAGGAGCGGGAGGACAAAGAGATGGTACATGGCTTTGAGCCCAGCATGAAATGAAAGGGACGAGTGGCACAATGTGCAGGTGCAATGCTCAGACTGTCCCAGCCCCATACAGCACCCAGGCCAGTCAGCAGGAGGGGCAGCCCCGGGCCAGGCCCGGAAGCCTAAAGACACGAAATGTTCTGTCCCCATTGAGTGTACTCACCATAAGCACCTCGGTGCCCAACAGCAAGAGCCTGCTCCCCGTGCAGTCGCCTGGAGATAAGACAAGCCCCCCATGACCACTTAAGATCACACCGGCCCAGCCTTGCTGAAAGGCTAATCATTTCTACATTTCATGTCCAAGAATCTCACTTCTGGGAAACTCTCCAAAAAACAAACATGGGTCGCTAAAATATTCGCCTCACTATTCTTTATGATAGTCAAAAGGCAGTGACAACCTAGCTGCCTAATGACAGAGGGACAGTTAAATAAGCAGTGGATGAGACGCCACGTATGTCATCAACACATACGTCATCAAACATATGAAAGAATTTCATCAGCACAGAAACATGCTTTCTCTGTGATACTGAGAAATAATCAAGGTATGAAAATTTTAAATATAACCCTAACTGTATAAAGCAGTGGCCTCTGGGCGACTGATGAGCTTCTTGGTGAGTTTTCTTTCCAATTTCTTTATATTTCATAAAAATCTCTATGGTGGTCACATATTGCTTTGATTTATGGAGGAAAGATTTTTAAAAACCTAAGTTAAAAGAAAAGGAAAGACCGCCCACCAGGCTGCAGTGACACGCCACTCCTACAGAAAGACACGAGATTCCTCATCAGCCCAGGCCCCTGCCCGACAGCCTCGCCAGGCAGGCCTCCTGCCAGCTCCCCACACAGTTCTCCCTGGTGCCCACCATCTCCCCACAAGGTGGGTGCCGTCACCACCACCTGACAAACGAGGAGACAGAGTCAGTACCCTGCCCCACCCCAGCCTGGCTCTGGAGTGCATGCTCCAGGGCCGACAGCACCAGCCACACCTGGGCTCCGAGGCCTGGCCCCATCTGAGCAAAGTGAGGAAGTGATCACACAGGTCAGGGGTGCCATTGGTGGGAGTCCCCACTTCCACCCCGGAGGAAAGAAAGGGGAGTTGCCACTCCCTCCCCCAGGAACGGAAGCTCTGCAGGGACTCTAGGGCATGGGCAAGAGCAGCTGTGCGACCCAGGCCCCTTGGAAGACCGACGAATCCCACCTTCAGGCCGAGAGCAGGGCCGATGAGGATGGGCTCAGGGCTCTGCCTTGCCAGTGATAAGGAAAGCTGCATCCGACTGGACTTTTGTCTCCTGTCATGAAGCTGCCTTCTAATTACAAAAGAAAAGTCAAAGTGAGGTCTGTCCAGAGAGGAGATGGAGCCTCATGCTAGGAAATTTTGACATAGTAACAGGAGGGGCACCTATGCCAAAGAGTTTTTCTCTTGCTTCCTATTTTCTGTAATTATTTTGTATTTTCTGAGTTTATCTTTATGTGAAAATGGAAAGAAACCCACAATTTTGAAAGCAAACATCAAATGTCTCCATTTTAATCTCAAGTACATCACCTGGGGTTAACTGCACCAACAATAATGGTGGGGCTATGTGCCAGGCCATGCAGGGCACAGGCCTACAGCCATGCACACAACGAGCAGGCAAGGCAGGGAGCTGACGCCTGGGCAGGCAGGCAGGATGGAATGGGGTGGAAGCAGGCACCAGAAAATAAAAGAGCAGCTTTTCCCTCTGGGTCCTTCTTCCCTCCTCCCTGGGATCTTTAGGGAAGCCTCTCGACTCCACACTGGAGGGACAAGCCCACTGACCCACAGGAAGCCCTCCTTTCCCTCTGGGCCCGGAGCCCTCAAAGACAGTGTGCCCTCCCCCAGGGCCTCATGCTGTGGGCCAGCATGCGAGGTGCCCAGAGGCTCTGGAAGACAGCATGATGGGCGTCTTCTGTCTCTCCTGCTGGCAGAGGAGAATGAGTGCAGGACGTTGTCTAAAACTGCCAGCTAGAAGCACAGAAATTCTTTGAAGTCCCAAGTCAAGATTCATGGGAATTTTTGCATTTTATGCCATAATAGAGCCATGTTGTTTTAATATAAAAATAAGGAATTAACTGTCCTTATGAAAACTGATGCTGCAGAAAACTGACCCTCTTGTCCCCGGCCCTTGGTGGCATTCAGCCCACCCCCACGGCCCTAGAGCAAAGAGAGTGTGAGGTAGGGATGTGTTCAACTGAAGGGGTGCCAGTGCTCACAGGCCTGGGAAGAGAGCCTCAGGTGGGTGGCAAGTATGCTGGGCTCCCCGCCCCCCTTGCCCTTACTCACTGACTGCCAGCCCCAGACACATGAAGCAGAGTGGGGAGCCTGCTGCCCCATTAGCGCCTCTCAGCTGGGAGCCTCTGTGCATGTGCACCTGCCCCAGCGGGGGAGCGCTGGTCTCCGGAGACACACACGTGCCACCCCATATCACATGCACTGCCCTGGAGGGGCAGCACCATGCCAACACTGTCAGACCTCATGGAAGGATGGGCTGGCATCCCACATGGAGACCTCCCAAGGGATTTCCAAGGGGGACATCCACTTTCCATGGGGCTTTCCCTGGGGTCTGGCTTCAGAAGGTGGTCCCGTGCCAAGAGGAAGCCCTCTAGCTTTGCAGTTAGACACATGGGCGGCTCTACCACCTTCCCGCGGGCCACCTGCAGGCTCTGTGCGCTCTCAGTCTCAGCTTCTTTGTAAACAGAAATGATAACAAGCTTACAGTCAGAATTATACATGATGTAAGTAAAGGCCAAGTACAGTCCCCACCACTCAGGAAGAGTTACAAGGATTACAAAGAAAAGTAATTCTTCTTATGATCAAAAGAGCGAAATTAAAAGGTGGGGGAGCAGCAGAAAACTGTACCCAGAAGGTGCGCTGTTCCCAGCACTTCAAATGGCAGAGGTCAAAGCCCTTACACTTGAGTTTCCGGCACCCAGGCCAATCCCCAAGTCGCCCTCTTCCATTCCACAAGCCCCGCCACAGCAGCAAACAGGAGGTCAGCAGGGACAGGGCAGGCCCTCAGCTCTGCTGTGACCGGGCCTTAAGAAGCATCCTGGAGAGGAGATCAAGAAGACAGCGACCACAGAGACTCAGGAGGAGGTTGGCCTCTGCCGGCAGCCTCTGCTCTCAGATCCAAGAGCTCTCGCCAAAGGCCCGGGCGAAGCTGAGGGCTGACAAACGCCCTCCTGGCTATCTGGAGAGATTTATCTAAGCCAACTGTTCCGAAGTGGAGACAAGCAGTGTGTACACTGTTTATGTGGAGCCAAAAAAGCTCTTCCCCCACAGCTGTTAGGGATTTGTGGGCACTGTCCAGGATATCAATATTAAATATTTCCTGGAAATTAAGGAGTTGTAGGTAAGGTTAATGAAAATCACTTTCAATATGTAAGCAAGAACTTTGAATGGGAGGAAAAAAGTCGCCTATGGCGGGGTAGAAGAGCAGCACCCGCCAGCCTGGAGACTCAGGGAGCCTCCCATCAAGGTGACAGCGGTGTGTCGGCAAAGCAGAGGACAAGAAGACAGCACAGGCGAGGGGGCGGGGGGGCAGGGAGGAGGCGAAATCCAAACCGCCGGTGCCCCACCAGCTCCGGATCTGAGGTCCCCCACCAGTCCCAAGCCCAGCACCTCCTGACTGGCTCCCAGCTGCCCACCCCATGGGCCTGGGTGAGGTCCCTGCAGTCGAGGGGCTAGCAGCCCAGTGGGGGAGACAGCCATATAGATGGGACAGTGTGTGACATTCAGGTTCAGTCTCCTCATCTGGAACCTGGACACAAGAATAACACCCTACCTCGTAATGCAGAGAAAGAGAGATGCAGGGGCAGCCCCTGGCTGGGTGCTCGCCTGATTATTATTCTTACCTGTCTCCCAGGAAGCAGGAGGAGAGGGCAAGCCACTTGAGATGACTTTCAGAAGCTTAAGGGTAGAAGCTTTGTACAAAGTCTGTTTGGGGTAGAACGGGTAACACACAGGCCAATGTGAGTCATGTTATATCGCAAATAAAAATCGGCCCATGAATATACATAATCCCCAAGGTAATTCTCCCAATCTCACAACGGTAATGGAGCCACCCTCGCTCACTGAGGCATGAATATTTACCGTCCTCTGGCTTTACTGCTCTCGATCTGGGTTCAATTTTGCAAATTAAAATGAGGGCTGTGTGGATAGAGAGATTACAGGAGAGCCTGCCGAAGCCTGCTGTCCCCGGCGAGGGGCCAGGCGGGGTAAGCTGGCTCCTTCCCGCCGGCCCAGTGATTCTGCCTTGATGGTCAAGAGCAACCGAAAATGGGATGAGGAGTCGCAGGGGGGTCAGGACCTAGGAAAACACACAGAGGGGGAATCTGAATGGCATTTAAAATGGAAACATGGTCCGGGTGGGAAAGGTGGGCAAATACCCACTGGCTTCTCTCTTTGTTGGTTGAGGGGAGAGTTTCCAAGCAGCCGAAAGAGAGGGAACTTTACAACCACAGACCTAAGTTCAAACCCTGTCTAGGACTGGAATCTGGGGCCATGTCATTTCACCACGTGGGCCCCAGAGTCTTCATCCATAAAATTGGGATAAATGCTGCCTTTGTCCTATGGCTGATATGAGAATCAAGGAGATGTGTATGCAAGGTGCCGGGCTCAGAGCACTCACTCAGCGGTGGCAACAAGCTGATCGATCATCTCTCACGCGTCTGCTGCCTGTCAGAACAGACACTGTGCAGGAAGGGACACGGGATGCAATGTGCAATCCCACAGCGAGGACCAGAATGGCCAGGCAGGGGCAGTGATGCGGCCCACAGGTGACACTGCCTTGCAGAATGGTAGCCACTCTCACCCAGGGCAATCCTGGAACAATATGTAGCCAGCAGCCGGGCAGCAGCCTAGCTGGATTTACTAAATGCCTGGGGTGTGGCCAAGGAAGATGCCGACATTTCCAATTGGGTCTTGCTGGTAGAAAGACCAAGAACAAAGTGTGCTGTGCCTTCGCTGTCCTGGGTGAGAGGACACCAAGCAGCAGGGCAGGGAAGGGAGTGCTGTGGCAGGTAGCTCAGAGAAGCTGCTGGCCTCCCGAAAACTCAGGACACCTGTCTGCCCACCACAAAACCTGGTTCCCTAGAAACCGAAAGCCAGAGAAAGAAAGAGTCACTTAATCTGTCTCAGCTAATCTCAGGGCTCTAGAGAAGCAACGGAAACAAAATTTCTGTGAAATTCAGTCCAAGAAACCTTTGCAAAGGACAGTGCTACCATTTCTTGAGCACCTATTATATTTCAGGTGTCAGACAAGGCCTTTCCTGAGCATGTCCCTGGCTTACAACAGTCTGTGGGGGAGGGATTCCCATGTAGCTTCAAGGCCGAGGAGGCTGCGGCTTCCGGACTCATGCAGCCAAATCATACAAGCCAGAGGCGCCAGGGCCAGGATGGACGCACCAGGCCAGACTGCCTCCCGTTCACGAAGCCTGCTGCAGGCTGTCAGGTTTAAGGAGACAAGGAGGAATCTGACACAACCTGCCCCCCCATTCTCCAGGGCTCCCAGCAACCTGGCAATCTGCTCCTCTGTACCACACAGCAAAGCTGTCCTAGGGTGGCAGGCGGGGTGGGGAGAGGCTCCAGGGAGACAAACACAGTCACTGCTTGGAGGGAACTTAGATGGAAACCAGAGAGCAGTGATGTTTGTGCTGGACCTTGGTGATGACGAGGGCAGTCAGGCAGAAGAGGTGCAAAGGCCTGAAGGCCTTGGGGAGGGGGATACACACAGGTCAGGAGACGGTGGGAGCATGTGCGTATGACTGACAGCAGCTGCACGGCAGGAGCTGGCGGCACAAAGCCCCAAAGGTCAGGCCAGGTTGCTGGAGCTTTCCCTGGCTGGCCGGAGGAGGCCACGATGCTGCCACACAGGGGTGAGGCGTGATGAAGTATAAAGTCAGAACGAGGGGCAAGAAGGTGGAGGGCAAGCGGAGCAGACAGGAGAACATGTGACAGATAGCATGCCAGCTCCGGAACGGGCAGGGGGCTCACAACAGGCACCACTTAATGTTTGGTGAGTGAATGAAAGAAAGAACAGAATGAATCTGAGCTTGGGGAAGCACAAATGGAGAAAAAGCAGGGGCCACAAGTCTGGGATAGCGAGCACATTAGACGACAGTGCGGCAGCAGGCTGAAGGAGTGGCCCGCCCTGCTCTTGGGCCCGCCAGCAGGCTGCTGTAGACAACTGCTGGCACTCCTGGCCCTGGCGCCTGGGCCAGGGCCGCACACCATGTCAGTGGGGCTCTGCTGCGCCGGCAAGGCTCGGGGCCAAAGGGTTACTCACTGAGCTTGGAAAACCCTAACCCCCAGCCTGACTAAACGTCTTCTATTTTTCTTTCTGCTTTCTTTAAGACCCCAGATGTGTTCTTGCACATCAAAAGAGAGCAACTTATAAAGTTAAACTAAATCAAGGGCTTTTGTTCTCAGGCATCGTTGCTGAACTAATTATTCCTGTATGTTGTTTAATGAAATAGTGGTGCCATATATTAAACCAGTTAACAGGATGAGCACATGAGTTACAAGGAAGGTCGGGCCTGGGATTATAAATTTAACTTTTTCTTAAGAAGAGATGAAACGAACCACTCAACTCCCCGCTGTCGTATTTCATGGGAGGGGAAAATGATGGCACCGAGGAGCGCTGAGGAGGGCCGTGCCCTGGTTCGCGGAGGCTGGCGGCACCGAGCTGGGCGGCGGGCGGACGGCCCCAGCCCACTGGCAACCAGCCCCAGTCGCTCTGCACCCAAGCTGCAGGCAGGCTCAGTGCTCATTCCTCATCCCCCGCATCCCCTGACCTCCAGGCCCACGTGACACTGTGCACACAGGCCAACCGGCCAAGCTGACAGCCATCCAGAGTCAGATGACCAGACCATGCTGCGCACACAGAGACGCTGGGTGGAAGCCTTTCCCACAGCCAGAAACACCTGGAACAGTGCACAAGCCAATCATGAGGGGTGGCAAAATAGTGCGGACCCCCCCCTTCTGCAGATCAGAATGCAGCACGGGAAGACAGGTGAGCCACATGTGAAGACCCCACCACACATGAGGTAAAAATACTACCATTACAGTGTGTGTAAAAGAGGCCCATTTCGGTTTTTTTATTCTTAAGCATGTGTATGGGCGTATGTGTGTGTTTATATTTGTACATAAAAAAAGGATGTGTAGCATGCTTTTAACATTGTTTCTTTCTGGGGAGTAAAATTTTAAGGAACTTTAACTTTCAACTTGAGGTGATAGTGTGTTAATTTTTCACAAGTATGCATTTCTATTATAATTGAATAAAACAATAAATAAACATCATTCTTCAAAAAATAAACCCACAAACAGAGACTCTGGGCCAGAGACCGGAGTTAAGAGGCTAAAGATAAAGGGCTTCACCTTTCCTGGCAATACGCAAAGCATCACAATGAAGATGTGCTTCATGGATTACTTGCATAATTAAAATTAATTTAGAATTTTTAATTCAAGAAAACATTTAACATAAAAATAGTATTATGCAACTAATAACATGGCGACTAACCACAAACCTTCAGAGGCTGATGTCACATTTATCAAATGGTGGTGCTGACACGCAGCAGAAACAGTGACACGACACGATGTAGAAATAAAATGTAGTGAGCTTCACTGTGCAAATACCGTGCATGTAATCACAGGAACGTGGATTGAAGGAGATGCGTCTAAATGTGATTGCTACAATTACAGTCAATTTGGTCCTTATTCTTTCCTGTTTTTTCCCTATTAGGCAAACATTGCTTTCATAGAAAAGAGGAACTTTTCAACTAAGAAGACAAGACTAAAAAAGTGTGGCCCAGCCAGGGCCCACAACTGCAGCTGTCCTGGCAGAAGAGAGGGCTGGAGGTGCCGGCTGCTTCAGGGTGACCTGCAGGCCCCAGGTGAGTATATAGGCTTCTAGAAATGCAGCCTCACCCTCCACACCACCAACACTGTGCAGGGAGGTGGGGCCAACTAGGACTTCTGCCAAATGATTACTTGGCTACAACTCATGGTACCATTGGCAGGCTCTTGGGCTCTCCTCCCTCCTCCGGAGCTCACACCCTACCTTCTAGATGTGTGAAGCTGAGGGCTGCAGCACCTGAGCTTGGCCTTCGGCCCCATCTCTGCTCCCTAAGACTTACCAGCCATGTGATCCTGAGCAAGGGCCTCTGTTCCCTGAATGTGCATGGAATGAGGGTCCCTGCTCCCCACTGCAATAGGCAAATTTAACTGCAATCAGCAACTGGAAGACCCTGGCACACGGACAAGGCTGAGCAGTTGCTCTGTGTTTCTGTAGATAATAAACAGACAATATGTGACACACATGAAGCATGTACCACCTCCTGTGCTAAGTGCTCTACAGACACTGACACATCGGCCCCCACATCAACAAGCTAGCTACTGGTGTTACCCCATTTCACAGTGGAGAAAAAAGAGTCCCACAAAACTAAGTGTCCTGCCCCAAGGCACATGCACCAGCTGCACACTCTGGTCATTCTCATAGCGAAACCGTGTCGAGGAAGTGATTACAGACGAGGGGACGAGACCTACAAGGGGCCATGTTACTTGACTGAGCCCACCCAGCCAAGAAATGGTAAGCCAGGGATTTCAACCAATAGCTGAACAAATCCAAAGTCAATGCCCACCCCAAACTAGGCCATCATCTTGGGGACTATCTCTCTGCAGAGGGGTTTAGAATTCTCTCCACAAACATGATAGCATAGGAAAACTGTCTTCTGGCTATTCTTTTATAAAAATATACAGCTAAACAGTTAGGAGAGAAGAGAAAGCAAGGGAAGAGAATAATTTAAGAGGGCTTCCCTCTCCCTGGTGGCCTGGCACCCTTGCTCTGCTGTGCAAGCAGATGGTGCTGGGAGATAAGCCTTGCCTATCTGCAGCCTGGCCTGTTGTCTGCACCTTGAGAAGCAGGCCCAGCTCCGAGGTAAGGCAGTCGCCTGCCACAAGGATGGTGGCCCACCCATCTCTCAACTGTTCCTCATTAGCTGTAACATTCTACTTTTCAACAGCCAAGGACGCCTCTGTCCTTCCTTGGAGGGTGAGGGCGGACCTTCTTCTGAACACTGGTATTTTTCCTGGTGGGTGCTCACACCAAACAAAGGCTCCCCTATCCCAGTGCAGTCTGGTGACACAAAGGTGGCAGGGTCCCTCTGCCCCATCCTCTGTGTGAGGAAGTGGCCAGCAGATGGACAGGGGCAAAACTCCAGAGAAAAGAGCCTGGCAGAAGGGCTGGAGGCCTGGGGAGCTGGCATGGTCCAGGTGCACAGGGGCACTGGGAGGGCCCTGCCTGGCTGCAGCTCCGCCTGATGTGTGACTCAGACCCATGACTCATTACTTTGCACTGTAGTCCTTCATCTTGGAGGGAAAGGGTTATGACAGCACCTACCTCACAGGACTGGCAAGGGTTAAATCAGAAGGAAAGACATGTTTGAATCTGCTGGACAGTGGACTTCTTTCTCTCCCTCTTTCTGAAGTTCTGTCTTAGAATCTTCCCCACCTAGGTCTCTCGACTGGCACAGCCGGTCATCAAAGGTAGAAATAGGATGAAACCTTTCCGCATCCCTCCTATGAAACCCTCAAGGGCAGATCCACATTGTCAAGCACTACCTGTAGCCAGGCACAGTGCTGGTGCCTGGGATTCCAAGGCGGAGAGATTCTGGAACCTTCGCTTAAGAAGCACAGAGCCAGGCGCAAGAGAACTGGCGCTCTGATGCGGAGCTGGGCTGAACTCCTGCCTTATATGAATGCAGCTCTGCAGAGGAGGGGACATCCCAACTGGGTTTTGAAGGATGTCTGAGTCTTTCAAATGGTCAGGGCTGGAAAGGGCACCCTGTGCAGGACAAGCAACATCCCGTGGTAGGTGTCCTCAGAACTGCTCCGAAAGGAGACGGAGGCACGGAAGGGTGAAGCCCTGGCCCAAGGTCACAGAAGGTGCGGTGCTGCCAAAGCGTGGAGGGATGGAGACGCTGCTGGACCCAGGACCATATGAGCTCTGTGGGCTGGGCTCTCACAAGGGGCTGTGCAGGAGGACATGGCCATGAGGGGGCCACCTGATGCCTTGGCTGTGCTCTGTGGTCATGAGACCACCACAGGGCTGTGTTAGTTAGTAGTCAGAACTCGACTACTGAGCTGAAATCCTTCCCTCCTGCCCTGCAGGAGCCTGCTTCCCCCCCTTTAACCACTCTTGCTCCTCCTGCAGCCACCCTTCCACTTCTCCACTTTGCAGTAAAAAGGCAGGCCGGCACAACCATAGAGGTATCCCTGAATGCCGTAGATGCCACAGGCAACTCATCACATTTCCTACGTGCTAAACGCTGCCCATGGGCCCACTTTTGAAAACCAGAGATCAAATTTCTGTAAAAATAACGACATTTTCAGTAAATGAAGGGATCATACAATTAAAGGGGATCTCATGGCTAATCCTTTTCTGAAACAATCACCACCCTCTCATGAGACTTTGGTCTGAATCCAAATTTTAATTTTTTTAATTTTCTTGGAGGGATATCTCCCACATTAGAAGCAATCTTTATTAACTTATTCTTAGCTAGGTCACACTGTTGTGTAGTTTATTTCCTTACCAAGACTCCTTTAAAAAATGTAAAAAGCTTTACTGAGGGGGCTTTTCCCCACAGAGGGCTGCTTAAACAGAAGGCCTCTGCCCACCAACGCAGCAAGTGACGCATGGAGAGCCAAAGTCAAAGGCCGCCGCTGAAGCTAGTGAGCGGGCCAAGGCTGTGGACCCTGGGGGGGCGGGGAAGGCAAGGCAGCCAGGGGCACGCAGAGCTGCACACCTGCTGCGGCACCCCCCGGAGCGTGATTCCCCCTGCATGTTTCAGACTGTGGATTGATGGTTCAGAGGGTCGAAACCCACGGTCCTTGTCTTAAGTGGAAAAGTACAGAACAAAAATGGAGTAGGAAGCAAAGCAAAAGAAACCAGGAGGTAAATGTGTTGCTCTGTAAAACTCGTTTTCTCTACTGGTACGTGTACTGGGTAAAATCTGGATATAAAATCTGTCTCTTCTGTGGATTGCTGGGGGAAAACAGCAGCACCCACACCCCAGGCTCCAGGTCCCTGCCTGCAGGCTGTGTACAGGAGGGATCTAGGGGTGGGGCCCAGGCCTTTAGCACAAGTGTGCTAAGAGGCAGTCTACAAGCTCAATTTTACCATACAATTGAGCCTATCTGTACAATTTTAGGAACTCTTGAGAGAGGTCAACCTCCAAGGTCGAGGTGAAAGCCACACGGCATGGAAGTAGAGGTGAATGGCAGCACCATCCTGCAGCAGCTCCAGCTCCCCCTGCATCTCTAAGCACCGAGGGGAGGCTTCCGAGCTGAGAGATGCGGGAAAGGTTCTGCAGGGCCCCCTACCTCCAAGGGGAAAGAACAGAAAACACAGGAAATCCTACGACTTTCTCTCCAGCTTTAATTACACAACCCCAGTGAGACCTAATTTCCTAACCTTGCCAAAAGGCTCATCATGCACTTCACTAAAGAAAAAAACTGAAGGAACAAAACAGCAGCAGACTCACAGAACCCAAGAACGGACTAATAGTTACCAAAGGGAAAGGGACTGGGGAAGAAGGGCGGGAAGGGAGGGATAAGAGGGTAAAAGGGGCATTACGATTAGCAGACATAGGGTGGGGGGCACGGGGAGGGCTGTACAGCTCAGAGAAGACAAGTAGTGATTCTCATCTCACTACACTGATGGACAGTGACTGTAATAGGGTCGGTGGGGGGGACCTGATGAAGGGGGTAGTTTAATCACCACAATATTGCTCATGTAATTGTAGATTAATGATACCAAAATAAATTGTAAAAAAAAAAAAAAAAAAAAAAAGGAATGTTCTTGACGATGCCCCAGGTATGGAAACGCTGTGGCCAAAGGGCATCCACACGGCAACGGTGACACCTGCTCTCCCTCCTGAGATGCACGATACCGTGTACTCTGCCTTGCGTGCGGCTGCGACTTCATTAAGATGCACAGGGTGTATGTGCTTCAAAAAGGACTGTTCCTTTGCATTGTTTTTCAGTTTTCTTCTCTAAATGTGTCTATTTTAAATGGGCCAATGGACTTTAAAGCTAGGAAAAGATGGCATTTGAGTAAGATCCCAGAATGAGGCAGCTGGTGTATCGGCTAGGCTGGGGGAGCCAGAGGAGGTGAATGAGGCCCTGGAGGAGGGGCCAGTGGCCACGTGCCTGGGCGCCTGCCGGGAAGAGCACTCTCAGGCTGTCAGCCTTCCCCGGCTTTCTCCAGCCTCTGCATAGATACTCCAAAAGCTGCTTTGAATCATCACATCCAAAAATCACAATCATTTGTGGACAGGTCCGACGGTTGTCTGGCAACTAAAAATCCAGATTTGAATCCTGGTTCTGCCACCCACTGGTTGTATGGTACTGGGAAAGTTTCTTCTTTGAACCTCAGTTTTCCCATCTGGAAAATGGAGAAGATGCCTCTGTAGAACAGCTGGAGGTCTGCTCAGTGGGCCTGTCTGTCATCTGCAGGGAGCCCTGAAAGCTCTCTGCAAATGGCAGCTCTCTCCCGCTGCTCCCCACTTCTGTGTGCTGCCCCCTCTCCTCCAGGAAGGTCTTGGCCCTTGACTTCTGCCTGGAGGCTTTTTCCATCACCCCAGCCCCAGCCGGCCTCTAACTGACCCAGCCTTAGGTGCTCCCCCGCCCTCCACAGCCCCACAGGACATCTCCTGGGCTGCCTTTCTCACATGGACTCACAGCTCCATGCTGCCTGCACCCCTGTCCTGCCATGGTGCCTCTGTGCAAGTCTACATCTCTGGGCTGCTTCTCACCCTTTTGGGCACATCATTCACAAATCACCTGAACCTGGATGGACTCCCTTCCTTGAAAAAAAAAAATCTCACCCCCTGACACACGCATCTTCCCTCAAAGTCCGCAGCCTTTTCCATTAACAATTCCACCAACCTCTGCAGTTCACCAAACTCCATCGGCAGCCTCTCTCTGACTTGCCCCCGACTTGCTCTTCATCCCTGCTCAGTGCCCCCCAGGTGCCCTCTGGGTGTGCCCCACCCACCCCAGAATTCAGGTCTCTCCTAGCCTTGTGCCAGGATCACCCAACCGTAAGCTACAAGCTGCTCCATTGTCCTCCCATGACCAGTCCACACTGAATCCTCAGTGGATGCTTGTGGAGAAATCAACAAGTGAACAAATAAATGTTCATTCTTATACTCTTGCTCATGGCCAAAGGCAGTGCATCTGAACGAGATGATGTGTGCAAGCACCTAGTTGGCTGTCTGGCACACACAGGTCCCCAACCAGTGCTGGCTGAAACACCTCACTTTCCAGCTCAAAAGAACAGAACCACTGGCATGAGGGGCAAAGTGTGGCCTTTAAGGACACTCGTTCTGGCTCCGATTCCCAAGTGTTATGCAATTTAATGGCACCAGCCTCCATCTTTTCACTTGCAAGGATGGGATAAGAATACCAGAATTGGGAGATTCTTTTGAGGATTAGGATATAGAAAGCCTAGTTCAGCACATGGCACACAGTAGGGACTTAATAAAAGCTATGTCTTCTCCCAATAATACCCTCACCCCAGCACACACCCAATCCAGGCTGGTGCACACTTTAAGCCCAGAGTGAATCTGGCTCCAGCAGGGCTGAGGTCAGAGCCTTGGCCCCTTCCTGGATGGATGGCCTGGCTCTTGTAGCCAGAGTGGACAGGAACCTGGGCCACTGGGCACCATGAAACAGAGGCACAGCCATGCTTGTGTTTGATATCAAGTCCTCCTCTCCTGAGGCCAGCTCCAGGGCTTGAATGGCAGAGGCCTGAGCTCCCTGTTGTGAGCTCCACTTTTCTAACTGTACTTATCTGTGTATGTAGAACATGTCTGCAAATTGCTGTAAGTTCAAACTCCTTGGCTACACAGCTCAACTGGCAAGACAGAAGACCAATGGGGAGCTCAGGGTGCCTTTGGGACAACACACTATCTGGGCCTAAAATCTATGGACTGAGGAGAAATGCTGGTCTCACAAAGTGTCAAGGAGAAGCCTCCTCCCTGCCACATACAGAGTACAACTGAGGTCATCTCCACCATGCCCCAGATGGAGCACGGTCAGGGTCCGCCTCCACACACAGCCCTAAGAGACTCGGTGAGGGCCACACTCACACAGCTGGAAGAGGGGAGGCTGGACTACTCCCCTGCTCCCTGGCCCAGGGTAAGCGCCAGAGGCTCCGTGGTGCAGTCTGAGTACATCTCCCCATCTGTCCTTGTTACAGTCAGGAGCTCAGCCATGCCTGGCCCTGTCTGTCCAGCCAGCATTCACCGACTGCAGCTGGAGTCGGGCCCTGGAGAAACAGACCAAGTGAATGGGGGCTGTGCCTCAGGATGCTCTGTAAAGGCCTTTCAGGTACCAAATGGGGATTGTGGGAGCCAGGCCTTAACTCCTGGAGCTTCTCACTCTAGCCAGCCCCCCTAGGTGTCCTCTCCTCACTGATAGCTTGAGCAATCATCCCTAAGGAGAGGATCCAAGAAAAGCCTTGTCACCTCCACACCCACTCCAGAGAATCAAGCCCTTTCCTCTATATTCAGCACTGTGGCCTTGGCCCCAGGAAACATGGACTCTGAACTGGGTGTCATTTTCTCCAAGTCTCTGGCTCCATCTGCTGTCTCTGAATGTCACAAAGAGCTGAGGCTGGAGACAGTGCCCAGAGGGTGCCTGTGAGCCCTGAGGAAGGCATGGGGAGGGCTGGGGCAGGGACAAGAAAGGCCCTGCATATGGCCAGGTCCCCACACGCCGCAGCAAGGATGCCCTCATTCTCAGAGGATGGGGCAGGTAGGAGGGTGCTGGAGGGAAGACTGTTTGCTTGACCCTTGAGCCCACTGCAGTCTGCTTTCAATTAAGTCCAGAAATGAGCCTAGTTACTAGGTTACCCTACTTGCCACAACTCGTCTGCAAAGTCAGAAATCATTTCACACAGGGTGACCTGGATTTCATCCATGGTGCTATGGTGGCTAAATGGGCTGAGCAGAAAGAATGTAGATTTTTGAATGAGAAAGTTGGATGAATCATGGCTCAAACACTGATTAGCTGGGTGACCTTAGAAAATTCACCTTCCTGGGTCACCCTACTTTCCTCATCTGCCGAAGGGAGTAAGAAGTACCTCACCTTGAAAGGATAGAATTATGCAAATTAAGTGAGATAATGTATGTAGAGTGAATAGCACAAACCTTGTCTTATTCAATCCTTTTGTAGTTAAAAAGAAAATATCCATTTTACAGATGGGGAGACAGGTTCAAGGAGCTTTGTGGAACTTTTCAAAATTCATTTTGATTTTAAAAAGGTCACTGTATTGTAAGTAATATCACATCTAAAATAAAATGACTCAGAAAGGCTAAAAGTAAAAAAGATAAAGATTACTATGCTAACAAAAAGAAAACTGGATTGCCAAATTTAAATCTAACAAACCTAAGTTCTAGGCAGAAAAGTTTAAGCAAGTCAAAGGGGCCACTGATGATTAACAAAGGTCTTAATTTACAATGAGGAGAAGAGTCAAATATTCACATAGCACAGAGCACAGCAGCAAAATAGATGCAGCATAAACAACAGGGAAGGAAACAAGAAACCAAGGAATCCACTCCTGTGAGCCTCTGCCAGATCAAGTACAAAGAGTAGGAACGTAAGAGGAGCTGAACAAAATAAGCAATTAGCTTGAACTAATAATCTACATATACATGATGTATAAGGTGTATGTGTATGTGTGTGTGTTCATCTCAAACTTTGTATCCTAATAACAGCATAAGTCTTCTTTTTAAGAGCCCCTGGAACATTTACAAAATCATATATTAGGCCATGAAGAAAAACTCAATAAACTTCAAACAGTTGACATGATACAGGCTACATTCTTCCCCCACAGTACCATAAAAACTCTAAATGCATAACAAAACTAATAGGAAAAGAACCCAACTTGGAAATGAAGAGGACTGTCAAATTAAACATCTTGAGTCAAAGAAGGATTTAAAATGGAAGTTCAAGAATATCTAGAAACTAACAATGAAATATATAGTGGAACTCAACTAAAATGGTGCTCAGAGGATGTACATAGCCTGACAAACCTACAGAACTACATAAGATGAATATATTTAGCTTCTAAGAAGCCAAAAAAATAAAATTAGTCCAAAGAGAGAAGTACAAAGATAAAACACAAATAATTTAATTAAAAAAGAGGCTAATAGAATGAATAAATGCAAGAGCAAGTTTTTAAAAAATGCTAAAAGCACAAATACACAAAATTAAGAAAAAATAGGAAATGACTATATATAAAAAAATAAAATGAGATTTACTTGCAACACTCAATGCAAATACATTGGAAACTATAACTTAAATAGGTAACTTTCTAGGAAGATGTTTTACCAAAATTGTCCCTAGAAAAGACAGAAATCAAAAGACCAATACAAAGGAAAAAAATTTTTAATTATCAAAGTACTAACCCCCAAAAACTACCAAGTTCAGATGGTTTCAGAGACAAATTCCTTCAATCTTCTAAGGGACAGATAACTACTTAAACTGTTTAAAAGGAAAGCTTCTAAATTCTCTCTATGAAGCTAGCACACTTGACATCCATATTTGACGTGACAAAAACAATCAACCAGATATTTCAATATGAATATTAATCTAAACATCTTAACTAAAATATATGCAAATATACTTTAGTGGTATATTAAAGAATAATATACCACAACTAAGGAGGATATACCCTGAAATGTAATACTAGAAAACCTATTACTATAAAACAGCATATTAACAGATAAGACAAAAAACACAAAGTACTCCAAAATATGTCATAAAGGGTTTTGACAAAATTCAACAGTAATTCTTCATTTAAAAAAAAAAAGGAAGAAATGGGTACTTCCTTGAGAAAAAAGATACATGATACCAAAACCTAGCATCTTGCTCATGGTAAAACATTAGCCACATTCTCATTAAAATTATAAACAAAAGGATGTCACCTGCCACTTAATGTTATTCTGGAACTACTAAGCAATGTAATAAGACAAGAGAAGGAAACTGGAAGTCTAAATATTGAAAAGGAAAAATGTAACTGTCACTATTTGCAAAGGATGTAATTATATACCTTGAAAACTTAAGAGAATCAATGGAAAAAAAAGAAACAATACTGAAGTGTGTTTCAGTATGTTGTTGTAAAGCAGGGCAGAGTACATGGGACAAGCATCACGATCAACTTTTCCTGCCTATGATGAAAAATGCCGAGATATAAATGTACAAATGGGAAGGACCCCATCTTAAGGCTAAGATCCCATTATTAAAAAGCAGTGAGTTAGGAGGTAAGATTCCTAACATATTTTATGGTAATCAGCCAATAACCGACCCTATCTTAAGGCAGGGCAAACAGTCCTAAATGTATGTAGGTATGTCCCTACTGCTTGAGGATAACCACTATTTTGGAGAAGAACAGGATCAAGAAATTCCTTGTGTTAAGTTTATCTTACAGAATATCTAGAGGACAGACTATGGATGGTGACAGAATGTCTGTCACTGGAGACAGACATCATGAGACCACACGTCATCCTACACCCCCCCATCCCCAGCTCTTTGCTCCATTCTTGAAAGCCTTAAAAGACAGAGTCCTAAACCCTAAGCACACCTCCTGAGATTGCCTGCACTCCCCTTTCTTAGAATGTGTATTTTGCCTTAAATAAAGCCTTCTCGCTATTCAACTACGTTTTGTCTCTACGTTCTTCCAGTGGTAAGTGTCTTTGTTACTTCACTATTTCATTCAATCTTCTAGACTTGAGCATAGTCTTCTCTCTGTTTCTGTTCTACTTCAGACAAGTAGGGAAGGGCTACTAAGTTCTGATTTGGGCTTACAAGTTCCTGTCACCTGGCGGACCAGGACAGGACTGCCGATGTACAATCGTGCTCTTTAGCAGCCTCCCCCAAAACTCCTGTCTTTGCCTTTGGGAAGAACTCAGAATATAATCTCACTCCATCCAGTGCTCTGCAGCTCCCCCAAATCTGTGTGTGGTAGGGGCTTAGTCCCTATGTCATGCAGATTGAAGCAGACACTGAATTCCAGGTGACCCTGGCTTTAGGAGTTGGCCAGGGATCTGCCCAATGCCGAGCAGGAGGTCAGTGAGTTCCCTCTCCTCTCTCTGCTCCCCCTGCTCTCTGCTGCCTGCACGGCTGCCGCCGTTCCCTGCTACTCTCATTTTAATGCATTCCTTCCTTACCTACACTCCTCTGACCTGTTTGGGAATTCTTTCTTCAATCAGAGTCAAGAACTCTCCCCAACCGGGGCTGAGGTTTCACCTAGTAGGTAGGGAGAGACCTCCCCAGATGCAGCTGCCTGAAAACAGTGGGTTACAGCATTAATATTAAAAGATCAATAGCTTTTTTATACAAAGACAAATTAAAAATTGCCATGAAAGAAAAGATCCCATTGATAATAGCGACCAAAAAGATGAAATGCCTAGGTAAAATCTAAAGAGATGTATAGGACCTATTTGAAGAAAACTCAAAAACTCCAGGTAAATGGAAAGACATACAGGGGCTCTCAGATAGGGAGACTAGAGATTGTAACGATGTAAATTCTCTTTTAATTCATCTATAGTCAGTTCAATTCCAATTATAATATCAAACATTACTTTTTGGCAATTGAAAAAATGGTATTAAAGTTCATCTGAAAAATAAACATGCAACAACAGCTATAAAGATGCTAGGAAAAAACAAAAGGGAAATGGGAGAGGCAGGAAGTAGCCTTCCCCGCTCACACACCTTACTGAGAACCGTGACCATCATTAGAAAGGAGCAGACCAGGAGAAAGTGAACAAACTAATGGAGCGACAAGAAGAACAAAAACGCTCAGAGATGGGTTTAAATAACTGATAGCAAAGGTGACAATACAAACCGGGCTGTAAAAGAAGTCTCCTCACAAATGGTGCAGGGATCACTGGCTAACCGGTGAGGAAAAACAAAGTCACATACTACCTTTCTCCTAGTATCAAAATAAAGTCAAAGATTAGGTGCAGATGAATGAAAAAACTTTCGGAAGAAAGCCTGGATGAACTTATCATCTTGGGGGCAATTCTATAGCAGACAAAAAACACAGAAGTCATGAAAGACTGGCAGATTAGACTACAGAAATATGTAAAATTTCTACATGGGGAAAAAAAAAGCAGCCAGTCAAAAGATTAACAAAAGGGAGGGGGGGGGGGAGTTATTTACAACACAATTGACATAGGGCTAATTTCCTCCTTTTACAGAGGTTACATTAATTAATGTGAAAAAGGCAGCCTACTACAGAAATGGGCAAAGACTATAAACAGGTAATTTATCGACAATGAACCACAAATGGCCAATAAACATGTAAAGATAACCTCGTTCATTAATTAAAGAAACAGAAATTGAGCAGTGAGGAAATACTACCTGGCAGGTCAGGTAAAAATTTAAATGACTGATAATACTTCATTTGGGCAGAAGCATGGGATACAGACAAGCTCACATATTACTGTAGGAATGTAACCTGATATGTCTCTGAAGGGATATTAGGCAATATTTATCATTTGATCACATTACTAATGATTTATCCAGGCATATACTCACACAAGTCCACCAAGATATACAAAAGAGGACGTTTACGTAGCATCAATTTAATTTTTTAAAAAAGCAACAGTCCATCAACAGGGATAGTTAAATAGTAGATATATAAAATATGGCTAAATAACACAATATGTATGAAACATTTAAAAGGGAGATAGATGTGTATATACTGATAAATCTCTATGATTACAATAATAAAAGGCAAGCATTTTTCCTGAGTATAATTCTTAAAAGGATTTTACTATATATACATAACTGTGTATATATGCTGGTATACACACAATTTTTTTCTGGGAAAAATGTAGAAAAATCATTAATACCAGCTATAGGAATAGGTCAGGGGTGGAGTGAAGAGCCTTTGACCCTTCATTGATAACTTTGGTGCTGTTTTAAGTTTCTAACCTTGTAGGTGACTTACCTTTCTAGAAAAATCAAGGATTATCTGAGAAATGAGATACTGGAGCATTTTCTCTTCTTTTCTGTATAAAAAAACTAATTAAATGCTTTTAGCTATTTTGCTTATAAGTCAAACCTTTTTAAAATAATTATTTTAGGATTTTTTTTTTCTTTAATGGCTGGAAGCCAGGGCATTAAATCGGTCTGCCTGCGTGGCCAATCTCCTCTCTGGCTATCAGCATTGCCAGATGGGGGGTAGTAGCGCACCTCATCCCTTCTCCTTCTTCATGAATATGACCAGCGGATTTGCTCAGCTTGGAAACCAGGTAGAGAGTTACAGCTAAATGAACACTAATATTGTAAGTGATAACCAAAATTAAATATTACTAAAACAGTGTCTTTCCACCACAAAAAGAACAGAGTCATATCACCCTGTGTATACACCTTCCTGCACGCCTCCCCACCCCCTGTGGACCAGAATGATAAATGTCATGCCAAGAGAGTTATCATAACCAATCCACTAGGAAATGGAGGGAAATGATTTTAATTTTGGCAAGTAAATGAGCTTTGACAAATGACTTAACTAACACTCTAACCAACTTGCCCTGATAAAAATCAGGCAGTTTTTCCACTTCGATGAGAAAAATTAATCTCCACTCCATTGCGTAACTGTCAGCAGCCGCAGGCCCACAGGTCCGCCCCCCACAGGGCCCTCTGCTGAGCCTCATCCCCTTTAACCATGGGTCTTTCTCCCCAGACCACCATGGCCTCTCTGCTCCTGCTCTCTTCATGAAAGGACGGTGCATTTTTAAGTCCCTCTGGGCACCAGGCCCTCCTCCTGCCCCACTCCCAACCCACCAAGTTCCTCTCCCCTCCAGCCTGTCAAGAGGGATGCTGTGGTTGAAGGTGAGAGAAATATGTCACGAGGGAAACGGTGGACTGGAGAGCTGGGAAAGGGGTCCAGGGAGCCCCCTGGACCAGTGGGGCAGGCAGGAGGGAGAAGAGGAAGGAGTCAGCATTCATAGGTCTGGAATCTAGACTTACACCTGACAACATCACGGGAATGACCTCCTGAGGGCCAGAGTGGGGGATTCCTCTGACTTACAACTGTGAAGTGCAACCAACCCACCACCTCACATTTCAGTTCTGCAGAGCCCAGGCCTAGGAGAAACTCGCAGTGACATCAGGCTTTCCAGAGGAAGCGAGGTGTGTCCCTCCACCATCGCGAGCGAGTCTCTAAGGCTTCCCCTGGCTGTTCCAAATCTGGCACAGCCCCTTTGAAAACATGGCCCTGGGATGGGATCACACACAGAGCATGGCCTGGCCTGGCCCAGAGGGTAGGCTCCTTTGACACATCTGCTACTACCCTTTCTCTGGGGCAAACCATCACACGACCACCTGTGCTGATGGGAGGTTGTGCTTCCCTATTCATGGAGCTGGTTTGGGAGAACCAAGTACAGAATTTTATTCCTCCCTATTTCACTGTAATGATCAAGTGCAAAAACCTCAAATCAGCTTAAATATCCACTAAGAGAAAATAATTTATGGGGCATGGAATACTTCACTGCTTTTAGGAAGGATGAGGGATATCACCACATAATAATGTGGAAAAAATGCCTGAGCATAGAACAGTAAATATAGTATAGTCCTACCTGTTTAAAAAATATTATATATATATATATCTATTTGTGTTTGTTTATACATAGGAAATACCTGGATGAGTGAATTTTCAAATTATCAATTTACCTTCTTGGGAAAAGGTCTTGAAAAGGGCTTTTACTTTACATACAGCACTAGGATTATTTCTTCAACATGCGTAGTACATTTGTATGCTCAGGCATGCACACACATACGTCACACACATGCACTGCTTTAAGGCAATGTGGTACATGGGTTTGAATCCCAGCTCCTACCGTTTACTAGTATAAACTCTGAGCCAGCACTGTGACCATGCTATTTCCTCTCCCGTAAAACAGGATACCGTGAGCTCCTTACGGGGCAGTTGTGTGAATGAGCGAGAATTTAGGTATGCTGCCTAGTAAGCGGCAGGCACTCCAGAACTGACAGCTGTTTCTGTTGCTGTTAGTAGTATTGCTGGGGCAGACAGAGTAACACCCCTAACAGGGGCCCAGGTCCTAATCTCTAGAATACGTGGAATGTTATGACAAATAACAAGGGGGGATTAAGGCTGTAGGCGGCATTAAAGTTGCTAATCCGCTGACCTTAAAATACCTGGGTTATCTAAGTGGGCCCAATGTAACCACAGGGATCTTTAAATAGGGAAGAGGGGGGCAGAAGAGGCAGAACCAGAGAAAGCATCACAAGAAAGACTGGATAGGCTGCTGCTGGCTTTGAAGATGGAGGAAGGGGCCACCAGCCAAGGAATGTGGGCAGCTTCTAGAAGCTGAAAAAGGCAGGGGAACGAATTCTCCCTCAGAGCCTCCAGGAACAGTGTCCTGCTGACACCTTGATTTTAGCCCTGTGAGACTCATTACAGAATTCTGACCTCAAGAGCTGTAAAGGAATAACTTTGTGCTGTTTTAAGTGACTAAATTAATGGAACCAGATTTAGTGGTAATCTATTATAGCAGTAATAGGAGGAACAAGAAACTAATACAATTACCATTAATAATATATTAATGTCATAGTTCATTTCAGTTGCTTTTCATCACCTTTCCAGTCTATCAAGATCTAGGAATAGATAAGACGCCACATTACTGCATACAGTGTTAGCATCAAGAATGGGAGATGAAAAAAAAAAGGAGAGAGTCCAGGACAGGGAGAAAGGTGGCTGGTGATGTGGCCAGAACAGCTCTCCCCCCAGGGGTCTCCAGACCAGCTCTAGCTCACCCAGACTCAGAGGCACAACAAGAACCTGGTGTTGTCTCAAGTTTGCTGAAAACTCTAGTCCATTAGCTCCCGGCCAACCCTGCTGATTTCTCCAAGTGCTCACTGGATATGGTGGGACCTGTGAGCATTGCTTGGGGACAACCCGTGGCCTGGCCGACCCAAAGCCATATAAAGCCATGGGACTTGTATGGTGGGAAAGGGCAAGAGCCATGGTCCAGCCCCACAGAAATGGACTCAAGGGGTCCACGGGGGCTCAGATCACATCTCCAGAGGCCACAAGGGGCCCCAATGTTTTTGTCTTTTCTGACTTAATCCTCCCAATGACTCTATGAAAAGGATGGGAGGACAGGTCATCTCCATGGAGTAGGCATTATAAGCCCCATCTTCTAAGCTCACAGAAGTGAAGGGGCCACAGCCACACAGGGACTAGCAGCTGGGCCTGGATCTGAACCCAGGTCTGTGCTCTTTGCTTCCTATTGCCCTTCTCTAAGCCCACCCTGTGTGCCTAGCGTTCATGGGCACATCTCCTCAGAATGCCACATATAGTTCCTGAGCACATACACTGTACCACATAACAGCGACCCAGACTGGCACGGGGCAGTAAGGGGGGCCAATCCGGTACGTGCCCCTGTCCTGGGGGTGAAAGGTGATTTCCGAAGGCCGTGAAAGCGCACCTGGTCAAACACAGCTCTCAACCCGGGGATTCCTGCTCCTGCATGAGGGCAGACACCATGCCCCCTCCCCTCGTGTCCCAGGGGTCCCTGGGCCGCTCCGGCTCCTGGACTCCGCCAGGCACACCCTACAGCTTCCAGAGAGCACGTGGAGAAATCAGCAGGGCTGGCCAGGAGCTAATGGACTAGGGTTTTTAGTGAAACCGAGGCAAGCTCTTGCTTTGAACCCAACACCTAGAAGAGTGATGGGTCTGGCTTCACAGAGCTGGCTAGAAAGTACCTAATTTTATTACTGTATATGTTATATGTTGGTATTTCCAATTCTTCAAAGATGTATTATTTTATGGCACGGAAGAGTTATAGGGAACGAGAACCACAGTCTGGGCCTAGAATCTAGGGCAGTCCCATGAAGCCCTCTGACGAGGCCGTGGGGGAATCAGGATGAGAAGGAGGTGGGGGCTCTGGGAAACATCGAGCAATTATGAACTCGAGATTACCTTGGGGGTCACGGCTGCTTTGCCAGGCTTTCCAACATGAGCTGTTTCCTCCCTAAGGCAGCCCCTACCCACCAGAAGTTTGGAAGGCTCTTTACTCTCTCCTCCCATTAAGGAAGAAAAAAAACAAAACAACTAGGGCAGAGAACTTGATCCAGAAACAAAGATGGAGGTATTGGTAGAACCAAGCCACAAAAAGTGGTTCCATGAGAGTTATTTTTCTCCTAAAGTAATTCTCCAGAAAGTTACTGTCAAACATAATGGTGACTGAGAGAAGGGAAAGCATATATCTTGAGCGGCTCTTCTGTGCTAGGCTGATTCATTATTCCAGTGAGCATGGCTGTCCCTGGCCTTCACTGGGTGCTCCCCCATCCCCCAACCGCCCCTCCCAGACCCTGGTGCCAGCGGTCAGGCCCCAGCTGGCCTGTCCTTATCCCTACCCACTGCTCCCCAGCCGCCGTGAGGACCTCTGGCCTCCTGGGAGGAGTGGGCTTGTGCAGGGCAGAGGCCAGTGCCAAGCTGCTAACTCACGGGGGTCACCATCCCCTCAGGCGTCAGCCTGTATTTCTTTTGAACAGACAGACCACAGAGCTCAGCACCCTCCACCGGGTGATGCTGAGCATGAGGCGCAGCTTTGGTGATGGAGGCTCTGGAGAGGCTGCAATTCCCCAGGCTTGGGGGCCCCCCAGCTGGTGTACCTTTGCCAGGCCCAGCTCTCAGGCTTCTCAGGCACAAAGTCCAACCGAGGCCTGCAGCACGGTGACTGGCAGAGGGGAGAACGTGGGGCAGGCGCAGGAAGTGGAAGGGGAGGAGACCCTTGAGCTGCATCCTGAAGTGCCCACAGGGAAGCCCCCCATGGGAGGATGCAGGCTGCGTGCGGCAGCTGAGGCAAAGGTGGGTGAAGAAGCAGGCGAGCTCGGTTTGCCGGGCAGTGCAGGAAGGCGAACAGAACACTGGGCTTTGGCGCAATGGAAAGAGGAGACAAGGAAGGTGCATGGATTCCTGGCCGAGTCAGAGGGGCCCTTCGCGGGGTTGGCCTCTAGGGACAATCAGCTCACACTCCTCCCCATCCTTGCCTATAACCCTCCTGCTGAGGGGCAGGAGGTCCCATCCTGTCAGTTACAGTCTAAGACCCTGGGTAACGACTCCCAGGGCTGGGCTTTTGGAGGCCTCCGGAGTCAGCACACCGTGTGAGCCCAGAGGCCTCAGCTCAGGGTGCTGAGCTGTGTATGATGTGACTGTGAGAGGAGATACAGCCATCTCATGTCCCTGAGAGGTAGCCAGGCTAACTCAGCCCAAAGAACCAGGCCAGCCTCACCTCTCGGCCTCTCACCGTCTGTCCTTCCTTCTCTTCTGGGCTGACAGCAGGAACTCCATTAGGGGAAGGGCCGTGCACTAGGCAGAGCTGAGAGGCTGGTACTGAGCTGGGGACAGCTCCCCCCACAGGAAACACTCCTTCCCACTTGCCTACCCCCTATTCCCCACTCCCACACTTCCCATGGGGACTCGGAGCAGGAGAACGGCTGGGCTGAGGGATGTTTGAGAACTTTCTGGGTTCTCACCACCCCATTGAGACCCCTGCATCAATGGGGAAGGCAGGGTCCTTCAGCGTGGTTCGTGCTACATCCTGGGGCATCTGGCTCACTGGGTGACTGCTGGATTGGCTGCTAAGACTCTGCTAGTTAACACTGTTAACCTGGGAAGCAGCCTGGAACCACATGACTTCTCCCAAGCTAGGGTTCTTTTCCATCTTCCCACTCCAACCCAAGAAGATTAAAAAAAAAAAAAAAAGTCCAGTGACTGCAGGAAGGCTATGTTATGCAGTTTAGAATTGTTTATTTTGTAAACAAACCAATGGCAATAAATTACACTGAACTTTTAATAAGATGCACATCACATTAGGTCTCTATTTTTGCCAAAAAAGAAAAAAAGGTAGGAGGAAGTGGAGAGAGAGAAAAATGCCTTGAAGTAAAGATCACAAAAGGGGTTTCCTGTTATGAGATACGGATGCATTTTCTTGACCAAAAACAGACTGATCAAAATGCCAAATCAAAAATTATGAAAACTACAAACAGGTGACAGATTTGAACTTGTTTCCTCTGCTGCTCAGACCCCAAGAGGCAGTCTGGGGGCCACCCCAGCTCCTGCAGTTGGCAGTGCCTTGCCATCACTAAGGGGCTGCCCCATTGCTGCCAGTACTGAGCTGAAAGCATCTCGGGGTGCCTGGAATCAGTTGAGCTCTTTGAATGGGTCCCTTTTTGTTTCACTTGAGTCTAGATGACCGAATGAGACACATACCACCAACTGAACACATTCCAGTGAGGGACCAACAACACACTCGCTGTAGCCGCAAAATGGCCTGTGCTGGCCTGCTGCTGGCACGGGCACAGCCATCCTCCCAGGCATCACGGGGGCCGCTCTCCCTGGCAGGCGCAGCACAGGCCTGGAGGTACACCCAAGAGGCTGACCATTCTTGGTCAAAATGGCAGCAATGCACGTTGGAGGGACTGTTTCTGTTTTTGTTTTGTAACAACTATGATTCAAACCAAAAGGTCAAATATCTGAGAAGAGTCTGCTATTCCATTCTCGTGGTTCTTTGCATGTGCTGTTTCCTCTGATGGGAATGCCCTTCCCTCACTTTTCCACCTAGTAAGTTCCTGTTTGTCTTTTAGGAGCAGGACATGTGTCCCTCTCCTCTTGGCGCCCTCTACATCTCTAAGAAGGCCAGCCGCTCCTTCCCCGGGGATTGCTCTCTCTCCATGTGGGATCCCATCGTCCAGGGTCTATACTTCCTTGACACTCTTGCTCCTATAGATCGTGACCTTGATGACACAGGCAGTGTCTGCCTTGGTCTGGGTCCCACCCCTCAGCCCAGGGGAGGCACTTAGCTCAACTGCTGAAGACTCTTCTGTGCCTGCAGAGACGTGACCTGTCATTTCTAGAAGCCCAACACTTGACTTCCTATTAATGTTCAGTTATGACCGGGCTGTATTTACTTTTCCCCTCTGAGTTCCCCTGCCAAGAACAAATTTTCAGGAAGTCTTTCTATATGTACTTCAAATGCCAGGTCTCAACAGGGTCAGCAAACTCTGTTCCTGGCAATTTTTGGTGGGGGAAGGAGAGAATATCCTCCTACCTGGGCCTGGTGACAGATGACTACTAGAGGCAGATGGACAGAACTAGAGAAGGAAGGAGAGGATGTCCTCACAAGAATCTTCTCACTCTGAACTGATCCCCTATACACCCACAGCTGCCCTCTCCTAGGCCATGAGCACCTGTTATCACCTGTCTATCCACATCCCAGAGTTGTCATATGGGCCATGAAGGAATTACCAGCAAACTTTAGAGGACTGAAACCATAAAAAGTTTGTCCTCTGATTACAGTTGAATGAAAGTATAAATCAACAACAAAAAGTTAACCAGAAAATCCCCCCAAATTTGGAAATTAAGCAACACATTTTAAATAACTCATGGATCAAATAAAGAACTACAGTAACATTTCTAAAATAACTTTAACCAAATGATAGTAAAAAGATAACACATCATTGGGATGAAGCTAAACCGGCATTTATAGAAAAATTCATAATTCTAAATTATATATTTGAAAAAGAGAAAAGGTTGATAATTAAAGATCTAAGCTTTCACCTTAAGAAGCTAGTAAAGAACAGCAGGGTAAACCCAAAGAAAGTAGAAAAAAGGAAATAATAAGAAAGAGAAATTAGTGTAATAGAAGCAAATGAACAATAAAAAAAAATCAACAAAGCCAAAAGTTGGTTATTTAAAAATACTAATAAAATTGATAAATGCCTAGCAAAGCTGAACATGAAAAAGAGATAAAAAACCAATTATCAATATCAGAAATAGAATGGAGATATCACTACAGAGTCTGAAAAACAAAAGGATAACAACAGGATATTATGATTAATTTTATGCCAATAAATAGATAAAAATAGTTTAAATAATTCCCTATAAAAAACATAAAACTGATACAAGAAAAAAGTAAAAATCAGAATAGTCATATATGTAATTAAATTCATAAAAGCCTTCTCATAAAGAAAACTACAAGCCCTCATAGCTTCACTGTTGAATTATTCCAAACTTTAAGCAAGAAATAATGACAACTTTACACAAATTCTTCCAGAGAATAAAAAGAGCAGAAAATACTCAACTCTTTTTATGAGACCAGAATACTGATACTCAAATATAACATGGACATTATAATAACAAATATAACATGGACATTATAATAAAGGACAATTAAGAAATATATCTCATAAACATAGACACAAAAATGCCAAATAAAATGTTAGCAATCAATGGATAAAGAGAACATATATATTATATATATAAAACATATAAAGAGAATAATATTCACAACCAAACAGGACTAATTCTAGGAATGCAAGGTGGGTGTGACATTAAAAAAAAATCAATAAATATAACTCACCATAGTAACAGAATACAGGAGAAAAACCATATGATCATCTTAATAGAACACTCTTCTGAAGTTCCTAGCACGTGAATCAAAGTAAGAAAACAAAAAAGGTAAAAAAAAGTAGAAAGGTCTGTATTTCCAGATGGCATGACTATTTACATAGAAAATTTTAGGGATTCCACAAAATGAGTACAAGATCTAGTGAATGATTTTAGCAAGTTTGCAGGGCCTATGATCAAAATACACAAACCAATTTTATTTCTATATACTAGCAGCAAAGAACTAGAAAATAAAAAACATCATTTTCAATAGCATCAAATAAAATATTTAGTAATAAATTTAATAGAAGTCACGCAAACTTAACACTATAAAACAATGCTGAGATAAACTAAAGACCTGAATCAATGGATATACTATGTTCATGGATTGAAATACTCAATATTTGTAAGATGGCAACTGTCCCAAAGTATTGCAGAGATTCCACAAAAATGCAAATCAAAGTTCCAATTTTTTAAAAAGAAATTAAGTTGATTTGAAAATCTACATGGATGTAAAGGACCTAGAAGAGCTACAAGAGTATTTTTAAATAACAAAAATTAAGACTTAGACTACATGATTTCAAAATTCACTGTAAAGCTACAGTAATCAAGACAGTATAAGAGTGGAATGAAAGTAGCCAGATCAATAATAGTACAGAACAGTGTCCAGAAAAAGACTCAGACATATTAGTCCACATGACTTTTTT
>JAQQAC010002837.1:75475726-75535646 GCA_029783875.1 Phataginus tricuspis | reverse complement strand
GGGAAAGAAAACAAAGTAAAAACCAATGTGTGTACTATGGCATTGTTAACATAAAGAATAAAGGGAGTAGGAAGCATGTGTGGATATGCTTCAATGTGCATAGCCTATTTCTGGAAAGAAACCAGAAATGGTAATGGGTGGGAAACATTCTTTACATCTTTTGTATAGTTTGGATTTTTTTCCCCTATCATGAGAATGTTATTACTTATTTTTTTAACAATTAAAAAATTAAGTTAAATGCTGTAGTCACTGAACCCCCATTGAGCTGTAACCCAGGAGGGCACCCATCCCCACCGGCCCCTGGATGCCTCCGGCCTGTGGGCTGACTTTCCCAGAGAGAGAATCCCCAGCGTCGCCCTGGCCAGGCCAGCCCCCAGGGTTTTCTCTGACTGCAGCCCTCATGTCACTGCTTCCTCCTCCTGTCCACAGGAGGCTTGCTTTCCGGGCAATAACTCAGTGCACACTGAGGCCTGAAGAAGCCAAGCCTTGTGGGAAGAGAGGGGCAGCTGTAGAGTGGGTTCTGCCTGGACCCAGCCTCCTCAAGCCATTTGTTGGTCTGTCATACTGGGACCCAGACTTCCGGCGGCTCCCAGATCTCATTCCCTATCCCCCTACTTCCTCACACTGGGCAGCGCCTGTGGGCGGCCTTTCTGGGGCGGCCCCGGCAGCAGTGGTCACACAGGCCAACAGACCCCTCTCAACTGTGGCACCAGAAGCTTCCTCCGACTTCACCTTCTCAGTCTGCTGGCAAGAAGGGCCACCAATTCATGCTCCAGAGTAAGAAGGGACATGTCACCACTTTATCTGCCAAATTAGCTCTCAGGATTCACTCTTGAAATGTCTGCATGAACAGCAACCTTCCTGTTGCCACAGATCAAGGGCTCGGGAGCCTGTGGGTGACCACAGTCAAAAACAACCCCTGGGTATGGATTCACAATCCAGTGTAAGTGCACCTGGGTGGCTGGAGCCAGACCTGTCACTGTAGGAGGGGAAGGTTACAGACAAGCAAGGAAGGAAGGCTGGAATGAACCGTGTCTACTAACAAGAGTCAGAGAATCCGTATGAAATGGTGTGCAGCTTGATGGAGATGCAAACGGACAGACACACCTGTGTCCACGATTATAGAGATGCATGTACAGGTCAGTATATGACATGTACCTCCTCACTCTGTCTCCTCAAAGCAATGACCCCCAGTGGCAATATGCATGTGAGCCGCAGACTGTGGTTGCTGACACCGCTGTCCAACAGAAGGAGCTGCACTCCTTGGAGAAGCGGCTGGTCCCGGCGCTGGGCATGGATGGCACAAGCAGAGCCTGGCCTACCTTGTGGTGCTAGAAAGCAAGGAAGTGCCCAAAAGGCAAAAGGATTGGGGCACATCTAGAGCTGCCAGTGGCCAGGGCTGGGGCAGTGCAAGTAGGCACCAAACAGGTAACTAGTGTGTATGCAAGGGAAGAGTGCAAAAATGGCACAGCGATGTTCAGCAAGAATGTGTAAATGAGCTATAATCGAGTCATAACGGAACATCACACAGCAGTAAAAATTCATGAACTAAAACCATATATACCAGCAAAGACAGAATTCACCATCATAATGCTGAGTTAAAAGGGCAAGTCTGGAGTGGGAAATACACAGGATCTTACCATTTAGACACAGCTTTAAAACATATAAAACAACGTTACATATTATTTGTGAAGACAAACATATGTGGGAAAAGTGTATCAAATTCCAGACAGCAAAAAGTATAATGGCAGAGCTAACTCATGAGTTCATGGATATTATCATGTTCCCTTTTCAAATATACTCAGAAATTTTAGGTATACTGGCTAAGCTAATGTGAAGTACGTGACAGTAGATAGAGGTAACATGCAGCAGTATGGCATGGATTTGGGAACGTCACGACAGGGTTGGGGGAGTGGCGCGTGCCCGGCACTTTCCAGGACAGGTGAGCCGCCCCGAGCCCGGCAGGCACTGGTGGAGCACACTGTGCGGGGCGGCTGGGCCGGGGTCCATGCTGCTGAGCGAGGAAGGAATTAATTTACAGTCAAACTTTTGAGAATGTGCTGCAGATTAGGAGAGAGTGGTAAAATAAACCCATGGGGTAGGGGGAGGGTCGAACTCAATGAGATGACCCTGCAGGCGGGACAGCAGAGTGGATGCGATGTGCCCAAGGCAGGAGAGAAAGGGCACGCCAGCATCCAAGGCCACTCTGCCAGTCCTCTCACACACCTTGTCCCCCTTTGCCTGGCCACTGCATGTCACAGCTCTGCAAAAAGCAACGCCTCTCCTTTTCCTAAACTCTCCAGCTGATGCCACCCTGCCCACAAGCCCAGTGAGAGGCAATCAAGGATGATGCCCACTCTGGACACCATTGTCCCCTGCGGATGTCTCTCAGGCACCACAGCCACCACAGTGCACCTTTTTGCCCCACATCTGGTTGTCCTGCACCTTTGGCACCCCGCCCATCTTGTCACACAAGCCAGAAACCCAGTAGTCACTATCACCCCTCCTTCGTCCCCTTGTCCAGTACCCAGTGCATCACAAAGCCCTATTGTAAGCTAGGTATGTGTCAAAGCCAGTCTGTGCTCTCTCCCAGTACCTCCCCAGAACAAACCTTCACCGTCCGCCACCCGGACCCAGCTGGCTCCCACACACCTGCTCTGCACTCCTCCACTCAGACTCTACCCTGCCAAGGAGCTTACGCCCCCACCCACCCCTGCTGTTTGAAACCCTGCAGTGTGCCCCTTGCTCTCGGGGTAAAGCCAACAGGAAGAGGGCTCCCCTTTCACCAGGCAACCCTACGAGTGCCCAGAAGCCCACTCAGACCTTCTGCTCACATCCTGGCCTCGGTGAGGTGCCTGTCATAGGGAGGGAGCCCTGGTGGCCTGCAGAGCCAGGACCCCACCCACTGCTCAGGTGGCCACATCCCTGCAGGGCCTGTCTGCAGGGAGCTATTTAGAGGCACACCCAGACATGCACTTTGACAGCTCCAATCCTGTAACATAAACTGGTTCATCAAAATGAGCTGAGTCATCAGGAAAAGATGAAATTATGTACAGTATTCTAGGAAGAACTGTGTAGTTCAAGGAAAGAGCAGAGTATAAAATACATTTCAGAAAGATCCACAAACTCAGATAAAACATAATTACTTTTGTGCTTTACAGTCTGGGGGCTGCACGATGTCTGTTGACTGAAAAGGAGCTGTGTCCAGGTTATGGGGGTGGTGAGGGATAAGGGACACGCAATATGAACTACGTAATATAAAATCAGTCCGTGCATTCACAACAGCTATCCCAAGGTACCCTGCTTTGTTTCTCTCTAGTGAGTGGGACTGCAGGTCATTTTTACAGCCTTTTCAACAGTGTTGAATTTTTAACGATAGGCACTTATTTATTTATTTATATTAATCTGAAGAAAATGTTAAAATATGAGTCTCCTTTCTTCCAACTGGTGGGAAATGAAGCTTTCCCCAAATCCCCCAGCAAGGGCACCTTTGCTGGCCTGAGGCTGGAAATGGAACGGGGGCTCCTGCAGGCCAGGGGTGCAGGCAGCATCACATACATGTCACCGGCCCACAACACCCAGCTCTCCTGGGTACAGAGAACCCACACACAGCAGGGCCCTGGCCTGGCACCTGAGCCCCGGGGATCCCAGCATTCGTGCAGCGCTGTTGGGAAGGGGCGCTGAACAAGAACTCAAAGAATGCCAACCTGAAGCTGCCCACGGCTCCCACCAGGAGAGTGTGCCTGAGGATGAAGCCATGTGCAGCAGAGCTCAGCCAGGAAATGGAAGGAGGCTGAGTCCTAACAGGCTTCAAACCTTCAATCTAGTGCTTAAAGCAGGAACAGACTGACTTGTCAGTTATGTTATAAATAAATTCCCTTTCATTACACATGCTCACCTAAGCTGGTCTCCATCAGCAGTAATCAAACACCAACAAGCTAACATACCCACCCTCTGGGCACAGTACCCTTCAGGGAGGTGCTGAGCTGTACCCCAAGCTGTCAGTGTGGAACAGAGGCACGCTACCCCCTTGGTGCCTCCCAGGTCGAGCAAAGCCCGGGGGCAAGAAAGGGCTAGGAGAGCAGCTCGAGAGGGCTTTCTGAGCAGCCCTGTGCTCACACAGCAGGTCCCGATGGAAAGAGGTGTGCTTTCAGAAGAAATTCACTGCAGGTCTTCCAGCAGGAAGCACCCAACTGCATCCACAAGAGGAGGCCACTCACTTATGGGAACCACGTGTGCAGAGCCCGTATTCCATTCCCTCCTCCTTGCTGAGTGCACATAGCCCTGCTTGCTTCCAGAGCTGTCAGCCACATCTGACATGGACTCCTCACAGTGGGCCAGTGCGGTGGGGTGAGCGGCCCCAGGATAGGACACCTCAGCCCAGGGCAGCAGGTCCACAGACAGCCATGGCAGAGCCAAATTTCCACTCAAACCTGCCTAATCCCAAAGCTCCATCAAACCTACCAGATTGCCCCTCCCATAAAGTAACAGCCCCTACAGTCTCTGCCCACCTGAAATACTGCCACTGCTAGCACCCAAAGGATGGAAATCTCCGAGTTGCAAGGCCCCAGTGAACGAGGCAGATGCCCAGACCCCATTCATCAGCCATGAATGTCCTAGGGCTGTGGACGATCCCCCACAGATCCTGAGTGTGCATGTGTGCGCGTGCCCTGGCCAGCAGCTCAAGTGTGTGTCAACATGTAGGTCTGCTTTCAATTGTGCTGGAACAATTCTACCTGATAAACAAAAACAGATCCAAAATAACCTTTGGCAGGCAGCATATTTTTAAAAGAAAGAGAAGGTCCGAATGAACTGGCAAGAGTAATGCTTAAGCAAACAAAGTTGGTCAAGCCAAACATCCATGATGCACATCAAAAAGCCGCTCAAAGGGTTCCCTGTGAACCAAGGCCGGCAGCGGGAAGGAGGCTGGAGCTGATGCACTCTGGCCTGGAACGGGACAGGCCACCCACTTCCTGCCACTGGTTGCTGGCATTTCATTCAGGTCATAGGATCAGATCATGAGTTGGGGCCAGGAGGTGAGAACTCTGCTCACAACAGAAGAGGGTAGAGCCCCCTCCTTCCCGTCCAGATGGCTCCCTCCAGTGGGCTCTGCTGGGCAGGTGACAGCGGAGACAAGTGGGCAGCACAGGGCTCGGTGCTGTGGGAAAGTGTCAGAGTCCCCACTCAGTGAGGCGGCCAAATTCCCAGGGTGTTTCCTGTCAGGAATCCATTCAGGCCCCAGGGCCAAGACAGAACCAGGTCTGCAACTGCCTGCTCTGCACCCCAAGGCCACTACCAACTCAGTGGAACTCGCTGCCTTCCCACCCCACCCTGAGCTACACAATGCTGAGGATCACAGGGCTGGAGTCACCAGCCCAGGGCCCCACGCAAACAATGAAGCACCCGATCGCCTCTCATGTAGGCTCTTACCTGTCCCTCAATAGTTTCACAAGCCAGGCCACTAGGTGCTCAGTGGATAGGGAGCTCCATGTCATTAATCAAAAGTGGGGCTCCAGGGGCACACTGACCCTAGACTCTGAGCCACCAGCTCTGTTCTTCCTGGCCCCTTCAGGAAGATGCAGACCCAGCCCCGAGCAGTCCTCTCTATCCTGATGTTTCCAGTGAAAATGCTCTGAGAACTTCCTCTGGGCAGGGCCAAACCCTTCCACCATCTACTTCCCTGAGGTTCAAGAATCTCCGAAGGGCCAGTCTGCTCATTGCCTCCCTCTCCCCCTGCCCACTGCCAAAACACAGCTTCCACCTGTCCACAAGGTACCTTTCTGGGACACTGCTTTTACCAGAACAGGCTGGAATAGGCCACAGAATCCAGGCCTTGTCACACCATACCCCTCCTCTCTCAAGGCCCCACAGGTTCAGCTAAGACTGGGCATGACCCAGGAGATCTGCAGAGCCCAAGGCCAAGCACAGCTGGCAAGGGCAGGGGCAGGGGCACTGGCTCACCCAAGGCTGCCACACAGCTGAAGAAAGGTGGGACACAGAGAGCTCAGACCAGGGACGGCTCCAAGGATGCTGCAGACAGTGACAGGCTCACAGAAGCAGCACACAGGCCAGGTGGCAAGTGTGCCCATTTTGGAGTCAGATCTACATCCGAAATACCTGAACCTGGACAAATGAATTAACTGCTCTGGGCTTTGGTTTCTCCCCGTTAATGGGGGAGTAGATGTACCATACATGGGGTCATGGAGAAGCAAGAGGAAGAGCCAGCAGAGATCAGGCTTTTGACAAGCGGAAGTTCATTGGTGTTACCTCTGTGCAAAGGCCAGTGTGCCAAGGCTGCGTGGGTGAACAGAGGCAGCGCATCCAGTCTCCGGGAATAGTGTCAGGACAGACGGCAGCCTGGGTCAAAGGGACACAAGTATTGTATATGCCTGAAGAGCAGAAGGCAATGGGGAAGCGAGAAAAAAAGATGAGCAAACAACAAGGCCCTTTGTGCATCTCCAAGAGGGGACTGTGGGGAGAGGGCCTAGGAGGGAGAAAAAGGAGCTGAAGTCTGTGCAATGAGTGAAAACAGCTGGTAAGAGGAGGAGAGGCAGGAGCGTGCCACCTGCTGAGTGAGCTGGGGGCACAGCAGGCTCGGGGGAAGGCTGGGCAGAGACGGGGCACAGGGCAGGGGCAGGAGCCTGCTTTCGGAAGATGGTGGCCATCCCACACAGCAGAGCTGGGCCAGGCCACCCTGCACTGCGACCTCCCCAGCAGAGGATGGCTTTCCAGGGCCCAAGCAGAGTGAGGGTGCAAGGGAGGTGAGAGAGAAGTGGGGAGGTGGAACAAGAGTTGCTCTTTCTCTGGTTCTTTGCATTTTTTCTTTCATAAAAGCCACACAAGAAACATATGAGTACAAGCTCGTTGTAACAGACTTGAACACCAATTACACAGACTAAAACATGAAAGCTCTCTTTGAGCCCCCCAAACGCCACTTTCGTTCACTCCCCCAAAATGTAACCGCTGCTCAGTTTGCTGTGCCTGCTTTCAGATCTTTTCTGACGCATTTCTATACAAACACATGCACATATGTTTTCCTACATAAGTGGGGCCAAATCATACACTGTTTTGGGACGCTTTTCCCTTCACAATATATGTATCCTATTTATTTACAACATATATATTAAGGGCCTAGGAAGAGCCCCTTCTCTGAGTCTCTGACAGTTCTAGCTGCAGGTTTCCCCCTACGACATTTACATCATCTTTTTCAATGGTTGTGTGGTGTCCACGGTTTGCATTAACTGGCCCTTGTTGCCCCCGGAGTTTGTCCCCATTTGCTCACAGCGCAGATAACACGGTGGCAGAGATCTCCGTGCACGGCTGCCTGGGATGCTGTACTTGGAACAAAACAGACACAGCAATGGGTCCTCCGGGGAAGCAGGGAAAGGGCAGGCTGCACACAACGCCCCTCGCGACCCATGGCACTGACGCAGGTGGAGGGCCCTGACCCCCGGCAGCCGTCCCTGGGCAGGGCAGGGAGGGTGCGCAGCAAGCTCGGGCCCTGGGGAAATGAGAGTTCACACCACGAGTCCCACCACTAAGGCCGGGCCAATGACACAACTTCCCACAGACCCTGCGGCCACCTCCTTCCCAAGAAAATGTCCCCCACACACTTGGCCACACTCAGTGCCCCACAGAAGGAAGTGGCGTGAGCAGGGGAAGCCCCTGAAGGGTGTGGGCCAGCCAGAGCCCTTCAGGGCCAGGCAGCTGAGCGGGGACATGCGGAATGTCTGGACAGTTTTAAGCATCACAACTCCGAGTGGCTGCAGCTGCCGTCCAGTGAGTGGGCACAGCCCGGGCAAGCTGCTCGGCGTTTCCTAGCCCTGGGACTCCGAATCTACAGGCCCAAACATCCATGTGCTGTGGCCGGGAGGCCAGCTGGCGGCCCAGCACCCAAAGGGTTAAGCGGCCCGCTGCCCAGGCAGCCTTCCTGCCCGCCCGCCTGCCGGCAAGGACCACATTAGCTGGCCAGGAGATGGGCTGCCGCCTTATGGTTCGCATTAGAGGCGCTCTGCTTGGCAATGTTCCCTCTGGCGGGCTGCCTTCCCTCCCTGCCCCAACCACTCTCCGCCTGACTCAAAAGAAAATACCAGGATCCACATATAAAACCCGCACACTCCCCTCCTGTCTCTTACCCGGGTCTTGAATAAAACAAGCTTTAAACTCCTGACCTTCCGCCCAGTCACCCCGTTTGTTGGCGGTGGCGGCTGGGGAGGCTGGGGGCATGATGTGGCCCTCCCCCTGGCACTGGGGCTGTGGCGGCTCCTCCTGAGGCTGGCAGGGAGTCTGTGATCTGAAAGAATGCAAATGTCCCCAGAAAGACCCACCCCTCCATGCCAAAATGACAGAGCGGGAACTACCCAGACCCTCACCTTTCAGAACTGGGGAGGCGCCCAAGCCAAGAACAAGAGGAGGATTGGGAGCCTTTAAGCAACAGAAATAAAACCTGAGAACCACTAAAGCTTGCTTTTTAACTCTTCTTATCTTTTCTCAACAGAGACCCCAACTGCAAAGGTTGGATACACCAATAGCTTACCAACCCATGTCTTCCCCAAACTTGTTTTAGCTACTTCTACCAACTTGCCTCCTAGGCCTCCTCTCCCACTGGATGCGTCCCAAACACCCCTTATTAAAACCCAACCCACATTCCCCATTCCGCCTCCATCATCCCCAGACCTCTCAGGGCTCCGCCACCCAGCCTGCTACACAAGCCAGAGATGTGAGAGTCATCTCAGACCTGTCTCTCTCCTCCAGCCTCCCCATATCTACTCCATCACTGAGCCTTGTTAATTCCACCTCCTAAATATCCCTGGGTCCTATTGTATGGCCACCAGTTTGGTCCAAGCTGCGGCAATCTGCCTGTACTTACTGCCCCGGCCTCCTAACTGCTCCCCTGAGAGGTACTCTGGCCCCCCCTTGAATCCATTCTCTGCACCATCTATCCCACCAACACACAAATACATATGCACACAAAACACACCCCCCCCTCCACTCCACCCATCAAAACCATCTGCATTATTAAAACATTAAAATCTTTAATAGACCAAAATCTTCAGACCTAATGTGGTCTGTTCCCACCTGCCTCTACAGCATCTCTTACTCTGTCTGTTTTCTGAGTTCCAGCTAAAATGCCTTTCTTTCAGGTCTTCAAATGTGCTAAACTATCTCCCACCACATGGCCTTTGCAACTGTTGCTCCTTCCGTCTGGAATGTACACCCATGCCTCAGTTCTTCTCCTAGACAAGTCCTCCTCCTCCTCCAGATCCCAGAAGCCTGCTCTGACCCCCCACCCAGGTCAGTGCCCTTGCTCTCTGTTCTCAGAGAGCTCCACCCTGTCCTGGAAAGACCCTGTACCTCCGGCCATAACTGTACACACTCATGCATGTGGGGAAGGAGTGTGCCAGGCAGTGGGCAGGCAGATGCAGTTACACCGACAGGGGGCTCATCCTAACCCATGACCCGCTTATGTCTCACAAACACTGGTCATCAGAAGCAAGCCAAGGAGGTGGCCGTGGGTCTGATGGGGGCAACAGCTGCAGCTGTGTTGCAGACAGCTTTGTCCCACAACAGCTGGCCCAGACTCTCTGAATTACCCTCGCCCAGAATCATCTCATTTAAATACTTTTGAAAAGACAAAAAAAAAACAACCCTCTGAATAGCTGGAATTTATTTTTAAATAAGAACATGTTATAATAAGGCATTTCAGCAAAACTTCAAACAAAAGAAGGCAAGTGCCTTTATTTTAATAAGACATCTCACTTGCCCTTTCCCTGTGATTATTACAAGTTGAAGCCTGTGAACAATTAAAGCAATGTTTATGGTATTTTTATTATTGTTTTATTTCTTAAAAGAAAGAATTATAAATATTCAGTTTAAGTGCTGCATTGGCTTTATACACACTCAGGAAACACTCCACTTTCCTTTAACAAGAAAAATACAAACAAAAAGGTCATGGCAGAGCCCCCGAAGGAGGCAGGGCAGCTGGGGACTCACCACAGATGCTCGCCACAGGCTGCAGGTTGCCTGCCTCTCTCAGAGGTGCCGGCTCAGAGGGGCTGGCGGGGCTGGGGCTGGAGGAGGCTGGCACAGATACCTTCCGTCGGGGAGGGGAAAGGAAGCTAATGTCTACTGAGCTTTAACTTGGTTCAGAGTCAAACCCAGAGCCTGGCCATGGCCTACAGGCCCTAGACCTCTGCTCCTGCCTGCCTCTGCCTCACAGCAGCTGCAGAGGCTGTTTACCCCCAGCCCTTCTTTAGGAGGTAAATTCTGTGAGAACAGTGATGTGGCCTGCCTTGTTCGCCTTCCTAGCCTGGCCTAGCTCCTGGCACACGGTAGGTGCTCAATGGTATGTGTGGAATGGGTGTGCTTGTCACTTCATGTGAAATCTTTATCTCCTCCTGCTTCCCCCAGAGAGCCTGCAAAGCAGGTGAGAGAGCAGAGGCTCAGGGAGGTGACACCAGGGCCATACAGCACAAGGTAAAGCAGCGACCTGAGCCAAGTCTGTCCAACTTCAGAGCACAAACCCCAGCCCACGTTTCTCCACATTCCCTGACAATAAGAATGCCTCAGACGATCGGTGTGAACATTAATCCCCTGGTTCCGGCTGACTGAGATCCAGGGAGCTGGGGGGGGACCAACAAGCTTCCAGGTGATTCTGAAGGGCCCCTCAGCCCAAATGAATGTAAGAACAGGGGATAGACCCTGCTGGGCCCACTGGAGTTCCACTGTCAAGGGGAGGAAGGCCAGGAGCAGAGGCTGCACGAGAGATGCACTCCAACCACTGGGCAGAAGGCAGGGAAAGTCTGGGGACCGAGTCCAGGAAAGCATGGAGGGCAAGAAGGGACCTGGGACAAGCCAGAGCCCAGAGCCCAGAGCGGAGGAGCAGGGCCCCAGGACCCACAGCTGGCCGGGCAGGGGGAGCAAAGGAGGGGCCAAATCAAATTCCTGGGTACAGCAGCGCCCTACCAGGACAAGGCATGCTCTCAAGCCACATGGGCCATGACCAGGGAGCCCCCACTTCTGGACTCAGCTTTCTGAGCATCCTCCCTCCTGCCCAAAGCCCAGTCCTCCGGCTGACCTTACCATCTGCTGACCTTTCCCCCACCAGACTCCACCACAAGGAGCTTCGTGTTTCCCACAGCTGTACCAGGCATCCTCTCAGTTCTAGACTTCAACACGTGCTACTCCTGCTTGGAAGGCCCTGGGAAGGCCCTATGCCACCCTGTGAGACTCAGCTTCAATACCCCTCTCTGTAAGCAGGGCTTGAGCAACCCCCACCCCACCCCAGGTGCTCCCCATGCCCAGGAATCCCTGCTCACCAGCACCTTCCCTGCCCGAGGGCACAGCTACCTGCCTGCCCACCACCACTAAGCCACCCACCCCTGCAGCAGGCTCCCCAAAGGCCAGCCCAGGTTCTGGTCTCTTCCAGTGCCCCACCCAACACGAGCCAGCCAATAGCACTCTGAAAAGACTAGAAGCAGGAGGTGCAGCCTGCCTGGTCACACAGGACCTGTGCGGACACACTTTCTGTTTGAACCAGAACTTGTTCCAAGCAGAAAGAAGGCAAGGGACTTCAGACAGGCCCAAACCAATGCTCCTCTGCAGCCGGGCAGCAGCCATGTCCATGCGGGGACAGCCCAGCCCCACTCAGCTGCTGCTGAGCCAGCATTTCTGCAGCAAGGCGGCTTCCAGCTGGTGCTCTGACACTGGCCAGGCTCCCGCTTCCTGACAGAGGAACCCCCCTCGGGCTCCCAGTGTTCTAGGTCCTGCCAGTTCTCGGTCTCGCTGCCGGCTCACATTTTCCACTCCCCTCCATGACATGCATGTCATACTGGCTATAGCCCCCAGCCACAGAGGAAACTACAGCCACCCCAGAAGTCTAGGGAGGCCCGCACCCATCTCAGCCCATGCTCCAGACTCCATGCCGATTCCTCTGGGCTGAGTGAGCACTGCCCCGTGAAGCCCACCGGACTGCTGCCAGGTAAACTGCTCAGTGAGTGCACCCCCACCAGGCCCTCAGGAGGAGTGGCCACCCAAGGGGACAGTGTGTCCTTCTCTATGCAGGTGGCCTGGCAGCACAGGGGGCAGGGGCTGCCCACAGCCATGCAGCTGGGCACTCACACCCAGGGCCCCTGCAGGGCACTGGACAGGGACAGCCCTGGCACGGTGCCCAGGCCCTGCCACAGCACTCACACAGGTTCTTTTTAATCAAGTTACTGCCTCTTTCTAGAAATAGCAAACTGATTTAGTTTTACTCAGAAGCTTTTATTTGACGACTTGCAGGGTGATAGGAGGGTGTCACATTACTCTGTGGGTCTTGTGCGGCCCACTGTGGGTCGGGGCCCACACTCTCCTGAGGGGATGTCTGGAGGCCAGCCAAACACCCCTCCCACCCCATGTTGGCCACGCCTATGTCTGCTCACCACCCAGCAACCACCGAGCTTTGCTGGAGGGGTGCTGGCCCAGGAAGCAGGGGCACGAGGCTTCGCGCGGTGGTGACAGCAGCCGACAATGACTGAGCACACACTAGAACCCAGGCACTGCTGTAAGGTGCCATGACCCACTTAACCCTCACACTGGCTCTCGGATGCAAGTAATGTTCTGCCCTTTGCAGATGAGGAAGCTGGAGCACAGAGTTTAGGTAATCAGCTTGTGCTCACAGAGCTGGTATATGGGGTACAAACCCGGGCACAGTGGCTCTCTGGACCCTGATCTTCATCTCCCTGCTATCCTGCCCCCTGCTGAGAAGGGCGGGCCACTTCTGGGCACAGGGGTGCCTGCGTCAGGCTTGGGGTGGGCAGAGGCAGGGTCCCGATATGCCCAGGCAGCCTAACGAGGGCTCTGGTGAGCAGGCAGCGGCAGAGGGGAAGCGCCTGGCCCTGCCCTTGGGGATGCGCAGGGTCAGACACAGGCAGGTCTCAGACAACAGAGTCCCATAAAAGAGCCGGCAAGGCTGCAAGTCACCCTGGGCCCCAGTGGGACCCTACCTGCCCACATGGTCCTGACCACAGACTTGAAATACACACCAAGAGCGACCAGCAGAACTGGCAGCTTTATAAAGAGGGCCTGCATTGGCAGTAGGGCAAGACCAAGCTGGGCTGGGGACGCACACCTGGTCCACTGTCACTCTTTCTGCAGACGACTCCGCTTGGATTGTAGCAACCATCTCTCCCTGCTCTGACCTCTGCTGGGGAGAGCCAGGATCATCTCTGCAGAGGACGGTGTGAAATACTGAGGCCTGTCAGGGTCAGAAGCAGACTCAAAGTCATGAGTCCAGGACCCTCTCAGCACAAGAAACTGGCTGTGCCCTCTGCTTGGACAGCTACCCCAGGATGGCCCAGGACTCCCAGCTCCTTGAAGGAGCATCCCATAAAGCCATGAGGAAGGATAGACAGAACGAAGGAGCACCTCCAAATTCAGCCCCAGGCACTTCTTATCTGAGGGTCTGTGGCTCATCGCATAATGAGTTCATTTAATGTAAGAGGGGCAAGTCAGTGGCCCCTTCACACCCACCCAGGGAGTTTGGGTGGGGTCAAGAGCACACATCTTAGGTGCTGGCTGCAAATTTGAATCCAGTTCCTATACTCATTAGCCAGGAGAAGATTTTTAAGTCCTGTGTCCCTGTTCTACACCCTAAAAAATGGAAGCTGAGAGCCCCTCCCATAGTTATTGGAAGCACACAGTGAATATGTCTTAGACCACAGCCTGGCATACAGTAGCACTCAGAAGATATCCAACAGACAGCCCTACAGCTCCTTCCCATGCCAGGTCAGTACCCTGCTGTGTTTCAGAGCTCATGCCTCTAAAAGGCACCTGAGACTAATCTAAGAGAGCACTGGACCCCAACCAGGCCAGGCATGGCGGCCTTCACATCTAGCCACCGGCATCTGGGCAATCAGGGCCCAAGGTGGGTAGGGGCATCAGCGCCACCTCTGCGATGGGCATGTCAGATGAAAAACCAGTCTCAGAAATAAAGGGCGACACGTGCACAAAGGAATGAAAGGGAAATGGGTCTTCGGAAGTGGAAGCTGCAGCAGATCCTCAGGGGACTGATGTAAAGGGCATGCTAGCCTCTGGGACCTGGGGTCGGGGGATGAAGACAAGGAACAGAAGGCCAACAGGAAAACGGCGGGTGTGGAGGCAGCGCCCTGCAACCTGCCTGATTTTCAGGATGCTGGTCACACGCCTCTGACAGCAGCACCTACTCGGGGAGATCTTCCTGAGCTTCCTGCCTGCACTGAGATCAATCTCTGTCCTTCTTCACAGGGCCTCATTAGGGAGACAACAGGATATTACAACTTGGCTGCAGATGTGATTCAAATCCCCGAGCCAGAAGAAAGGCAAGGCAGACTGGGGCACACAGAGGATTCAAATTTACATTAAATGAACCCGTGTCATCGCACTCCATGTGCCAAGGAAAAAGGTTCAGCAGGTGGGGGACAGGTAAGACTCAGAGTAGCCTGTGATAGTAACGACCATAAAGGCCTGCTGCAAGCCCATTACAGCGAAGTGCTCGAAGCTTCACCATAAGCTCAGCAGGAAATAGGCTCCAGGAGGTGAAGCAACTGCCCCAGAGAGTGGGTGGTGGGGGCCCAAGCTCAGGCCCTCTTGTCCAGACAGGCCAGCAAGGCACAGGCACGCAGAACACTGAGTGTCTGGGCACCTCTCCCTTCTGCCTCTCATCTATTTGCCAGCAATAACTCCACCTCCCAAAGGAACCATTCTCCCAGCATGCCCCTAGCTCCAGGGTGGACTGTAAGCCAGCCTGCCCAGTCAGGGTGCTGCACTCATCTGGGCCAGAGGCAGGCGATCCCAGTCTAGCCATGGAGATCCTGTTCCATAACTATGTTCATAACTCAAGAAAAGAAGCCTTTTTCCTCTATCCCAGAGAGCAGACAAGCCTGACTAAACAGCAAGGAGGCAGGTTCTCTCCCAACACCAGGTCCTGAGGTGAGGCAAGCTCAGGCACCAGCCATCAGGGCTCGGGCCGTACTTCCACGCGTCCTCCTCCTTCCCCTGGTCTCTTTCTGCCTGCCTCTCCCTCAAGCTGGTAACAAGAGGGCCACTCACCCCCCAAGTCCAGGCACCACACCCTCCCCACTCTAATGTTCAATAGCAGGAGAAAGGTTGTCTTTTCCTGGCTAATGTCTAGAAGCAAGGACACCTTCCTCCAGCTCCCCAGGAGAACTCCCTTCATATCTCCTTACCCAGAACTGGTAACCAGTCATTGGCAGGGCCACCACTGGGTCCATCCTCTTGGAAGAATGGGCTTCGGGAGCTAACCGCAAGGATACAGTCCACTCCATCCTGGCCTTGAAGGGCAGGATGTGGAAAGCCAGGGTGGCGGGGACTAGGCCATGAAGAGTGGCCCTCACAGAACAGGTCTGAAGGGAGGCACCAGCCCCCACCTAGCTTCCTGGGAACTAAGCCAATACATCCCTATCATGTTAAGCTCGTCTGAGCTGGGTTTCTGCTACTTGCAACCAGAGTCGTGCCTAATACAGAGAGCAGGAGTGACCTTGTGTGGCTCTGGAATAAGAAACTAAGGCAGGAGAGGCAGCGCAGGCAAGACCACTCTGCCTTCTGTGCCACACAATGAATGCACTTTAGATTTTATCCTAGAGATGAGGGCCCCACCAGTGGAGAAACAGGACACAACCCGGCTCTACAAAGCCATTGTGGTCAGTGGACTGGGGCTGGGGCAGGGAGGCTGGCGCCTGAGCAGGGAGGGGAGTCTGGCAGTGGTCCCGGTGGGAGACAGGAGAGGCTGAACCCAAGCTGCTCCCAGGGCAGGAGGGCAAGAGCCTTATGTCTGCAGAGGCCCCTGAAGCAGGATGCCAGGTGAAGGCCGGTCTATTCAAAGGCACACAACACCTCTGTCCTGCTTTTCCAAAATCCTCCTTCACTTCCTTCTCTCCTTCCCTATGCCCCCTGCTCTGTCACCTTGCCCAGGGCTAGAGAGGGGCCCAGCTCCATGCACCTGGCACACAGACATGCAGGCACAGTGAGAAGACTCCCAGGAGTCTCCACTGGCAAAGCCAACAACCTGAAAACACCGAATTCACACAAAGCCTTCCTTCCTTACATATCTTCTGAAATAGGGAATGGGGAAAGATGAAGACCAGCTTCACATTTTCTAGATGAAAGTCACAGGGGCAGAGGCCACTCATTCTTGAGGGCTGACTCGGGAAGCCAGCTCTGTAGCCCTGGGCACCTGATTCACAATCACTCCAGGAATGAGCCAGCCCCGGGACACAGGGGCATCTCTAGCACTTCTTACTGGGGAAGCATGAGGACACAAGCCCCAAAGAGGAGACCATCAGAGCAGGGAGTGGCCGGCTGTCCAGCTCTAGGCTTCTGCATCTCGGCCCACAGTGGGAGGCCAACTACTCCAAACACCAGCCTCTTAGCTCATTAGTTATCTATTTTAAATCCAATCCTACTGAAAAACAAGCTGTTTGTTTTATTGACCTTTTCCTTCTGTTTCCTCATCAAATGGTTTCCAGGGCCCACTCTGGGCCAAGCCTCAGGATGCATGCTGGGGGCGCAGAGGTGACGAGATCCAGCTATTGCCCTCCGGTAGGCTGGTGCAGTGGGAGACGCAGTGACGAGGCAAACGCAGCACCAGATAGCGCCGCGCAGGGCACAAGCGCCAACCAGAGCGGCCGGAGGAGTAGCTCACAGCCACGCAGGGGCTTCCAGGTGAGAGACGGCAAGACTAAGAGGCAGACAGTCGCTGGAGGTCGAGGAGGGCAGACCAGGAAGAGTTGAGGCTGTGGGCTTACTGGGGCAAGAAACGGGATTCTTTCAGATATCAGTCTTATCTTACCCTTATGGTGAGCTCCCAAGAGAGGAGGCACAGGTAAACAACGTCTAGTAGTATTTGAGATTTTTTTTCCTTTCTGGGACCTTTAATAAAAAGGAAAATACACCTGAATATGGACTCGACTTGGAGAAATATGCCGTCAAATTCTTAACTTTTCCCTAAAAATGTTATCAAGTAAATAGGTATGCACACATATCTAATAATGTTTGTCACTATCATCAGAACACTGACTTGGATTACCAGGGGATGGTAGGGGGTGTGAAGCAGATTTCTAGTTCCATACCTCATTTAGTAGCCATGAAAATACTGTTTCCTTATGACCAGGCAAGTGCCTGCCATGTACTACTCTGGGCCCCACAACAGAAATGCCCCAGCGAATGGCAGCGGTCGGGACAGCGAGAGTCCCAGCTAAAGTGTGTGCACCCCCTGGGTGCTAGGACTTGATGTGCACCACCAGCGGCCATCACCACACCGCTCTGTCCTCTTGCAGAGGCCCGGACAGAGGCGAGCACACAGGGGTCAGCTCAGTTTGTCGAATTCATGAAACACACCCAAGTTGAGTAACTTGCCTGTGGCCACAGTCTTGGGTCCCTTCGGACTCCCAGACCTGCCCCTTTCTTTCTCCATGCTCTCTTTCTCCAGGGTCTGTGGCTCCGACAGTTCCTGAAGTCACAACCCCGACAGCCAATCGCCTCTGGAAACATCACTAGCCTGAAATCCCAAGATCAAATCTTACCAAAAGGATTTCCCAGGCTGGGGACTGAGAGAGCCAAAAAGTCCAACGAGAAGGCTGGTGAATCTCAGGGTGTCTGGCATTTAAGCCATTCTGGGGTCTGGCTGGGATTTGGTTTTCTCCTTCACTCCCTGTTCCCCACCATTTTCCAGTCAGCTAATGGGCCCCAGCTGGGAGCGGACACAGGCAGCAGGAACAGGGGCCAGGGTCTGGTGGGCTCCGGCGGGCCAGCCCTGGCCGGGAGGGGAATGTGACTGTTTATTTGGAATGGCTCTGCCCCGCCTCTGAGGGAGTTCAAGCGGTCAGACGTGTCCAAGTCGATTAGTGAAATCTGACAGGGATGTCACTGGGTTTGGGAAGAGAGCCTTCAGGTTGAAAGCCCCCACCCTGCCATGTCCCCAGCGCCCTATACACACTGCCCCCCAATTATGGTGGAGGGTGGAGGTGAGAGGAGGTCAGGAGCTCTGAACCTCAGGAGATTCTGAAATGTGTTTCTGTGCTCTGTGGCCCAGGACAGGCCTCAGCAGGGCACCCTGGCTCACCTACAAAGCTGCTCCAGAGGTTGGAGGGTCCTGCCCCAAAAGGAGAGGAAACACCACCAGCCCTGGGATCTCCTTAGGGCTCCAGGGACAGCAGGTACAGTGGACAAAGCCTAGTCTCTGGAGCTGGATGAGTGACTCCACTGTCTAGGTGTTTAACACCCCTGAGCCCAGGTTTTCTTGTTTGTCAAATGGGAATTACAGGAAAGGCAGGAACGAGCAGAGCTGGCCATCAGTAAGGAACTGCTCTGACTCTACCCACGAACCAGTAGGGCCTCTGAATGCCAATGTGCACTCAGTTCGTGTCACCCTCAGGGCATCTCCAAAGGGTGAGCTGGAGCTGCTGTAACTCAGAGAAAGCCAAAGCTCCCAGCAGTTAAGAGACCTGCTCAAGATCATAAAGATTACATGGGTTTTTCTGACTTTAGTGCTTTCCACCCCAAATCCGCATTACTGTCCTAGGGCTGCCGTAACCACCACAAACTCGGTGGCTTAAAACAACAGAAATTTATTCTCACAGCTCTGGTGGCTAGAAGTCCAAAATCAGTGTGTCATGGGGGAGGTTCCCTCTGGAGTTCCTTCCATCCCTCTCTCCGGGCCTCTGGTGGCTGAGGGTGACCACCAGTGTGCCTTGGCGCGGGGCTCCCTAACACTAGTCTCGGCCTCCAGCTTCATATGCGCTTCTCTCTGTGAATTACTGGACACTCAGCAAGGGGTAAAGAGCCCACCCTAATCAGGAGGGTCTCGTTTGGGAGCCTTACCTTAATTACATCTGCAAAGACTTATTCCAAGTAAGGTCATAATCTGAAGTTCTGCCTGGACACATCTTTTGTGGGCCATTCAATCAGTTACAGTCCACCACCTAGTCCCCAAAACATCATATCCATCCCCTGTGCAAAATACCTTCACCCTTTCCCAATATCCCCAAATTCTCACCCCATTACAACATTAACTCTGAGTCCAAAAATCTCAACTAAATATCATCAGCTCAAAAATCTCATCAGCTACACCTCTTGATTGAACATGGGTACTGTTGGTATGATCGAATCTGGGGCAAAATGCCTCTCCATCCGTGGACCTGTGAAACTAGAAAACAAGTTACCTGCTTTCAAAATACAGGGATCGGGAGAACATGGAAGGAACACAGAGGTCAATGGTCCCTAGTGAATCTGAAACCTGGCAGAGCAAATTCCCCTAGGTTTCCAGGCCTGGGAATGACCCTCTGTGCCTTGATTCTCACCCTGGGGGCCCACAGAGCTCCCACGGGCCCTTGTCTCTGGGCTCACCCTCTGCCACTACGCCCACAGCTCTGCCCTTGGACTCATTTTTCCTCTTTCTTAGGATAACATGTGTTTGTAGCTGATAGTTCTGTCAGTCCCTTCCCTCCATGTAGGATCCCACAAGTCCAACTGCTTTTTTCTTCCTACTTTGTTGGATCTCTGTCCCTTTTGGCTCAGGCTTACAGCGTTCTTGCTGATGCGACATTCTCAAAACCCTCGTGAGTTGCTTAGGTATGTCAAGGGGATCTAGGCTGTTAAACAAACAGGAAGGCTGCCCATAGATCCTTCCTGGATAAGCCCATCTCCACTCCTGGCTCCTGCTGAGATGCTTCACTGGATCCATGAGTCCTACACCTGAGCTCTTCAGCAAAGGCTGTCTGGCCTCACCCTTGGCCTTTCTCCAGGGCATGCTTTCTCAAAGTGAGTCTCCTTAAGCACCCTTTGGACACTGAACAGGCTGAGAATCCCCCACATCATCAAGGGCTGGTTCCTTTTTGTGAACAGCTCCTTCTTCAATTCATTTCTTTTCTCTCACATTTTAATATAAGCAGCAAAGGAGAAACCAGGCTGCACTTTCCATGCTTTGCTTGGAAAACTCCTCAGCCAAATATCCAAGTTCATTGCCTACAAGTTCTGCCTCCCCTGACTAGTAAATCAGACTCATACAGCAACAGATACTAAGGGGTTGAAAAGGAGGCTGGTGGAAAACAGGCACACAAAAGCCAGAGGAGAATTAGATTTATATTTGCTAAGCATCTCCCATGTGCCCAAGTACTACAGATCGATACCTGGGATCCTGATGGGCAAGTTTCATCTTTATAAGAACAAAAAGAGTAGCCAGAGGGCTCAGAACATGTCCCCACTCAAAACATCCCTGACTTTGAATGCGGCTGACTCTCTCTGCCTCCATTCCCACCCCCACCCCGTACCCTTAGCCCTGGCATTGCAGCCACTGATCCTGTCATTGAATACCTTTCTCTCCCTGAGCCTCAGGTACTCCCAACTCAAGCTCTTCTCCCACAGAGCCCTCTTCTGACACCTCCTTCCTACTCCCAGCTGATTGTCCGAGCTGCACACATGTCCTCTCCCACAGCAGAAGGGATACAGGATCAGAGTAGCCCCTAGGGGTCTGCCTCAGGGAGCACAAGGAATGGAAAGAAATTTAGCATCTGATTCATTCACTGTTCCCACTAAGAATTAGCACACAGTCACTATTATAATCTTAATTTTGTTCAATATGAGCTCAGCTTATTCTCTTAATTTTGTGCTTTATTCTTTAAGATTTGCACTCTTAGTTCCTGGCGCAGCATGGATTTAAGTGGTCTTTACCCAGGACTAATGGTCTTCAGAGGAGGATCTACAACAGCCAGTAGAGGTGGGAATTACACCTCAGACATCGGCCCACGTTGGGAAGGTCCTAGGGCTCAGAAGGGCAGGGCCTTCCCTTCCAACTCCTGTTGATCCCCAGGGTGCCCTGGAACCTGGCCAGCCTGGGGCCTATAAAAGCAGCTTCTCTTTTAGTTGGTCTGCCCTGTCAGGAGACTCTTGCCTGATACCCCCCAAGGCCTGCAGGAGGAAGCAACAGATACATCACTATAAAATGCGTGGAGGGGGAGATTTGAACCTGAGATTTCCCTGACATGGGGATCATTCCTCTCACCCCTGAAGCTCCCCTTTCCTATATCCTCCCAGGCTGCCCCAGAACGAGGCACAGGTACTCCCTTGCCCCCCCCTTGCTCAGGGTACACATTATAACCATGCTCCCCACTCCTACCTCCCAGCATGATGGTGAATTTTATGTCAGCTTGGCTGTGCTCAGATATTTAGTCAAGTATTATTCTGGATGTTTCTGTGCAGATGTTTTTAGATGAGCCTGACATTTAAATGCACAGACTCTGAGTAAAGCAGATGACCCTCAATAGTGTGGGTGGGCCCCATCTAATCAGTTGAAGGTTGAACTAGGGAAAGACTGACCTCCCTGGATGAAAAGGAAATTCTGCTAGCTGATAGCCTTCAGGCTCGAATTACAACTCTTCCCTGGGTCTCCACCTTGCCAGCCTGCTCTGGATTTTGGACTTGCCAGGACTCATAACATGAGTAAGCCAATTCCTTAAAATACATTTCTCTCTGTACACATATATACACATATCTTCCTGGTTTTGTTCCTCTGGAGGACCCTTACTAAGACACTGAGTGAGCCAGACACCCTTAGAATCTATTTCAACACAGCCTTCCAGGCAGAACTCCCAGTCAGCATGCAAGCTGAGTATCTCCAGGAAGTGGTGCTGTCCCTAGTCAGGGCCAAGTACATGCCTCCGCTTCCCTGCATGCCAGGCACCGGGCACCAGAATTCCTGTTAGGGTCTTCCTGGTTCTCACTAGTCCTTGTTCCCCACCTGTATTCCCCCTAAAGGGGAAGGGCAGTCAGGAAGGCCGATAAGCTTGTCTCTCCAATAAACTAAAACAGTTAAGAAAAGCTCACCGAAGAAGGGAAATATCAAGCCACTAAACACCTTTTAAAAGAGAGCCAGGCCAGAAGTTACCAGAACGTGGGGGCGGTGGGGAGACACTCAGCTGTCCCTCCTTCTCACTGTCTCCCCAGGGAGTACATGGCATCTGCCAGGGGTCACTGTGGATGTTAAACTCATCTGGATGTCTCACATTGTATGACTGAGCAACACACAATTCTAACTGTGTTTAGTTTTAAATTTTTTTGGTTAAGCAAAAGATACCTAGAAATAAGTCCATGTGTACTTGCCACATGTGTAGAAAGGGAGGCTCATACCCAGCACCCTCACCTGTTGGCCATGTGATCCTGAGTTCATTTGGGAGTCTTAACTTCTTTATCTATAAAGAACACCTACTTGGGAGGCCCATGGTGGTACATCATAGGCCGCCAATACATGGTGTGGTTATGAGAATTAGGGAGTGTGATAGCTCCAGAATCCAGCCAAGAAAGAAGGTGGAGCAGAGCAGAGCCAGCTGGCCAGCTGCAGGGAGCAGGTCCAGCAGGCTCAGCAGCTGGACAGGGACTGTCCACCTCCCCTGCTGCTAGAGAGAAGCCAAAAGGAAGGACAAGGTAAGACTGACCTTGAGGGCAGGAATCTCCACACTGTCGCCGAGGCTGATGGAGCCTGAGAGGATGGTCCCTGTCATCACAGTGCCTTGGCCTTTGATGGAGAAACAATGGTCCACAGACATGAGGAACGGTCCCGAGGAGTCTCTTGCTGGGATGGAAATCTGGGACGTCAGGAGCTAGAAAAGAGATACTGATGCCACACCCTGTCGAGGAGAGGAGCCAGAGTGGGCCAGGGCAGGGAAGGGCAGGGGTGGGACAGAGCCCAGGCCACAGGGATCAGAAATGGACAACCCCCTGACTGCTCTCCAAACTTCAGCTATGCTCTCGGCAACTCCTCTCTGTGCAGAGGCAAAGGGCCCCTGGAGAGCCTCCTCTGTCTTCTCCTGTGGGGATCCCCTGACAGGTCAGGCCTCCAGGCCCCCATCCACACTGCAGCAGAGGCAGCTGCTAAAGGACACCTTCAGTCATATCATTCCCTGGCCTTACACACCTTCCCCCCCTCCAGATGCTGCAGGCTTTAAAGTTTGTACACGTCTAGCCCCTCAGCACTTCATCTCCCTCCACCACGCCCCCAGGCACCAGCACTGGCAGGCCCTGGAAGTTCACAGCTCCTCAGCCTCCCCTGCCTGGGGACACTGTCTCTGTGAAGGCTTTCCCACCGCTTGTGTGTGGCCGGGTTCCCCACCCCCCACCACCACAGCTACCCCACTATTGTGATCATCTGTCTCTGTCCGGGGCTGTGAGTACTTCCGGATCTCCAGTGGCTGGCAGCGTGCCTGAGAGAAGGACAAGTGGCAGAAGGACACTGAAGGCTGCAGGAGAGCAGGGCTGCCCAGGGCAGCTGTCTCAGTCTGGCAGGGCAGGAGGGGGAAGCAAAAAACACCAGACAAAAGGGGGGCCACCTAACTGCCCCTCTGTCTGTGGTTCTGCTTCCCCTTCTCTGCTGACTCTCCCCATCAGCTTCAACCTCAACCAGCCCATTTCCACATGCCAGCTATGTGCTTGGAGATGTTGTCAGAGCTGATTACCAATAAACAAATGGACATAAAGACTGCACTCTTCCCTTTATTTTGCTACTTTCTGATTTCATTACGGAACAGGCTGTCAAAAAAGTATTCGGTAGTGAACGTTCCAAACTCTTAGTCTTGCGATAACAATTCTTTTGGAAAAAGACTACAGATTCAAAACAGGCTTGGCCTGAGATTTATGCAGAGGCTTCTTAAAGGAATATGCAAACATCTTTCACAGCAGCATTTCTGTGGATTTTGCTTTAACATAAACAACTGTCCCAGGCTCCCAGACCAGTGCTCTCTGGTACTAATGAAAAAGTAACCAAAGACTCACCCTGAAAATGCTTGTTTTGCTAAGTCAGAAAGATCAGCTCTATGTAATCACAGAAATTGGGACAGTGCACATGGCCACACCTGATCTCAGTTCGGCAGACACAGTGCAGGCAGACCCCAAGGCCACCCCACCAACCACCAAACAGACTCAACACGTACTTTCCATGAGACCTTGGGCAAATTACTTACCCTCTCTGAATCTCAGATACATCCTTGGTAAAGTGAGGATAAGTAATTTAAGCCTCCCAGGATCATTGTGAAGGCTAGTGATCTTGTACATAAAGAGCTTAGCGCAGTGCCTAGTGTGTGATAATCGACTTCACCATCATCACTAATCTGTCATGGGATACAGCACCCTTCCCAGCCCATTGTCTGCATTAACTCATTTGACCCTCACACCGACTCCCAAGGTAGGTGGTGCTATTATGTACCCTTCTTTGTAAGTGAGGGGACTGGGGTAAGAGGGAGCAGATCACATGCCTAAGGGTCCAGTGTTGGAACCCACTGTCCAGTCTGAGTGGGGGGCACCTCGTCACTCCACCCCTCAAAGCTGCCCCCCGTGTTCTGCAGAGGGACACTGTGGTCCCCATTCTCACTGCCATCCTCCCAGCAGCATCTCTGCCACCCTGCCCCATGGCAGGCTGGGGTCCCTGCCTCTGTCCGCTGGGACCCAAAGGAACAGCCTGGGCCTTGGAGGACAAAGCGTCCCTGGTGGAGGCCACAGGACTTGGGCTGCACCACCCCTGCTGCTTGGCCTGTGCCCTCCACCCTCCTCGCCCACCCCCCACCTGGCCCAGGGGGCGCACACTGGAGAGGCTGCTTTGTCTGAGTGGAGGTGTTTGACAAGAGACAGAAAAAAGAAAGACTCAGGAGGGTGTGAACAGCTCTGCAGAGCCTTGGGCTAGAGGGCGGAGGCCTCGGATCCTGTTTTGGTCTGACTTTCTGAGGGAGGTGAGGGGTTGCACTAAGGGTGTCGGGCTGGTGGGGTGGCTTGAGGAGCAGCTCTGAGTCCTCTTGCTGGGGCTGCCTCATGAACACCCCCTCTTGCTCTCTCTCTCTCAGACCAAGCAGGACACAAAGGGACCTAACTGAGTGGCACTGGGGTCAGAGACCAACCTGGATTCAGGCTGACAGTACCTCAATGAGCTCTGAGATGCCCTGTGGAGCTTCTGTTTCGGGGGCCTCTGGTCCCCCAGGCTTGGCTGCCACGGGTATAATCGGTGCACCTCGGAACCTGGAAAGGAAATACAAGCCCCCCATGATTACAGAGCATCTGTGGTACTGCCGGCAGGGCATGGAGAATGACAAGCGTCCCTTTTACGGCACCTGGGAAGACAGTGCTGTCCTCTCCCACTCCTGTTGGGCACATGAGGACATGGCAGCCCCAAAGGGAAATGTCTTGTGGTGAACAACAGGACATAAAAGGAGCATCTGGGTTTTCACCTACACTTTCAGAACCCACCCTGAGGAGGCAGCAGTGAGGCCTGGGCCCCAAAACCCTGCATTTAAACAAACAAACAAACAAAACTCCTTGAAGAAGACCCTATATACATCCCAGCATCCTGCAGACTCAGCAAACACTGGTGACCAAGAAGTCCCTGCAGATGCACCTGGAAGCACGCCCCCCATCTCGGTGATCAAGGGAGAGATTCCTCTCTGGGCCCTCCTGGAAAGCCCCGGCCTCTTTGCAAAGAGATTCTTGGTGCAGGTTTGGTTTTTTTTTGGTATCATTAACCTACAATTACACGTGCAACAGTTACTAAACTCCCCACTTAATCAGGTCCCCCCACCAACCCCATTACAGTCACTGTCCGTCAGCGTAGTGAGATGCTATAGAATCACTACTTGTCTTCTCTGAGTTGTACAGCCCTCCCCGTGCCCCCCCCAATATTACATCTGCTAATTGTAATGCCCCTTTTTCCCCCTAGTCCCTCCCTTCCCACCCATCCTCCCCAGTCCCTTTCCCTTTGGTAACTATTAGTTCATTCTTGGGTTCTGTGAGTCTGCTGCTGTTTCATTCCTTCAGTTTTTGCTTTGCTCTTATGCTCCACATATGAGTGAAATCATTTGATATTTGTCTTTTTCCACTTGGCTTATTTCACTGAGCATAATACCCTCTAGTTCTATTTATTGCAAATGGTAGGATTTGCTTTCTTCTTATGGCAGAATAATATTCCATTGTGTATATGTACCACCTCTTCTTTATCCATTCATCTACTGATGGACCCTTAGGTTGCTTCCATTTCTTGGCTATTGTAAATAGTGCTGCAATAAACATAGGGGTGCATATGTCTTTTTCAAACCGGGCTGCTGCATTCTTAGGGTAAATTCCTAGGAGTGGGATTCCTGGGTCAAATGGTATTTCTATTTTGAGTTTTTTGAGGAACCTCCATACTGCTTTCCACAGTGGTTGAACTAATTTGCATTCCCACCAGCAGTGTAGGAGGGTTCCCCTTTCTCCACATCCTCGCCAACATTTGTTTTTGTTTGTGTTTTGGATGTTGGCCATCCTTACTGGTGTGAGGTGATATCTCATTGTGGTTTTAATTTGCATTTCTCTGATGATTAGCTATGTGGAACATTACAAAGAGATTCTTACTATGAGTATATATTTATCTCTTCTAGTGATAAAAACAAAAAAAAATGGAAAAGAGAAAATACACATCCCATGATCCCATTGTTGTGGTGTGCTTTCATCCAGTCTTGGTTTCTCCACGCACTGCCAAGGAATGATTTTTCTCATACTTTGGTTATAGTATGCATATAATGTCAGAGCCTCTATTTTATTTATCATTATTGCATAAAGAATTTTCTGTTGGATAATAGCAACAACAATGATAATAACTCATGTGGCTGAGCCAAGCATATAACCTGGATGCTTTCATGGAACCCTACAGCATCAGTATGAAATGCCACTGTTTTATAGATGATAAACTGAAGCTTAGAGAGGTGAATTAATTATTCCAAGTCACTGGTTACATCTCAGAGCCCAATTCCAATCCAGCCCATCTGACTCTAGAACCAAGGATCACAACTTCTGTTATACTCCCACATCCCCAGGCCTCCTCTTTCATTTTTAACAGCTGCATTACAGTGTGATCCAGAATTTCCATGCTTTCCTCCATAATATTACTCATTTAGAACACTTCAAATTTTTCACTACTATGAATAAGAGTATGATAAACATGTTGGTGGACAAGACTGGCTTTTTTTTTTCTTTTGACCTTGCTTTGGGATAATTTCATAGGGTATAAGTCTAAGACTCAACATACATTGAAAAATCAGCAAAATGGTGGAGTAAGGACATTTTAAAAGACTCTCCTCCATAAAAACAATGAGAACACTGGCAAAACATTATCAAAATAAACTTTTTCAGAACTCTGGAAATGAACCAAAGGCTTACAGCAATCTGTGGAATGTTTATTCAAAAATGGCTGAAGCTTTTGAAGAGCAAAATTAAAAAAATATATATATATATAGGGCTACAAAAAAAAACAAAAACAAAAACAAAAATGGCTGAAGCTTGGTAAGAACAAGAGGCCTTTGAGGCATTTTAGCTTGCCTTATTGCCATCTACCATTCCCAACTCTGTGGTAGCCCTAATAACCAGCATCTACGGAGTGGAAAGCAGCAGCCTTAGAGCCACTGAAGGGGGAAGAATGGGTGTGAGTTCTATCAAGGCTCCTTTCCCAGAGAACTGTCATTACTTTCCCTTTCTGACAGTTTACTGGAAAGCCCCACTTTCAAGGCTGTCTTTATCTGACTTGCTTTAGAGCTCAGACATTTGATGAAAATAATTGGAGGTAATTGTTTAACATCATGGCTGCCTGAGGCAGAAGACAACAGTTTGGGCAAAGAACAGGCTAATCAAAAAACTTAGAGGGAGAAGCTGAGGGGTTTCCATGGAAAGTTTGGAAAAGCTCTGACATAGTCCTTGGATTCTAGAAGGTTACGTGTAGGCACAGGGCTGTGGTCATAACCAACGCACTGTGCATGGTCAAGAAAGACACGAGAGGCTCTAAGCTCTCACCTCTAGCTGACTTTGAGGTTCTATGCAAGCAGGAAGTGAAGACTAAGGCAGAACTGTCAACTGCCTGCCTGAGCATTGAAAGCATGTGCCAACATGCACATAGAGACCCCTGGCAAAGACTGGGAGACTTACTGGTTTTAGGCATTGAAGAAAATCTCTGTCTAATCATTAGCTGACCATTAAGCTAAATGAGAAGAGACTTCAGTGGTCACACATGACTTTACAGAATTAGTTCACAAAAGTCACTAAGCAAATAATGACAGCAAACTATGGAAGTGTGGGGGAAGAGAATCTTATTTCTACAATTGCCACATTATATTATTCTAAATGTCCAGTTTGCAACAAAAAATTACAATATATGCGAAGAAACAAGAGTATGGTCCCATACACAAGAAAAAAGGAGTTAATAGAAACTATTCCTAAGGAAGCCCTATTACTAGACAAAAACTTTACATGAGCTATTTTAAGAATGTTCGAAGAATTAGAGGAAACAATGTCTAAAGAACTAAAGGAAAGAATGAGAATAATGTCTCACCAAATAGAAAATATCAAAAAAGAGTTGGAAATTATTAAAAAAAGAACCAAATAGAAATTCTAGAGTTGAAAAATACAATAACTGAAATAAAAAAATCCATTAGAGGAGCTCAGTAGCAGATCTGAGCAGGCAAAAGAATCAACAAACTTGAAGATAGGTCAGGTCAGATTATCCGATCTGAAGAAAACAAAGAAAAAATAAAGAAGAAAACTGAATAAAGCCTCAAAGATAACTGAGACATCATCAAACATATGAACATATGCATAATGAGAATTCTAGAAAGGAGAGACAGAGGCAGACAAAATATCTTAATAAACTTCAAAAACTTCCCAAATGTGTATATCTATTCTTCAATTAAAAAAAATTTTTAACTGCCCAATTTTGATGAAAAATATTAACCTGCACATCCAAAAAGCTCAACAAACTCCAAATAGGAAACACTCAAAGAGATCCACATCTAGACACATCATAAACAAACTGCTGAAGGCCAAAGACAGAATCTTGAAAGAAGCAAGTGACTCACTCATGTACAAGATTAAAAGTAAGATTAACAGCTGATTTCTCATCAGAAACCATGGCACCAAAAGGTAATGGGATGAAATATTCAAAGTGCTGAAAGAAAAAAAATTAAGTCAGTCAAGAATTCTATATCCAACTTCAAAAATGTAGGAAAACAGTGGTTCTACTCCATATGACCCAGAAATTTCCTAAGTGTATACCCAAAAGAACAGAAAACAGACACTCAAATACACACAGATGTGTGTTCATAGCAGAACAATTCACAAAAGCCAAAGGTAGAAATGGTCCAAATGTCCCTCAATGCTAAGTAAAAAAAATGAAGAAACCAGACAGAAAAGACCAGATATTATTGCATTATTCCATTTATATTAAACAACCAGAATAGGCAAATCCACTGAGACAGAACACAGATTGGTGGTCCCCAAGGAGAGGGAAATAGGGAACAGTTGCTTAAAGGGTACAGGATTTCTGAAAGTAGATAATGGTGATGGTTGCATAACTTTGTGTACGTTGAGAGGGTGAAATTTATGTTATGTGAATTATATCTCAATTAAAAAGGAAAAACATATATTCAAAGGTTTGCTACCCTTTTCACTACCATGATGAATATCTAAGATACCTATTTTACTGCAAATACATTAAAATCTTACTATTTTTTATATATACTTCATTTCAACGAATATTTCCTTAATAAGCCATATAACCTTCAACATCTTCCATCTATTTATCTACTAAATGTATTTTCAGGAGACAATTTTTTTTACCACTTCTAGTTCTTGACTTTGTTCCCTCCAATAAGTGCCACCCTTACCTTCCCCTGACTCTAAAAACTACTCTTAGGTGCCACATCATATGTAGTCCAGTGTCCAACAGAGTGGGAGTGAGGGGAAGGGACAAGGTCATCTGCCTATGGTGTCAGCTCTGTGTTAGGGGCTTTGCATTCACAATCTCTCTTCACAGTCTTGTGAAGTGGCTGTTATTAGTCCTTCTCCCATTTTTCACAAGAGTCCTAGGTTGACTAGGGTCTGCAGTTTGCTCTGGGCCACAGAGCTAATGAGTGATGGAGCTGTGATTAAAAGCAACTCTGGGTTTACCATCCACCTGGAGAATATCATGGAAACAACACTCCGTAAGTTTGGGTTAGAGGCAGAGATGCATGTCTCTTCTCAAATCCATGAGAATTTGGAAAGTGGCTGATCTTCAAAGATCAGGGAACATAACAGATTTAAGTTCTATAAATAGATTAACAAAACCCTTGTCTCTAGTCAATTTAGTTCTCAACCAATGACAGAGAGATGATGACAGCTATAATTATAGTACTCAGTATTCTGACAGTTTGCTGTAACTTTCAAATAAAGACATAAATTTATTGAATCCTTGAAACAACCCCGAGGCGGGAAGAACAGTTGCTATCATTACCATATCCAGACTCATTCCTTTGTTCACCAAACATTAATAGAGCCCTATGCAAATGACACTTAGCTAAATGCTTTTGTATACATCATCCTCATTTAAACCTCACAGTAATAAGAGGGATAATATCATCTTTTTAAAGGAGGGGAAACTGAGGCACAACGAGGTTAAATGACTGCTATAGGGTCCCACGTGAAATAAGTAGCAGAAGCAAGGAGCCCAGAGCTCTGTACTCTGGGCCCCAAAGCCCTGTTCCAGAGCTCTGTCCTTTCCAATATGCTGGACATCCTAAGCATGACCCCCATCATCCCTCACCATGGACAATGGCTACTCTGTCAGATGTCACCTACAGGATAGGGAGGAGAGGACAAACCTTTGTGGAAGCTCTGCTCCATCCCTTTCTGCCTTAATTTCAGTGTTACCTGCACTCTCTTCACAAGGTCTGTCAAGTCTATGTATCTGAGCTATTATTTTCTTAGTTTTTTTTCCTTAAAATAATTCATGTTCTTACTTAGCCACATGTATTGTAAAACACAGTTTTATATTACAGTCTAAAGGGAAAACCAGTACCACTTGCCAAAGGTGTAGCAGAAGCCCTCCCACCACCAGCCACTTCAATGACATCCAGTAGCCGATGGTCTCCATGCCCTCTGCTCTGCAAAGCCTCGCCCGAAAGCCTGGTACACTGAGGGCCTGCCGCTTTTAAAAACACAAATCCTGATCAAGAAGAAAATACAAAAGACAGCTTACTTTACTGAATCTAGACCAAATGAATTAATAATAATGTCTGGATTATGAGTGCTACTTTGTGTAAAACTGAAATAATAAATGATGCAGAGGCCATCCATGCCTCAAAAACACAGCAAGAATAGGAGGTGGGCCCAAATTCAGAATGCAAATCTGCTCACAAAGTCAAGAGACCCCAGATGAGCTGGGACCAAGTGCCAGCAATGTGGTGCTAATGAGGAAGGGGAGGCACAATGCTGAGAACATTGCATGTTCCTCTGTAACAACTTACATTATGGACTATATTATAAAGTAAACATGCATATATATGTTTTAAGTTAAAATATTATGTTTAAAGTATGAATGTGTCATATTTTATGATTCTCTACTTTAAGAGACTTTTGATTAACCAACCACAATCCCCTTCAGGGGAAAAGAAATCTTCTACTGTAGCTATAAAAATAAACACAAAGAAGACAAAAGAAGACTATAAAATTCTAGCTAGATACTATTTCCCACTGAAGGCTCTGAGCTTGGTTAAAAAGTTATGGAAACGTGGAAGACATGGTAGCACAAAGTTGAAACATTTTTCTGAACTTAATAGAAAAGATTTAAAAATAACTGAAAAAGGACTGACTTTTGTGGGTAACTCCATGCATTTTTTTCAAACATTTTATAGTGGTAAAATACATATAACATAAAATTTACCATATTAACCATATTTAAGTGTACAGTTCAGTGGTAGTAAATACAGCACAACCAAATACAGTCAAATAACCACTATCCACCTCCACTGCTCCTTTCATCTTGTAAAACTGAAACTCCACACCCATTAAACACTAACTCCCCATGCTCCCACCCCTCAGCCTCTGACAACCACCACTCTACTCTGTCTCTATAATTCTGACTATAAGTATCTCATGTAAGTGGAATCACACGGTATTTGTCTTCTTATTTCACCTAGCAAAATATCCTCAAGGTTTATCTATGTTGTCACCTGTGTCAGAAATTCCTTCATTTTTTAGGGCTATTGTATGGATAGACCACAATTTGCTGATTCATTCATCCATCAATGGACATCTGGGTAGCTTCCACCTTTTGACTACCATGAATAATGCTATTATGAACATGGGTGTACAAATACCTCTTGGGGACCCTGTTTTCAATTCTTTTTGGTATGTATCCATTAGTGAATTGTAACATGGTAATTATATATATTTTTGAGGAACCTCCATATTATTACCTATGGCAGCTGCACCCTTCTACAATCCCACCAACAGAGCATAAAGGCTCTAATTTCTCCACAGCTTCACCAACAGTTGTTATTTTGTCTTTTGATAGCAGCCATCCAAATGGGTGTACAGTGGTACCTCACTGTAGTTTTGACTTGTGTTTCCCTACTGGTTGGTGATGTTGGCAGTGTTTCACGAACTTATTGGCCATTTGTATATCTCTTTTCAAGAAATGTCTATTCAAATCCTTGGGTCATTTGGTTTTTGGTTCTTCAGTTTCTCCAATTCTGTAAAAAATATGATTGGGATTTTGGTACAGATTATGTTTTTTTTTTTTTTTTAGGAGAGCAAGGTATAGGCTTTTATTTAGAAATAAAGTGAGAGGAAAGAGGTCCTGGCTCATGCCAGGAGGGGACAAAAGAGCCCCCAGATTATGTTTTATATCTGTAGATTGCTTGGGATAGTTTTGAGCTGTCTATTTGGATTACATATCAAATGTAATCTTATCAGATATATGATTTACAAATATTTTCTCCTATTCCATAGGTTGCCTTTTAACTCTGTTGATATTGTCTTTTGATGTACAAATTTTTTAATTTTTCATGAAATTCAATCTATTTTTTTCTTTTGTTCCATGTTCCTTTGATAACATATCCAAGAAATCATTGCCAAATCCATTGTCATGAAGTTTTTGCCCTACATTTTCTTCTGGGAGTTTTATAGTTTCAGGTCTTACATTTGGTTCTTTGATCCCTTTTTTTTTTTTTTTTAATATTTTATTTTATTTTAGTATCATTAACCTACAATTACATAAGCAATACCGTGATGATTGAACTCCCCCCATCACCAGGTCCCCCCCACCAACCCCACCACAGTCACTGTCCATCAGCGTAGTGAGATGAGAATCGCTACTTGTCTTCTCTGAGCTGTACAGTACCCCCCGTGGCCCCCCACCCTATGTCTGCCAATCGTAATGCCCCTTTTACCCTCTTATCCCTCCCTTCCCACCCATCTCCCCAGTCCCTTTCCCTTTGGTAACTGTTAGTCCATTCGTGGGTTCTGTGAGTCTGCTGCTGTTTTGTTCCTTCATTTATTTATTTATTTATTTATTTTTTCTTTGTTCTTATACTCCACATATGAGTGAGATCATTTGGTACTTGTCTTTTTCGGCCTGGCTTATTTCACTGAGCATAATACCCTCTAGCTCCATCCATGTTGTTGCAAATGGTAGGATTTGTTTCTTTCTTATTGCTGCGTAATATTCCATTGTGTATATGTACCACATCTTCTTAATCCATTCATCTACTGATGGGCACTTAGGTTGCTTCCATTTCTTGGCTATTGTAAATAGTGCTGCAATAAACATAGGGGTGCATCTTTGATCCCTTTTGAGCTAACTGTTATATATGGAGAAGATAGGGTCCAACCTCATTCTTCTGCATGTAGATATCCAGTTTTCCCAGCATCATTTGTTGAAAGACTGTCCTTCCCCACTGAAGGGTCTTGGCCCCCTTGTCAAAACTCATTTGATCACATATCAGAGGTTTTACTTCTGGGCTCTCTTCTATCCATTGGTGTGTATGTCTGTCCTTATGCCAGTTCCACAGTTTTGATTGCTGTAGCTTTGTAGTAAGATTTGAAATCAATAACCGTGAATTCTCTGTGAATTTTTCAAGAACATTTTGGCTATTTGAGGAACCTTGAGACTCCATATGAAGTTTAGGATGGTTTTTTCTATTTCTGCAAAAAATATGATTGGGATTTTGATACAGATTATGTTGAATCTGTAGATTGTTTGGGATAATACTGACATCTTAAGAATATTAAGTCTATAAACACAAGATGTGCTTCCATTGATTTATGTCTTTAACTTCTTCCAGCAATGTTTTGTAAATTTTCACTATATAAGTCTTTCACTTCCTTGGTTAAGTTAATTCCTAAGTACTTTATTATTTTTGAAGCTATTTTGAAATTGTTATCATAATCTACTTTACACATGGTTCATTGTTAGTACACAGAAATGCAACTGATTTTTGTGTGCTTTGTATTCTGCTACTTTGCTGAATTCATTTATTTAGCTCTAACAGGCTTTGTGTGGAATATTTAGGGTTTCCTATAGATAAGATCATATCATCTATAGAGATAATTTTACTTCTTCCTTTCCTATTTGGATGATGTTATTTTCTTTTTTTCCTACTTGTTATAGCTAGACCTTCCAGTACTATGTTGAATAGAAGTGGCACAAGTGGAAATTTGTCTTGTTCCTGGTCTTAGAGGAAAAACCTTCAGTTTTTCACCACTGAGTAAGGTGTTCTTGTGGGTTTTTCATGTACAGCTTTTATTGTGTTGAGGTAGTTTCCTTCTTTTCCTAGTTTGTTGAGTGTTTATCATGAGAGGGTGCTGAATTTTGTCATGTTTTTCTGCATCAATTGAGATGATCATGTGAAGTTTTTTCCCCCTTCGTTCTATTAATGTGTATTACATTAAATGATTTTTGTATGTTGAACCATCTTTGCATTCCAGGAATAAATCCCACTTGGTTGTGGTATATAATCCTGTATGCCGCTGAATTCAGTTTGCTAGTATTTTGTTGAGGATAGTTATGTCAATGCTTATAAGTGATTTTGGTTTGTAGTTTTATTGTAGTGCCTTTGGCTTTTTTATCAAGGTAATGCTGGCCTCACAGGATGGGTTAGGAAATATTCCCTCCTTTTCAATTTTCTGGAGGGGTTTAAGGGTGGGTGTTAGTACCTCTTTAAATGTTAGAATTCACCCATGAAGTCATCAGGTCCACAGTTTTTCTTTGTCAGGAGATTTTGAATACTGATTGAATCTCCTTAATAGTTACATTCAGATAGTTTATTTCTTTGTGATTTACTCTTGGTAGGTTTTGTATTTCCAGGGGTTTATCCATCTCATCTAGGTTATCCAACTTGTTCATGTACATTTTTAAAAGTATTCTCCTATTATCCTTTTAATTCCTGTAGAATAAGTAGTGATGTGCCCATTTTCACTTCTGATTTTAGTAATGTGTCTTTTTTTTTTTTTTAGTCCATCTAGCTAGAGGCTTGTCTATTTTGTTGATCTTTCAAAGAACCAACTTTTGGTTTCACTGATTTTCTCTATTGTTATTATATTCTTTATTTCATTTATCTCTGCCCTAATGTTTATTATTAACTTCTTTCTGCTACTTTTGGGTTTAGTTTATTCTTCTTTTTCTAGTTCCTTAAGTTGTAAAGTTAGGTTGTTGATTTGAGATCTTCCTCGTTTTTAGTGTAAGAGTTTATAGCTATAATTTCCCTCTTAGAACTGTTTCTGCAACCCACAAATTTGGTATATTATGTTTTAATTATCATTTATCCTAAGTATTTTCTAATCTCCCTTGGGATTTTTACTTTGATCTACTGGTTCTTTAAGTACATGCTGTTTAATTTCCACAAATACGTGAATTTTCCAATTTTACTTCTGTTGTTGATTTCCAATTTCTTCCTGTTGTGGTCAGCAAAGATATGTTTCATGATACCTACCTTTTTAAATCTATTAAGAATTTGGGCCTAACACATGGTCCTCCTGGAAAATTTTCCATGTGCACTTGAAAAGAATGTGCATACTGCTGTTTTGGGGTAAACTGTTTGGTATACATCTATTAGATTATTTGGTTTGTTGTGTTTTTTAAGTCCTCTGTTTCTTTACTTACCTTTTGTCTGGTTGTTCTATCCATTATTATGAGTGTGATATTGAGCTCTCCCCTATTTCTGTAGAACCATTTCTACCTTCAGTTCTTCAGGTTTTGCTTCATGTATTTTAATGGTCTGTCATTAGGTGACTAAATATTTATAATTTTTATATCTTCTTCCTAAACTGAAATTTTCATTACTATATAATGTCCTTCTTTATCTCTTGTAATCTTTTTAAATTTAGTCCACTTTGTCTAATATAGCCACACCTGCTCTCTTTTGGTTATTACTTGCATGGAATATCTTTTTCCACTCTTTCACTTTCCATCTATTTGTGTCTTTGGATCTAAATTGAGCCTCTAGTAGACAGTATGTGTTTTTATCCATTCTGCCAATCTCTGTCCTTTAGTTGGAGAGCTTACTTCATTAACATTTAAAGAAATTGCTACTATGGAGGCATGTACTTCTATCATTGTGCTGTTTGTTTTCTATATGCTTTATGTCTTTTTGTCTCATTTCCTGCATTATTGTCTTTTTTGTGTTCAATTGATCTTTTTGTAGTGAAATATTTATATTACTTTCGTATTTCTTTTTGTGTATATTCTATAGCTATTTTCCTTGTGGTTAACATGGAGATTCCATTTAGCATCCTAAAGTTATAAATTCTCATTTGAATTTATATCAGTTTAACTTAAATAACATATAAAAACTCTGATCCTATACAGCTCTGACCCAAACCCTTTCTGCTGTTCCTACCATAAAATATCTTTAAACATTGTATGTCCCAAAAAATAAACTAGTAATTCTTTTAAATATAGTAGTCTCTTAAATTATACAGAAAACAAAATATAGAGTTATGAACCAAAGTTACAACACTACTAGCTTTTACATAAATAATTACTTTGGTTTTTTACATGTATTAAGTCTCTTCAACCATGTAGAAAAAAACACATGGAGTTAAAAACTGTTGTTACAGTAACATTAGGTTTTATAATTGCACATGGATTATTGAGATCCTTATTTCATCACAAGGCTTTGAGTTAGTACCTAGGGTCTTTTCACTTCATTCTGCAGAACTTGAGCATTTTTTGGTAGACAGATCCAGTAGTAACAAACTGGCTCCACTTTCATTTATCTGGGATGGCCTTACTTTCTCCCTCACTTTTCAAAGAAGTTCTGTTGGATATAGGGTTCTTGGTTGACAGTATTTTTTTTTTTAGCACTTTGAGTATATGGGCCCATTACCTTCTGACCTCCATATTTCTGATGAGAAATCTGCTTATTATCTTATTTAGAATCCTTGTATGTTATGAATAATTTCTCATTGCTTTCAAGATGTTCTCTGTCTTTATCTTTTGAAAGTTTTATTATAATGTGTCCCAGCATGGGTCTGAGTTCATTTTACTTGGAGTTTGTTAAGTTTCTTGGATGTTTATATTAATGTCTTTCATCAAATTTGGTAAGTGTTCTCCTCTGCCCCTTTCTCTTTTCTCTTGGGATTGCCACAATGTGTATGTTGGTCCACTTGAGAGTGTCACACAAATCCTTTACGCTTTGTTCACTTTTGTTAAATTTTTTTCTTTCTGTTCCTCAGACTTATTTCCATTGTCCTATCTTTAAGTTCACCAATTCTTTCCTCTACCTACTCAACTCTGCCTTGATTCCCTCTAGTGCTTTTTAAAATTTCAATTACTGTGCTTTTCAGCTGCAGAATTTCTTTTTGGTTTCTTTTTAGGTTTTCTGTTTCTCTACTGATATTTCCATTTTGTTCTTACGTTGTTTTCTTCCTTGCTCCACATTTTCCTTTAGTTCTTTGAGTGTCCTTAAGATGGTTGCTTTAAAGTCTTTGTCAAGTATGTCTGCATCAGGTCTTTTTCAGGGACAGTTTCTGTTTATTTATATTTTCCCCTTTGATTGGCCCATACATTTCTGCTTCTTTTTGTGCCTTGCAATATTTTTGTTGATAACTGGACATTTGAGTCTAATATGATAACTCTGGAGATCAGATTTTTTCCCCTTCGCCAGGGCTTCCTGTTTTTGCTATTGTTTGGGGTTTATTATTATTATTGTAGGCTGTCTCTGTGCTAAGAATCAGTCTGAGGTGTAAATATAAGGTCTTAGGTCTTATCTGAGGCTCAGGCTACGCATATGTGGTCACTTTGCAATTTTCATCCACATATATACAGTTATTTCTGAATGTCCTGGCCTTTAATGTCTGACTCTTGAAAGGGGAAAAAGAGAAAAATGAAGTGGGGATCAAAAAGGGTCTGGTCCTTTAAATCACCCACAGGTCACTTCACTCAAGAGCCTTTGTCTCCTGGAGAGGCCTTTCTTCCCCTATCCACGTTGGTCTCACCCAGGAGTACCCTGAATGGCCAGCTTATCTCCTCCAGCCTGCTATACTCTAGGAGCTCCCTATGCTCTGATGATCTGCACTAAGGCTCCTCTGTGGGCAATTATCAAATCTGTGTCTTCAGCTAAGGCCTCTTTCCAGTACTGTAATCCTACCCTATCATCTGCCAGCAAGCAGCTTCCCAACTCTAGCTTCCTGGTTTCTGACCATGGACAACATTTCCCTGGTCTCTGAAGTCATCCCTGGCTACATGGTTACACCAATGTCTCCCTCAGTCACTGCATCTGGTCAGTTCTCCTTTGAGGATCTGACTCCAATCCATTCCCTGATTTTCATTCTCAACAAATTCCACCCTGGTCAGGCTCTTACTAACCCAGACCACCCAAATGCTCTCCAGGGTCTGTGCACAGCCCCATACCAGACACTGACCACAGCTATGCTCACCTTCCAGCAACACCACTTTGAGGCATATTGGCCGCTCTACAGTTTCAGAGGCTCCATGATGACCCCAGGATGAAGCCTAGCAACCAGCCTGGTCCACAAGGCTCTCTATGGTCTGCCCCAGCCTCCCCACACTGACTCACCTCACCAAACTTCCGGAAGTACAGGTAAAAACTCAAGCCCCTACCTATCACCAAACTCTACTCCCACTGCTTCCCTCACGTGCCTCCCCTCCTCTGCTATCCAAACCTAACCCAGGTGATAGGCAACCAGAGGCAAAGCAGAGAGGATGGGACTCTGGGCAAGAAACCTAGGACTAATTGCCAATCCACATCTGACTTAAGTTATTCCACCTCACGTGGCCTCCACTCCCCTATTCAACAAGACAGAGCATGTCCACATTGCAGGGCTGTCTCCCCCACTTTTAAGCTAATGTGTGGAAAAGCACTGTGGGGAGCTTGGATATAGTCCTGAACCAGGGCAGCTATAGCTGCCTGCATCCCTTCTGTGTGGTCAGTGCCCTGACCTGCACCACATATTTCAACCTCACCCTTGCTTAGTTATTACTTGGCCTTCTAAATCCAATTTAAAGTCCTGACTTCTCAGGACAGAGCAAGCCCTCCTCCCTCAGCAACCCCTGCTGCTCTAAGGAAGCCACTCCAGCTCCAGTCTTTACTGGCTCGGCCAGTCTCCCACTACTACTTCCTCCACTGGTTTGTCCTTCCTGCCCAGCGTTCAGTGCCCTCCTCAGAAGGGGCTGAGGGTGTGCTCAGTTTGGCTGGCCTTTTGACTCCATGCCACACTGCTCCTGGCCTGCATGGGGGAGCCCTTAAAGAAAGTTGGATTGTTTTTTTTTTTTTTTTTTTAAAGATGAGAGGAAGTAACTCTGAGAAGCTGGAGTTCTTTAAAGAGCAGGCGAAACAATTTCAGGAGCCACGGGCTTCCCAAAGGTCAGTGTGACAAGATGATGCAAGTTCACAGGGGAGATTCCAAAGAAGCCCTGAGACCCATTCACCAATCAACTCCAGAGCAGCTCAGATAGGCCGGGCTGCCCCCACAGAAATAATGGGACTTACATGCTTGCCTTGGGAAGAGCAATACCCAGAGGAATACAAAAGAGTTACTTGGAGAGGGAAGGAGAGAGGAAAAAGAATGAAAAACAGTGGAGTAGTGAGGAGAGAGGAAAGACATAAAAACACTGAGGAAGAGAGAGTAGAAAAGAAACACAAGAGAAAAAGAAAGAAAAGCAGCTGAAGGCTCAGTGCCTGCTCTGCACACACTGTGCTGCATCCTCTCCATGTGATTGCAACACCCCGCAAACGGGCTCGGACTCCTATTTTCAGAGAAGCCAAGTGACTTGCTCAGGGGTGCCAGGGGACCCAGGGAACAAGTAGCTGTTCTGGAGGAGTCCAGAGTCCCGTCCTCTACCGTGGAGGAGAGGGAGAGAGGAAGAGGCCATTCTCCATCTGAAGGGATGGCTCCAGCCACAAAAATCAGCAAACCCAGACCCAACCTGAGCCAGGGCCCAGTACATGTGTATTGTTTCTGCTTACAGTCCAGGAGCCCGAGGCCCAGAGAGACAGAGAAGGGTGAAAGCGTGCACTGAGAATTCCAGCGATTAACCATAAAGCTTTCGGAAATTCAATTATTTTTTATCCAAACCCTTTTGGGCAATGTATTGTAACAAAACATTAAAGGCGTGTTGGTCTGTGTGTCTGGCCTTTTCCCAGGCTCAAGAGAAGCTGGCCTTGCTGATTTCCTGAACATGCGACACACAGGGGCATCCCAGCTTCTGGAGGCAGAAGCAGAGATCAGCGGCCCCCGAGGGAGAGAACCGGTCTCTCCCGCCTCAGGTTTCAGATCCAGACTGGTGTCTGGGTTCTAGGAGCATGAAGGGCTCCAAATCAGCAATGTCAGGAAGAGCCCTGAGCCCAGCCGCACAGCTCAGCAATGCAGGCAGGAGCTGACCTGGAGCAGATTCAAGTGCTTCTCCTGTTCCCAGAGCCCCATTGGACTCCCCTCGCAGCTGTGGTACATCACGGAGGGAGCCAGGCCCAGACATGCTGACTGTGCACTCAGGCTGACCTTCGCCAACAAACCAAAATGATCTCAGATAAGCAAAAATATAGAAACAAAAGCATGTGTGTATGTATGTGTGTATGGGTAATTTGTGTAAAAGACATAAACAAATAGAGCACAGGTTTCCCCACTATCCAAAATTTGCAGAGCATTCCTATGGAACCTTCATCAGCTAAAAAGGCATAAAGTGAAGAAGCAACTTTCACTAATTTGTATGGAAAATTTTTTGAGCATTCCTGAACCCCAAAAATAATCTCTCTTAGGTTTTTCTGATACCTTAGAACACATCTTGCTAATGGATGCACAAAATGAGTCGAGATAAAGCACAGATGCTCAGAGACACAGTTCAGGGCTATGGCAGCTCCATGCTGAGATGCTGAGTGTGGTTCTGGGGGAGGGAGCGAGGTGGGGCCACCCTCGCTGCCCATGACTCTACAAAACAAACACTAAACGCTATATTTATTTTGCTTTTTGCCTTTTCTTATAAAAGCAAAATGTAGGTGTTTCATAAAAGTGTAACGTGATGTCAACTTTCAAAAAGCAGAGGATACCTGTACAAGTTTAAGGTTTGGAATAGTAGAATTCAATATAGCCCATATTTATTATGCCTTATTTTTCTCAGCAGTCAAGCCAGATACAACACCTACTGGAGAGTAACTATGAGGATATGAATGACTGTCCATGCGAAATCCCTAGCACAGTGGCAAGCACCCAGTAGGTGCTCCACACATAACAGCTCTTATTACTAAGCACCTACTATGAACCAGACTCCATGTCAAATGTTGCCTCATAACAAATGCTGTGAGGCTGAACTCATCAGCTACCATTTTACAAAGGGAGAAATATCAATTCAGTGATATACAGTGTGTTGCCCAAAACCAACAGCAAGTCAGCCACAAAGCTAGTATGCAATGCACACCTTGTAAGAGTCAGCTAAGCAGCCGCAAGTCACTTGCCATTGGGCCCTCCATCCAGGGCCAGGCAGACAGGGCCACCAGCAGAGCCCTGGGTGGGCTCAAAGCAGACTGGCCTTGGCTAAAATGGAAATGAGGAAATAGAAAGTGTTTAAAAAGCAGGAGGAAACACAGAGGGAGTCTAGGAGAGAGATGTATCAAGGATGCTGTCAGATGATAACATTTAGTGGAAAAATAAACAGAAGAGCCTAGAACAATGTCAATGTTGTGATAACAACTATCTCAAACTGTGTACATGTGGGAAAGACTGACAGGGATCCTCTGCAAAAAACACTTTAATTTGATATATTGAGAAGACTTTGGGTACATTTTTATCTTCTATTTCGATTTCTGTTAACATTGATAAATGCCTATCCAAGAGTAATTTTAAATGCTTCCAGAGATAAAGAAATCACAAAGAAAAACATGGAGTTTGACTACATAAAAATTAGTAACTTCTGTTTGTCAACAGAAGCAACTAAAACGGAAAGGCAAACAACAAATGCTGAAGACTTACTTATAGCACATGCGAGAGGCAAATGGCTAATTATAACAGCATCTTTATTGCTATTAAACACTCCTGAAAATCAAACAAAGCATTAAAATTGCAAGAAGCAAAGAGACAAAATATAGGAACACATTTCAAATACGCAAAAACACAATTACTTAATACATTTCAGGGAAAATGTTTAACCAGTAATTAAAGAATCGCATATTAAACCAAGAGTAAAATATAGCATTTCTATCCCAACTAAGGTTCATATGTATTTGAAAATTAGAAATCAAAGTTAGCTGATTACACATGTGTAAAATAGTACAAACCCTTCTGGAAAAGGATATGGCAATGTACAGCAAAAGGCTTAAAAGGACTCCTGCCCTCTGACCAGTAATCTCACACCTGGGAATCTCTTATGAGGAAAAAACTGAAAATACAGACATAGTTTAATGATGGTAAAAGATGCTCATCCCAGGGTCATTTACTTATGAGAAGGAAAACTTAAGCCAGTTTAAAGTGTCAACAAAGAGTGATGACTACCTGAAGAGCTACTATATAAAAATGTTCAGTAATAAAGGCAAAAATCAAAAATCTAAATACTTCATGATCACAATTACATGTTTTAAAGGAGAAAATTAAATTCAGCAAAGTTGGAGGGTACAAGATCAGCACCCAAAAATCAGCTTATTTTTATACACCAGTGAAATCAATCTGAAAAGGAAATTAAGACAGCAATTCTATTTATAGTATCCAAAACAATTAAATACTTAGGAATAAATCTGATGAAGGATGTGAAAGACTTGTATAATGTGAACTATAAAACACTGATGAAAGAAATGAAAGAAGATCTAAAAAAACCAGAAAGACATCCATGTTCATGGGTTGGAAGACTTAATACTGTTAAAATGTTCACATGACCCAAAGTGATTTGCTGATCTAACGCACTCCCTATTAAAATTTCAACAACCAGTTCTGGCAGAAATGGAAAAGCAGATCCTCAAAATCATATGGGAATTGCAGGGGCCTCAAATAGCCAAAATAATCTTGAAAAAGAAGCATAAAGTTGGAGGATTCAACTTCCTGACTTTTAAACTCACTACAAATGTAAACAAAGCAGCGTGGTACTGGCAAAAGGGAAGATGCCCAGACCAGCTGGACAGAACAGAGAGCCCAGCAGCAGATCCATCCATGCATGGCCAACGGGTTCTTCTGACAAGGGTGAAAGGGTAAGGATACTCTTTACAACAAATGGTTCTAGAAAAACTGGATAGCCACAAGCAAAAGAATGAAGTTGGGCTCTTAACTTAATACCATATATAAAAATTAATTTAAAATCGATCAAAGATATAAACTTAAAAGCTAACACAATAAAATTCTTAAAAAAACACTGGGGAAAATCTTCATGACACTGGATTTAGTAACAATTTCACAGATATGATACCAAAACACAGGCAACAAAAGGGAAAATAAATTAACTGTATTTCATCAAAATGAAAACTTTTGTGCAAAGGACATTATCAAGAAAGTGAAAAGACTACCTACAGGATGGAGGAAAACATTTGCAAGTCATGTCTCTGACAAGGGATTAATGTCCAGAATATATAAAGAACCCCAAAGCTCAACAACAAAAACCTGATTTAAAAAATGGGCAAAGGAGCTGAACAGGCATTTTGCCAAAGAAGATGTACAAAAGGTCAACAGGTACATGAAGAGATGTTCAGCGTCCCTAGTCATTTGGGAAATGCAAATCAACATCACAGTGAGGTAGCACCTCATGCCTGTTAGAATGGCTGTCATCAAAAAGGAAGAGATAACAGATGCTGGCATTGATGCGGAGAAAAGGGAACCTTTGTGTACTGTTAGTGGGAATATAAATTGGTGCAGCCAGTATGGAAAACAATGTGGCAGATCCTCAAAAAATTAAAAATAGAACTGCCATATGATCCAGCAATTCTACTTCTGAGAATTTATCCACAGGAAGTAAAGGTATCTGCACCCCCATGTTCACTGCAGCATTATTTACAACAGCCAAGAGAGTGAAACAACCTGAGTGTCCATCAATGGGTGGATGGGTAAAGAAAACGTGATTACACACACATACACACAAATGGAATATTATTCAGCCATAAAACAACAAGGAAACCTTGCCATTTGCAATAACACGGATGAAACTTGAGGGCATTTTGCTAAGTGAAATAAGTCAGACAAAGAAAGACAGATATTGTATGATCTCACTTATATGTGGAATCTGAGAAAAAAACAAAACTTATAGAAAAAGAGATCAAATTTGTGGCTACTATAGGCAGGGATGTTGGAGGGAAGTTTTAGGAGGTTTAAGAGAAACTGGAGGAAAGTGGTCAAAAGGTACAAACTCCAGTTGTAAATACCAGGGATGTGATGTATGGCATGGTGACTACAGTTATCACTACTCTATGGTATACAGGAAAGTAATTACAAGAGTAAATCCTTAAGAGTTCTCATCACAAGGAGAACATTTTTTCCTTTTATCTTTTTTCTTTCTTCTTATTGTATCTACATGAGAAGATGGATGTTAGCGGAACCTATTGTGGTATTGATTACAATATATGTAAATCAAACCATCATGCTGTTCACCTTAAACTTATACAGTGATGTGTGTCAATTATTTCTCAATAAAATTGGAAAGTAAAAGACAAAAAAAAACCCCACAATGAGATACTTCAGACCTACCAGGATAACTATTAAAAAAGGAAAATAATAAGGTTTGGTGAGGATGTGGAGAAACTGGGACCCTAACACATTGCTGGTGGGAATGTAAAATGACACAGCCATTGTGGGGAAACTATTTGGTGGTTTCTTAAAAAGTTAAACATAGATTTACCATATGACCCAGTAAGTCCAGTCCTAGGTATATGCCCGAGGGAACTGGAAGCAGGAACTTGAATAGATATTTGTACCCCCATGTTCATGGCAGCATTGTTCACAATAGCCAAGAGGAAGCAATCCAAATGCCCATCAGTAGATGAATGGATAAACTAAAGATGATAGACATGCACAACAGAATACTGCTGAATAAAAAGCAGTTAAATTCTGACACAAGCTACAACATGGAGTCTGAAAGCATTATGTTTAGTGAAATAAGCCAAACACACAAAGCCAAATATTGATTGATTCCATTTATAAAAGGTACCTAAAACAGGCAAATTCATAGAAGCAGAAAGAAGAAGAGAGGTCACCAGAGGCTGGAGGATGAGGTGGAGGCAGGGATCTTTTGTTTAATGGGTAGAGAGTTTATGCTGGGGATCCTGAACAAGTTTCAGGTCTGACAGTGGTGGTGGGTACACAGCTTTGTGAATGTAGTTAATGCCACTGATTGTACATTTACAAATGGTTAAAATAATAAATACTATGCTGTGTATATTTTACTACAACTTTTAAAATATGGAAGAAATGGGGGTGGGGAGCAGTATTATGCGTAATGAAAAGATGGAAATGAAATAAACCAAAGTGTCAACAGCTGTTATTTTGGGAAAAATCTTCGGGTGGTCTCCTGTTTCTTTTATTCACTTTCCCACTTATTTTCACTATTTTCTTTCAATTACTCTTTGGAAAGAAAAAAAAGCTTTCTTTTTATGCTCTTCAGGATTTGATACATCCATAGTTCACCAGCCCAAATTCTTCCTTTCTAGATAGAAAGTTTCATCGCATTTGGACCAACATTTACAAAGGATTTACTTTTAACAAGGGAATGTAAGAAAAGGAAATAGTCACTTAAAGTGATTTAAAGTTCTTGGCTGCATGGAGGTAAGAGCTAATGTGCTCTTACTAAGTAGTGGGCATTAGTCTGGCTACTGCCCAGGCGGGGGTCCACTAGCTGCAACGCTTCAGGGTGGCAATCCCTGCCTTTTTCTGAGTTTCTCTTCCCTCGGAGCACTGAATGAGTAGAGGTGAGATTTCAAAGACCCCTGAGATGGGTAATTTCCTCTGGATGTGTGATAAAACCCCTACTTTGACCTTCAACCAATAAATTAAAATAGGAATAGTAATCTAAACACGCAAGGGAGAATTTTCCTTAAATCTAACTCATTGAAATAGTTAATATTAATTTACTCTTATTAGTAACCTAAGCCTTTCCCAGAGGGTCACATTTATACAGCAAATGATACTGACACTGTGCTGGGTTTTCAATGCAAAAGTCCAAAGGACCTGTTCTCCCCTGTCTGACAAGTAAATAAAACGCCAGGAAGATCAAATAACTCACTAAAAAGAAGATATAATTTTTTATCTTCCTTTTTACAGTCTCATATCCACTTCCGTTGGGAATAACAAAGTCTGAATTCTTATGCAACACTTATCTAAATGTGTCGATTTTATCGGATTGATGAATTTTACTAACAAAAGGCAGTGCTAGGCAATCTTTTATGACATATTTGGCCCATTCACAGGGCTGGAGCTTTAATTTAACCAACTTGAGAATTCTGAGAGAGAGCTGCAGGTGTTGGATCTGAAAAAAAAAATCATAAATGGGAAGGCAGATCAATCTTTATGACGGGGAAACAAAAACACTACTTGCTTGCCCTCCATAGGCAGGAGAAGGAGAGGGGGAAGTGGCAGGATATTGTCTAGGGCTGCATAGCAAAGAGGAAGAGGCGCTGTCTCCCAGTGACCGGTATTTAGGATTGATCAAAAGGCGCTGGCCCAGAGAGGAAGAGAAGAATTGATAAAACAATGAGGTTTGTCAATACTGTGTGCTCAACAAGGACATTTTCTCATTTTCTCAACCACCTCAGAATAAGTCACTTCTGCAGATGCCTGGGCAACCAGGTGGCTTTCTGTCCCATAGTCCCCAGACTCTTCCCACCCTATGCTGCCTAGCAGCATGGCCCCTTTCTGTCCCCATGGACCCCTCTTCACAGAATGTGCTGGCTGTGAGCAGAGCCATGGCTTGACAAGGCCTGATGATGCTCCTGTTACAGAGCCCACATCACCCTCCCCGCCCTCACTGGCCTTCACTCTGAGCCACACTTGTGTCCCTGGGAAGCCACCACAGCTGCCTCCAGGGCCTCCTCACCAAGCCCTCCTTGCACCTGAACCAGCCATCTCTGGGCAGGAAAACCTCTTCATCGCTCCCCTGCATGGAACTCCCTACTTCCCAGGAGACGAAACTGTAAACCTGTGGCAAGACATACAAAGGGGCCTTTGTGATCGGCCTTTCCAGGTCTCCCCTCCAGCAGCAAGATCAGTCCATCCCCCCACCTGACTTCATAAGCCTCTGCGACAGAAACATCCAGTCGTCCACCAAAACTCATCTACTTTTGAGAATCAAGTTGTAGCTCAGGATATGGCAAGGGGACATTTCCTGGCCTCTCGTGCTCTAAGCAGGGCCAACGTGAGCACTCGAACTGACTCCTCAGCAGCAGGACCTCACGGGAAGGCTGCGCCCCTTCCAGGCCCAGGCCTCACACTGGACCTCCCTGTGAACGTGCACACAGCAGAACCACCTCACTGCTGATGTTAGGAAGCTATCTGAAAAATCAGCTTCTAGCTTCTTTATGCTTCTGCATTTTTTGACCTCTTGTACCACCTACTTTGCCTTTACCCTTGGTGTGAGAAAGTGCCACACGAGACCCCTTGCCGGAACCCAAGGCAGACACCTGCTGGCCTGATGCATGTTAGTGAAATGGCATGTGTCCTGAGGCCTGCTTCTACATGGAGCTTTCCTCTCATCAGCAAACCTACTTGGTGTTCTCTAGGGTCTTCTGCATTTTCTTGGTCATTTTATCAATTGCCGCTTGCCTCTTCCCTTCGGCTAAGAGGTCTGTTTTGTTCAACACCACGACCAGCTTCTGGCAGGCGATCTGCCCAATCACAAGGCACTCTGCTGACTGGGTCTGCATCCCTTTGGTCACGTCAATGACCAGCATCATCAGATCTATGATCTGGGCCCCTGGGAGAAGAGAAGAGAAGGTTAGAGAGGGTAAAGGGGAGATGAGCTCTGCACAATGTTGTCCGATGCCCTAGGTCAGGCAAAACCTGCCAAATGATTCAGATAAAAGTGGGTAGAGTAGTGATGAATGATCACCACATATCTCCTAGCACTGGGGGATGGGATGGGTGCTTTGACCTACATGGTTTCAGTGAGTCCTCATAACCACCTGGAAGAAAATGAAGCCTACAAGACAGGGAGCTTGCCAAGAGCAAAAGAGAACACACAGCAAGGCTGGGAGACTCCAAAACCCACATCTTTTTACTGCACTGACCCTACTGTTTTTATTCTATCCAACCTAGCAAAATGTCCAAGCAGGAAAACGCTCAGAGGTCGACTTGGCAGGTGCCTGGAGATTTGCCCTTGCCAAGACAGAGCAGAAAAAGCCTGAAAAGGCCTGGGGGCGGGGTGCTCCTCTATGGCTCCTGGGCCCTCTCCCCATAGAATCTGTGGTTCAGTCGTGACTATCCCATGCTCGCCTGGATTATTTCTGCTCACTTCTTTCATTCTTTCTGTTCTGGCTGGAAGGTTTCAGTTCTTTCTGAGAGGGCAGGAGCACCAAGGTCCAGCTACAGCAGCTGTGAGTACCATGTGTGTGCATGCAGGTGTACACACGTGTATGTGTATTCATTATGTATGCATGCATGCCTGGTTGTGAGCATAGCCTGAATACACAGCCACTGACCAACAGCAGGTGGGCAAATTAGTCAATGAAGGGAAACTGCTGTAAGTCAAGTTAGGAAGCCAAACGCTGGCCAGTGAAGTGACTGGGTCCTTTGTAATGTGATTTGGAGTAGTTTTACCCCAAAAATTGGTGTTATTTTGGGGAGGCAGGAATATGCAAACATTTTCCCCTTTGCTCCATGGGTGACCTCGTGACCCCTGTCCTGGATAAGGGCAGTCCTTCACAAGGGCACACCTACTGTGCGCACAAGTCAGATGAAGAAGGTGAGATTCAGAGCCACAGGGCCACTTGCTCTAGATCACACAGCCAACTGTCTCCAAAGGCCACCAGAAACCAGGGCACGTGAGTCCACTGTGAAGAACTCTTCCCTGGTCACCACTGGCCTGTGCAGCTCCTCCGGCCTCCCCCCAGGGGAACAGTATGCCTCTGCCTCTAAGCAGGCCCCGGAATGTCCTAACTCTCATCCCTCTCTCTCCTCTCTTCCCTCCCCGCCCCTCCCTCCCACTGGCGACATAGTGGGGCTGTGGTCCCAGGGGGCCCAGAGGGCAGGCCAGGTGCTCAGGACAGCCAGCACTGGCATCTCCCTTATCAAGTCACCAGGTAATAGGGCCCAGGTCACTACTACAGCCATATAGCAGGGACACTGGTTCCATCATCCACCATGACAGCGCAAATTATTTTAAACAGACTCACCTTCTTAAATAACTGAGGTCTATAAAACCTCATCGACTGACAGACTCCCTCTCATATCTACCAAATCACCAACTCACCTCTAGAATCCACCTCTGTTCTAGTCCCCACAGCCCATGTCAGCAGGTCCCCCACGGCCCACTTCACCTCACCCCTGTCCCTCTGAAATTCATCCTCCAAACAGCTTCCCAGGAGGAACTTTCTAAAACTGTGTAACTGATTCACACACTGTTGGGTGGGGGGGAGGGTTAGTACAACCCCTATGAAGGTCAATTTGGAGACAGTTATCAAAATTTACATAATCTTTGACCCAGCAAGCCCACATCCATGTGAAATGCCCCTGCAGCATGCCTGTTGTAGCCAAAATTGGAAACCATGTAAACGTCCATGTGCAGGAACAGGTTAGAAATTAATAATGTTATACACATGCAATAGAATACTATGCAGCTGTTGAAAAGACTGAGGACGCTCTTTATTCTCTGGAATGGTGTCCAAGGTGGATGAGGGAGAAAAATAAGAGGCACAACAATGTGATCTGTGTAAAAAGCAGGGAAAAGGGGTGTGTGTGTTGGGGTGGGGGGTATATGAGTAAGTAAATGTGCTTTCAGACACATACAATATCTCTGAAGAAATGCAAAAGAAACCAGTAACTTTGGTTGTCTGCTGGGAGAGGAGCTAGGTGACAGACAGACATGGGACACGGGTAGAAAGGAGGCTTCTGGCTGTACATTCTTCTGTACCTTTAAATTTTAAACAGGGAATGCACTATCCATTCATGAATAAAATTATTATGTTGAGTACATAAATAAATAATCAAATAAAACATGGACCTAACCACGTCATTCTCCTGCTAAGTTACCCCACCGTCTTCTGACTGAAAGCAAATTGCGTAGTGTGACCCTGGGGTCCCCTTTTAACCCAGTTCCAGAACACTGTCCCCATGCTGAGTGCCACGCTACACTTCCCATGCACTTCACAGAGCCTCCTGCGCTCCTCACCCTGCCCCAGCGCTACACCCATGTGCATGCGCATGCACGAGCCTGAGCCCAGCCCACCCTGGGGCCTCCTGTCACAAACAAACCTGTCACTAGTCACAGGGCTCTGGGTTCAGGTTCTGAGGCAGGATGGGACAAAGCCTGCAGGTGAACAGCCAAGAGGAGCACCCAGTGTTCACAACATGTGTGACATCCTCCAAGAACATTAGAAAGCCACCTTCACAGCAGAATGGTCCCAGCACCTGGTCCGGTGGCCCCCAACTCCGGCGGGCAAAGCTGTGCAAACAGAGCCAAGGTTACTCTACCCTATGGGTGACCTAAGGCTTTTTCAAGAGTAATTCAGACTATCTGGGCCTTCTCTGGAATCTAAATGTCATCTACTCTCTAGCCCAAACTATTGTTGACCCCACTTGGCATATGAGGAGAAGCAAGGTGACCATCCTTGGTTATCAGCAGATAGGAGCTAGAGAAGAGACTGAATCCTGGTGCCCATTCTGGCCCATGAGCCACACCACCTGTCCTCCCAATGGGACAGCCTCCCTCCAGCCTCCTCTCCCACACTCCTCACACTCTCCCCACCTGACGCTGACAACCAGGCACAGCCACGCTCCTCCTCACCCCTTCGCAGCCTTGCTTTTGCTCCTTCCTGCTCCCCTTTGCACGACCTCCCTCCCTGGGCCCTTCTTCCCGACCCCACTCTGAGAGCTTGCAGACCAAGGCCTGGGCTTCCAATCTGTATTTGCAGCACCCAGCATAAGACCCAGCTCGGGCACAGCTTAATCAGTCTTTGAGGACTGAACTCAGCAAATGAGAACTCCCCCACCTCCTGCACTTTATGTACCAGGAGCTGGTTACTGTTCTTGGGGACCCAACTTCCTACTGGTATATAAAACTATTTAGCGGTGCCTTGTCTTGGCCCAGTGGCTGGAGGGGAAGGGCTCGTGTATTCCACATATTTAACCATCTCATTTCTGCTGCCTGCTGCGATCCTGGGGATGGCAAATGAAACTGAATGGTCAGACCCAGAGAGGTAAGTGCAGACAAGGACCCAAACACTGAGAGGCCAGTGGGGACTGTCTCTGCAGCCTTGCTCCAGCATCTCCACAAGCCACCTTTGTTGCAGGAAACATACAGCCTCACTCCACAAGGCCAGGCTCTCCAGTGGACCCGCTGCAGTGAAGCCACCATCAGGGACTTCTAAGGAGGCCAGAGGTCACAGTGACTTGACTGGCCCCACTGAGAACCAGGGCACCACTGGCAACGGGGTCAGCATCAGGGAACTGCCCGCTGATTGGCAGCAACTCTCGGCTACTGTCGTTTCTTCATCAAACTTTTGATCAGAGGACAGGAAGTGACACAACTGGCCTGTCTTGTCTTTCTCAAAATCCCTAGTATTTCCACAGAATGAATCAAACAGTGTCCTCCCCAGTTCCCATGAACCCAGGGTAGGAAATCATTCTGAGAGTATAGGGACAGAGTGAGCGAGTGGGTGGGAAACACAAGTTAAAAACTGGCCGCTTACAAATGACCCTCTATATTTTTGAGTCTATCAGCGCTTTTCATCTAGTTGTACTGACTATAGGATCCTTTAAAGGTTTGTGGAATAATTAAAACAGGGTTAAAGTTTCTCAGTACTTTTAAAAATTACAGTTTACAATTCTGTAGATTATAAATCTTAACCATTTCAAAAATAAAAATAAAGAAAAACATACAGACATCAGCATTTAAAGTGTAAGTTATCTGTGAGAGGTGATTTTCCTTCTAGGGTTGAAGAAAAAAATGTGTGTTCAGAGAAAAAGGTTTCAGCTGGAGAAACTGAATACAAAACTTTAAATATATTTGTGCAACCTCAAAATCAAATATTTAATCAAAATGTGATTTTTAATCAAAAGCTATGGGCATCCTAAAAGAAGTATTAAATGTACAATGAAGAAAAATGTATTTTTAACTGGTGACTCAAAATATTCAATAAGTAATGTAAATATGGTGTTATCAACAACATAAATCTGTGGTGACAATTTATAGCCCACTCTTATTATGATCATTTGCCAAATACATCAAATTTCCATGTGCCGCCGTGTCCTCATCTGTGTGAGAGGACAGTGACATGCTGAGTCAGCGGATTGCAGTGAAGATTAAATGAGATAGCACGTGGAAAGCGTGTAGAACAGCACCTCGGACACAGGAAATTCTCAATAACATTAGCTGCTGATTATTTTCCTTCTTTAACTCCTATTGTGGCATTCACTGTGTTCTACATTATCCTCTCATCTTAACTGCATCTCAACTCTGCAACGTGGGTATCACCAAAGAGAAGACAAATGCTCAGAGAAGTGAAGTAACAAAGTCGAGGTCAAGGAACAAGGACTTGGGCAGAGTGGTGTGAAGTCAGGCCCACTGACTTCTTTCTACTACAGCACCCTCTGCTCCTGAGCTGCAGGATCTCAAGGGTCCTGAGTAAAACACCAGCTCGGTACCTGGGTGGGGGTGTCTGTGCCAGCCCCCATGGGGGCTGCAGGACAGTAGAGCAGGTGTCCCCCTCAGAGTGCAGCTCCTGAGAACTCAGGGCAGGAGGAAGGGCTGCAGCCCTTTAACCCCAGGGTGCCACATTATTGCTGCTACTTGTTCATTTATTCAGTGTACTGCTTGTCTCCCCATTTTATTAGCAAGAAGATTAAGGCTCAGGCAGGTTAACTAACTTGCCCCATGCCATCCAGGTCTGGCAAAACCCAGCACTGTTCAGACTCCAACAGTTATCCCAGCCCTGACCCTCTGCCACACTGGGCCATTCTGCTCCCTTAAGATGAGTCCACTGTACTGTGGTATGCATCGGTTTTGTGCGGTTTACTTTCCTCCCTCTTCATATTTCCCCTAAGGAAAGGCAAGCCCTTTCCTGAGTTTCCCTCTGGAAAGCCTGCTGGATAGGACAGTGTGCAGCTCTGCAGTAGGGATGTCTGGCCTGCCCTCCTTGGCACAGATTCAGAGGATTTGGGAATGGAAGGGGCTTAGCAAAGAGGGTCATTTTGCCAGCAGGGAGCCAAGGGCCATAAGTGGAAGAGGCAAGAGCAGGGCTTGGAGGCACCCAGTCAGGTGTTCAAATCACAGCCCTACCAGATGCCTCAATTTCCTCATCTGTACATCAGAATCTAAACAAAAATGCCCACTGCACAAGGTTCGGGAGGAATTGGAGGGCATGGCCACTGGGCACTCGGGAGGTGGAGCCGTACTTATGGCTCTCAGCACAATCTCAGCCTGCCAGGCTCTGCTGCTCCCCTAGTCCCGGGAGCCCCCAGGGGCAAACACATGTGGAGAAAGGACTGAGGTTACTGCAGGAGTTGGGGAGGGTGAGTGTCCAGGCTCGGTCCCAGGGTGCATGTGGGCCTGGCACCCCCTGACACAGGCTTGTCTGACTTACACACACTGCCCAGTGGCCCTTCTCTGCTCTCTTCAAGGCCTGACTCCCTCACCTGACCTCATATGTTCACAATGTCCCATGCTGCTACACGGCCGCTGGGTCACTTCATCCACTGCAGGATGTGCTGTGAGTCTAACAGACTGGAGACCCTCCCAAATGGGGGCCAGGAAGCCAAAGGAGGTCCCGGTCCCTGGGGAAGGCTCGGGGACCCTGACTCTTGTTCTTACCAGGCAACATTTTGATGAACAGCTTCAGATGGAGGGAAGTTTTACAACAATATTTACCCTCTCTGAGCTCCAGGTCCCCATCTGGAAACAGGAACAATGACTCCATTCCGATTTCTGCTGACCCAGTTGGGAATCTCAGATATGGATATACGAGGCAGCCCAGCGGGATGGTGTACTTTGATCTGGGGCATGTAAGCAAGGGAATGCATGCAGAGGGGTGCTGTCCTTCAGCGAGAAGAATGTGACAGCAGGCACAGCCTGCCAGGCACACTGCGGAGAGACGCAGGGCACAAGGGGTCAATGGGATGGACGAGGCCCCAAGCAGAGCCTAGGTACAGCTCTACCCCTGCCAGCTGTGCAGCCTCAGGCAAGTACATCTCCTGACATCCTGGAGCCAGGAGTCAACCTCTGTGGAACGCTGCTGCCAGAGCAGCACCACAAGACCCAAGGATGGTGGCTAGCACAGCACTTGGCACATATTAGGAGCTTGATAAATGGGAGCTGCCAACAGTATGGGTGTTTGTACTACAATGTCCAGCATCATGAAAGCTCAAACGCTGGCCCTCTCCTTCCCCATGATCCACGTATACACAAAGGCCCCACACCTTTACAGGAGGAGGGGGAGGAAGTGTGGTACCAGCAGCGGGGAACAAATACTAACACCAACTCCCCGAATCCAGCAGCATCCACAAGGCCCCTCGCAGGCGTCCTTGCTGAATGCCAGGCAGCAATCTGCAGCACTTGTCCCCCAAAGGGCAGGAAATCCTTACTGTTGTAACCCAGCCTGCAAAGGTAGGCTCCTCCACAAACATCCGGTGTTCCACCAGAACAGCTGGGAGACGCTGGGGCAGGAGAATCTGAGCAGGCAAAATGGGACATCTTCCCTGAGTCATCACAGTCCCGTAACACATGAACAGTGAAACACCAGCTTCCTGTTCTCTAGTAAATGATATGCCAAATGGACCACAAGAAGAACACATTTTAGTCATCCCAAATACTACAGGTAACAAGCAGAAGAGCTAACACCCAGTGGAACCAGTGCACTGCCTGACCAACGAGGAATCCAACAGCAGCAGCCCCAATCCAAATGACAGCCACCGTGGACTGGGAGCGAATTGGTGTCAAGCCCTGGGCGCAGGCCCTCATGTGACTGGTTGCAAACTGACAATGTAAAGACAGAGGTCACATAAGAATCTCTATGAATCAGATGTGGCAACACTGGGCCTACATCTGACCTGGCCAAGGAAGAGCTGCCCCTTGTGAACAGCTAAGTAGTCCCAGTTTTACCCCAGTCCCCACAACTCCCTATTGCCCCATACCCTGGTGTTTATACCACCAGCCTGGGTCCCAACAGAAAATGAGCTTGTGACTTCCTTTTGATATGCATTAGCTCTAATCCTCACCACAACCCCACGAGGAGACTATCCCGTTTTAATAAAGAGAAGTCTGTGATCTGGTCACATAACAGTAAACAGCAGAGGCAGCGCTAGAACCTGGGGCTGTCTGACTTCAAAGTTTTTTTTTCTCTCGGCCAGAGTCCTGTATTGCTGGGTCTCCTGGGACCCCTACAGCATCCCAAAGAGCAAGTGGGAAAGACCCTGAGGTTGAGAAGAGGAAGGAGGATGGCAAGGTGGAAAGGCAGACTGCCAGTGTCCTCTAGGACACATCCCAAACCAGAGGCACTGTCCTTGGGGGGGCAGGGAAAGGAGCCATTTATCACCACCTAAGGAAACCCAGGAGGAGGACAATGGAAGCGATGTTAGCAGTGGAGGAACGGGGGAAGCAACAAAGAGCACCCATGTCAGAGACCGAGGGAAAAATAAACAGCTGCGGACAAGACAGCACACAAATAGAGGGGCTGGACCCCCGCCAAAAGGAGGAGAAGCCAAAAAACAATAAATGCTGGAGACTTGTGGAAAACACCCACAGAGCTGGGAGAGGGCGGTGGTGTGGGGCGGCCTCTGCTGCTGCACATCCAGGGGAAGGGACCGTCCTGCTCTGAGCCTCACTGCCCGCACCTGTAAGTGGGAAAGCACACAGCTGTGACACTGGGACTGGGGGTAGATGCGGAAGTAAAACTAAAGTTGGAGCTCTGCCTTACACATTACACCAAAATAAACTCAAAGTGGATCAAAGTTTTAAACATAAAAATATAAAACCGTCAAAGTACCAAAAGAAAACACAGGGAAAATTTTTTATAATCCTAAGAGAAATACCAAGGTGAGATACAATGCCCAGAAACTCATAAAAGAGTAGAAAGTAAAGACTGACAAACTCAAGACCATAAAAATTGAACATTTCTGCATGGAAAAAAATATGAAAAAAGCCAAAGATGACTGGGAGAGAAGCAGTCTACACACTATGCACAAAGGACTACACTCCCTGCCATCTTTTAAAAAGCTTCTTCAAATTGATAATGAAAAGAACAACAACCCAATAAAAATGGAAACAGTATCAACTCACACATTCACTGAGCACCTCCTACCTGCGAGGCCCTGGGCGGGTGCTCAGCACACCAGCCAGTAAGAACAGATGACAGCGCCCACCCCTTACCACGGGACTCACCGGCCAGTCAGGTAAGCCCAAAAGCAAACAGTACACATGACATGTGAGTTTCCTAGAAGGGTAGAAGATAGCAAATGTCCTTGGGGAAAAGAAGGCTCAGGAGGGAAGTGGACTGCAATTTTAAATCAGTCTGTTAGGACAGGTCTCATGAGAAGTAGATATTTGAGCCAGGACTCAGAGAAGAGGGGCTGGCAGCTAACCAGAGGAAAGCACTCCGGTAAGGGGTAGAAGTCGGCGCAAAGATCCTACAGGGCAGTCTGAGGACCAGCGAGGGGGCGGGGGTGGCTGGAGGGAAGCCAGAGAGGAAGCAGGAGCAAGAAAAGAAAAGAGCTCAGACAGATAAGATGGCCCCACCTCACCAGCAACAAGGAAAAGGCAAACTGAAACTACCCAGAGAATCTAGTTTTCACTGAGTAGGCCGACAAAAAATACTACTGACCCTGATGAAAGGAGCTGACAGTAGTAAGTCCTTGCCTGCCAGGCTCTGCCTATTCCACACGCTGACTCCCAGAGCCCTCCAGACAACCCTGTAATACTGCCTCCACTTAGGGATGAGGAATTAGGTCACAGAACTAGCTCGAGGGGGAGAGGATTCAAAGTCAATCTCTGTGGCTCCAGAGGGTATATTACCCCTCAAAACATTTGATAACCACCTTGCTGCTAAGGATGTGGGGAGACACACAACCCTGTCCATTTGGGATATATGCTGGCAAAACCTCTGTTCATGGGAAGAGTCATCCAAAGTACAAATGCACATACCCTGTGACCTGACGATATCCCACAGGCCAGTGCCGCACCACAAGGCCACCACTGCAACATGTTTGCAAACACATGGGGCACCTAACTGCCCATCAGGAGGGAAGCAGTTACTTGCATGATGGTATGCCCATATCACAGAATATTGCACAGCTACCAAAAAAGCAGAGTAGCTCTATATTCCTTGAGTGGAACTCTCACCAAGAGAATATGCACAGGATACTGCCATTTCTACAATTTTTACATGAGATTTTGCCCAAGAAAGTAAATGTTTGAAATTACAGCCCTTGGAATTTTTCAAGAAACCAACGGTCACAGCAGCTTGCTTACGGGGAAGTAAACTAGGTAAGCAAGGACCAGGGTGCGAGGAAGATCCACTTCTTACTATCTACAGTTTTGGACCTTTTAAATTTCAAAGCACAGGTATATATTACCAATACAAAAACAATTTCTTTTTAGAAGTATTTTATGCACCCAACAACATAGGAGCACTTAAATATGTAAAGCAAATATTAACAGACATAAAGGGAAAAACTGATGGTGATACAGTAATAGTAGGGGACTTTAACATCCCACTTATATCAATGGATAGATTATCCAGACAGAAAATCAACAAGGAAACATTGGTCTTAAATGACACTTTAGACCAAATGGACATAACAGGACATAACAGAGAATGTTCCATCCAAAAACAGCAAAATAAACACTCTTTTCAAGTGCACAAGGAACATTCTCCAGGAAAGAGCATATATTAGGCCACAAAACAAGTTTTAATAAATTTAATAAGATTGAAATTTTATCAAGCATCTCTTCTGATCATAACGGTATGAAACTAGAAACCAATTACAAGGAAAAATCTGGGGAAAAAAAACATAAATACATGGAGCCCAGACAGCATGCTACTAAACATGGGTCGATGAAGAAAGCAAAGAGGAAATTAAAAAATGCTGTGAGACAAATGAAAATGGAAACACAGTGTTCCAAAATCAACAATAATTAAAAAAAAAAATCTATGGGATGCAGCAAAAGCAGTTCTAAGAGGGAAGTTTATAGCAATACAGGTCTACCTCAAGAAAAAAGGAAAATCTCAAATAAACAATCTAACTTTACACCTAAAGGAACTAGAAAAAGAACAAACAAAGCCCAAAGTTAGAAGAAGGAAGGAAATAATAAACATCAGAGTGGAAATAAATGAAATGAAGACTGAAAAATGAGAACAGATAAATGAACCTAAGTGCTGGTTCTTTGAAAAGCTAAACAAAGTTAATAAATCTTTAGCCAGACTCATCAAGAAGAGAGTACTCAAAATCAGAAATGATGAGAAGTTACAACCAACATCATAAATACATAAATGCAAAAGATTATAAGAAAATACTAGAACGATTATACACCAAGTTGGACAACCTAGAAGAAATGGATAATTCCAAAAAACACGCTCTCTTCCAAGACTGAGCCAGGAAGAAATAGAAAATCTGAACAGACTAATGAGTAGTAATGAAATTGAATCAGTAATCAAAAACTCTCAATAAATAGAAGTCCATGAACCAGACAGCTTCACAGGTGAATCCTACCAGACATTTAAAGAAGAGTTAATATCTATCCTTCTCAAACTATTCCAAAAAATGTAAATGGGAGTAATGCTTCCAAATTTATTCTACAAGGTCAACATTACCCTAACACCAAAACCAAAGATACTACAAAAAATGAAAATTACAGATCAATATCCCTGATGAACACAGATGCAAAGATCCTCAACAAAAATATTAGCAAACCGAATTCAACAAATGTTTAAAGGATCATATACCATGACCAAGTGGGATTTACTCCATGGATGTAAGTATGGTTCAATATCTACAAATTAGTGAGATACACCACATAACAAAAGGAAGGACTCAAAACCATATGGTCATCTCAATAGATGCTAAAAAAGCATTTGACTAAATTCAACATCATGCATGATAAACACTCTCAACAAAGTGGGAATATAGGGAGCATATCTCAACATAATAAAGGCCATACACAACAAACCCACAGCTAACATCATACCCAACGGTGAAAAGCCAGAAGCATTTCCTCTAAGATCAGGAACAAGACAAGGATGCCCACTCTCACCACTGTCATTCAATATAGTACTGGAAGTCCTAGGCAAAGCAATTAGACAAGAAAAAATAAATAAAAGATATTCGAATTGGTTAAGGAGGAAGTAAAATTGTCACTATTGCAGATGACATGATACTATATATAGAAAACCCTCAAGATGCCCCCCAAAAATCATTAGAATAATCAATAAGTTCAGTTAAATCACAGGATACAAGATCAGTATACACACACACACACACACACACACACACACACACACACACACACACA
>JAQQAC010002837.1:75423905-75475716 GCA_029783875.1 Phataginus tricuspis | reverse complement strand
ACACACACACACACACACACACACACACACACACACACACACACACAATTTATACAAGGAGGTGAAAGACCTATTCCCTGAAAACTATAAGACATTGATGAAAGAAACTGAAGATAACACAAGTAAAGGGAAAAATACCATGTTCATGGACTGGAAGAATCAATACTGTTAAAATGTCCATATACCCAAAACAATCTAAAGATTCAGGGCAATTCTTGTCAAAATACCAATGGCATTTTTCACAGAACTACAACAAACAATCCTAAAATTTGTATGGAACCACAAAAGACCCCAAAGAGTCAAACCAATCATGAAAAAGAACAAAGCTGGAGGTATCACATTCCCAGATTTCAAACTACACTACAAACAGTACTTCTTGTTTTGATACTAGCCATTCTGACAGGTGTGAGGCGATACTTCACTGTGGCTTTGATTTGCATTTCCCTGATGATTAGTGTTGCTGAGCATCTTTTCGTGTGTCTGTTAGCCATCTTAATACTCTTTGGAAAAAGGTCAATTCAGGTCTTCTGTCCATTTTTTAATTGGATTGGTTTTTTTTTGGTGTCAAGTTATATGAGTTCCTTATATATTTTGGATATTAATCTCTTATTGGATAGATCACTTGCAAACATCTTCTTCCATTATAGGCTGGCTTTTCATTTTGTTGATGGTGTCCTTTGCTGTGCAAAAGCTTTTGACTTTGCTGTAGTCCCACTTGTTTCTTTTCACTTTTGTTGCCCTTGCCTGAGGAGACAGATCCAAAAAACTGCTAAGACGGATGTCCAAGAGTTTACTGCCTATGTTTTCTGTTAGGAATTTTATGGTTTCAGGTCTCATATTTAGATCTTTAATCCATTTTGAGTTTATTTTTGTATATAGTATAAGAAAGCATTCCAGTGGAGAAAAAGGAACCCTTGTGTACTGTTGGTGGGAATATAAATCGGTGCAGCCACTATGGGAAAGTGTGGAGGTTCCTCAAAAACTTAGAAAAAGAACCTCATACAATCCAGCAATTCCACCTCTTCGTATTTATCTGAAGAAAACAAAAACACTAAATCAAACAGACATTTGCGCCCTATGTTCACTGCAGCATTATTTACAATAGCCAAGATAATGGAAGCAACGTAAGTGTCCATTGATAGATAAAGGGATAAAGAAGTTGTGGTATATATACAGTTGAATATTACTCATCCACAAAAAAGAAAAGAAATCTTGTCTTTTGCGACAACATGGATGGACCTTGGTTAGTCAGAGAAAGACAAATACCAAATGATTTCACTTATGTGTGGAATCTAACAAACAAAACCAAACATAAACAGACTCATTAATACTGAGAACAAACTAGTGGTTGCCAGAGGGAAAGGGGGAGAAGGGATGGGAGAAATAGGTAAAGAGAATTAAGAGGTATCAACTTCCAGTTATGTAAGTCATGGGGGTGTAAAGTACAGCACAGAGAATAGAGTCAATAATATTGTAATAACTATGTATGATGACAAAAGGTAACTAGACACATCATGGTGATCATTTTGTTGTGTATATAAATGTTGAATCACTATGTCATACACCTGAAACCAATATAATATTTTATGCCAACTACGCTTGAATTTTTTTTATTAAAGTATCATTGATATACAATCACATGAACAACACTGTGGTTATTAGATTCCCCCATTATCAAGTCCCCACCACATACCCCATTACAGTCACTGTCCATCACTATGCTTGAATTTTTAAAAATTATAACTCAATAAAACTGGATAAAAAATTTTTTAATTTTAAAAAAGGATAGTTTTATATCACTGGAAAAACAGTATCATTTACCATAAGTAAAATGATTTTTTTAAGTACAAACAAGATAAAACACTGCTATCAAATTCTAGCCAGTGCTGCCATGGGTATGGAGCTCATAATGTTAAGAGAAGAATCAAAGCTCCAGGTATCACGCAGAGACTTTCCCCTTAATGGAATCAGAGGATTTAAAAGAACTCTGAAGAGGGAATAACTTTCTCATCATTGTTATCACACCTTAACAGCACACCTGCACACACACAAGATAATCTCAGACACTGCTAATGAAGTCGCATCCTTCTGTACGACCAACGTGGAAACCACAGACTTGTCTTCACGCCACAGCTGGCAGTGGTAAGGCTGACTAGAGAGCAACTCCCAAGCCTGAGTACACCAAAACCAGACGACACATTCGAAGATGGTCATGAAGATAACTAAAGAGTGAAAGGCATATTTCCTTCACTATTCCAACTTTTCTGTAGGTCTGAAACTATTTCAAAAGAAAAAGATTTAAAATGGAAAAAAGAACTGATGATTTAAAGGGTCAGGGAGTTGGGGAAAAGGGGAAAGAGAATTAACACCCACTGAGCATCTAAGAATGCACCATACTATTTCAATTAATCTCCACAACAGCCCAGAAATGAAGTATTTATTATTATTCGCACTTTAAAGATGGAAAAAAACAAGATTTGAAGTGACAGTCACACAGCTAGCAAACTGGAGGTCTGAACTCAAACCCACACGGGCAAAGCCCATGCTGTCCCCAGAGCCCAAGAGACTGTGTTCCCATGAGGCCAAGGAAGAAGTCAAGGAGCACCCAAGTTCAAAGGCTGAGACCAAATGTTCCCTGTCTGATGGAAATACAAAGGACGTGATCTTAAACAGAAGCATGAAGGAGCTTGGGTAGATCCGCAAAAGAACTTCCTGAGAGGCAGAGGTAGTCAAGATGTGTAGGGAGAACTGGAGACACAATTAAAGAGCTTTTTGCTGGAGGTCTTCACAACAGCTGTGTCCTACTTCAGGGAGAGAGTATGAATTAAACCAGGGTTCCCCATCCATATATCACCTTTGTGATTTCTGTCATATGGATACATTACCATTATTATTTACTTATGTGTGTTTAAATTAAGTCATTTTTTAACTCAAATGCATTTATATTTAAAAGAATTTTACATGACAATAAATGCATTGAACTTGCCATAAACAGACATTAACTGTAAAGATAAGTAAAACGAGAAAACAAAACTATGTGATGCAGTTCCTGAGGCCTGCTCTCTGTTCAAAAGGCATCGACAAGAGTAATAAAAGATACTAGCACTAAATCAAGTCTCTGTCTTTGCCAAAATGGGAGGTACTGTATGAGAATTGCAAAAGGCACGACCTTCCAATGGGGTCAAGCAGGAGTATTAGCCATGTGCCCGGCACCGCGTCATCACCAGGCAGGGGCCCACCCTTAGGAGGCACTGGAGTGCACACCACTCCCAACGTCCTGCTCAGGACAGGGGCAAGGGCAGGGCCAGGCCTCAAGGGAAGAGCAGAGCTGTCCCCGCTTCCTCAGGTCAAAGGGCGAAAGCGGGTGCTGGCTGGCGGGCTCCTTTCCAGACAGAGGAAGACATATGGACTCTGCAGGCCACAGGCTCCCAACCCAACAGGGGAGTTTTGCCTGTTTGCTTCTTTAAGCTACTGTGTCATAGTCTATCTGGGGTAATCTTTTTAGCTGACTTTGCACAACAGTACAACTCCTGTTCAAGAGCAGTGAAAAGGAGCAGAAAATGGAATTTGAAATGTAGAAATAAAATAATTGTGAGCCATGAGCTATAATTTGATTTCATGCTTTACAAGGAAATGAAAGAAGGCTTCCTTAAAATGTACGGTTTCTGCTCTCTCTCCCCTCTCATCTCCCTCCCCCCTTTTAACCATTTTAGGATTTCCTCTAGCACTGAAGAGAAAATAGGATTGTGGAAAATGTTCAGTTCTCAAGTGTCACTGCCACTCAGGGGCAAGCTCGATTTTAATGTGAACTTCCCATTCTGGGTAAGAGGAAATTCTTCAATTAATAAACCGGGAGTGCGGGGGCCAGTCTTTAAGGTTTAATCAATTTCATCTGTACTTAGGATAAAAAGACTGACTATTCTACTTTTTTTTTCTCGTTTTCCTTCTTTAAAAAAATAATAAAATGAATGTTTTATTTTAAATTCTTTGAGGTTCGTATCTCCTGTTTCAGGAAATATTGTCTATTTCATGCAGTGACTATGAAAACTCCCCCCTCCTTTTTTACTTTTGCTAAGAGTCTTTTTTCAAAAATAACTAAATTATCCTCTGCCCTCATATACTATAACAGCTTGGGAGATGATACGAATAATACAGGATTTTGGCAGACACCTTGGGGGGGGGAAGGGTAGAGAGACAAATCACCAAATATGGATGCAAGAGCTTCTTCTGGACAAAACAGTAAGAGGTGGACATGGGAATGTAAATTATGAAGAAAACCTGTCCTAGGGCAGTCTAAGCAAGCCTCACAATCAGTGATGTCTGAGAGACCCAAATACAAGCCTCATCTAGGAAAGAGGCCCTGTCCCATGGGCCAGCCCATCTCTCATGGTTCTCTCAGCCAGGGGTGGGCATAAGAGGATGGCTCAGGATATCAGAATGAAACCAAGCAGCTCTCCCCAGCAGTAGCAAATAAACGTTTAGACTCATTGATCAACCAGGAATAACAGGGCTTCTGGGGGGTCAGAGAACTTCTGCATCTTTGTTACACATGACACTCTGGGTCCACTCAAATTCTGGGCAGAGGTCATGGTTAGGCCCCACAATGGAGGGTGAAGACCCCAAGCTTCGGGGAGGGTCAGCTGAAGTCTGCAACTCTGCTCCACTTACCAGCTGCTATGTCTCACAAAACACCCAAACTCTCTGGGCCTATTTCTTCATCTATAAATTAAGAGCTAAAACCACTACCAACTTTCCAGAAAGTTATGTGATGCACCTTATACAGTGCTTATACCGTGCTGGTCCATGGGAACAAGAGGACCCAGTATTATGGAGAGCTGTGCCATTCAGTGCAATCCCACGTCTTCCCAGTGCTTTTATCAAGGAGCCTTGGGGAAAATGCTACTTTTTAGGTCAACAGTTTTCACTAAAAGTTTAACTGTAGGACCCTGTCAATGCTACTTCCATTGTGAAAATGAGGAAGAAAGCTTCATCGTGTGCAACAGTGGCTATAACACCAGTTATCAAGGGTCCAAACTTTGCTGGCCTTGGTCCCAGGCAACAGCCCATCTACGTATGAGAAATCTGAGGCTCAGGAAAGTTAGAAGTAGTGCTCAGCACACAGTTAAGTGCTCACTAAGTGAGAGGGAGGAGGGCCAGGAGGAGGGGAGGGGAAAAAAGGAGGAGGGGAGGAGGCAAGAAAGGAGAGGAGGCAAGGGCTATGGAAGGAGGGAAGAATGCAAATTCAAGGGCACTCAACTCCTACAGCTAGAGCATGTGGGCCAGGGGCGGAGCCTGGGTTGGCCTGATCTGAGGCCTATCTTTGTTCCACCAAGCCTCCTCCTTGAAGTGGCACCAAAGAGAACTTCTCTTGAGGACAGCACCGACTGATCCCAAAGGGAAACTCTCCCTCATGTTGAGCAGGCTAGCCTCTGGCTTCCAGGCACAACCATCTGCCCTTGCTATGGACAGGTGGAAGAAGGAACACCTGCTGATGTGCAGGCCACCGTGAGACGTGGGATGGAGGTATGGGGAGGGAGACACGACCAGGCTCTGCAGGGAACATACTGGATCCCACTTCAGCTTCCCCTACCTGGTCCAAAGGCCTTCACCTCTCTGAGCCTCAGTCTATCCCATCTGCAAAATGGGTATCATATTTATTTACAGGGCAGCGTAGGGCTCACAAATCATGCATGCAAACCTCAGGACCCAGGGTCTGGCATACAACAGACACGTTATCACGGAAGTGATAATTATCAGTGTTCTTGGTTCCTGTTCTCACAAATTCTAGCTGTGAACAAAGGCATGGCCTGAAATGGAAGCCATGAGGAGCAGTGTCCCAGACATAAAAGCCTGCAAGGCACCCTGACTGAGTGGCCCAGGCCGAGACATGATGCGCAGGAATAGAGACTGCTATGCCCTGGCTGGAGACGCCCTCCTCAGTGCCAGCCCATGAGGCCAGACTGGAATGAGGGCCTGGAGTTGCCAGATCTTCTAATTTTTTTAGAGGCCAAAAATCTGGACTATTTTATGAAATTTGCCAATTTTTAAATGTTGACAATCAGTTCAAAAAAATGTTTAAACTGTAGGGCCCAAACAAAACATGTTCATGGGCCAAAACTAGCCACAGCTCCCCAGTGTAAGATCTCTAGAGGGAGTTTTTTCTAGAAAGGAAAGTTGGAAGAAACAGAACAAACACCCAGCTTCTTTGGCAGTTACCTGTTTGAATCAGATCTCTCAGGATCAGTCTGCTGAACATGGCGCTTTGACAACACCACCCCTCGGGTCCATGGGATCCCCATTTTGGCCTGGATGGGGGTGGGGAAGGTAGATGCCAGGAAGGGTTCCTGGAGGAAAAGGGCAGTGGGCTCTCTGGTGTCAGGAGAGGTCACCGCAGAGGGCTAGCACAGGGGACACAGGAGCCACAGGCTTGGGGGTCAGAAAAAGCTCAGCTCAGACCTGCCCAAAGGGGACTGGGCCAGCCAGGCAAGCACTCTTCCTCCTGGCCTGGGCCTCTTCCAGGACCCAAGAGGGGCCAGTGCTGACTCCCTGCCCCCAACATTCTGGATTGAGACCCTCACCTGGTAGAGCAGTCACGGTAGAGCAACACCATGTGAAAACAGGGATGACAAATAGGGCCTACTTTACAGAATGGTCACAAGGACTGAAAGAGTTAATGCACGTAAAAGCTAAAAGTAGGTGGATTTCTTCCATGGTTTCAAGCATAAATTTCCATCCTGAGTCTGAAAACACTCCCAGTAGATAGTAAGCCCGAGAATTACCTAAGACAATGATTTTCCTGGAAGAACAAAGCTGGAAAACCTCAGAGACACTACTCTGCAATTTCCTCTAGGATGAGTCTGTGGTCCTGGCCCTTTCCACAAGAAATAAGGGCTGTCCCATGGCCACCATTAACAGGGTGCTTCCTTTGAGCAGGGCATGTTCTAGGGGCTTTGTATGCATTTGCTCAGTCATTTCAGTCCTGGTGTAGGTACTATTACCCACACCCCATTTTGCAGATGAACACAGCAAGGCACAGAGAGGTTGAATCACTTGCCCAACATCAAAGAGCCAGTCAGTGGCAGCGACAGGATTCGACTTCAGGCACTCTTGGCCCTGAGTCCCCTGTTCCTAAAAACACTATGTCACCCTGTGTGGAGAAGGGACTGGGGAGGTCAGAGCCCCTGCCTGGGAAAGAGAGCAAGGCCAGGCAGTGGGGTTGGCCTCCCCGCCACAGCCCCTTCCCTGCTTCCTCACTCTCCATGCTTGGGCAGGACTGCCTTCTCCCTGCTCCTCAGTCAGCCGTGCTGGCTGCCATGCCAGCACCCTGGCACCGGATGTGATCCGAAGCACTCCTCCCATCCCTCCCTTCCCCTGGCACCTCAACCTTCCAACATCAGCTGAGATGTTACCTCCCGGGTTTGTTCCCGATTCTCCCGGTCCAGACGAGGTGGCCTCCCGTGGGCTCCCACAGTCCTCAAGCTGCTCTAGGACAGCGCTGTCCTGCGATTCACTGGTTCCCCTGAAGCCTCACCCACTGGGACAGGGACCCGGGCTGCCTTTTTCCCCACAGAATCCCTCACATCCAGAGCACAGAGTAGGTGCTCAGTGAATATTTACAGAGTGAGTAAAAAGGACTGGGAGGCCAGAGAGGACCCAGCCTTTTCAATTACTTAGAATGTCACCTCCACTAGCAATTGATGGACTCTACTCTTTAGTAGTGACATCCAAGTACACTCCAAAGGGAATGTGTGCTTGTTTAGAAACAGAAAGAGAAGAAAAGTTGAACAACTGAAATGGACCAGGCCAAGGACAAGATGGCATGCTGTGAAGACCAGGTGGCCCAGGGCCTGCAGAGTGGCTGCCATGTCCACCTGGAGAAGACCCCAAGGAAGCCCCAGTGAGGAGGAGGATGGAGGGCAGGTCCCCACATGCCCACTCTGCAGGTGAAGAAACTGAGACAGGGATGGTAAAGACCCACCCAAGGCCGCACTGCCAGCCAAGGCAGAGCTGGCCCAGGTGCCAGCCCCTGCCGCCATCATGTAAGGGCATCTGCCCTGACGACGTGCTTGAGGCGGGGCAGCCAGGGCCACTCTCGCAGACTCTCATACTCCGGTTCTGCTGTGGCCTCAGACACAAACAGGCCCTTGCAGAAATGGATGCCAGGCCACAGAGAGCCCCTCCTTGGAGGCAGAAACCAAGGTGGGCATCCTTGACTAACCCCAAGCTGAAGGTGCTGGAAGGGCAGGGTACACTTGGAGCTGCACAGCAGGACACATTCTGAGTTGGCAGAGTCGCAGAGCCTGAGACAGTGGACATAGGAAACTGTTTGCTGGGGAAGCAGGAGAAAAAAAGAAGTGTGTGTGTTGGGAGGAATCTACCATAAAAAGCAAATAAAATCAGCAGAATTCCTTCATGAAAAGGGTGGAATTAGCATATGGCCTCAGCTGCCAAGTGAGGCCATTGAAGCAAGCAATGTAAATGAGTTCAAGATACAATTAGACATTTTTCTGGACGGAGACAGAGGGGACTGAAGAAGGCATGGCAGGTCACATTTCAGATGGAGCAGCAGGAACACATTTCACTGCGGAGCAGCCTGCAGAGCCCCCCATGTGAGCCTCCTGAACAGGCGACCAGGGCACAGGGCACGGAAGGCAGGCTGGGCTGGCGTCCTGGGTGAGCATGCCCACCTTGGTGGCTCTCCCTCCCCACTGTTCATTTCCCACGATCCCTCACACAGTACCTGTGAACCAGCTGCCCAGGCCCTGAAATCAAGGTTTGGCTCTCTTTCACTCCATACATCTGTGTGTGCCCTGGGCTGGGTCCCAGGCTTCAGAGATGAATCTGACCCAGACCCTGCCCTCAAGGAGCTCACAGTCTGGTCGGGGAGACACACACAAACACGCAAAAGCAACATAGTGAAATACATCAAAGAGAGATGAGAAGTTTCTGCTGAACAGGCACAGAAAAGGGGAATTTAGCAACTAGAGGGAGGGACGAGGCCGGAAAGTGAGGAAAGAGGCCGTTCTGGGAGAGGACACAGCAGGAGGCTACGGAAGCCCCAACTGCCAGTGCCTCACAGAGGATGCTGAGCACGCAGTTCCCGAGCATCTTTGAGGAGGGGGCCAAATCACCTCAAGCTTTGTAAAAGAGGACGGAATCACCAGAGGCGCCAAGCGCTGGCCCACGGACCAGATATGACTCAACGGTAATGACTCCGGACAGCTGTTCCTAATCTTCTCAAGAGCGCGGCACATGTGGCCCACCCAAGGAACAGAAAGGGCTGGGGCCTTGTGAGGGACACAATTTATTAGGCCCTCTCAGGCCCAATTGGTTCTGATGTCCTCCTTTATGTGGCTCACTTCATGGGCTGTCTAGCTTTGTCAAGCTCCATGGGCCCTACTTCCTTCAAGGTAAAAGAAATGTTTACTCCAGCCTCCCTAAAGGAACCACAAACATTTCCTTTGTGTTCTCAGCACACTCGCTGGCAAAGAGCATTTCCATAGCCCCTCAGCTCCTGCTCCAACTCTGAGCAGGTTCTGTCCTCCTGCATATCCCAAGAGCCAGAACAACCTCTGCCAACCTCTTGCATGGATGGACTGGGTCTCTTGATGTGAAACTAGAAATAACCCGTAACACTGAAAGGAAAATGAGATGCCTCCCTCTCAGTGACCAGCACTGTCTCAAGTAGCCTGGCCCCAGACCAGGTGAAAGAGTGACAGGACCCAGGGCAAGTGCTTAGCACTGTCCTTCCCTTCTTTCCAAAGCCCTGTAAAGGTTGGTCACCTGGACACCAGACCACCCTCTACAAGAGCAGAGGAGAGAAGAAATGGGGTGTGGGGTCTTGGGTGGAGGTTGGGAGTGGCTCATGCTGACTCAGTGCTCTGTCCTCCCCTTGGTGGAAAAAAATGGCATTAAGCTCCCACTTATAAATAACCACTTCACTGAGCCCTACACCATGTACATAACCTTCACAACAGCCCTGCAAGGGAAGCACTGTAATTCCTCCTTCCAAAGGCAGAGGCTCAGTCAAAGAGGTCAATGCACAGGTCCAAACACATGGTGAGTGTGAGGCACAGCCAAGATCTCAAAGAACGCTCCTTCTAACCAGTCCGAGCTCCCTTGTAGTCACGTATCCTCATTTTAGGGAGATATCCTGGATATCCAGGAGGAGGTCCTTAAGGATAGACACAAACCAAAGAAGGAATCACACTGGCCTGGGCTGGGGCTGGACTTGCCTCCATGGCAACCAGTGCCATCTCCAAGAGAAAAGCCACTCTGTGCTGGTGTGAAGCTTCCGGGGCAGCTCGCATCCTCTCACCTGCCTCTCCGAGCTCTAGCCCTAAATCTGTGGGCCAGAGCTACAGGCTGAGGTTAGACGCTTCACTTTACTCAGGGTGACTATGCCCAGCAGCCAAGCATAGGGCATAAAACGCAAAACTCAGAAAGAGAAGCGTGGACTCAAGTCACAACACTAGTGTCTGACCTGAGGAAGCCAATTTACCTCTCAGACCCTCAGGCTCCTCACCAATATCAAGGACCTGGAGATACACGTGCCCCTATATTCCTTTTGGGGAGGAGCAAGGAAAGGGGAAGAGCTATATTTGAAGACCATTTTTTGAGAAAATCGGAAGACTCTGAATATGAATGGAGGAGTATTAGATGATATCAAGGAATTATTCATGTTAGTTGCAATAATGACATTGAGATATGCAAGAAAATGTCTAAATTTTTTAGAGATATATACATTAAGTATTAGGGGTAAAATGACCTGAGATCTTGTGAACTTGTTTTAAAATACTTCAGAAAAAAAGGGGAGAGAATAGTTGAAACACTCATGGCAAAATCTTACCAAGTGCTAAATCTGCATGATGGGTATATAAGAATTCATTCTATCTTGGATATGTTTAAAATTTTTCATTAAAGCCAATAAAACAAAAACTTCCTTGAAGACAGATTCTAGCGACAAAGAGATGAATTCAAGTAAGAACTTGGGAACAAGGAAGTGTGCACAAAAGGGCTGGGGGGTGGCCACAGAAACCATTTATGCACAGAATCAAAGCTAAAGAACTGTGATATTTACTCTTTCATTACAGTTATGTGCCTATTACATACCAAATTGCATTTCTTACAATTCTTGAAAGAAGAAATACATAGTACAAATGATTTCACTGAAATGACTCAGAAAAAACTGTGGAGAAGAATGACCAAAACCAGGAGGAAAGGAAGGCATCTCAGAGTAGGGCTTCATTCCTGACATCAGCAGCCTGTGAATTCCAGGCTTCAGTATGTTCACTGGAGAGTAAAAGTAACTATTAGTTGAACCATTACTAGCTTTAAAGTAAAATAAGCTGTTTATCTATGCAAATTAAGAGAGTGAGAGAGACAATCACATAGAAAATAACAGAAATAAAGATTTGAGCAAGGAAGCATAGAAAATGTTTTGAAAAAAAACAGAATATGACAAAAGACCAAATGTATAACAATAATAAATGTAAAAGGGATAAACTAACCTATTAAAAGAATGAGGTTTTCAAAATACAAAATTTAATCTGCTGATAAAAATTTTAAACATTTTAAAAATTAAAAAAAAAAACTTTCCAAAAGAAAAATATACATATGATCCTATTTTGCTGTCTTTGGTTGGGTGGTAAAATTTGAAATGACTTCTCTTTTTTTTCTTCGCTGTATTTTCTGATTCTGCCATCATGCACATGCACAGACACACAGACACACACATGCATCGGCATTTCACAATTGCTTTCAACAGGCCAAGCACTGGTCTAAGCACTGTATAAAGATTATCATACAACAACCCTATATTGTTATTAAAATTTTCACTTTATAGATGAGGCTATTGAGACACAGAGAGATCAACCTTTCAGTTTCCTAACCAGCTAAGAAAAGTGTAATTTCGTCCAGAAACTTAAGAAAGCAATTGGTAGAATGTGTCATGAATGGTTAGTGTCAGACTCCACAAGTTAAGGGTAAGGTCCCCAACAAGATAACCCTCATTTCAGACACCAGCCATGAGTTCAGGGGTTCCCAGGCCATATGCACTTCTGATCAACCAGCTACAAATATGGGGGTTCTCCTAACACCCTTCAGGTTAGATATTTCACTAGAACACACACAGAACTCAGGAAAGCACCATACTTATAATTATAGTTTTATTACAAAAAATACAATTTGGATCAGCGAAATGGAGAGACACAGAGGGCAAAATCTAGGAGGGTACTGAATGCATGCCCCATGGAATCAGGGCACTCACCCTCTTGGCACATCACTCTTTTCACCAACCTGGAAGCTCCATTGAGCCCCAGTGTCCAGAGGTTTTTACTGAGGTTTCATCACATAGGCATGACTGACTGAATCATTGACCATGAGACTGAACTCAATCTCCAGCCCCTCTCCCCTCCCCAGAGGACAAAAGATCAGACTGGCATCTACGGCCCAAATGCCAACCATCTAATCACCCGGTTGGTCTTTCAGTCATGACCAGCCCATTCTGATTCTTCCTTTAATCATAAACCCACCTGTGGTCCAAGGGCCCACCATTAACAACAAAAAGAACTCCTATCCCTGGGGAAATTCAAAGGGTTTTAAAAGCCCCATCCAGGAACCCAGGACAAACACCAAATTCTTTATTACAAAACAATAAGGCTAAAATATGTTCACATATTACTGCCTTCCACTCCTCCCCCACCACCCCACTATAAAATATAAATCCCTACCTATTGATGAAGCCATCTCATTTCTGGTAATGTGCTCTAAAATATAATCTGAAATGCAAACCAGTGCTCATCATAGCGTTATTAAAGTAGGAAATATTATATACCATGCATATATATATTCACCAAGAGGAATAAACAAAATATGATGGAGCAAAATAATAGAATAATATGAAGCCATTAAATATGTTTCCAAAGAATATTTAATAATATAGAACAAGGCTCATGGTTCAGAAAACTTAAGTCAGGGTCTAAAATTTTCAATTCAGTGGGATCCTTACTAGAAAAAAGTATGTCTGAATACTAGCAGGAGTGATCCTAAGTAACTAGGTTCCTAGTTCTTGATTATTCTTTCCTCTATTTTCCAGATTTTCAATATGCATGAATTATTTATATATTCAAGGAGAAAAGGCTTTTAAAAATAACACATGAATAACAAAACTACAGGCACTAACTCCCATGAAACATTAATAAGCTTAATTAATCTGAAAGTACATGGCAATGACTACATTTTCATTATTTAGGATTTCTTTTTGGTTCTTTTTCACATCTATCTATTCTTTTTTCATCATGTCCTAATCTCACTATGAATTCTATTCTTTCATTTACATTTCAAACATTCTTATTTTAAAGCCCTTTCAGATTTGTTTTATGATTTCTAGTTCCCAGGATATGAAATTTTTGCACTTGTATCTATAGAATGCCTTTTTCATGGTGGTAATTGTCCTTGCATGCCTTGTGATTTTGTCTGGAAATTCATCCTCAGCAAGGGTTGTTTTCTGTAGGCGGTCCTGCATGTGTGTGACTGGGGAGTGCCTCTGTAGGATGATTGGGGCTACAGCTGCCAGGGCCATGTGCCTTCACCAATGTTTACATTAATTTCTTGGCTCAGGGTTTCTATAAGCATGAATGATGTGGGTATGAGACCTATATCTGGGTACATGCAATCTCAGGAATTCTGGCCTCTCCTGAAGAACAGGAACTCTTTCTGAGCTCATCTCCCAAGATAAGCAATTGAATCGTAACCTGTCAGAGAACTTACCTAGTTTCTTTTCTTATTATGAGGTGACCCTTCCCGTCTCCAATCTGGATATCCCTGTGAACCAAACGGCTTGCAGTCCTATTCACTGCTGTGAATCTGACTTCCTTTTCATCCAGTCTTTGAAGATGTTCCTTGCTGGCTTGTAAACCCAGTTGCATTTTTCTCCTTCTCTTAGTGTTTCACAACTTTATGCAGCATGTTGATGTGTTTAGGATACAAGGCTTCTGGGAGCAGCATGAACCACCACATTAACCAGATAGTCTGAAAGATGGTGGTACACTATACAGGGTCTAGTGTGGCCTACTGTGAGGGACACCTGATATTATGCCATTCTCACTGCTCAGAAAGACTGATGGAAACTAAATTTACTGGGAGTAACTGAAGTCATTTGACGAACAGAGAACTATAACTGGAGTTGTGTGGTAGTCTCCGAGTCAGAAAGATCTGGATTTGAACTACTCTTCTGTGCCCCCACCCACCCACAGAAATAGCATGAGAACTGGCAATAACATGCATGAAGCACAGCAGAGGAAACACATGCCTGAAGCCTGGTCTGCTGCAATGTGTTGCTGGGAAGTTCATCTTTGCTTTGCCTTCTCATGGTACACATTCAGGAATAGGCTGGGATTGTTTTGTACCAGTTATTTCAGGCAGCCACAGGGTCAGGGCTTCAGAGCAGTGAGTTAGAATGGAGACCAAATGGGCATAGCAATCCCATGAGAAAGGCAAAGGGAGCTTCTTGCACCTGGTGAAATCCTCAGACTGTGGTCATAGCCACAGACATATGTCCCCACGGGAACTCTGGAGAAGCTGACCATTCACACCTCTGTGTTTCTTACCTTTATGCAATTTAACTTTAACTGCTTCACTAACAACCTCTGTCTGAGAGCACATCTCCTGCTTCCTGTAACAGGCTCTGGAAAGGCCCCTACAATCTGACATCAAAGACATGTATGTCCTCTATGTCTGTGGGCACTTTCGCATCAGTAACACTGGCCATGTTGCAACAGCCACAAAAAAACCATAACAGAGTGCGTGATAAGTAGGGGTAATTACACTCTTCTCGCTCCACCTCTGGAGAGGTAATGTGTTCAATTATCCCACTCCAAAGGTTTCCCCTGAAAGGACTCAAGCACCTTTGGGTGAGAGCACAGATTCTGCAGCCAGAATGTCCTGGGCTCAAGTCACGGCTCCACTGTGATTATCAAGCTAATGAGTTGGTTAAATCATTCTCTCTGTCCTCAGTTTCCTCATCTGCAAGATGGGAATGCTAATGTATCTCACAGGTGGTAATGAGAAGTACAAGTTACTGTAATGAAGAGCACAAAAGTGTCTGGCACACAGTGTTTGTTTTTGTTATTACTATTAGTCATTCTTTTTGCTCCTAAGTGTCATTTAGCAAAAATACTGTATTCCTAGGACCCTCCTAGTAAGTATAACTAGGACAATGTTTTCACCAACAACTTCAGGCCTCAAGGCAGTGCTAGGTCCCAGGGACAAGCTAGCAGAGCGTCCCTCCAAGATGCATGTAATCGGTACACTTCTGTTTAGTGTCTACTACCGGCCAAGCACTACTCTAAGGGCTTGTAGCCATTTAACAAGACAAGCAAGGTCCCTGTCCTCACAGTTTACATTCTTATACCAGACACGGACACTTTTATATAGAGATAAATGCTATGCATAACATAAAGCAGGATGATGGCTTAGAGTGGTGGAATGCAGGGGGATGGTATTCTAAAAGGAGTCAGGAAACTTCCCTTAGAAGATAAGAGTATTCCCAGCAGGGGAAGAGCAGTTGAGGAGGCCCCAGAGAGAGTGGCTGGACACACAAGCCAAGGGAAAGCTGACAGAGGATGGGGCTCAGTCATCTGGAAGGCTAATGCAGGAGATTCAATTTTACTTTACTTGTAACAGAAGACAGGTCAGTCTTTTAAGTAGGTGAGTGATGTATTTTTGAAAGTTCGCTGTGGTTCCCATGGGGACAATGGATTACTCAAGGCTAGTTGGGAAGCCGTGGCTATGTGCCACTAGGAGAGGACAGTGGCAGGACCAGGACAGCAGAGAGGGAGGACACAGCTTGCTCCAAAGCACATGGCCCTAGTGAACCAGCTCAGATGCGCAGGGAGGCAAAGCTGACAGGGGTTCACTCCTGCCCCTTCCTTGGATCTAACACAGAAGGCCTACACTATGGACAGTCCTGGGCCATCCACTCACTGCCTGTTCACGTCGTCACTAGGCTGGGAGCTTCCTGGGCTTTATTCTGCTGCAGAGTATCCCCCACAGACAGTGCTCCCTGAGTTTTTTGAACCTCTCTACAACTGATAAGAGCAGATGGTAAGATAAATAATTCTTTTCTTCCTTGGGGGGAAGTCTACAGATAATGTCTAAAGCCCAAAAAAACCAAAAGTAGGGCAATAAGCCTGTTTTTAGGATTATACAAAAATAATCAACTGAAAGAGTTGAAAATGGTTGCCTGCGGAGAGGGGAGAGGCTGCTCCCACTTACTTACTTGTCTGGCTTCTGCACTAGACATAAACTCTGGGAGGGTGGGGGTCCCAACCTGCCCACCCACTTCACTAGCACAGTTTCGGGCACGAAGGGCGCAGCCTCTGAACTCTGAAACAATGACTACCCAGTGCAGAAACACTCTTTGAAACCCCAAGCCCCAGCCTCTGGAAACGTACCACAAGAATGAATGAACACAGCTAAAGAAAGAATGAAAAACAAATCAAGAGAGGGGAGCAGCTCGGGTAGCCTACTCTGAGACATGGACAACGCACTTGGCCCAGAAACCAGCCGCATCTGTTTGTTAAAAGCAACTAAAACAAAAATTGTTTTAAGTTACAGCTGGTGTCTGGGCCACTTTATCAAGCACTTAAGATACAGAGCTGATTATTTTTCTGGCAACAACGAAAAAAGAACGGCTGAAAGTATGGTGTCCTGTTACCAGCTGTTTCCGGAGCACTTCTTACAACCCATGTCTGTGACCCAGCCAGAGACAACCAAAGCGATCTCTCAGTGAGGCTTGTGGTTGGCCTTTTTTTCTTCTTTCATTTTTCCCCTCTTGCCCTTCAGTTCCTTGAATCACGCAAAGGAGAACCCTCTGGAAGGTATTTTTCTGTGCTCTCATTGCTATTTGCAAAAAGTCCCTTAAGAGGGGATTGGGATTAAAAGAAACACGTGTAGGAGCACCTACATATGTGAAACAAACACTAACAGAATTAAAGGAGGAAACAGAATGCAATACATTCATTTTAGGAGACTTCCACACACCACTCACTCCAAAGGACAGATCAACTAGACAGAAAATAAGTAAGGACACAGAGGCACTGAACAACACATTAGAACAGATGGACCTAACAGACATCTATGTAACATTCCACCCAAAAGCAGAAGGATACACATTCTTCTCAAGTGCACATGGAACATTTTCCAGAATAGACCACATACTAGGCCAGAAAAAGAGCCTCAGTAAATTCAAAAAGATTGAAATTCTATCAATCAACTTCTCAGATCACAAAGGTATGAAACTAGAAATAAATTGTACAAAGAAAACAAAAAGGCTTACAAACACATGAAGGCTTAACAACATACTCCTAAATAATCAATGGATCAGTGACCAAATTAAAACAGAGATCAACCAATATATGGAGATAAATGACAACAACAGCACAAAGCCCCAACTTCTGTGGGATGCAGCGAAGGCAGTTCTAAGAGGAAAGTATATAGCAACCCAGGACTATTTAAAGAAGGAAGAAAAATCCCAAATGAATAGTCTAAATTCACAATTATTGAAACTGGAAAAAGAAGAACAAACGAGGCCCAAAGTCAGCAGAAGGAGGGACATAATAAAGATCAGAGAAGAAATAAATAAAATGAGAAGAATAAACCAATAGAAAAAATTAATGAAACCAAGAGCTGCTTCTTTGAGAAAATAAACAAAACAGATAAACCCCTAGCAAGACTTATTAAGAGAAAAAGAAAATCTACACACACAAACAGAATCAGAAATGAAAAAGGAAAAATCATGATGGACACCACAGAAATACAAAGAATTATTAGAGAATACTATGAAAAATCTATATGCTAACAAACTGGATAATCTAGAAGAAATGGACAACTGTCCAGAAAAATACAACCTTCCAAGACTGACCAAGGAAGAAACAGAAAATCTAAACAGACCAATTAACAGCAATGAAATTGAATCGGTAATCAAAAAACTACCCAAGAACAAAACTCCCGGACCAGATGGATTCACCACTGAATTTTATCAGACACTTAGAGAAGACATAATAGCCATTCTCCTTAAAGTTTTCCAAAAAATAGAAAAGGAGGGAATACTTCCAAACTCTTTCTATAAAGCCAGCATCACTCTAATACCAAAACCAGGCAAAGACACAACAAAAAAAGAAAACTACAGACCAATATCCCTGATGAACACAGATGCAAAAATACTCAACAAAATATTAGCAAACCGAATCCAAAAATACATCAAGAGGATCATACACCATGATCAAATGGGATTCATCTCAGGGATGCAAGGATGTTACAATATTCGAAAATCCATCAACATCATCTACCACATCAACAAAAAGAAGAACAAAAACCACATGATCATCTCCATAGATGCTGAAAAAGCATTCAACAAATTCAACATCCATTCAATGATAAAAGCTCTCAAAAAAATGGGTATAGAGAAAGTGCTTCAACATAATAAAGGCCATATATAACAAACCCACAGCCAACATCATACTTAACAGCGAGAGGCTGAAAGCTTTTCCCCTAAGATCGGGAACAGGACAAGGATGCCCATTCTCCCCACTTTTATTCAACATAGTACTGGAGGTCCTAGACATGGCAATCAGACAAAACAAATAAATAAACAGCATCCAGATTGGTAAGGAAGAAGTCAAAATGTCACCGTTTGCAGATGACATGATCTTGTACATAAAAAACCCTAAAGAATCCACTCCAAAACTAATAGATCTAATATCTGAATTCAGCAAAGTTGCAGGATACAAAATTAATACACAGAAATCTGTTGCATTCCTATACACTAAAGATGAACTAGTAGAACAAGAAATCAGGAAAACAATTCCATTCACAATTGCATCAAAAGAATAAAATACCTAGGAATAAACCTAACCAAGGAAATGAAAGACCTATACCCTGAAAACTACAAGACACTCTTAAGAGAAATTAAAGAGGACACTAATAAATAGAAATTCACCCCATGCTCTCGACTAGGAAGAATTAATATTGTCAGAATGGCCATCCTGCCTAAAGCAGTCTACAGATTCAATGCAATCCCTATCAAAATACCAACAGCATTCTTCAATGAACTGGAACAGAGAGTTCTAAAATTCATATGGAACCACAAAAGACCCCAAATAGCCAAAGCAATCCTGAGAAGTATGAATAAAGCAGGGGGGATCTCACTTCCCAACTTGAAAGCTCTACTACAAAGCCACAGTAATCAAGACAATTTGGTACTGGCACAAAAACAGACCAATATACCAATGGAACAGAATAGAGAGTCCAGGTATTAACCCAAGCATATATGGTCAATTAAAATACGATAAAGGAGCCATGGATATACAATGGGGAAATGACAGCCTCTTCAACAGCTGGTGTTGACAAAACTGGACAGCTACATGTAAGAGAATGAAACTGGATTACTGTCTAACCCCATACACAAAAGTAAACTCGAAATGGATCAAAGACCTGAATGTCAGTCATGAAGCCATAAAGCTCTTAGAAAAAAAATAGGCAAAAATCTCTTGGACATAAACATGAGCAACTTCTTCATGAACATATCTTCCCTGGAAAAGGAAACAAAAGCAAAAATGAACAAGTGGGACTATATCAAGCTGAAAAGCTTCTGTACAGCAAAGGACATCATCAATAGAACAAAAAGGCATCCTACAGTATGGGAGAATATATTCATAAAGGACATATCCGATAAAGGGTTGACATCCAAAAGATATAAAGAACTCATGCACCTCAAAAACAAAAAGCAAATAATCCAATTTAAAAAAATGGGCAGAAGATCTGAACAGACACTTCTCCAAAGAAGAAATTCAGATGGCCAACAGGCACATGAAAAGATGCTCCACATTGCCAATCATCAGAGAAATGCAGATTAAAACCACAATGAGAAATCACCTCACACCAGTAAGGATGGGCAACATCCAAAACACAAACAACAACAAATGTTGGCAAGGATGTGGAGAAAGGGGAACCCTCCTATACTGCTGGTGGGAATGCAAATTAGTTCAACCACTGTGGAAAGCAGTATGGAGGTTCCTCAAAAAACTCAAAATAGAAATACCATTTGACCCAGGACTCCCACTCCTAGGAATTTACCCTAAGAATGCAGCAGCCCAGTTTGAAAAAGACATATGCACCCCTATGTTTATTGCAGTGGTATTTACAATAGCCAAGAAATGGAAGCAACCTAAGTGTCCATCAGTAGATGAATGGATAAAGAAGATGTGGTACATACACACAATGGAATATTATTCAGCCATAAGAAGAAAACATATCCTACCATTTGCAACAACATGGATGGAGCTGGAGGGTATTATGCTCAGTGAAATAAGCCAGGTGGAGAAAGACAAGTATCAAATGATTTCACTCATCTGTGGAGTATAAGAACAAAGCAAAAACTGAAGGAACGAAACAGCAGCAGACTCACAGAACCCAAGAATGGACTAACAGTTACCAAAGGGAAAGGGACTGGGGAGGGTGGGTGGGAAGGGAGGGAGAAGGGGAATAAGGAGCATTACAATTAGCACAAATAATGTAAGTGGGGGGGCACAGGGAAGGCAGTATAGCACAGAGAAGACTCGTAGTGCTTCTATAGCATCTTACTATGCTGATGGACAGTGACTGTAATGGGGTATGTGGTGGGGACTTGATAAAGGGGGGAATCTTGTAAACACAATGTTGCTCATGTAATTGTATATTAATGATACAAGAAGAAAAATTTTTTTAAGTAAAAGAAACATGTGTGCCCTGTAGTCTTGACTACTGGTCTCTACCCCAGAACTTGGATCTAGATTTGAACACCAGCTTTCCACTGGCCTGCTGTGTGGCCAAACCTCTCCTTCCACCAGGCCCTCAAAGCCCAGCTTCCTCATCTATAAAACCTGAGAGTTGTGAAGCAAAGTGGAAATGTTCTCACAGTGCCAAACACAAAGCTTGAAATACAGAGGGTACTCAAATAATGGGATAATAATTAATATTTGACTCATTCTCACCACTCACTCTGCTCTGTCCCTAAGATGCTGAGGCTTCCCCAGAAGCCTGTCTCCAGGACAGCAATCATGGCAAGAGCAGAAAAGAAGACCACAGCTGAGATAGCAAGCATGGGAGGTAGGGAAGGGGTTGGTGGCACTGTGCCACTCACTTCCAGACTTTCATGTTTCAATTAATTCCAATACATCCAGGTAGATTCCAGGGCAGATGAGCAAGTCCAGGGGATCTAGGCACAGGGCCTAAGAGCCACACCAGAGGGCCAAGGTACATGTCTAATTGACTCACTGAGTGATCCTGAAGCATCTTCTGCTAGGGAGCGAGGGAGGCAAGATCCTGTCTTTGGCTAGGCCATGGCGGCCTATGGCAGGGGACATGGTCACACTTCTACCCAGCCCCACTCCACCTGGGATCACACTCACACAAGTACCCAGTTAGCATGTGGGCAACCCTTGGGTGACACTCGAACCAGGGCTTTACATCAGCACCCCTGCAGGCTATGTGTCCCTGTTACCCACCGTCCCCCCTCCACCCACCACCACCGACCTGAACTTGGCTCATATTGTTGCCGTAAGAATTCAATGAGTACATATAAAAGCCTTTAGAATGGTGGCTGGCACAAAGGAAAAAACCAAAAAAGTGCTAGCTGCTATCATTATTAACATCTATGGAGGTGGGTGATGGAGTAGTTTTTTTATTTTCTTCCTGTGCTGCTTTCCAAAACTGGGATAAGAAAATTTACTTCATAATAAATATAAATACTTTATAATAAAATGATTACCTATTAAAATATTAGGGCAAAAATATTTGGCTATGTATATGATGAGAGTCCATCCCAGGGTCCAGGGGTCTCCATCTCTACATCAGGTATCCGAAAACATCTGCAGGAACATTGCCAAAGCCAGTGGGGTGAAGACTGCCCCCTCCTGCCCCTTGCTGAAGGATTCCCACCTACCTATAGTCCCCATTGCCTTAAGTCAGTGACAACAAACTGGACCACAGTGGGCCCGACCCCAAAAGTGGCCTAGCCAGAAACTGGCCAGTGGCCTGCAACTTCTGCAAGCTGAGCTAACAAGGTTCCCCTGAGGATCTTGGGACTCACTGGGAGATGGGGACCATGAGCTGGGCATTGAGGTGAAGGATGGGAGGTAAATTCCAGGCATCTATCAGGGACTAGCTGTGGGCCTTAGTGGGCCAGCTGAGGATTGTAGGGTGGGCAAGTACTGTGGCTGGGGCAGGTGGAAGGCCAAGTAGGAACACTGCTGTGGCCTCATATTGACAACAGCCTGCACAAACTTGGACTCCGCATGCCCAGCCTGCGCACAGTGCTGCCGCTCCAAAACCAGTCTGTTTACTGCAGCCATTCCAAGCTAGTTGCTGCTTCCTGCAACCATTTGAGCCTAAACTAAAACCCCAGGTCTGAAGGCCTATGAGTGGACATGAAGCCACCCCAGTGGAAGGAGAGCTTGGTGACCAGCCAGGCTTTGATGTTCTTCCATTCCACAACTGGCCAGAGTCTCAGACTTGTTTATTTTCCCTGCGTAACTTTTGCAATGTTTCAACTAAACAAGACAGTTCTTACTAACAATTTTCAGAGCAAGAAAAAGAGCAGAATGCTTGGTTTGTAATACAGACTGGTAGATGGATCTGCTGGACTATGGGATGCATGAGAAAGTTCCTACTTTGAGAGGCTGGAAACCCACGCAGGAACCATGCAGCTCTGGCTTTGATGGAGACCCAGCACCCTCCTTCAGCTGGCTAGTCACAGAGTCTCTCTTTCCCTTTGGGATCACCTCTCTCCCTGTCTCAGTCCCTACTGTTCAGTAGCAGGAACTCCAGTCCCACCTCCAGGCATAAGCACAGGACTCAGATCCAGCTACTCCATCTCTTCTGAGTCTTCTGCTGGGTCTCCTGGGAAAGAGACCTCTCTTTCTGCTAGGAGAGCTGAGCTGGCAGAAAAAAGTCAGATCAAAGAGCCAGGGGCAGCTCTGCAATGGCCCAGGAGCCAGCTGGCCTGAGAAATAAGCCAACAGGAGGAAGCGAACCCGGAAGATGGAGGCATCCTGGTCACATTGTTTGAGACCCTGGATCCAGCTGGGCTTAAAGCCAATCCTCACAACCTTGTTGGATTTAAGAGGCAGTTTGAATTCAATTTCTGTCTTTTACAACCAAAGATGATGGACTAATACAATGTAGTAGCCCATGTTTTAACAATTCAACTTGAGTAGCATGACTTAAATTTTCCACAGCATTTTCCACACTAAGCTATTCACATACATTATCACACTTGATGCACCAGCACTGTGTAGCATGCATGATGGGCACCCCACTCCACAGACAAGGCTTCTGCCATCATTGTCACAATCGTCACCATTTCATCCCAGCCAAACAAGTATTAGGTAGCGGAGCCAGACCCAGGTTCTCTGAATCCAAAACCCACGTTCCCTCCCCTAGAGCAGGCCCTGCTGCCTCTGTGTGCAGCCCCATCCTCCATGTGGGCAGAGACACAAGAGGAGCGAATCACACCCCAACACCCAAGGGTTTGCCATCAGCCTACAACTACCCGTGATGGTGTCTGCGGGGTATGTTAAAAGCCCTGATATAATTGAGAGTCCAAATGTGTGGTCTAGGTGCTATTCACGTGGCAGGAAGGTGAGGGGGTGAAGAGGCAACATTTCAGGACTGGATGCTGAATCTCACCAACAGTATTACAGCCTCGATCGTGAAACACTGCATCTTCTGCCTCAGTTCTTCACCAGCCACCCAACCCCCCCGTGCCCCTCTCCCACCAGGTGTCCTGTCTCAGGTGACTTTGCTATGGCCCTCCTCCACAGGCTGCACAAGTACTCCCCCTAACTACCCACCAAGAGGAACACGGATTGAGGCCATTAACTGCTGCCCACCACCTCCTTCAAAAAGCACCTTAATATATATATTAATTAATTATATATATATTAATTAATATATCTTTCAGGTGACATAGAGCATAATTTCCAGTTTCCCTCCTGGAAATAAAGAGACATCAGGTAATTCTATAATCCTACATTACATCACTAATATTCTGGTGTCAACTGATGGCCCCTGGGTCTATACTAGGTCATTCTCTATTGAGGAAATATCTTAGGTGGCTGCAAATAGTTACTGTATGAATTCTGCCTCACTGGTTGAGACAAAATTTTTAATTTAGCCATCTCATTTTAGGTAATTGAGAAAACTGAATTTTTAAAAATCTCATATTACATTTTCTAACCAACTTACATTATATTAGTGATATGTCACTCAGTGATTTTTCTTAGGTCAAAATTTTTTCTTATCAAATCATAATATAATATTAAAGATATGGTTCAGAAGTGAAAAGTCAGCAAGGGCCCCAGAAGGACTTGAAGGGAAGGCGCACAGCACAGTGGTTCTCCAGTATGAGCCTCCTGTGCCACCATCACAGTTTGCTATATCCACCACATACTTCCTGGTTTTGTTCCCTTTTTAAGGATTCTGTGCTCATGGAGCTTATACTGGAGTAAGAGGACAGAAAAATGATGCCATATATTTAATTACCAAGGTTATATCAAATGATGACAAATGCAGTGAAGAAATTAGATTTTGATGTTATGACAGTGACTTGGGGACTGACAACATCAGAAAGCAAGTCTGGGGACCCCTAGCTCAGATGGTTACATTAGAGCCGAGATGGAAATGACAAAACAGGCAGGGGTTTTGAGCCTGGAGAACAGCAAGGGCAAAGGCCCTGGCATTCAAACAGCCTTGGCCCCTGCAGCTGCAGGGCAGAGGACAGGGTGCCACTGCAGGTGCCACCGGTCACCAGGAGGGGCTCGGCTTGACTCAGAGTGTAATGCCAAACCACTCGAGTTTCACTGGAGGGATGACATGACACGCTTACTGCTGCTTTCAGTTCTTTAATTTCCCAACTTTATACTCTATAAACTCTCACGCCTCACAGAAAAGCAGAAAGAACAGAACGATGAAGTCGCCATGCCCCTCGCCGAGCTGCCACTGTTAACAGGCAGCTGCATCTGCCTTCTCTCTCTCTCCACCTGCACATATGTGCATATGATACAGAAATTATAATACATATAAATAAGTATATATAACATGTGCTGAGATTACATAAAATTCACATAATATACATCACTGCTTCTCTAACCATTTTAAAGTAGGATGCAGACCCAGTTTCCCTCATATCCGTAACACCTACAGTCTTCTCAGAATTAGGACATTCTCCTATCCAAGAAATTTAACACTGATACCATCATGTTACCTAATCTACCACTTACATTCAAATTTCCCCCAACTGCCCCCATAACGTCTTTCAGAACTGCTCCTTTTTTTTCCCAGATCTGGTCCCTTTAGTTTCCTTCCAACTACAAATGTTACCTGCCTGTTTTTTTGGTTTTGGTTTTTGGTGAGGAGGGGGAATGTCTTTCATGATTCTGATATTCTTAAAAAGTCTTGTCTGGTTTACTGTTTATTTAATATATTTTTTTAATTGGAACACTTTATTATATTGAAAAGATAAAGACAAAGAAAGGCAAAAACCCCATAAAATTAAAAGATTGATGTACTAGTTATTTGGATTTTTTTCTAATGTACATTAAAATAAGGATGTAGCTTTACAACTAAAAGTGTCTGACTCCCTTAAATTATCCTGTGTGCTACCTACAAGAAGCCACCTCAGTCCAGCTTGGTCCCCACCCAGCCTCAGCCTGACCCCTCCTCTGCCTCTGAGCCCCAAGGACGCCATGGTTCCAGAGCTCCCCCTTCCTCAGGAGGACTCAGGGGCTCCCTGTCTGATGTCTGCCAAGTCCTGAGTGGCACTGGGCCAGGTGTCTACTCTGAGGGAAGTGGCACAGCCCCCATGTACAGATGAGAAAACCAAGGCTCACAGGGACCACCAATGCTTGCCTAAATCCCCCAGATCAGCCAGAACACAAAAGCACCTTCACTATACCACCTGCATGCCAAGGACACACCAACCACTTTGCTCTTGCCCTGGCTAAAGACTCTGAGACCCTGTGCCAGGGCCATCACCAACCCCGCCTGGCAGGATGAGCTAAGGAACAGGAGGATGAGAGGTGTGCCCAGGCCACACAGCCAAGGAGCAAGGCAGCTGCTGCCACAACTTCAGTCTGAGTCCCTCGTCTTCGGCCTCCCAGTCCTCTGCCCTGGCAAGGCCTTCCCTCCAGCGAAATCCTGGGTAATTCGGAAGGTGTGGTATGGTGGCCAAACCTCTCCTCGGAGTCAGTGACAGTTTGTCAGAGTGCCTCTTAAAACACAGTCTCCTATGTTTATTACAGCACTATTTACAATAGCCAAGCAATGGAAGCAACCTAAGTGTCCATCAGTAGATGAATGGATAAAGAAGAGGTGGTACATATACACAATGGAATATTATTCAGCCATAAGAAGAAAACAAATCCTACCATTTGCAACAACATGGATGGAGCTAGAGGGTATTATGCTCAGTGAAATAAGCCAGGTGGAGAAAGACAAGTATCGAATGATTTCACTCATCTGTGGAGAATAAGAACAAAGCAAAAACTGAATGAAACAGCAGGAGACTCACAGAACCCAAGAATAGACTAACAGTTCCCAAAGGGAAAGGGACTGGGGAGGATGGGTGGGAAGGGAGGGGATAAGGGGAAAAAGGGGCATTACGATTAACACACATAATGTAGGGGGGGGCCACGGGGAGGGCTGTACAACACAGAGAAGACAAGTAGTGATTCTATAGCATCTCACTATGCTGCTAACAGTGACTGTAATGGGGTATGTGGTGGGGACTTGATAATGGGGGAATCTAGTAACTACAATGTTGCTCATGTAAGTGTATATTAATGATACCAAAATAAATTTTAAAAAAAGAAAAAGAAAAAAAACACGGGCTCAAGGGTGGAAGGCGGCTCTCCAGCTGCGTGGTGGCTGGACACTGCCCCCCGGCACGTGAATGCCGTGCTCACAGGACAGCAGCCCTGGAGGAGCTAGAACTCCCAACACCCCTGCCACTTACTCCTGACCATCCATTGCAGTGCCTTTGGCTTGGTGTCCAAGCCCACAGACATCATAGAATCCTGACTCTGCTGTTTCAAACAGAGTAGAAACTCTACCTCCAAATATGCTTCTATTCTTCTTACAAAGCTTTCTGAAAACACTGAGCAGCAGAAAGCCAACGCAGAAGTCCTATTCTCTAAACCTGATTTTTCCCATCAACACAGAGCTTTTAACCATTGTTCTGGAGAAGTGATTATCAACCAGCTTCAAATCTTTCTCCCAGGAAGCCCTCACATCATCACTTATGCACTCAATATCTGGGAGAGGTGAAGCTCAAGAGCAAGGCTTCAAGTGCATCAAGAGCTCTGCAGGTCCTTCCCGTGAAGCAGGGGGCCCAAAGGCTCACAAGGCTCGCAGCAGGCACAGGAGCCGGTCTCTGACCACCAGAAGGGGCAACAGAGAAAGCCGACTCCGGTCCTGAAGGCAGTGGCAGGAACCCATGTGCTGAAGTAAGGACCAGCTCCAGTTCAGATGTAAGCCGGGGCAGCCCCAACCTCCCCACACTTCCACAGCCTCAAAACAAAACCAGAGATGTCTCCCAAAGTCCCACTCCACACCAACATTCTCCAAGAAGGAAGAGATATATGTATCTCTCTTGTTGATCCACCTACATTTTCACATGTTGCATCATCAAGTGACAGAGTGCTACCTCTGGACAAAGGTTTTCACATTAATCCCAGCCTCCCCACATCCCTGCAGAGGGGAGAAGTTGTCTGCCATGAAGAGCTGCACAGGTGACAGCTTAGAACAATAATACCCATATTTGGTGTATATACCAACACATGCGTAACACGAGGCGGACCCAGCTCTCTACAAATGCAATCACCAATCTTCCCAGCCAGTCTGCAGAGTGGGTGCTAGCGACCTCAGTTTGCAAATGAAACCACAGACCTCCTGTGGTGCCAGTGCACAGGCTCACACAGCCAGAGAGGCTGACTGCAGAGCACCACCCTCCCGACTCTGAGTCCTTTCTAGACCATCAGGCAGTTGGTGAGGCCAGTCAAGCAGACTGGCAGGGCCCTTTCATTTTGGCTGCCATAAAAAGCAGACAGAAAAAGGTAGGGAATAATGCCAGAGATGCCAGCTGGCTGAGCCTCTGCAGCAGCCACAAGCTTCTCCCCAAAAGACAAAGGGTAGTGATCTGCAACTTCCACCACAGAACTCCAACCAAACACAAGAATGCCCAGGGTCATCACACATGCAGGGTCAATGCTTCTTTCACTCCAGGGGAAACACCTGCTGGCTTTAAATCTAGCTTTCCCCAAAAATTCAGAGATGTGACTGTGAAGCTGGAAGGAACTGTAAGTAATCATTATTGATTCCTGGGCATCTCTCTGGACCCCATGCTGTCCCAGACACTCTCCCCCACCAATAGTCCTCCCAGGAATCCTTAAGGTTGGGATCTGCAATTTCACGGTCCAAAGAGGAAACCAAGGACCCAAGAGGTGAGGGGTGGAACCAGGAGTCAAACCTATGTTTATCATGCTCTAAAATCTGTAGTTCTTGCCACCACCAGAGATCTCAAGTTGTACACACAAATATACACATATTTCACCAGACATCTCCATGAAGGCCGCCTGACAGGCCTCCCTGATTCCCCAGACCGCCTTGCCACTAACTCCCAACCTTTGTTTGGGCTGCTAAGGCCAACCTGGGAGACCAAGGTGAGTCATCCCTGAGACCCCCCCCACTCCCACCGCTTCCTCCATCATTTGTCTCCAAGTCCCTCCATGCTCTCTGCCACATCATGAAGTGGTTCCTCCTCCTCCCCTGCTATAGCCACAGCCCCAAAGTCCAGACCCCTGCATCTCTGTTCCTAGACTTCTTTTTTTCTTAAACTACAGCCTTCCTGCCTCCAGTCTGACCCATTCTGAACACCACCCACAGAACTGCACAAACTAGCTTTCTAAATCACACACACAGGTACTCCTATTTAAAGACCCCAACAGTTCCCCACTGCCTAGAGCTGTATTTCCTAAAGTGAGAGATACTCTGGGTGGCAATAGTGGTCTGGCATTATACTATAAGAAAATTATTAATTTTTTCATTCTTACTCAATCTCTCCAAATGAACAGGGAGCAAGTCTAAATTAAAGGTATAATCTACTTAATATCTCTTTAAAATGCCCTAATCTCCCTTTTTAACAAAAGCACATCATGGTTCAAGTTCACAGCCTGCAGCAGGCTAGAATTTGACAACTGTCTGGTTTTCAGTGTGTGTGTGTGTTCATTCTATGTATGGGAAGGTATACTGGTTTCCATTTGCCTTAGTGATTCAAATTTTCATATAATTAAAAATTTTTAATTGAATTAATCCAAGAAAAATATTAAATCAGAACATATGGCATTGAGCCCATGACAGAGATTGTGAAAATGGTTCTGGAATGGCTATAGCTTGGGAAAGACTGGCCTAGCCTGACCCAGCACCCAGAGCAGTTCTCTGGGAAGTGGCCCTTTCTCTCTAAGTCCCCAGATCTCATCACTGCCTTTCCTCCCACACTCCCCCTACTCAAACTCCCCAACCCATAATTTCCTGGATTAGCCATGGTCTTTCACACCCACATGACTCTGCATATGCTGTCTATCCTGCCTAACCAAGTCTCCCAGATAGTCTGAAACCCAAATACTATATTCCACTAAGACCATAATACACTACAGTGTTTTAAAGATTAAAGGTTCTGAGAAGTCCTGCAAGGGAAGGGGAAACATCAGTGAACTTTGTATAACCAGCGCTTCTCAAACTGATCCTCTTCTTCTCCTGTAACATGTTATCACACCATGAAATAAGTGTTCTACAAATTCTACAAATGGGTGCTCTATAAGCCTTGGGCCAAAATCCAACTGTCTGGAGTTTTCTAAGTGGTACTAGTGCAGGCTTCTGAGACAGAAAATCTCCCAAGAGTGGGGACAAGAAATCTATCATTTATCAAAAGAAAGGGACAGGTAGGCAGGCAAACATCCCAGGTTATCTGATGCTGGGCCAGCCTGGCACTCTCATCAGAGCCAAGGTCTGGGGGTCCCATAAATAATACACCCCGACATCAGACTAAGTTCATTCAGCAGAACATCGAAAGTTTCTTTGGCAAATTTCAGAAATACTCAGGGGGTTTTAATGATTATTAACAGAGATCTTCTCATCTAGGATTTTACTGAGCTATCCATCCACTATCAGGTCTGACTTAGTAAATGCCAATCACAAATTATTAGCAAAGAAAAACGGCTTTGTCAGCTAGCACCTTGCATTCCAACTTCAAACAGCAATGTGGCACTCGATGTGACCAGAAGACTTTTGGGGTCGCAGGCCCAATTTACTTTATCCTTGTTTTGCTTAAACTCATGTGTGTGCATGCACACCTGTGTATAAGGAGCATATCTGTAGCAGAGCAGGGAGACTTCAAAAAGGATGCCATGAGACTCTGACCCTGTTCACAGATCCCAAAGTCCTGGACCCCTCACTTTACCAACCCAAGCCTGGGTCTCCCTGCAATTTGTGTTCATGGATGTGAAAATCAAACAAGGCGGCACTTCACAGTTCCCAGTTAAAACAGACCCCCGGGGGGGACACAAGGCAGGTCTTGTTCCCACAGAACCTTCCCCAAGCCCCCACCCATTTTCAAGGGAAATTGAGGCCAAATCACAATTGATTCCTAAATTGAAAGGAAAGAGAGCGGGAGATGGAGGGAGGAAAAAGGAGGGAGGGAAGGAGAGCCAGAGAGGGACAGTAGAGGAGCCTGCCACTCTTGTTCTTCTATAAGGCTCTTACTCAAGTGGGACAAATTTGATGTTTTAAAATTGAGCAAGAAGCCCAGAATCATAGCAGTAAACATACTCTTTTCTCATTCTGATGATCAAAGATGCAATTTCTTGAACTCGAGCTGCTGAGGGACCCTTTCTGACGCAGGGCAGTGTGAGTGCCCAGAGTGGGCTGTGCTGGGTGCAGCTCCTGGCTGCCGGCCCGCATTCCTCCTTCCACCCCAGAGCTTCTGCAGTGGGCTTCTGGGTAGCAGGGAAGAGCCTTCCCTAGACCCCCTTCCCTCCATCTCCTGAGCAACCCTGAGAAGCGCAGCAGGAAGTACTACAGTGTCCCAATCCCAGCTGTGCACTTCCTGTGCCTCCATTTCCTCATATGTTACACAGAGAAAATACCACCGAGACAGCTCACTGTGAGATAAGGAATAGCACAAGCTGAATAATTCACTTTATCCACCTCTGTCCCTCACCTTGAAAGGCTTGCTCCCCTTCACTAAGACAAACTACTGGCAAAACCCCATTTTACACAACTATGTATATGTCCTACCTTCAACATCTTTTTTCCAGGTAGATTCGGTTTTCAAAACAGATGGACTCTACGCTGTTATTCAACACAGTACTGGAGGTCCCAGACATGGCTATAACACAAAACAAAGAAACACAAGGCATCCAGATTGGTAAAGAAGTCAAACTGTCACTATTTGCAGATGACACAATATTGTACATATAAAACCCTAAAGACTCCACTCCAAAACTACCAGAACTAATATCTGAATTCAGCAAAGTTGCAGGATACAAAATCAATACACAGAAATCTGTTGCTTTCCTATACACTAACGATGAACTAACAGAAAGAGAAATCAGGAAAACAATTCCATTCACAATTGCATCAAAAAGAATAAAATACCTAGGAATAAACCTAACAAAGGAAGTGAAAGACCTATACCCTGAAAACTACAAGACACTCCTAAGAGAAATTAAAAGGACACTAACAAATGGAAATTCATCCCATGCTCTTGGCTAGGAAGAATAAATATTGTCAAAATGGCTATACTACCTAAAGCAATCTACAGATTCAATGTAATCTCTATCAAAATACCAACAACATTCTTCAATGAACAGGAACAAATAATTCTAAAATTCATATGGAACCACAAAAGACCCCGAATAGCCAAAGCAATCCTGAGAAGGAAGAATAAAACAGGGAGAATTATGCTCCCAGACTTCAAGCTATACTACAAAGCTACAGTAATCAAGACAATTTGGTACTGGCACAAAAACAGACCCACAGACCAGTGGAACAGAATAGAGAGTCCAGACATTAACCCAAACATATACAGTCAATTAATATTTGATAAAGGAGCTATGGATATACAATGGGGAAATGACAGTCTCTTCAACAGCTGGTGTTGACAAAACTGGACAGCTACATGTAAGAGAATGAAACTGGATTACTGTCTAACCCCATACACAAAAGTAAACTCAAAATGGATCAAAGACCTGAATGTAAGTCATAAAACCATAAAACTCTTAGAAAAAAACAGGCAAAAATCTCTTGGACATAAACATGAGCAACTTCTTCATGAACATATCCCCCCGGGCAAGGGAAACAAAAGCAAAAATGAACAAGTGGGACTATATCAAGCTGAAAAGCTTCTGTACAGCAAAGGACACCATCAGTAGAACAAAAAGACATCCTATAGTATGGGAGAATACATTCATAAATGACATATCTGATAAAGGATTGACATCCAAAATATATAAAGAACTCATGCACCTCAACAAACAAAAAGCAAATAATCCAATTAAAAAATGGGCAGAGGATCTGAATAGACACTTCTCCAAAGAAGAAATTCAGATGGCCAACAGGCACATGAAAAGATGCTTCACATCGCTGGTCATCAGAGAAATGCAGATTAAAACCACAATGAGATATCACCTCACACCAGTAAGGATGGCCAACATGCAAAACACGAACAAAACAAATGTTGGCGAGGATGTGGAGAAAAGGGAACCCTCCTACACTGCTGGTGGGAATGCAAATTAGTTCAACCATTGTGGAAAGCAGTATGGAGGTTCCTCAAAAAACTCAAAATAGAAATACCATTTGACCCAGGACTCCCACTCCTAGGAATTTACCCTAAGAATGCAGCAGCCCAGTTTGAAAAAGACATATGCACCCCTATGTTTATCACAGTGGTATTTACAATAGCCAAGAAATGGAAGCAACCTAAGCGTCCATCAGTAGATGAATGGATAAAGAAGATGTGGTACATATACACAATGGAATATTATTCAGCCATAAGAAGAAAACAAATCCTACCATTTGCAACAACATGGATGGAGCTAGAGGGTATTATAGCTCAGTGAAATAAGCCAAGCAGAAAAAGACAAAAAGACAAGTATCAAATGATTTCACTCATCTGTGGAGTAGAAGAACAAAGGAAAAAAAAAACTGAAGGAACAAAACAGCAGCGGACTCACAAAACCTAAGAATGGACTAACAGATACCAAAGGGAAAGGGACTGGGGAGGATGGGTGGGAAGGGAGGGACAAGGGGGAAAAGGGGCATTAAGATTAGCAGACATAATGTAGGGGAGGGCACAGGGAGGGCTGTGCAACTCAGAGAAGACAAGCAGTGATTCTACAGCATCTCACTACGCTGATGGACAGTGACTGCAATGGGGTATATGGGGGGGACTTGATGATATGGGGAGTCTAGTAATCATAATGTTGCACATGTAATTGTAGATTAACGAAACCAAAAAAAAAAAAAAAAAAAACAGATGGGCTCTGTGCATATGCAGACAGAAGTGACTGGTGTGCTTCAAGCCAAGCTACAGCAGATGGAGCATTTCCCATTACCCCTCCCACTAATGCTTAGATTCAAAATGTGCCTGATATAGGCAAGGATAATTTTTCGAGGTTAAGGGCTGGTCAAATGCTTCCAAGCAAGCCAACCATGATGAGGAACTTCTGCCTCCTCCTGGGGACTGGGGAGAATTCTAACACAGGGCTTATGAACGCCACTAGGAAGCCAAAAAGAAAAGGAGATGTATGACTCTCACCTCCCAGAAAGGTGTTCCTGAATGCCTCACCCAATCCCGCTCCATCAGCCGTGGTTCCATATTCCTTAGAACAGGAGATGCAAAACTAAATACCAGAGAGGTTTATGGTCTGCATTTATCCCCATACACCTTTAGCAGGGGCTCTGAAAATCAACATTACATTGCATTGTAAGATACTCAGAGAGTCATTATGCTAACTTGAAAAAGGAGGAAAAAGACATGTTCCAAATGGGCTGGTACACTTGGGACTCTCCACTCCCAACTGCTGCACTGTCAGTAATCTTTTACAAGAAGAAAAGCTTTTAAAAGGCATATAATTGTAATGCACCACAGGATTCCTCAGCAGGCAGGGGCCTCCTGAACTTATCTAGCTCATCTCCCAACTCCAGGAAAATCCTCCCTTGCAGACAGTTATCCCAGTAACACAAATTAAGCCAGATTTGTGGGATGAGGATTCAGAATAGGTTAGGTCAAAAAATAAGCCTCTGGAAAAGCAAGAGTTTCATAAAAACGGAAGTGTACACTCAGTCTTCTTTGGCATTAGTAAATGTGGGAGAGGCTAAAGGCAACTTAATGGTCTAATAAAATGTTTACAGGGCAAAGGATTCTTGCAGACAAATATTGCCTGAGATCAGCAGACCAACTGCTAGGGTTTGGGGGCCCTTTTAACAGGCAGTCTCGCTGGGATGGCACTGACAATTCTGGTGGCCCTGCTGTAGGGCAGCCCCAGCTCTTCCCTCACTGGCTCCATACTTCCACCCTCCCTTCCTCCACTCACCCGGAGCAGCCGGGTGCTTGTCTGTCTCCCCATTTGACTGGAGCTCCCATAGGACAGGGGTCCGGCCATACATCTGAGTCACTGAGCTCTGCCCAGGGCCTACCTGGCCCAGAGAAGGGAGGGGTCCAGCGATTCTGGGGGAGTGAACAGGTGAGTGACCCCACAAACCAAGGGACAATCAATGAGTGCCTAAACAGAGGGAAAAATGAAAGGAGGCAGGGTCCCTGTCCCTCATTTTAATTAACTAATTCTTTCAACTAACACTTCTTGAGTACCTACTTTATATCAAGTTGTACAGAATTAGTAAACAGTGACTCCAATGTGTTTGACAACCTACAACTTCAAACTGAAAAAATATCTTCCAGGAGAAGTCTGTCATGAAGCAGACGAGGAAGAGTGACAACTGTGGGCTCCTTTCTTTTCATTATCCTCTAGATAAATACACCTTTTATAATAAAGTTTTGACATGTTACCTGGTCAGGCAACTTGCTGGGTGGATTTCTCACTGAGCTTAAGAGGGTCTTATTCACAGTCAGCATACTTAAAATGCACATGGAGGGCAGGGGCACCTCCGGGTGGGGCCAGCCACTCACCTCCCCACTGCCCTGGGTGCTATGCAACCCAGCTTCCAACACATGCATGGCTGGGTAGACATTCCCAGGGGAGTGGTGGCAGAGAGCAATTTATTCTTTAACAACAGATATTGATTCTTCAGAGCAACTCCAGGGAGGCCACCCCAGCACAGCACTGTGAGTAACTGTAACAAACAGAAAAAACTTGGAGAGTCCTGCCCTGCCTCTCACAGGGCGAAGTGGGGGAATTCCTATGCTTTGGGCAATTCTTGCTTAGACTGAACAAGCTAAAATAGGCAAGGAAGTCCTGCCAAAGATGAAGAAATAAGCATCACAATTATTCTAACACAAATAGTAGTAAGCATAACAATAATAATAGCTAATATTTACTGAGAGTTGACTATACACCAGGCTTGGCTTCCACTTTACATATTAATTCATTAATCCTTATAATGATTGTTACAGCAGGTATACTATTTTACACGAGAAAGACTAAAGTACAAAGTGGTCAGTCACCAGCCGAAGGTCACAGATCAAGCAAGTGATCGTGCAGACCCAGACTGTCTGGTGCAGGGTGGCATCTTTCCTCTCAACACTCCTACTCCACCACACTGTCCGGAATCTTCCACATTCCTTCCTTAACAAAGTTAACTATAGTCTATGAAAGACTTGTTCCTTGGGAATATAACACCTGGTTTTATAAATATGGGCGTCACTGAAAAAATAGGACTCACATCACAGATCTGCTTTGCAGCCAGCTTAGAGAACCATATCTCTAATGCAACATTCCCATAAATAAGTAACTCTGGGATTTCATTTACATTTTGTAATCATGTTTCATGCTAACGATTCCTGGGATTACTGATATATTCTAAAAAACCAGGCTCTCCTATCTTACGGAGCATCAAGTTTGGCATTCAACAGGCCAAGTATAATAACGGCTTAATTATTAAATCAATTAAGATAGGCGGTATCAACTAATAGATTATCCTGGTAACTTTATCCTTACGGCTCAAAGATTTACTTCAAAATTCAGATAGTCGCATATCTCACAATATAAAAAGGTAGCTGTTACCTGGGAAAAGTCCAACAGCTTTGAAGTCTAGCAGACCTGGGCTCCAAACCTGTTTCTGTCACTATGTCGCCTCTGACAGATAATCTAATTCCTATGGACCTACATTTCCTAGCTGTAACTGTCTCACAGGCTGTCAAGAGAATTAATGAGACAACATGAGCAAAGCACCTAGTCAGTGTCCAGCACACAAGAAGTGGTGGTGATAATGCTGGCTGACTCTCATTTTCTTTAGTGTGTCCAACCCCTTTCAGTGCCATCTGCCAACACTCATCCTTCTCTGCCCAAGTGGAAAAAATGACATCACTTTAAGGAAACAACCTATCATGATTCAAGACCATGAACTATGGTATACCTGAAGAGAAATGTCGATAATACAGCCTTCTCCATAATATAAGCAGTAGCAAGGGCTAAAAATCAAATCAAATCATACTTCCCCAACAAATTCCATAAGAATGTCAGAAACGAGACAAAGGCTTTGCCATTCCTGCTGTTTCCCTATGTCAAATTTCCACTTTGGGGGCATAACCATTCATTCTTACCAGCTACAACCTGTATTCTACCTTTTGGCTAATCCATGGGTGAATTAATCCACTCCTGGAAAATAAAAATTTGCATCAACTCATGTTACAAAGTGACACTTAAAGGGAAATTTATAACTTTTTATATTTAATATTGAAAAGATATCAGTCAGCATAATTCACCATAATTATAGAATAAAGAAGAAAACTATGATCATTTCAAAAGATGCAGAAAGGAGATTTGACAAAATTCAACATGCATGATAAAAATGCTCAGCAAACTAGGAATACAAGGGACTTCCCTCAACACAATAAAACACACCTATGAAAAATCCATAGCTAACATCAAATGTAATAGGGAAATATTGAAAGCTTTTGCCTCCATGATCAGAACAAGGCAAGAAGTCCACTCTTATCACTTCTATTCAAACATTTTACTGGAAGCTATACTCAGTGCAATGAGGCCAGAAAAAGAACTAGGAGGCAGATAGATTAGAAAGGAATAAGTAAACTTATCACAGGTGACACGATTGATTATTTTTATAGAAGATCCTAATTAGTCTACAAAACAACCACTAGGACTAATAGAGTTTAGCAAGGTTTCAAGAAACAAGATAAATACATGTAAATTAATTATGTTAATATATTAGCAACAAATAATATAATTTACAACAGCAAAAGACATAAGATACTTAGTAATATATTTAACAAAATAGGTACAAGAGCTCTACACTAAAAACTATAAAACATTGATTAAAGAAGACCTAAATAAATGGAAGAGATATGCCAAGTTCATAGATTGGAAAACTCGATATTGTTAAAGAGTCAATTCTCCCCAGACAGAGCTATAGATTCGATGTAATTCCAATCATAATCACAAGGTGTGTGTGTGTGTATGTATGTTTGGGTAGAAATTAAAAGCTACTCCTAAAAGGTATATGGAAATTGCAAAGGACCTAGAATATTCTAAGCAATCTTTAAAAAGAAGAACAAAGTTGGAAGACTTTCATTACTTGACTTCAAAACTTACTTTATAAAGCTACTTACTAAAGACAGCGTGGTATTGGTGTAAAGGTACACAAACAGATCAATGAAAGGGAATAGAGTCCAGAAATAGACCCACTCTTAAATGGTTTTATGATTTTCAACAAAGCAACAAAACTATCCAGTGGTGAAAGGGAAGTCCAGAAATAGACCCACTCTTAAATGGTTTTATGATTTTCAATAAAGCAACAAAACTATCCAGTGGTAAAAGGAAAGACCTTCAACAAATGATGAACTGGAACAACTAAGAAAGACATATGGAAAAAATCAACTTTGACCCCCATCTCACACATATACAAAAATTAACTCAAGGTGAATCACAGACGTAAATGTAAAAGCTAAAGCCATAAAGCTTTTAGAAGAAACAGAGTAGAAAGACTTTTGGTGATACGCAAAGATTTCTTAAACAGGGCACAGAAAACAATAACCACAAGAGAAAAAAATGATCAAAAAAATGAATCAAACTTTTAATTTTTGCTTATCAAAAGGCACCAAGAAAACAAACAGGCAAGCCATAGATTGTGACTGCATATTTATAAAACATATCTGACAAAGGACTGGGCAAACAGGTCATATAAAGAACTCCCATTACTCAATAATAAAAAAGATTTAAACCCAATTAAAAATGGGCAAACAATTTGAAAGATGCTTCATAAAATAAGATACAGATAGCCAGTAAACACATTAAAAATTATTCAACATTATTAGTCACCAGGGAAATGCAAACTAAAAACACAATGAGATGCTGCCACATACCCACCAGAGTTTCAGACTCTACATCTAGAACACCAAATACTTCAGAGGATATGGAACAACAGCAACTCTCCTACACTGCTGGAGGGAGTGTGAAATGGCACAGCCGCTTTAGGAAAAACTCTGGTAGTTTCTTATAAAATTAAATGTATACCTACCCTCAGATCCAGCAACTCCACTCTTGGGAATTTATCCAAGAGAAATGAAAACACAGGTCTACAAAAACACAGGTACAAGCATACTCATTGCAGTGCAAAGCTGAAAACAAGCCAGGTGCCTATTAAAGGAGAACGGGCAAACCAACCATACAAGAGTCATACAGTGGGTTGGCATTAAGAACAAACTACTGATACATGTGGCAAGATGTATGACTCACACGCCCAGGGAAAGAAGCTTTACACACACAAGTACAAACTGTATGATTCCACTTACATGAAGTCCTAGAAAAGGAAAAACTATCTATGATGGGAAAAAAAATCACAATAGTGATTTTCTGTGGGAGTGGGGAGGATGTATAGGGAAACTGTTTAGAGCAGCTGTTTCCCAAATGTGTCTATGCACTAGAATCATCCCCTGGGAGCCTTGAAGAGCTCCGTGAGCACAAGCCAGAAGCCCAGGGGCCACACTAGGCAGATCAGCATCTTGGGCTCAGAGACACCTCACCCGATACCTCTGCCCCTGCCCACACCTACGAGTACCCATCCCTGAGATTCCTGCAGGGAAGGGTGGGTTGAGCAATGACCACAGAATATGGTGCTTCCCAAAGTAGACAACACACCCCATCAGATTTAAGGTGCTACACACATTTTTTATTGTAACAGTTATGTATGTATTTTAAATGTATTGGAGGAAAATGTAACTAGCAATTTAAACTCATATTTCAAAGATAACATTACTTGGGAGAAGGTTAAATACAAGAAATGAGTCGATTTAAAGTAAAAAAAATAATAATAAAAGTGGGGTGTGATGAGACAAAAATTATAAGGGTAGATTGTGATCAAGTCTGAGATCACCAGTACCATAAATTATTGATTTTGATTATTTGTTTACTTTTTATTTTGATTAACAAAACAATCAACAGCAAACTATCCCACCGCAGGACTATGCGAAACTGGAATTTCTCCCATCACTGAGCCCATCCTCACAATCCTATGGTGCAACGTCCACTCGAGTGACCACAGACATCCTAACGGGACAGTCTGTGTGTCCAAAAACATGCAGTTAAAGACCAAAACTCTGACCACACAGAAGTTTCTTCCTCACCAGCTTCATGGGGATTGTATTATAGGTGGGTGAAACCTGCATCCTATTCATTTTTGCACAGTTCCATGATGCCAGACTTAATTTGCCTCATGGTTTCAACCAATATTCTTTCCTATCTGCCCAAGGCATTGCTGGGGGGCTGTAAAAAAACATGGCCACAAAGATTCATGTTAGAACTCAGAGAGAGAAAGTTTATCCTTGTGTTTATCACCACAGCATTGGAGGACTGACACATAATAGGCACACAATAAGTAGAGGATGAAGAGATGAAAGGTGACTGATCTTGGAGGCTGTGCTTTTCAAATTCAAGTTTGTAAACTCGAGTGTGTTTGGTGGTGTCTCAGGGCACACACAAAGTCATAAAATAAACGGAGTCTAAGACTTTAGGAAGAGCCTTTGTTTCCCCTGATGGCAACTCACTTAAAATATTATTTTTATAAAACATAAAGAGTGTTATCTTTGGGGGTAGGAGGCGGATTTTGGCAATATCTGTTAAGATGCAATTGCCCCAACAATTTCCACTTCTAAGACAGAAATCCACAAGGGTGCAGAGGGATCGGTTCACCTAGCAAATGACAGGGACCCCCTACATGGCTGCCACGGAAGATAGCCTGTACCATGCACACACCCAAGAGGATACCCTGAAGCCACTCAAACAGAGTGACTGTGAACTACCCAAATGCATGTGGGTAGATCTCCAAAGCATTGATCAGTGGGGGAAAGGAAAGTATAGAAAAGCAGATGTGACATAGCCCACCGTGCAATTTAAAAATGAATGTAAAAATGACAATGCTAACACGTCCATACAGAGTTAGATACAAATCTGCATGGAAAAAGCCAGAAGAAAATACACTAACCCACCTGTTCACATAGTAAAGGGGTGGAGAGGCTCTCACTTTCTCTAAAGGCATTTATGAAATGCTGGAATGTTACAGGAACGCTGTAGTCAGAAAAAAAGTTTAAAAACAAACAGGGAGTGTTGCCATGCAAAACTGCACACATTAAAAAAAAGACTTCGAAAAATTGTGTCCTTCCTCTAGGCCTCACCTTGCGACCTGCATGTCCACGTTGCAGTTCTAAGCTCACCTACCTCCACAGGGCCCTGGGGAGGTGGCAAGCTGTTCTCTGAGAACAGGAGCTGCGTCTGTAGAAAAAGCTTCCACGGGCAAGGGTGCCCACAGCCCGGCCTCCCCAACGTCGTCCCCATAAGAGAGACAGGACATCTGAGCTGTCCAAGCCGTCCACAGGCCCGGTTCGCAGCCCCGTTACTGGTTTTCCCGTGCAACTTTCTGGCCAGCCCTGTGTGAGAAGACACCATGGAGCCAAGCTGCTCCCCGAGCGCCCCTGCTGAATGGGAAGGCATTCTGGGGCTCTCTGCACGCTCTGCTTCTGTGTTAGGGGACTTGGGGTTACTACTGAAGATCCTTTCTTGGGATTTTTGCTTTTATTCAAATATCCACACACATAATTCAACGATAAGAACTGTTTCCCAATGCTAAGAGGCTACAGGGAAGACGTAAACTTTATTAAGACTAAGCAACTCCGAGACAGAACTGATCTCTAGTGAATTTGCAAATGGGGAGAGAATGGAGTTGGGGCAACTCACTCTAGAGCTGTATAAAAACAAATCACTTTTGCAAACTCTAAATGACTGCTGGAGGCAAGAAGTGGCCTCCCATTTTCTCCTTCCCTCTCATCAGTGGTCCTCCCCCTACTGCCTACCCTGAAATAACATCGCTCAGGGCTACAACCATCTGTAGCTGCCAGGGGAAGGCACAATGCACTCAGAAACTGTCCGGCCCACATATCCTGGAGCTCGGAACTGCGCAAACAAAAGGCTAGGTGAAGGGGGAGGGGTGGAGGGAATAAAGGCTCAGAGATTAAAGTCACAGGCAGAGACAGACGGCTCCGTTTTTTAATAACTGAAAACACGAGTCAGGTCTGAATGTGCTCATTGTTTAGCAGAGGGGGCAGTCTATGCAGGCAGGACTGGCTGGCGACAGGACTGCCTTCCCATCAGAAATAAGATTTACCAAAAGGGAGGAGGCTAGAGCAGACCTCAGCCTGGAGTTCCATTTACTAATGATGACACAGCACAGCAGCCAGGTGGGCATCATGTCGCTGCCATTCTGGGCCACAGTGGAAGGGGCTAGAACAGAACAACAGGGCATGTGAACTTCAAGGAGGCAGTGACTCGGGTCTGCTCTTGGGAGACTTCGAAGAAGCACTTGGCAGTTTGGATCAGAGGTGTAAAAATGAGTATGTCTGTCAATTCCACTTCTAGGATTCTAGCCCCAGGAAATAATCCAAGCCCGACAGACCCTGACGCACAAAGATATTCTGTGCAGGATTATTTACAATAGCAAGAAATCGGAAACAACTTAATCGCCCATCGCTAGAGGGGATAGTTAAGTGTTTATTTATTTATATCAGCCTTACTGCAAAAAAGATGTAAAGCAGCTTACAAAAATACACAGAACAAAGGGGAAAATGCAAGAGAGGGAGTCACAACAACAGAAAAAAGAATTTGTTTATAAAATGGGGCCAAGCTGGGCTACTTATTCTTCACACGCTGTGAGGGCCCAAACTCTTCCTAGAGGGGCCATAAAACACCACCACCGCCACCACCAGTCATAACAGCAGCTACTACTTGAGTACCTGCCCTATGCCTGCCCTGGACAAGGGTCTTATGTCCACTCACTGAGTCCTCTCAGCAACCCAAGGGACTTACTCTGTCCCCATTCTATAGGTAAGGAAACCTAAGCTCCAGAGGCCACCCTGAGCCAGGACATGACAGACACAGGTTTTAAACACAAGTTCCCTCTAAGTCAAAGCTTGTATGTGTTCCACAACAGCATCTCCTTAAAGAAATTGTGTATTCATACAATGCAACTCCTGCAGGCATCAGAAAATGATGTTTAGAGAAAGAAATAGAGCAGGGAAAATGTTTAGGATAGAATGTTAAATTTTAAAAAGTGCAGGAAAAATCATATGAAATGTATAATTTCAACCATAAACCAGGTGGTCATTTTCTTCCTTAGAGTTTTGCCTATTATCCACATTTTCCAAAATAGATCTCTGTTAGTTTTATAATAGAAAAAAAAAAGACCTTGTACTTAAAAACTATATAAAGGGCCACTGTGTTCCTGTATTACAGCCCACATCCCACCCGTACGCATACCAACTCACTTTTGTTTTATATAAAAATTCCACATATGTAGTAGAATCAGAAAACAGACGTGCTGAGACCTGAGCTCAAGAAAAGCTTGAGTTTTTCTGTCCATCATTCTGTTAATGATAAATGAACAGTTTCACTTGGCTCAGAACCTTGTCTTTACAAGCCAGCTGGGGTTATATATATATATCAGAAGACAATTATTATAAATAACTTTAGCTTCCTTGTTATGTTTCTCTTCAGATACAGACTCACCAACAAGCAGAGAGGCCACAGACAAAGTCACTCAGGCCTTCCTCCTGGCTACAGCACAGACTCACCCACATGATGCCCGAGCCCCATATTCTGGGGCCTCCCCAAAAGGTACCAAGGACAATCCCACACCGCTCAACCCAGGTCTAGCCAGGCCACAGTTGCTTCTTGGGAGCCTGGCATCCCAAACCTCCTCAACTGCTACATACATTCTGCTGGGGAAAAAGGCCAGAGCTTTCCCCAGTTTCTCAAAGGGCTCCCTACCCACTAATCTGGACATGTCAGTCCCCAATTTCACAGCAAGTTTCTTCACAGCAAACCCCTGGCTTTACCATCTGGACCCCATGCCCAAACCCCAACCCATCTTTCAGGGATACAGGGAAGGTTTAGCCAACTTAGAAAACACTTGTTCAGCAACTACGTATGTGAATGAGAGGCACTTTCATGCCAACCATGAAGATGAGGAGACCAAGGATCCACCTGTGTCCATCACACACACATACACAACCCCAACAAAAACTCCACCAGATAAACCAGATCTTGTAGGTGACAGTGGCTCCAGTTTGACTCTGAAATGTTCGTTTCTCTGCTAGTCACTAAGCATTGTGCTCAGCAACAGGACACCGCTTAGTTTCTGGTATGAGACAAAAAATAACCATTTCCCAAGAGCTATTTAAGTATTTCTTTAAAATGTGCCCTCTCCATTACCATGGAGTTAACTACCCTCATTGGAGGCTAGCTTCCAGCACTGCACAGCAATGAAGAGTCAGCTGTGTTTGGGTTATCTGAAAGAAGGGAAAAAAAATATTTTAAATGCTTTTATACTTAAACAAATGGAAGGAAGGCAGATTTCCTTTATGTTTCCTCAACTCCAAAAGCCATGAGTAGCCTAGCCCCTAAACTTTAAAATGAGCCAAACTGCCAACAGACTTTAAGCAAAGATTGTGTAAAATATTAATTATAATGCTGTTCGTTCATGGGAACCAGCCCCTGCTGCTCAGGGTAGGAACTCAGTGAACAAGCCCAGCGAGCGAGCAGAGGCAGCTGGCCGCATCTCTCGCCTCCTGTGCAGCTCCTTGAAGGAGAAACGAGGAATTCCTAGCCAGAGCTGTGTTTTGATTTTTACTGGGGGATGGGGTGGGGACTGTTAAACTAATAGTGTTCATTACAGACATTTTGGAAAAAAACATTAGGAAAGACAAAACCATGGGAAAAATACCTTCTTTATATAAATGAAACTAAAAGTGACCCACATTCCCATCCCCTAAACTTAGCAACTGTTAACCTTTAATTTGTCTTTCTAGGATTTTTCCTGCTTTTTCACTTAACATTATATTTAATGTGATTTTTCATGTTTTTAAAATGTCTTCATAAATATTATTTTATGGAAGGGTGGCACAAAGCACCTCAATTTGCTTCATTTGGGTGACTTCCAATTTTTTGCTACTGTAAGCAATGCTGTGAAGAACATCTTTGGGCATAAAGCTCTGGCTCATTTCAGACTATTTCCTAGACGATGAATTACAAAATCATAAAGCAGAATTTAAGGCTCTAGATAGATTTTCCACAATTAGTCTCCAGGAAGGTTGGGCCAGCCAAAGCTTTCTAGTACCCTGTGTGGGAAAAACCGTGGCCACTGCTGGTCCCCACTGCCCCAAAGGCATGTGCACGGCAGAACCTCCTTGAGAGACCTTCTCCGTCCTTGGGGGAGAACAACGACTACAGGACAGGACAGCTGCTGAACCCGGCAGGAGGTCTTCCAGAACTCAGACCACCCCTGGCCTTGTTGTTTCTATTAAACACACTTTGACAGTGCCCTGTGTGTTTTGTGAACTGGTAAGATTTGGGGTCCCAAGAAGAAACAGAGGGTAAATGGGAGCTTCCACACCAGGAATACTGGATCAGGGCATCCTTCTGGCACCCCAGTTTCACACACTGTTTTTGGTTGGTTTTTCCTTTTTTACTCAAACCTAAGTCCTCCCACCACCCCCGCAAAGAGTGGGTGCACGGAACACAACTACACAGTATTGAGGGCTCAGTCTCACTCAGATAAATGCACTGTTTCCCCTCTGCCTCCCCTTCCAGAGGGAAAGCCTACCTGCTGACACCAGATCCCTTCTTCCTTTCGAGAAATGGCTCGGGACTTGGACAAGCTATGTTCAGATCCGGGCCGCCAGGCCATGCCACCTCAGGCAAGTTACTTCCCCTTGCTATGACCAAGTATAGCGAGTATTGATGGGAGGGCCAAAGAAGGTGACCTGTAGAGCACACAGGTATGGTTCTGGGAAAAAGTTAATTCATTTTTTAAAATAACATATTTAAATCATTATCATCACCCAAATGACCAAGGGAATGATCATTTGAGGGGGGAAAAAATTAAGTAACTCAAGAAATGAAGAAATGAAGGACAGCGGCCCCTTGCCAACACCCAGGCTAGGGGGCGGAGAGAGCAGGTGAGCCTGTGGTGCAGGGCCCTGGGATCCCCCAGCCGGTCTGTTGTCTGGGCCCTGCAGGCCTAGGTAACTAAGTCCCTGGCCTCCCCTGCTTCTCTTTCAGGGGCTGTTCTGGAAAGAGACTCTCTGGCAATGAACCAGGACCCTGTGGGGGACCCAGTGCTATTCCAGCATCATTAACCCCCAAGATCTGACAGGGCACCTTCAGTGACCCAGGAGGACAACAGAATGAGGTGCTGAGGAGGGGCGCAGTGATTAGCAAGGGCCCCCTGAGCAGAGCCACTCCATGCACCCGCCCCACAGAACATCCCCACCACCCCAGGACAGGCAGCAAAAACCCGCTGCCATGTAGGATTGTGTAGCTGGAAAGTGGCGGTGCCAAAATTCACAGCTAGCCCTAAAGATGCGTCTTCTCCTCTACACTGCCACACAGTCCCTCAGTGCAAACACACCAAGCACCTGCTGGCCAGGAGCTTGGGCAGGTAAGAGGGACGGCCTCCGGAGGAGAGAAAAATGCCAGTTAGGCCCTTTACATAGGACTGCTGCCACCTGACAACTCAACCAACCTTCCTTTTCCATCCAAGTAGACTGAGAGTGTTGGGGGGAAGGAGGATGGCTTCTGTATATTAGCTGTCCCCCAACTCCACAACACGATCTTCCTTCCAACATCACAGCTGCCCAGTAAGTGCTGCAGAAAGTGTCAATCAACTAACTGAATGAAAGGACTCAAAAGACAAAGCAGTTAAAAAGGAGAGAGAAGGAAAAAACAAGCTACAGATAAGACTGGCATAAGGGTGTAAGCACAATAAAAATGCATCGGTAAAGTTAGGAAAACCCCTGACGTTCTGGGTTCTGGGTGTCAGGCAGTAGGCAGCAAGGGAAGAATGGGATCAGGCAGACAAGACTCGGGCCCCAGGCACCAACTGCACACCCTTCAGTGGTCCTACGGGGGACAGGCAGGTCCAGTGGCTGTCGTGGCGCCATGATCTCCAAGCAGGTGGAGAGGAAGGGGCGCAAGCAGCAAGCCCCACCCGGCTTCTCACATGCAATCCCATCAGAATCACTCAGCAGCATGGAAGGAAAGGAAGCAATCACCCCCATTATACAGAGAGACCTGCTGGGGCTTGGAGGAGAGTAATGGCCCGAGGCTACGGAGGGTGGGGCAGGGCGGCCAGATGTACCCAAGGTGGGTTAGACACCACACTACAGCACCAGCCCTCGCTCCAGGCCTGCTCCATCTTTTCCACTGCATCACAATGACTCCCACATGTGACTTAATATTTTTCTTTCAACAATTAATTCTGCCTTGTTTTTTAAAGCCTCTTTCACTTTATCCAACAATCTCACTCTTAGGTACATACCCAAAGGAACTGAAAGCAGGGACTTGAACAGATTCTTGTATGCCAATGTTCATCACAGCATTATTCACAATAAGCAAAAGGCAGAAAATAACCCGAGTGTCCAACAGCTGATGAATGGAAAAACAAAATGTGGTCCAGCCATACAATGGAATATTATTCAGCCTTAAAAAGGAAGGAAAATCTTAAACAGGCTACAACATGGATGAACCTTAAAAACTTTATGCTAAGTGAAATAATCCAGACACAAAGACAACTACTGTATGATTCACTCACTCAAAGTACCTAGAAGAGGCAAATCCAAGGTAGAATGGAGGTGGCCGAGGGCTCGGGGAGGGGAGATGGGGAGCTAATGCTTAATGGGTACGGGGTTTTAGTTTGAGGGGATGGAAAAGTTTTGGACGAAGATAGCTGGTTGTCCAACATTGTGGATATACTTATTGCTACTGAATTATACACTTAAAAATGGTTAAAACGGCTCTCCACCATGTGACATTATAAGGGGTTCACTGATAAGCCAAGAAGAAAGATCTCACCAGACCAGACCATGCTGATAACCTGATCTTGGACTTCCTGCCTCTAGAACTGTGAGAAATAAATGTTTGTCATTAAAATGGTAAATGTTACATATATTTTACCACCAAAAAAGTAACCTCCAGAAGGAAACGTTATATGGCTGCCATAAGCGGGAAACAATGACACACCAAAAGCAGAAGGTAATTTCAAAATAACCACTAGGCGATGTTGCTGTGCTTTTGCCTCCTGGCCAGGGGGCGGGGGGACGGGGGTCGGGGTGGGTGGATGGGGTGCGCAGCCAGCACTGTGGTCCCCTCTCCTTGACTCCATCAGAGCAACTGGGAGAGGGATGAGAAGGGAAGATTCAGTGCCCCCTAAGCTGGGTAGCCCCTAACACCATCACTGGTCCCGCTGTACGGGGTGACTCAACCTAATGGCTCACCACCACCCCATTCCGTGGCACTGGGCGCCAGGCCTGGGCTGCCTCGGTGCCTGTGGGACTCACCCCCATGTCAGCTCCACATGGACGCACACGTGGGAAGGGTGGGCAGTGCTAAGGTGAGACTGTCGTTCGCACACAAGAGCCTCTCATCTAACCCCCAGGTGAGGAGGGCCAGAGGACAACAGGTGGGTGAGGCTGGGAGGTGGGCTAGGATTACAGGAACGAGGAGTCCGACAACGGGGTGGTGGTGGCAAACTTCACAGACGAGGCAGCCTGAGCAAAGAGGGACTGCTGGCAACCTACTTTGCTTGTACAGTCAAAATGTACAAGGACGTTTGGAAATAGTCAATTAGCTGTGATACTGTGGAATAATAATACCAAAGGTCTGGGGTGGAACACATTAGCTATGCATTCCAAATACCTGATTCCAGGGCCCGGTCTGTGAGGCAGATACTCTCACCATCCAGTACAAAGGGTCAACAATACCAAGGCCACCAGACCTGTGCCTGGGGGCAACATGGCAGCTAGCCAGGAATCCCAAAGCTGCACCTGATTGGCATAAAACAAAGTTGAATGGAGCCCCTTTCATCTACCCCACAAAGAGGGGCCTGAGGCTTTAGGGTCTGTGCCCCCACCCGCCTGCCCAGCCTCATCCTGACTGCAGCAGAGCTCTCGCCCCTCTGCCCACGTGCATCTCACCCCCACTCTATTCTAAGCACCTCTCCTTCTCTCTGCTGGTTTAAATAACACTATCCCTCCACTAAGGGCTGCCCCCCATGCTGGCCACTCTACACCTGAGTTGGCCTCCTCCTCCCGTCCTTTCCATCCTTGCCTTACCACCCTGATCCACTGCCCTGCCTCCAGAAGGGTCTCCTGGCCTCTCTCCCCGCCACCCTGCTAACATCAGGGTGAGCTTTATAAACCACAGGTCTTCACTTCCCTGCCTAAAACCCCACAAAGGGGCCTGCTGCCGCCAGAACAAAATCAAAATGTCTTGGCCTGAGATTCAAGGCTCTTCACAATCTGCTTCCAACCTGCTTTAGCAGCTTCCCGCTGGTTGCTCATACCTGTGACCTAATGACTCAAATCCCTGAGGTGCCCAGATCCACTGAATCCTTCCCTCTCAGAGCCCCCCGCCCCAGACAGCGTCCTTCTCCTGGAACTCACAATCTCTCATTTGCCACCAGGCAGACTCCAACTCATCCTCAGGACCCCACACAACGTCACCTCCACTGGGAAGTTGTACCTGACTCTCCCACCTCTAAAGCCCTATAGCATTTTCTTGCCCTTGACTATGGTACATCTGTCTGACATTCAGCACATTTGCTTTTACAAGTCTACCTCCTCCCTTCCAACTCAATGAATGGGGATTCCTATAGGGCAGGGCAATCCTTTATTTACCAGGGCATTCTCAGTGCCTGGGCATTCAGGACGTCCTGCTCTTCGCAGGTGCTAGACACATAACTGATAGGGAAGAAAAATGACATCCACCCTTTACTACATGGACCCATTCACTAAGGGACTGATGAAGAACTTTCTTCCTCACAAGTAACAGAAATTGACTAATTTTAAGCAAAAAGGAGGGTTTACAAGAAGGATCCTGGGTACCCTGCGGATGGGAAGCCCAGTAGCAGAACAGCTCGAGAGAACCTCAGCAGCCTTCTCTCTGGTCTAGAATACTGTTTCTATCAAAATGCCAGCTTCCAAGCCTCCTAGTTTCTCCGCCTCTTCTTTCAAATTCCCAGAGAACATCTTTTTAGTCCATCTTGGCACAAGTATCTACCCCTGGACCAATTAAATATGAATGGGGCTGGGGGATGTCAGAGTCACTAAACTCAAATATGGTCCCTGAGCACCCACACCTGTTAGCAGGGTGTTCAGAGATGCAGGACTTGTTGAAGACTGTCAACCTTCCAGCTCGTGCCTACAATATCTTGTATTCATTTTCAAAGTTTAGATTCTAAAAGTAATGGCACTATTTTGCTGAAACAGTTGCGGTGTAGATGTCAGGAAACCTATGATGGGTGTCAGCTCCTCAGGCTTTCCTAGGGTGTGCCATGAGGATCACACGGTAAGACAGCGATGTCTGAGGAGCTGGAAAACAGTGTCCTCTCCATGGGTCAACAGCAATCCATTATTATTATCTAGTCCCTAAGATTCTGGGGGCAAATGTGTTTCAAGATTCAGAACTTTTTAAAAAGTAATTCAGAATAAGGATAGACATATATAGATCAATGGAATAGAAATGAGATGCAAAAATAGAGTCTCATGTTTACAGTCAATTGATTTTTGACAAGAATGTCAATACAATTTCTATGAGGGAAAGAATAGTCTTTCAATATAAGTTACTGGGAAAACTGGATATCCATGTGCAAAAGAATATGGACCTCCTACCTCGCACCATACACAAAAATTAACTCCAAACAGATCAAAGGCCTATATGTAGGAGCTAAAATTGTAAAACTCTTAGAAAAAAACATAGGCATACATTTTTATAACCTTAGATTAAGCAATGGTTTCTTAGCACAAGCAATAAAAGAAAAAATAAATTATATTTCATCAAAATTAAAACTTTTGTGCTTCAATGGACATTATCAAGAAAGTGAAAAGATAACCCAAAGAATGGAGAAAATATCTGCAAATAATATATCTGATAAGGGATTATCTAGAATAAATTAAACACTCTTACAACTCAGCACTAAAAAGACAAAATAACCCAATTTAATAATGGGCAAAGAGAATAGACCTTTTCCCAAAGAAGATATATTAACGACCACACAAAGGTTGCTCAACATCACTAGCCAACAGGGAAATGCAAATCAAAACCACAATGAGAGATCACCTCACATCCCCTAGAAAGGGTATAATAAAAAAGACAGACAGTAACAAGTATTGGTGAGGATGTGGGCAAATTAGACCCTCATGCACTGCTGGTGAGAATGCAAAATGGTGCAGCTGCTGCGGAAAAGCCTGAGAGTTCCTCTAAAAGTAAACAGAGTTGCCCTCTGACCCAGCAATTCCATTCCTAGTTATACACCCAGGAGAACTGAAATCATATACCCATACAAAGACCTGTACAAGAATGTTCATAGTAGCACTACTCCTAATGGTCAAGAAATGAAAACAAGCCTAATGTCCATCAGCTGATGATAAACTAAATGTGGTCCATCCAAAACAATGGGACATTATTTGGCCATAAAAAGGAATGAGGTGTAGACTCAGGCTACAATATGGGTGAACCTTCAAAATGTTATTTTAAGTGAAAGAAGCCAGATACAAAAGGCCACCTATTGTATTTGATTCCATTTACATGAAATGTCCCAAAATAGGTACATCTATAGAAACAGAAAGTAGGCCAGTGGTTGCCCCGGGGTAGGGGGAGGGGAGAATAGGAAGTGACTGTTATTGGGTGTGGGGTTTCTTTTTTACGATAAATGCCATTAATTTATTGTCCTGGGATGATGACGTTTTGCAGAATCAAAATCACTCCTTGGAATGATGAGGGGTTTATTGCCTGGGCCAGTGCATTGCTTTTTGCGTTTTGTTTTTACCTGGGGGCCCCTACACAGCGATGCTGGCTGGCCGACTTGGCTGAGGGGAAACCTCTCGTAAGAAGGGCACACAGGCCCATCGCTCGGCCTCTGTTGCTGTGGCATGTCCATCCCTCTGGGTTGCAAGCCCAGAACTATTTTTTTTTTTTTT